>LR738710.1:513872458-514101617 GCA_902687465.1 Secale cereale
CAGCGCGTCCGCGGACGGATGCGGTGTCTGGTTTGCGGGTCGGTGTTGCAGATTCCCTTACTCCCTCCGATCCGTAATAAGTGTCGTGGTGTCGAACTAAACCCCTGACACTTATTATGATCAGAGGGAGTAACTGATTTCTTGTGGATATAAACTTCATTTCGATACGGCACCACTTCGTTATGTCCAGGAGATAATTTAATTTTTGAATAATAACTGCACCTATATACTTTAAATAATTGGCAGGATCCTCAAGAAAAAGTTGGCAAGGCAGAAGGCCTACGTAGGTTATAGTTCTTACGTACTATCTAATATCTTCTCCTGCACTGTACCGTAATCAATGGTTGTAGTTTGTATTTAACGATTACAAGTGTGTGAATGTACCATGAATTTAGTTTTTTCTTCTTGAATATAGGCCTCGGGAAATTCAAGTCTCCAAGTTGAGCATTTCACTTTTTCACCAAGCATAGCTGACAACATACGGGAAGCATCCTTAGTCATCAGTCATGCAGGTGATGATCAAATCTGAATAATGAGTTTATTTTTTTGAGAAACTATAATGGAATGATACTTGAAGCAGATTATTTTATGGTGAATCCTTTGGTCTATGTATATTGGTTGTTGTAATGATATATAGTCCTAAGCAATCTCTTTCACACCGATATTGTCACAACTCTTAAACCTGTAGAAATCTATGTTAAGGTTTCGACACTTCTGTCATTATTTATGGATTTGTAGTTTCAACTTCAAATAGGAGTAACCTTTTTGGCGAGAAGGAAATAAATACTACAGACTAGCATTTCGAAATATGTCCATTACTAGGTGGTCACTATCGTGCACTGTCCTGTGAATTTTTTCAAGGGATACGTCAAAGATTGACGCATCGAGAAGATAGATAGAAGAGGCCAAGAAGGGCCAAGCGTTTTACAAACCCCTCCACGGCTATAAAAGCCCTATATCCACATGCGGATTACTCACCCATATCCTCCCTATCTACCATACAAATGACGGAACCCTGTTCCTGAAGTAGGCCGGCCGCCCTCCAGTCTTGTGCCTCCATCTCGATCCTCGCAAGCAGCTCGTCAACCGATGGCAGGGCTCCATTGAACACTATGTCGTTTCGATGCTTCCACAACTTCCAGAGCACCAGAGCAATTACTGTCCACGTCTCCTTCCTCATATGTTTTTGCGGATTTAGCTCAGTCCACCACTTCACGAGGTTTGCATCCAACGGCGGCGTCCAGTCCGGTCTCCCCCATGTGCTTGTGATCTTGGCCCATATTTGCCTGGCAAAGACACATCCAAGCAGCAGATGATCTAGAGTCTCCGGGGCTTGATCACAAAAGGGGCATGCCGATGGGTGAGGCAGTTGGCGGCGCTGTAACCGGTCTGCAGTCCAACACCTATTTCGTGTCGCTAGCCACGTGAAGAACTTACATGCCGGCGGTGCCCGCGATTTCCAGACCTGGACGGCTCCGGCTCTATTCTTCCCGCAAAATGTGCATGGTATGCGGATCGGGCGGAGAAACTGCCTGTACTCTCCCATGTCCATGTGATCGTGTCATCCACACCTTGCACCAGCTCGATGTTCTGAGTCATGTCTACCAATGTGATGAACTCGAGTAGTGCTTGCATACTCATATCCGGTGAGATATCTTGCCACCATCCATCCGTGATCGCTTGACTAACCGTCTTTTTCCGTCCCGGTTTCTTGACCATGGCATATAGGTGTGGCATAGTATCCTCAATGCGACTGTCCCGGAGCCACCAGTCCGTCCAGAAACGCGCCGTGTCCCCGTTCCCAAGCGTGCATCATGTGGCTGCTTTGTAGATGCTCATAGATTCATCTGATACTTGCAGGTTAAGATCACACCATGGCCGGTTTGGATCCGTCCTTTGCAACCACGGCCATCTGGCTCTAAGTGATGTGTTTAACATGCGCAAGTTTGGCACGCCCAATCCACCATACTCTTTTGGCGCACAGACTTGGTCCCATGCGACGATGCAATGCCCGCCATGTACATCTCGCCGGCCCTTCCACAAGAATCCCCGACAGATTTTGTTAGCGGCTGTGATGGTTTTGATAGGCAAGTCGAGCGCCATCATTGCATGCATCGGCACATATGTAAGAGTGGTTCGCAGCAGCTCTAATCGTCCGGCCCGATAGATCAACCGGGCCTGCCAGGCAGGTAGCCGGTCTGCCATCTTGTCAAAGGTGCCTACTGAATTGGCATTAGTCACTAGTGATCATGGAATCAGGACTTGTAGTTGCATCTTTATGCAGTCTCTTGGACTTCTGTTGTTGGAAAACTTGCTATATTTTAGAGCAAGAGGGTTATGGAAATATAATATGCTGCCGGTGTTGCATTTTTTTAAACTGCCGGTGTTGCATTTGAGCGACATGAATGGTTGGAAAAAACATTCCAATCCATCGTTTGTTTAACTTATAATTACTGCTGACAGGTTCTGGCAGCATATTTGAGACGCTGCGACTGGGCAAACCTCTTATCGTGGTTGTGAATGAAGACCTGATGGACAATCACCAAAGCGAGTTAGCAGAGGAATTGGCCGAGAGGAATCACCTTTTCTGTGCCCATCCACAGACGTTGCGAGAGACGGTCGAGGCGATGGATCTGAACATGCTCCAGCCTTACGTGCCAGGGGAGGCCAAGCCAGTTGTGGAACTGATAAACAGATTTCTTGGTTTTCCTGTTAATTGATAGTGCGTGTTTTCTCTTCATGGAACAATAATTTATTCAGCTTTGAAGGGCCTGTATGATGTGGAGCAAAGATTTCAAGAATGTACAGATTTACACTGTTTTAAGGCGAGATGATTTTCTGGGTTTGACCTCATTTGTAAGATGCAATTTAAGAACACCGAAATGAAGTTACTACGGATCCAAAGTTGTAATGCCCCGGATATAATACTTACCCTTTTGGGCAATATATGTATCTTTGGCTCCATCAATTCTATTCCGGGTTCATTGTCTTTTCGGATTTTCGTCGTTTTGTCGTGTTGCGTGTGTGCATTCATCCATATCATGTTGTCATGTGCATTGCATTGCATTTGTGTTGTCGTTTGCATCCGGTCCCACT
This sequence comes from Secale cereale, assembly GCA_902687465.1. Classification (NCBI taxonomy): domain Eukaryota; kingdom Viridiplantae; phylum Streptophyta; class Magnoliopsida; order Poales; family Poaceae; genus Secale; species Secale cereale. Next base: position 513,875,555 of record LR738710.1, read on the forward strand.
CGTTCCTTCCCGTTGTCCGTTCGAGTTCCGGAGCTCTCTCACGTGTCCGTGGCATCCCCGTGGCCTACTTTGGTGTTTGGCCGTGTAACGTTTTCGTTTTGGTGTGCGATGTTGTTTTGTTGTGTGTAACCCGCCTGTCAAATCTCGTCGCGTTTAGAGTTCGTTTGCTACTTCAATAGTTATTCTCGTGGGCTGAAAGTGCCTCCTCTTTGAGGCCCAAGACACCCCTCCAACAGCCCACCAAACCCCTCCCTTCATCTAGGCCATCTAATTGTGATCATGTGGCTGAAAACCTCACCTCTTTTGGGCAACCCTAGCTCCTTGTGCCTATATAAACGTCCATCTCCCCCAATTTTCGCGTCTGAAACCCTAATGCTTCCACAGTTCGCCGCCGGTGCTTCCACCGTTGACCCGCGGTGCTTCCACCATTGAAAATCCGTGCTTCCGACGTCCTAGAACATCGTGTTTCCATAGTTCGTCGCCCGTGCTTCCGACCTCCGCGCCGTGCTTCCGTCCGACGCGTGGGCCCGCTCTTCGTCTTCTTCCTCTCGCCCGAGGCCGCGCCGCCCCTTCTTCCTCGCCGGCCGGAGCGCCACATCCGGCCAGGGACTCCTCCGCCGCCCGCGCCCCCTCGCCCCGCCGCTCCGGCGTCCCCCCTCGCCGGCCCGCCCCTATCCTCCGCCGCGGGAGCCGCCGCGCCCGGCCTCCCCGCGCCCTCCGGCCTCCCCTCGGCCCTCCTCCGCGCCGCGCCCTCTGGTCGCGCCAGCCGGGCCCGTGGCCATCGAGCAGCCGCCGCCGCTTGCTCGAGGGAGGAGCGAGCTCCCCGATCCATCGGCCAGATCGGGCCGAACCCTAGTGGGCCGAAGCCCGTTTGCCCGATCCGGCCGTGGTCCGCCCGACCCGCTTCAGTTCCCGTCGGCCCGACCCGTTGACTGCGAGGTTGACTTCTTGTTTTTTTTCTCTAAGTACCCAGTTTTAGTGTCTGATGCTGTTTTATATCATGGATAACTTTTTGTGTGATGGTCCGATTTGAGCAAATGATATGTCAAAATGATCGTGGAGACATGTACTACGTTTTGTTCCATTGTGCCATGCATGTTAGAGGTCATCTAGATGTCTTAATCTTCATGAGAAGAGTGCTACTTGTTATAAACTGCTGTTAGTAGTTGTTTTCATGCCATCTTTGCAATGTGATATCTTGGTGCATGTTTATCCAAATGAAGCAAATGAGATGTCCACATGTTCATCATGAAATGCTCTACATGTTGGTTGCTTTAGCTTGCATGATAGATTTCATCTTGCCATGTTTATCTCCTTTGCAAAGTGCTATGTGGCTGTTATGTCGTTTAACTTGTTACGAGAGGCCTCGTAGAGGAGCTCATTGCTATTGATGTGGTTGTCCCCTTGATGCATGCTTAGATGTTTTGGACTCCCCATCATGTGTACATTGTTGTGGTGCTTACCACTTGCCATGCTATGCTTTGAGGTGACTTAAACTTGCTCTCAAATATGCCATGATGTTACTACTGTTTTAACACTTAGTGAAATTTCACTAAGTCTGGAATCTGTAATTTCCAGATGCCATGTTTGCTGGTTGTTCTAGGCAAATCCATGATAGTTTTGGGGTGAATCTTGATGATTCCTTGTTGTATAAGTTGTTGGCTATCCATTCATGCTCTCACATGCTTATTTGGGTGGCTGTAGCATATTTAACTCTTGCTCTCAAGTTGCAACAAAATACTGCTGTCAGGATTTTGTTGTCAAGTTCAATATGTCATAGCTTGTTGCTATTGATCCATGGCTCCTTTCGGGATGCTCCAATGGATTTGTTTGCAGTAGGATATGTCTAGTTTATGTCCATGCTCATTTCCATGATGTTTGAGTGCTGTAGGCCATTTATCTCTTGCTTCGAAGTTGCTATGTGGCTGTTAATTTCAGCTTGTGCGTGTTTATTGTTTCGGGTGTAACTTTTAGCCAGTTGCTCCGTTTTGAGCAAGTCCTATATGTAACTTGTGTGATTTTGCAAGTAGTTTCATAATATCCTCATGGTTTCATGTTTTGAAGTATTTTGCTTGATTGCGAATTGCCATGCTCCTTGTGCTGTAACACTGTGCTTCCTAAGTAGACTTTCTTTGCTTCCATAGTGCATCTGTTTTGCTTCCATAGTGCATCAGTCATGCATCCAGTAATTTTTCTGCACATTGCATCTTGTTTGATTCGTTGCCTTGTGTTCTTGTGTTTGAGTAGAGCCGGAAGCTGAGACCGAGTACGAGTACGAGCACGAGGTTACTACCGAGGTTGAGAACGAGGACCCCTCTTACGATCCCATCGACAACTCTTCAGGCAAGATGACCGAACCCCGATAACATTACTATCTTTGCCTATTGCTAGAAGTCTCGATCTATAGTTTTGCCTCGATGCCCATGTTTTCCTGTCAGCCTCCTATTGTAACCATGAACCTGTTTAACCACCCTACCTATGCAAACCATTGATTGGCTATACATAGGCTTCGCTCAGCCCCTCTTATAGCATTGTTAGTTGCAGGAGAAGATTGAAGATTCTTGCTTCTTGTTGAAGCTTGTTGGGATAGCACACTATATTAATTATTAAATGCAATCATCTATATATTGGTAATGGGTGGAAGGCTAAGCCTTTTGCTTGGTGATTTGTTCCACTCATGCCGCCTTAGGAACCGTATAAATCGGTGTTATGTTCCTTGATTATGCGTTCCTCACACGGTTGGGGTTATGGGACCCCCTCGATAAACCGCTAAGTGCTAAGTCTTTTCCAGCAAGTCCCAACATTGGTACTATTTGCCTAATAACTAAAACTTGCATAGGGAGTAATTAACCCTCTTCTTAATCAACAACCCGGGCCAGTTCTCCACATGAGTGTTGGTCCAAACTGGGGGTTACGCGGGGCCACCTCGAGGGAACTCAAGGTCTGGTAAAAACCTGTGGGATCGCCCATCCGGTCGTGGCCTGAGACTAGATACACGCGGCTATTGTCAAGGTGTCGGCACGCCGGGAGGATTTGCTGGATTAGCCTTACCTTAGTCGGAGTATCTTGAGCATGGGATTCCGAGGATACTCGGGCCTTCCCACTTTGGAGTTGCGACTCCGCGGATCGTGGGCTTGTCATGGGCCAAGTTGGAACACCCCTGCAGGGTTATGAACTTTCTAAAGCCGTGCCCGCGGTTATGTGGCAGATGGGAATTTGTTAATATCCGGTTGTAGAAAACTTGACACCATGTTCGAATACACTACCAGCGTGAGTACCATGACGGTCATTTTCCGAAAGGGATTCGGGAAGTGAACACGGTGGGGTTATGTTTGACTTGTTTTAGTTAGGATCACTTCGTGATCATCTCTCGTCCGAGGCACCTTCTTTTCTCGCTCTCTTTTACGTAAGCTAGTGCTAGTGCTGCTGCAAACTCTTGTTCTTTCTTCAGCCTTGTTCCACACCCAAGGCTTGAATAGTCGTGTTACCCGGGAACGGAATTGCTGAGTCCTCTGTGGCTCACAGTTACTTCACCACACCAGATGCAGGTACGATGGTGAGCTACACAGGCGATGGCACTGAGCTAGACTGGGAGTACGACGAGGAGCGTAGCCGTTACTACGTGAACTATCCGGCTGATCAGTAGAGCTTCTACTAGGATTCGATCTAGACCTGTGGTTTAATGTTATGTTTGGTACCTTGGCATTTGGATCTTTACCCTTAGATGGGTTGTGATGTTTATTTGGATGATGATTGGATATGTAATGAATTTGTGTGACGTGGCGAGTGTAAGCCAACTATCTTTTCAGCTTTCATCCCTATTTTTACATGAGATGTGCAAAGGTACCAAACTTGCGATCATTCCAGAATGGGATTATATCTTTAAGTCGTGCCTCGACACGTAGGAGATATAGTCCCATCCTGGGCATTACAAGTTGGTATCAGAGCCTTCTCCGACCTAGAAGCCCCCACTAATTGATCGAATCGTTGACGGTCGAGTCTAGGCACACACTGAAAATGTTTTGAGTCCTATATTTATATCGGAGAGTAGGATTTCTTTGCTCCTCATCTCTTTTCACTCTGGTGAGGACTCCTGACGACTACTCTTGCCTCTTCTACTTTCAAAAATTGCACCAATTTTTTTTTAGGAATCTCGCGAGTATTGTTGGATTGTTTCGATGTCTTTGTGACGAGAATATTGTTCTCGATGCCTCCTGACATTAGGGGTTGTGGCAGTGTCCCGGGGAGTTGAGCTTCGGGGTATTGTCGTCACAAACATATCGTGGCAGTACTAGAATACTTAGGACGGCCGACATCGAAAACTCTCCTATACGGTTAGTGGCAAGATAACCCCGACATCACCCAGTACTGGGGAGGTAGTTCGGGAGTATTGCCATAGCTTGTATAGTAGATGCGTTTCGAAGGTCCGAGGTAGAAGGTTTCCGAGAAAGACTGGTTATGTGTTGAAGGATGGATACAGCTGGATGTAGGATTAGAGTTGAGTACGCGATGCTTCCCCTGTATCCCCAACACCTGATTGCATAACTGGAAACTTTCGGAAATTAATAGGTGGGTTTAACCAGTAGATCGTAGGCATTCTTCCAACGAATGCAGGTTAGCAAGTTCGGGGTTCTACATTGAGTGAAGTGGTTTTATGGCCGATGTTTTGATCGGGAGTTGAATCTTAAAGGGTCCTTGGCTATGCTGATCCGGGGATTGCAAAACCCTTTCGTAACACGTTCCATAAGCTTTCAGCACAAAGATGTCGAACGAAGCTCCTATCTTGTGTTTGTTCCATCTGTACCTTGTTGTTATTCTTATTTACCTTTTGTCCCAGTGGCTTCTCGTGAAGATTGTTGTTATCATTAAACTGAGAATTTCATTCGTTCCTCTTGTTCGAATGATTCTTGTGAAGACTATGTTGCATTTCTATCCGTTGTTTCAGCTTATACCTTCTTTCAATCAAATTGCTGATCGGTGGTCATCTCTTTCAGGATGGCTCCGAAATGGGTTCCCAACGCTAACCCAGAGGGTGAAGAGGTTCCAGATCGTCCTCCTTCCCCTCCTCCTCCGTTTGAGGCCTGGAGAGCAATTATGCAGACTACAAACCAGAACACCCAGATGTTGATGCAGAGGATGCAGCAGATGCAAGCAAATCAAGCAAATCAGGGTGCTCCAGGGAACCAAGGCAATTTCTTCAACCAGCAGCACCATGCTACGCTCAACCAGTTCTTGGCCAATCAACCAAAGGCTTTCAGTTACTGTGTCGACCCTCTCGACGCTGAAGATTGGATTACCGATATCAAGAAGCATTTTGAGTGCAGCAACGTAAGGCCTGAGGACTATGTGAAGTTTGCAGCCTTCCAACTCAAGGACCAAGCAACTGACTGGTGGCAGCAGTACAAAGACTCCAGAGAAGGGCGTGTGATCTCTTGGGATGATTTCTGCAAGGACTTTCGCTCTCACCACATTCCAACAAGTGTCATCGAGGGTATGCGTGAGCAATTCCGCAACCTGAAGCAAGGCTCTATGACTGTCTACCAGTATAATGTCAAATTCCAGAATCTTGCCCGCTATGCCAAGCAAGACATACCAGATGCCAAGAGCAAGATCTATCAGTTCCGTGGAGGTCTCAAGGATGAACTTCAACTTGCTCTCACCTTGTTCGAGCCTGATGAGTTTGACAAATTCTATAACATGGCGCTTAAGCAAGAGGCAGCCCAGCTCAAGATGGAGGCTTCCAAAAAGAGGATCCGAGATGCTGTTCACTCCTCCTCATCTTCTCAAGTGGTCACGAAGCAACAGAAATTTTGGCTTCCACCTCCTCCAGTGATCCGAGCTCCCTACAACAACAACAAGAACTCTAGTGGCCGTGGTTTCTCCCACCCACCCAACCCAAGCAACCAGTTGAAGCATCAGTCTCAAGGTTCCAAGTCAAGTAGTTCTCATTTCCGTCCTCTCTCAGAAGTGGTGTGCAACAAGTGTGGCCAGAAGGGTCATTATGCTAACAAGTGCCCCAACCCAAGGCGCCTTCCGCCTCCTCCACCTGTCAGCACAGCTATTGTCAAGCATAATCCAAAGTCTGCAAGGGTGAATCTGATGAATGCAGCGCAAGCGGAGAATTCTTCTGATGTGATTTTGGGTAACCTTCCAGTTAACTCTATCCCTGCAAAAGTTTTGTTCGATTCGAGTGCTTCATGTTCTTTCATGTCATATCCATTTGCATCCAAGCACAACATTGTCACCAAAAGTTTGCCAAGGGAGTTGTCAGTTGTTTCTCCGGGCAAACTAATGCATTCAAAGATATTTGCTCCGGATGTATCTATTCGCATGGGTGATTATCGCTTTCTGGCTAAACCGGTGGTTCTCGGCAATTCCGACATTGACCTCATCCTCGGGATGGATTGGCTTTCTCAGTATGATGCTCACATTGATTGTGCAAATAAGGAAGTCAAGATTACTCATCTTGATGAAGATGTGATTATCTTCGCCTCCAGGGATAACACAATCAGGCTTTTCTCTCTCAATGACAAGGGCGAGATTAATGCCATATCTCAAATTCCGGTGGTTAACGAATACGAAAACGTCTTTCCTGAAGAACTTCCAGGCATGCCTCCACACCGTCAAGTGGAATTCGTCATTGAACTCGAGCCTGGTACTGAGCCAGCATGCCGGCGTCCGTACAAGCTCTCTCCTAAAGAGTTGAAGGAGTTGAAGAAACAGCTTGATGAACAGGAGTGTATGGGTCTGATCAGGCCTAGTACGTCTCCTTGGGGCTGTGGTGTCTTATTTGTCAAGAAGAAGGATGGCACGAAGCGCCTCTGCATTGATTACCGGCCTTTGAACAAGAAGACAATAAAGAACAAGTATCCGCTCCCCAACATCAATGAACTGTTCGAGCAGCTCAAAGGAGCTAAAGTGTTCTCAAAGCTCGATCTCCGAATGGGCTATCACAAGATTCACATTCGAGAAGAAGATATCCCCAAGACTGCCTTCAGAACGAGCTACGGCTCATATGAGTATACAGTCATGTCCTTTGGTCTCGCTAATGCTCCACCTACCTTCTCGAGAATGATGCACTACATTTTCAACCCCTACACCGGCAAGTTTGTGCTTGTGTATTTGGATGACATTTTGGTATTTTCCAAGAATGAAGAGGATCACGAAAAGCACCTCCGCCTGGTTCTCGACAGACTCCGTGAACATAAGTTCTATGCCAAGTTCTCCAAGTGCGAATTTTGGCTCGATAAGGTCTTGTATCTGGGCCATATCATCTCCGCTGACGGTATTGCGGTAAACCCCGAGAAAGTTGAAGCAATTGTCAACTGGGAACCTCCTCAGAACGTCAAGCAACTCCAAAGCTTTCTTGGTCTTGCCAGCTATTGCAGAAGGTTCGTTGAGAACTTCTCCAAGATTGCCAAGCCTCTTTCCAACTTGCTGCAGAAGAATGTCAAGTACTACTGGTCTCCAGATTGTGAAGTGGCATTCAAAACTCTCAAAGAAAAGCTCATCTCTGATCCAGTTCTTACTCCTCTAGATGAGTCCAAGCCCTATGAAGTATTATGTGATGCTTCTCTTCAAGGACTTGGTGGTGTGCTTATGCAGGACAAGAGAATTGTGGCTTACACTTCTCGTCAGCTGAAGCCGAGTGAGAAGAACTACCCCACACATGATCTTGAACTAGCAGCTGTGGTACATGCTTTGATTTGCTGGAGACACCTTCTGTTGGGCAGAAAAGTCGACATCTTCACCGATCACAAGAGCTTGAAGTACATCTTCACACAGCCGAATCTGAACCTCCGCCAGACTCGTTGGGTTGAAATGATCCAAGAGTATGATCCCAGCATCGAATACACTCCTGGCAAGGCGAATGTGATTGCAGATGCTTTGAGCAGAAAGGCATATTGCAACAGCCTCCTTATCAAGCCGTTCCAGCCTGAGCTTTGTGAAGCATTCAGGAAGCTCAACCTCCAAGTTGTTCCGCAAGGCTTTCTTGCAAATCTTCAAGTTGCTCCTACCTTGGAAGATCAGATCCGTGAGGCCCAACTCAGTGATGCTATGGTGCAGAAAGTGAAACATGGTATTGCAAAGGGTACTCCTAAATACAAGTGCTATCGCGTTGATGAGAGAGATACCTTGTTCTTCGAGGACAGACTCGTGGTTCCAAAAGGTGATCTCAGGAAGCTCATTATGGATGAAGCACATGATTCTCTCCTTTCCATTCATCCTGGCAGTTCCAAGATGTACCAAGACCTCAAGCAATCTTACTGGTGGACTCGCATGAAAAGGGAGATTGCCCAATTCGTGAATGAATGTGATGTCTGCAGAAGAGTGAAGGCAGAGCACCAACGCCCAACCGGTCTTCTCCAACCTCTTCCTATTCCCGAGTGGAAATTCGACCACATTGAAATGGATTTCGTCACTGGCTTTCCTAAGTCCAAGAGAGGGAATGATTCTATCTTCGTGGTGATTGACAAGCTTACCAAAGTCGCTCACTTCCTTCCAGTCAAAGAATCCATCAATGCAGCTCAACTGGCAGAGTTGTACACTTCCAGAATTGTGTCCTTACATGGCATTCCTCAAGTTATCTCCTCAGACCGTGGAAGTTTGTTCACTTCCAAGTTCTGGGACTCCTTTCAGTCTGCCATGGGCACTAAGATCAGGTTCAACACTGCTTTTCACCCTCAGACTAGTGGTCAAGTCGAGAGAGTGAATCAGATTCTAGAAGACATGCTCAGATCCTGTGTCATATCTTTTGGCATGAAATGTGAAGATTGCCTTCCATTTGCCAAGTTCTTTTACAACAACAGCTTTCAAGCAAGTGCCGGCAAAGCTCCGTTTGAAATCCTCTATGGCAGAAAGTGCCGTACCCCTCTCAACTGGTCCGAGACAGGTGAACGTCAACTTCTTGGCAATGACTTGATCTCAGAAGCCGAAGAAATATGCAAAGTCATACGTGAGAATCTCAAGGCCGCTCAGTCGCGTCACAAGAGCTACTATGACGGCAAGCATCGTGATTTGGCCTTCAACATTGGGGATCATGTCTATCTCCGTGTTTCTCCGATGAAAGGCACCCAAAGATTCGGTATCAAAGGAAAGCTTGCTCCTACATACGTCGGGCCTTTCAAGATCCTTGGCAAAAGAGGCGATCTAGCTTATCAACTTGAGCTCCCTTCCAACTTCGCCAATGTTCATGATGTGTTTCATGTGTCTCAACTCCGCAAGTGCTTCAAGACTCCTGAACGCACGATTCCGTTTGAAGAGATTGATCTTCAACAAGACTTGTCTTACCGAGAGCACCCAGTTGCTATTCTCGAAGAAACCGAGCGCGAGACCCGCAACAAGTCCATCAAATTCTTGAAAGTCAAGTGGTCACACCATACCGACCGAGAAGCTACGTGGGAATGAGAAGATCATCTTCGTTCCGAGTACCCTTCCTTTTTCCAGTCCTAGATCTCGGGACGAGATCTTTTTGTAGTAGAGGAGAGTTTTTAATGCCCCGGATGTAATACTTACCCTTTTGGGAAATATATGTATCTTTGGCTCCATCAATTCCATTCCGGGTTCTTTGTCTTTTCGGGTTTTCGTCGTTTTGTCGTGTTGCGTGTGTGCATTCATCCATATCATGTTATCATTTGCATTGCATTGCATTTGTGTTGTCGTTTGCATCCGGCTCGTTCCTTCCCGTTGTCCGTTCGAGTTCCGGAGCTCTCTCACGTGTCCGTGGCATCCCCGTGGCCTACTTTGGTGTTTGGCCGTGTAACGTTTCCGTTTTGGTGTGCGATGTTGTTTTGTTGTGTGTAACCTGCCTGTCAAATCTCGTCGCGTTTGGAGTTCGTTTGCTACTCCAACAGTTATTCTCGTGGGCTGAAAGTACCTCCTCTTTGAGGCCCAAGACACCCCTCCAACAGCCCACCAAACCAACCCAAACCCCTCCCTTCATCTAGGCCATCTAATTGTGATCATGTTGCTGAAAACCTCACCTCTTTTGGGCAAGCCTAGCTCCTTGTGCCTATATAAACGTCCATCTCCCCCCCTTTTCGCGTCTGAAACCCTAATGCTTCCACAGTTCGCCGCCGGTGCTTCCACCGTTGACCCGCGGTGCTTCCACCGTTGAAAATCCGTGCTTCCAATGTCCCAGAACATCGTGTTTCCATAGTTCGTCGCCCGTGCTTCCGACCTCCGCGCCGTGCTTCCGTCCGACGCGTGGGCCCGCTCTTCGTCTTCTTCCTCTCGCCCGAGGCCGCGCCGCCCCTTCTTCCTCGCCGGCCGGAGCGCCACATCTGGCCAGGGACTCCTCCACCGCCCGCGCCACCTCGCCCCGCCGCCGCCGGGCCAGGGCTTCGCCGCTCCGGCGTCCCCCCTCGCCGGCCCCGCCCCTCTCCTCCGCCGCGGGAGCCGCCGCGCCCTCCGGCCGCCGCCAGCCGCCGGCCTCCCCTCGGCCCTCCTCCGCGCCGCGCCCTCCGGTCGCGCCAGCCGGGCCCGTGGCCATCGAGCAGCCGCCGCCGCTCGCTCGAGGGAGGAGCGAGCTCCCTGATCCATCGGCCAGATCGGGCCGAACCCTAGTGGGCCAAAGCCCGTTTGCCCGATCCGGCCGCTGTCCACCCGACCCGCTTCAGTTCCGGTCGGCCCGACCCGTTGACTGCGAGGTTGACTTTTTTTCTCTCTCACTAAGTACCCAGTTTTAGTGTCTGATGCTGTTTTATATTGTGGATAACTTTTTGTGTGTTGGTCCGATTTGAGCAAATGATATGTCAAAATGATCGTGGAGACATGTACTACGTTTTGTTCCATTGTGCCATGCATGTTAGAGGTCATCTAGATGTCTTAATCTTCATGAGAAGAATGCTACTTGTTATAAACTGCTGTTAGTAGTTGTTTTCATGCCATCTTTGCAATGTGATATCTTGGTGCATGTTTATCCAAATTAAGCAAATGAGATGTCCACATGTTCATCATGAAATGCTCTACATGTTGGTTGCTTTAGCTTGCATGATAGATTTCATCTTGCCATGTTTATCTCCTTTGCAAAGTGCTATGTGGCTGTTATGTCGTTTAACTTGTTACGAGAGGCCTCGTAGAGGAGCTCGTTGCTATTGATGTGGTTGTCCCCTTGATGCATGCTTAGATGTTTTGGACTCCCCATCATGTGTACATTGCTGTGGTGCTTACCACTTGCCATGCTATGCTTTGAGGTGACTTAAACTTGCTCTCAAAGATGCCATGATGTTACTACTGTTTTAACACTTAGTGAAATTTCACTAAGTCTGGAATCTGTAATTTCCAGATGCCATGTTTGCTTGTTGTTCTAGGCAAATCCATGATAGTTTTGGGGTGACTCTTGATGATTCCTTGTTGTATAAGTTGTTGGCTATCCATTCATGCTCTCACATGCTTATTTGGGTGGCTGTAGCATATTTAACTCTTGCTCTCAAGTTGCAACAAAATACTGCTGTCAGGATTTTGTTGTCAAGTTCAATATGTCATAGCTTGTTGCTATTGATCCACGGCTCCTTTGGGGATGCTCCAATGGATTTGTTTGCAGTAGGATATGTCTAGTTTATGTCCATGCTCATTTCCATGATGTTTGAGTGCTGTAGGCCATTTATCTCTTGCTCCGAAGTTGCTATGTGGCTGTTAATTTCAGCTTGTGTGTGTTTATTGTTTCGGGTGTAACTTTTAGCCAGTTGCTCCGTTCTGAGCAAGTCCTATATGTAACTTGTGTGATTTTGCAAGTAGTTTCATAATATCCTCATGGTTTCATGTTTTGAAGTATTTTGCTTGATTGCAAATTGCCATGCTCCTTGTGCTGTAACACTGTGCTTCATAAGTAGACTTTCTTTGCTTCCATAGTGCATCTGTTTTGCTTCCATAGTGCATCAGTCATGCATCCAGTAATTTTTCTGCACATTGCATCTTGTTTGATTCGTTGCCTTGTGTTCTTGTGCTTGAGTAGAGCCGGAAGCTGAGACCGAGTACGAGTACGAGCACGAGGTTACTACCGAGGTTGAGAACGAGGACCCCTCTTACGATCCCATCGACAACTCTTCATGCAAGATGACCGAACCCCGATAACATTACTATCTTTGCCTATTGCTAGAAGTCTCGATCTATAGTTTTGCCTCGATGCCCATGTTTTCCTGTCAGCCTCCTATTGTAACCATGAACCTGTTTAACCACCCTACCTATGCAAACCATTGATTGGCTATACATAGGCTTCGCTCAACCCCTCTTATAGCATTGTTAGTTGCAGGAGAAGATTGAAGATTCTTGCTTCTTGTTGAAGCTTGTTGGGATATCACACTATATTAATTATTAAATGCAATCATCTATATATTGGTAATGGGTGGAAGGCTAAGCCTTTTGCTTGGTGATTTGTTCCACTCATGCCGCCTTAGGAACCGTATAAACCGGTGTTATGTTCCTTGATTATGCGTTCCTCACACGGTTGGGGTTATGGGACCCCCTCGATAAACCGCTAAGTGCTAAGTCTTTTCCAGCAAGTCCCAACATTGGTACTATTTGCCTAATAACTAAAACTTGCATAGGGAGTAATTAACCCTCTTCTTAATCAACAACCCGGGCCAGTGCTCCACATGAGTGTTGGTCCAAACTGGGGGTTACGCGGGGCCACCTCGAGGGAACTCAAGGTCTGGTAAAAACCTGTGGGATCGCCCATCCGGTCGTGGCCTGAGACTAGATACACGCGGCTATTGTCAGGGTGTCGGCACGCCGGGAGGATTTGCTGGATTAGCCTTACCTTAGTCGGAGTATCTTGAGCATGGGATTCCGAGGATACTCGGGCCTTCCCACTTTGGAGTTGCGACTCCGCGGATCGTGGGCTTGTCATGGGCCAAGTTGGAACACCCCTGCAGGGTTATGAACTTTCTAAAGCCGTGCCCGCGGTTATGTGGCAGATGGGAATTTGTTAATATTCGGTTGTAGAAAACTTGACACCATGTTCGAATACACTACCAGCGTGAGTACCGTGACGGTCATTTTCCGAAAGGGATTCGGGAAGTGAACACGGTGGGGTTATGTTTGACTTGTTTTAGTTAGGATCACTTCGTGATCATCTCTCGTCCGAGGCACCTTCTTTTCTCGCTCTCTTTTACGTAAGCTAGTGCTAGTGCTGCTGCAAACTCTTGTTCTTTCTTCAGCCTTGTTCCACACCCAAGGCTTGAATAGTCGTGTTACCCGGGAACGGGATTGCTGAGTCCTCTGTGGCTCACAGTTACTTCACCACACCAGATGCAGGTACGATGGTGAGCTACACAGGCGATGGCACTGAGCTAGACTGGGAGTACGACGAGGAGCGTAGCCGTTACTACGTGAACTATCCGGCTGATCAGTAGAGCTTCTACTAGGATTCGATCTAGACCTGTGGTTTAATGTTATGTTTGGTACCTTGGCATTTGGATCTTTACCCTTAGATGGGCTGTGATGTTTATTTGGATGATGATTGGATATGTAATGAATTTGTGTGACGTGGCGAGTGTAAGCCAACTATCTTTTCAGCTTTCATCCCTATTTTTACATGAGATGTGCAAAGGTACCAAACTTGCGATCATTCCAGAATGGGCTTATATCTTTAAGTCGTGCCTCGACACGTAGGAGATATAGTCCCATCCTGGGCATTACAAAAGTGCATACTTCCTTCATTTACTTATACAAGACCCCAAACTCAAATTATAGTTAGTAAGGTAAATTTAATGCAAGTCATCTTGTCTTCTGTTTACCGGGTTAATTAATAAGGCACATGCAAATTAATGAAAATTGAGTGGACATAAGAGCAAGTACAATAGTGGGCTTATAGCTCCTTGTATGTCACTTTTGCCTCTGCAGAGGAGGGACAGATGAAATTTTTCCCTATGTGGAGGAGAGATGAAAAAGTAAGAGTGATCTCTTATGTAAGAGACTAGCTATATGCATACTCCAAGGCAAATATAATAAATGTAAAGAAAGAGCAAGAAAGAAGGTAGGAAAAAATAGTACTCCCTCCATTTCTAAATATTTGTCTTTCAAGACATTTCAAATTGATTACAATATACGGATATATGTAGGCATATTTTAGAGTGTAGATTCACTCATTTTTGCTTCGTATGTAGTCATTTGTTGAAATCTCTAGAAAGACAAATATTTGAGAACGGAGGGAGTAGTGCAATAGCCAACCTTATAGCCCACGTACTATATGAATGACTATAGATACTCCCTCCATTCCCTTATACAAGGCCACAAATCAAATTACATGTACCAAGGTAAAATTTAATGACTGCTTTGCAGTCCACTTTTCTTTTCGTTAACCGAAATCATTAATACGTCAACATGCATGCAAAGAAGGAATTAGAGCAAGTACAATAGAGCTGAGTGAGCCGAAAGTGCCTATTTGAGCCCGAGCTCAGATGAGCTCGTTATCTGAGAGGGTGCTTGGATACGTTTTAGTTCCATGACTAAAAGTAGTGGGACTAAAACTTGCTAGCCTCATCCATGCTTGGATCCAAATACTAAAGAGACTAAAATCAAGTTAATGAGCATTTATTATCCTTCAAACCCTTCAATCCAGAACTTGCATGTGTTAGAGAAGAGGAGTTAAATGAGGAGAGAGATGACTAATTCACATTTTAGTAGGGGTACCCCTGACTAAAAGATTTTAGTCTCAAGACTAATTTTAGCCCCTCTTTAGTCAGGGGTGTTTGGAACTTTAGCCTCTTAATGAGACTATTTTTTAGTCAGGCTAGTTTTAGTCCCTTGTATCCAAGCAGGCGCTGGGTCGCTCGCTCGTGCTTAGATTCACACTGCCACACGTATATGCCTGTGTGTATTGGAATTAAGTACATGCATGGATTTTTTTTCGACCATGGCCCACCAACCAACGATAGTTTAATGTGGCGCACTGACGCTCGCCGTCTCATGCGTGACGGCTCAGACGCCCCCGTGATATGGGCCACGGCTCAGGCATCATCCTACTACTCACAGCCGCCGCCGTTCCGTATCTTATCTTCCCACCAACCCTCCTTCCTCCTCCAGATTCAACTCGCTCCCCGGCCGCCGCAGCTCCATATCTTCCCCAATCAGTAATCAAATCGCGTCGCCGCCCATACATTCCTTTTCCTGCCAAGATCTAGATGGGAAGCAATGACTACTTCCTCTTCTTCATCACCACGAGGAAACTCCCCTTGATTCCTTGCCCGGATTGCGGCGATATGCTGGTCACCTTCGTCTCCCGCACCGGAGTTCATTTCTACAAATGCATCAGGAAAGATGTAATCATGTAAGTCATCATTAACTCTTTTTTTGTTGAGACAAAGTCATCAATTACTTGAAACAACTGCGTGCTCTCAGATCCCACAATGACCACCATTTTTCGTTCTCCGCAGGCTGGGCCTTTCCGATTCCTGAGATCCAGGGGCACGTACCTGCCGGAGCTGTGTGGCCTATGAGCCCAGCTGCATCTCTGCATCAGAGATCCCACCGTGAGCACGCATTCGCCGACGGCTGCCATACAGAGCACCAACCAGCGCATTGCGTTGTTGCTGCTGCGCCTATCCTTACCCTACATTTCCACAGGCCATGTATCCAGAATTCTAGCCACCTAAGTTAAAACTTACACGAGACCAGTTTATCTTCAGCCATCGAATTACTATGAAACTTTATTATAGATACTCCCTCCGATCTAATTGTACAAAGTTGTACTAGAGCTGCGACAATAAATTTGAAATAGAGGGAGTAGCATTTTTTCAGTTCTGAAGTATCACAAAATTTTGCATCAGGTTAACATTTTGCTTCTCTCTTTTCTGTGTCCATAATTAAACTTCAAACATTCCAAACTATCTACGAATGCACCATTCACTACACGTCTCCATGAGAGGACCATGACGATGGTTAACTTCTCTCTAAAACATTTGACGTTACATCCACACCAGTTTAGTATGGGTTCTACATTTCTCAATTCATTGCTAACTATACAAAACATTTGACACCATCATGTCCACCAGACCTCAGTCTAATAAAATAACCAGATGCATGATCCTGTTCATGCAAACCTGATCCATGCAAACTCCATGGTTTAAAAGTATATTTTTAATTTAATTGAGATGGTAATATTTCCTTCAAGCTAGCGTTAAACTGTTGTAAGGCTTTAGTTTTTGCTGCAGTTTGTGTATCTAACCGACTTTTTCTTGACCTGGCTTGTATGTGCTGTTTGTAGGGGAA
Organism: Secale cereale; assembly: GCA_902687465.1. Classification (NCBI taxonomy): domain Eukaryota; kingdom Viridiplantae; phylum Streptophyta; class Magnoliopsida; order Poales; family Poaceae; genus Secale; species Secale cereale. Next base: position 513,891,767 of record LR738710.1, read on the forward strand.
GAAAATGTTTGTCTATGGATTTATAGTAAAATCTCCGGCTTTCTGCTCTACCCTACTGAAATTTATGTTGCTGCACACAACCCACATTAGTCCACCGTTTGTTGAGGACAAATCATTTATGTTTTGATAGCTCTTAGATGTGGTATCAGGAATGAATAATCATTGCTCCATCTATCACCATCGTGACATTGCCATCGCTATTATTAACGGATGAGGGTTGTTTTGAAATGCTTTTTAGATAACTTAGTATATCTCCTCATTGTCTGGCTTGTTCACTGATATCCATGAACATCAGCAAAGATGAAGTGCTTTCAATGAAAATATAAGTTACCTCTTTATGAACAAGATAATTGTGAAAATATGGCAAACAGAGCGAAGATCATACAAATGTGGTAGACTTGCTGCAGAATGTACAGTAATTACATTCTCCCCGCGGTCCTTTTTAATTTGCATATAAGTTTTGTCCGAAGTCAAAGTGTCTCTACTTTGACCAAGCTTGTATAAAGAAGTATCACATTCACAATCCCAAATCAATATTAGATTCATTATGAAATGTAGTTTCATAGTATACAAATTTGGTCTTGAAAATGTTGATATTTCTTAATGCAAATTTGGTCAAAGATTGACTTGACACAAATCTAATATGTGGAGTAAAAAGGACCGGAGGAAATACATAGTATATTTCCATGTATGATTTTGCTTTGTTTTCTAATATATGATTTTGTATGATTTATCTCGCACACTGGTGCACCACCAGCACTAGCATAGTGATGGTTTCAAAAGGCTGGAATTCTACATGAGGATGCTCCAGACCAGAAGAATGGTGAAGGTGCCGTAGCTTTGATTGATTTGTGTTTGCTTTTTTGCTGAAAGGCTTCATATTTATTCGTTGGATTTTGTCCATTTCATGTTTGTAGAGAAACTAAACACTTGCTGAAAACGACCGACTCTAGGTTGAAGGAACTGAGATTTTTTCAAATGCTTTTGCTGCCTTTGGACAGTTTTGTACAACAGTCACCACATAGTTTTGCTCCAAATTTCTGTTATTGTTATTAGTATTTCTGTTATTGTTGGGGATAATATGTACTCCCTCCGTTCGGAATTACTTGTCGCAGAAACGGATGTATCTAGACATATTTTGATTCTAGATACATCCATTTCCGAGACAAGTAATTCCGAACGGAGGGAGTACTAGTTTATATTGCTTATATATACCAGTTCAGTTTGCATCTAAGCGTCTGCTGTCACTGTGGTTCAGTGCCCTTGGGGTAAACCGAATGCAGAATGAGGGTCCGTGGATCGTATAGTGGCCATGATTCAGCACCCCGAGGGGATTTGGTGATCAAGCCATAACGAAAATTAATTCCTGGCAGCGCGGCATACGCATACCTGAAAGAATTGTTTCTGTGTGACGACTCAACTTGGCACAAATGACCTGACCCACGGCTCAGTTAAATTGGGGACAACGGATGTCCAAACACCGTCACCTGTGAGCCGTGCTCACCGTTTTCTTGACCCACATGATATGACTGCCACCTACGTACAACTTGCAATACAACATTTACAATGCTTTCAGGTAATACTCAATGGGCCTGATAACAGGACCATATGTGCTCGGGACTACATACTTCATGTCCTGAGTGAGCGGGCTATAAGGAATAAACTAGTATATTTCTGCTTAGTTGGAGGAAAGAGAAGTGGAGAGAGAAGGTAAGCGAACTCTTCGTGAAAAGCCAGCTCTAGCATGTACTCCTAGGCACTTTGTGAGAATGAAAGGTGGGCCACATAAAAAAATAGTACTCTTTTGATCTACTATTGTACATGTTGGCTATAAGATGGGTTGTAGATGACATGCCACTGGCTTATAGCCAGCAGCTGGCTATACTATTAACCATGCTCTTAGAAGGAAGTAGCACATTGTAATTATGACTACATGCATGCAAGTATTAAAACGGTTGGTAGTACGAAAAAACATCATTAATTTTTGCCTCGATTACAGTTAGTGGCCTTATATAGATGTAAATTGTATTTTTCATAGTGACCTTGTATAAGGGAATGGAGGGAGTAATGGCTATCGATGACATGAAAATTTCATATAGCCTTCAGCTGGTATATTATTAAGAGCAAGTACAATAAGGTGATGTAGGCGGGTTGTAAGACATTAAATATTATATTTTTGCTTACATGGAAGAGAGAGAAGAGGAGAGAGAAGAGAAGCGGGCTACTAGTTAACAGCCGGCTGCAGCACGTGCTCCTAGATACTTTGTGAGAGAGTGGGGTGAGCCATGTATCAACAAAGTAGTACATATTTATATCTAGCTATTGTACTTGTTGGCTATAAGCTTGACTATATATGACATGGCAATATCATATAGCCAGCAGCTGGCTATATTATTAACCATGCTCTAACCATGCTTTGAGGAAAAAAGTAGTTGAGAGTGTCATTATCATCCACTGCATGCATGCTAGTAGTTAAACCATGAGTTGCTAACATGAGGCAAGGTCATCAATTTTTGCCTCGGTTATTGTTGGTAGCCTTGTATAGCTATAAAATATATTTTTTATAGTGGCTTTGTATACAAAAATGGAAGGAGTAGTTTAAATGCTTTGAAGCATTCATTACGTATCCCGAGTACCAAAACAAAAATGAAAAAAACCATAACACTTATTTTGGGGAAAAAGAATAAAAATCATGATACTTATTTTGGGACCGAGGAAGTATATCAAGCCATCAGACGAATATACCGCGTTTTCATCGATACAATGAAACTGGAAAATAATTCTTGGTTGTCACTAGGTGAGTAAATTACAAAATAAAAACGCACATGTTGTTAAAGCATTTCCAATAGGTGCCCTAGTTTAGGGCACTAACCTATGTTTAGAGAAAAAGTTACAACATCTAAAAGTAAACTTTAGGGCAGCAGAAAATGTTCATCTCCAACAGATGCCCTAAAATAGGGTACTAGTGCTCAAATAGTTGCCTTGAAATAGAGCATTCACACCACATATGCATACATGTTGCAATCAAATAAATATCAAACTTATCTCAAATTAATCCAAAATAAACATAATAATGATTTCATCAATCCACAACATCAAATGCAACACAAATATAACAGAATTTAGCACACAATACAATAAATTTCATCGACAATACAACAAACACAAAGATGAAAGGAACTAGGGGCGTTGTTCCCCGCGCCATGCCGCCCTCCTCCATGACATCCCTTTGAATAACATTGTGCGTATCAGACTCTTTGATATCATGGTACACCTCAATAAAATTGTTGGATTCGATCTTGCCTTCTCGTTGGACGCACCAGATTTCCCATGAGGTGATAGAAGGTGTAATCCAAATTTTCCCTACGCTCATTCTCAATGACCTTGTCATGCAAGATGCAATTTATGATGATATACCAAAGGTTCTCTCGATCCTAAAACCTAGTTGGTCCTCGCACAATTGCAAATTGGATTATTATCCCTATCTTATAGGATGTCCTTCTGAGTATACCCCAAAATGTATACACCAGTTAACCTCGACCTTATTACCATCGACTCCTAAACCTGAAGTTTTAAGTTAACTGGAAAGACGTGAGGTGTTCTTGGAATGTCTGACCAGCTTTTGGATGTCGCGGTCTACCCGTCTGTCATGTTCGCGAAGGAAATATGCCCTAGAGGCAATAATAAAGTTATTATTTATTTCCTCATATCATGATAAACATTTATTATTCATGCTAGAATTGTATTAACCGGAAAGTTAGTACATGTGTGAATACATAGACAAACAGAGTGTCACTAGTATACCTCTACTTGATTAGCTCGTTAATCAAAGATGGTTAAGTTTCCTAGCCATAGACATGAGTTGTCATTTGATGAACGGGATCACATCATTAGAGAATGATGTGATTGACTTGACCCATTCCGTTAGCTTAGCACTTGATCGTTTAGTATGTTGCTATTGCTTTCTTCATGACTTATACATGTTCCTATGACTATGAGATTATGCAACTCCCGAATACCGGAGGAACACTTTGTGTGCTATCAAACGTCACGACGTAACTGGGTGATTATAAAGATGCTCTACAGGTGTCTCCGATGGTGTTTGTTGAGTTGGCATAGATCGAGATTAGGATTTGTCACTCCGATTGTCGGAGAGGTATCTCTGGGCCCTCTCGGTAATGCACATCACTATAAGCCTTGCAAGCAATGTGACTAATGAGTTAGTTGCGAGATGATGCATTACGGAACGGGTAAAGAGACTTGTCGGTAACGAGATTGAACTAGGTATGATGATACCCACGATCGAATCTCGGGCAAGTAACATACCGATGACAAAGGGAACAACGTATGTTGTTATGCGGTTTGACCGATAAAGATCTTCGTAGAATATGTAGGAGCCAATATGAGCATCCAGGTTCCACTACTGGTTATTGACCGGAGATGTGTCTCGGTCATGTCTACATAGTTCTCGAACCCGTAGGGTCCGCACGCTTAACGTTCGATGACGATTTGTATTATGAGTTATGTGATTTTATGACCGACGTTTGTTCGGAGTCCCGGATGAGATCAAGGACATGACGAACAATCTCGAAATGGTCGAGATGTAAAGATCTATATATTGGAAGGCTATATTCGGACATCGGAAAGGTTTCGAGTGATTCAGATATTTTTTGGAGTACCAGAGAGTTACGGGAATTCGTATTGGGCCTTAATGGGCCATACGGGAAAGGAGAGAAAGGCCTCAAGGGTGGCCGTGTCCCTTCCCCATGGACTGGTCTGAATTTGTACTAGGGAAAGGGGGCGCCCCCTTCCTTCCTTCTCCTTCCCCCTTCCCCTTTTTCCTATTCCATGTGGGAGGTGGAATCCTACTAGGACTATGGAGTCCTAGTAGGACTCCACACTTTGGCTCGCCCTATGAGGGCCGGCCTCCTCCTCCCTCCATCCTTTATTACATGGCCAGGGGGCACCCCATGAACACACAAGTTGATTTTAGCCGTGTGCGGTGCCCCTCCCCACAGTTACACACCTCGGTCATATCATTGCAGTGCTTAGGCGAAGCCCTGCGCCGGTAGCTTCATCATCACCGTCACCACACCGTCGTGCTGACGAAACTCTTCCGTGACGCTCAACTGGATCAAGAGCTCGTGGGACGTTATCGAGCTGAACGTGTGCTGAACGCGGAGGTGCCGTACGTTCGGTGATTGGATCGGTTGGATCGTGAAGACGTTCGACTAGATCAACTGCGTCATTAGATGCTTCCGCTTTCGGTCTACGAGTGTACGTAGACACACTCTCCCCTCTCGTTTCTATGCTTCTAGTAGATAGATCTTGCATGATCGTAGGAAATTTTTGAAATACCACGTTCCTCAAAAGTGGCATCATGAGCCAGGTCTATGCGTAAATGAAATGCACGAGTAGAACACAATGAGTTGTGGGTGATAATAGTCATACTGCTTACCAGCATGTCATACTTTGATTCGGCGGTATTGTGAGATGAAGCGGCCCGGACCGACATTACGCGTACGCTTACGTGAGACTGGTTTCACCGTTACGATCACTCGTTGCTTAAAGGTGACTGGTGGGTGTCTGTCTCTCTCACTTTAGTTGAATCGAGTGTGGCTACGCCCAGTCCTTGTGAAGGTTAAAACAACACACTTGACGAAAAATCATTGTGGTTTTTTGTATGCGTAGGTAAGAACGGTTCTTGCTAAGCCCGTAGCAGCCACATAAACTTGCAACAACAAAGTAGAGGACGTCTAACTTGTTTTTGCAGGGCATGTTGTGATGTGATATGGTCAAGACTCAAGACGTGATGAGTTATACGTTATTGTATGAGATGATCATGTTTTGTAAATTATCGACAACCAGCAGGAGCCTTATGGTTGTCTCTTTATTGTATGAATTGCAAATGCCATGTAATTGCTTTACTTTATCACTATGAGTTAGCGATAGTAGTAGTAGTAGCAATAGTTGGTGAGACGACCGTGACGCTACGATGAAGATCATGGTGTCAAGCCGGTGACAATGGAGATCATGACGATGCTTTGGAGATGGAGATCAAACGCACAATATGATGATGGCCATATCATGTCACATAATTTTGATTGCATGTGATGTTTATCTTATTATGCTTTATATTTTGCTTAGTACGACAGTAGCATTATAAGATGATCCCTTACAAAATTTCAAGGTACAAGTGTTCTCCCTGAGTATGCATCGTTGCGAAAGTTCGTCGTGCCGAGACACCACGTGATGATCGGGTGTGATAAGCTCTACGTTCAAATACAACGGGTGTAAGACAGTTTTGCACATGCGGAATACTCGGGTTAAACTTGACGAGCCTAGCATGTACAGACATGGCCTCGGAACACCGGAAACCAAAAGGTCGAGCGTGAATCATATAGTAGATATGATCAACATAAGATGTTCACCATTGAAAACTACTCCATCTCACGTGATGATCAGACATGGTTTAGTTGATTTGGATCACGTGATCATTTGGATGACTAGAGGGATGTCTATCTAAGTGGGAGTTCTTTAGTAATATGATTAATTGAACTTTAATTTATCATGAACTTAGTCCGGATAGTTTTTGCATTTCTATGTTGTTGTAGATCAATAGCTCGCGTTGTAGCTCCCCTATGTTTTTATATGTTCCTAGAGAAAACTAAGTTGAAAGATGTTAGTAGCAATGATGCGGACTAGGTCCGTGATCTGAGGATTATCCTCATTGCTGCACAGAAGTATTATGTCCTTGATGCACCGCCAGGTGACAGATCTATTGCAGGAGCAGATGCAAACGTTATGAACGTTTGGCAAATCTCAATATGATGTCTACTTAATAGTTTAGTGCACCATGCTTTATGGCTTAGAACCGAGACTTCAAAAACATTTTTGAACGCTACAGAGCATATAAGATGTTCCAAGAGTTGAAATTAGCATTTCATACTCATGCCCGTGTCGAGAGGTATGAGACCTCTGACAGTACTTTCCTACAAGATGGAGGACAATATCTCAACCAGTGAGCATGTGCTCAGATTGTCTGGGTACTACAATTGCTTGAATCAAATGGGAGTTAATCTTACAGATAAGATAGTAATTGACAAAGTTCTCTAGTCACTATCACCAAGTTAGTAGAACTTCGTGATGAACTACAATATGCAAGGGGTGACGAAAGTAATTCTCGGGCTCTTCGCGATGCTGAAATCGGCGAAGGTAGAAATCAAGAAAGAGCATCAAGTGTTGATGGTTAACAAGACCACTTGTTTCAAGTAAAGGGAAAAGGGATAGAAGGGGAACTTCAAAAAGAATGACAAGCAAGTTGTCACTCCCGTGAAGAAACCCGAAGCTAAACTCAAGCCTGAAACTAAGTGCTTCTACTGCAAAGGAAATGGTCACTGGAAGTGGAATTGTCCTAGATACTTGGCGGATAATAAGGATGGCAAAGTGAACAAAGGTATATTTGAATACAGATTATTGATGTGTACTTTACTAGTGTTCATAGCAACCCATGGGTATTTGATACCAGTTCAGTTACTAAAATTAGTAACTCAAAACGGGAGTTGCAGAATGAACAGAGACTAGTTAAGGGTGAAGTGACGATGTGTGCTGGAAGTGGTTCCAAGATTGATACGATCATCATCGCACACTCCCTATACTTTTAGGATTAGTGTTGAACCTAAATAAATGTTGTTTTGTGTTTGCGTTGAGCATGAATATGATTTGATCATGTTTATTGCAATACGTTTATTCATTTAAAGTGAGATAATAATTGTTGTTCTGTTGCATGAATAAAACCTTCGATGGTCATACACCCAATAAAATAGTTGTTGGATCTCGATCGTAGTGATACACATATTCATAATATTGAAACCAAAAGATGCAAAGTTAATAATGATAGTGCAACTTATTTGTGGCACTGCCGTTTAGGTCATATTGGTGTAAAGCGCATGAAGAAACTCCATGCTGATGGGCTTTGGGAATCACTTGATTATGAATCACTTGGTGCTTGCGAACCATGCCTCATGGGCAAGATGACTAAGACTCCGTTCACCGGAACAATGGAGCGAGCAACTGACTTATTGGAAATAATACATACTGATGTATGCGGTCCGATGAGTGTTGAGGCTCGCGGTGGGTATCGTTATTTTCTGACCTTCACAGCTGATTTGAGAAGATATGGGTATATCTACTTGATGAAACATAAGTCTGAAACATTTGAAAAGTTTAAAGAATTTCAGAGTGAAGTGGAAAATCATCGTAACAAGAAAATAAAAGTTTCTACGATCAGACCGCGGAGGTGAATATTTGAAGTTACGAGTTTGGCCTTCATTTAAAACAATATGAAATAGTTTCACAACTCATGCCACCTGGAACACCACAGTGTAATGGTGTGTCCGAACGTCGTAACCGCACTTTATTAGATATATGGTGCGATCTATGATGTCTCTTACCGATTTACCACTATCGTTTTGGGGTTATGCATTAGAGAAAGTTGCATTCACGTTAAATAGGGCACCATCTAAATCCCGTTGAGACGACACCGTATGAACCGTGGTTTGGCAAGAAACCTAAGCTGTCGTTTCTTAAAGTTTGGGGCAGCGATGCTTATGTGAAAAAAATTCAACCTGATAAGCTCGAACCCAAATCGGAAAAATGTGTCTTCATAGGATACCCAAAGGAAACTGTTGGGTACACCTTCTATCATAGATCCAAAGGCAAGGTATTTGTTGCTAAAAATGGATACTTCCTAGAGAAGGAGTTTCTCTCGAAAGAAGTGAGTAGGAGGAAAGTGGAACTTAATTAGGTAATTGTACCTTCTCCCAAATTGGAAAGTAGTACATCACAGAAACTAGTTCTAGTGATTCCTACACCAATCAGCGAGGAAGCTAATGATGATGATCATGAAACTTCAGATCAAGTTACTACTGAACCTCGTAGGTCAACCAGAGTGCATTCCGCACCAGAGTGGTACGGTAACCCGGTTCTGGAAGTCATGTTACTAGACCCATGATGAACCTACGAACTATGAGGAAGCGATGATGAGCCCAGATTCCGCAAAATGGCTTGAGGCCATGAAATCTGAGATGGGATCCATGTATGAGAACAAAGTGTGGACTTTGGTTGACTTGCCCGATGATCGGCAAGCCATTGAAAATAAATGGATCTTTAAGAGGAAGGCTGACGTCGATGGTAATGTTACTGTCTACAAAGCTCGACTTGTTGCGAAAGGTTTCCCGACAAGTTCAAGGTGGTGACTACGATGAGATTTTCTCACTCGTAGCGATGCTTAAGTCTGTCCAAATCATGTTAGCAATTGCCGCATTTTATGAAATCTGGCAAATGAATAAGAAAATTGTGTTCTTTAATGGATTTATTAAAGAAGAGTTGTATATGATGCAACCAGAAGGTTTTGTCAATCCTAAAGGTGCTAACAAAATGTGCAAGCTCCAACGATCCATCTATGGACTGGTGCAAGCATCTCAGAGTTGGAATATACGCTTTGATAAGTTGATCAAAGCATATAGTTTTATACAGACTTGCGGTGAAGCCTGTATTTACAAGAAAGTGAGTGGGAGCACTACAGCCTTTTTGATAAGTATATGTGAATGACATATTGTCGATCGAAAATGATGTAGAATTTTCTGGAAAGCATAAAGGAGTGTTTGAATGGAGTTTTTCAAAGAAAGACCTCAGTGAAGCTGCTTACATATTGAGCATCAATATCTATAGAGATAGGTCAAGACGCTTGATAAAATTTTTCAATGAGTACATACCTTGACAAGTTTTTGAAGTAGTTCAAAATGGAATAGTCAAAGAAAGAGTTCTTGCCTGTGTTGCAAGGTGTGAAGTTGAGTAAGACTCAAAGCCCGACCACAGCAAAAGATAGAGAGCGAATGAAAGTCATTACCTATGCCTCAGCCGTAGGTTCTATAAAGTATGCCATGCTATATACCAGACCTATTGTAAGCCCTGCCCTGAGTTTGGCAAGGTAGTACAATTTTGATCTAGAAGTAGATCACTGGACAACGGTCAAAATTATCCTTAGAGGACTAAGGAAATATTTATCGGTTATGGAGGTGATAAAGAGTTCATCGTAAAGAGTTACATCGATGCAAGCTTTGACACCGATCTGGATGACTCCGAGTCTCGATCTGGATACATATTGAAAGTGGGAGCATTTAGCTAGAGTGCAGATCATTGTAGACATATAAATTTGCAACATACATACGGATCTGAATGTGGCAGACCCATTGACTAAACCTCTCTCACAAGCAAAACATGATCACACCTTAGTACTCTTTGGGTGTTAATTACATGGCGATGTGAACTAGATTATTGACTCTAGTAAACCTTTTGGGTATTGGTCACATGGCGAAGTGAGCTATAAAGTGTTAAATCACATGAGGATGTGAACTATTGGTGTTAAATCACATGGTGATGTGAACTAGATTATTGACTCTAGTGCAAGTGGGAGACTGAAGGAAATATGCCCTAGAGGCAATAATAAAGTTATTATTTATTTCCTTATATCATGATAAACGTTTATTATTCATGCTAGAATTGTATTAACCGGAAACTTAGTACATGTGTGAATACATTGACAAACAGAGTGTCACTAGTATACCTCTACTTGACTAGGTCGTTAATCAAAGATGGTTAAGTTTCCTAGCCATAGACATGAGTTGTCATTTGATGAACGGGATCACATCATTAGAGAAGGATGTGATTGACTTGACCCATTCCGTTAGCTTAGCACTTGATCGTTTAGTATGTTGCTATTGCTTTCTTCATGACTTATACATGTTCCTATGACCATGAGATTATGCAACTCCCGAATACCAGAGGAACACTTTGTGTGCTATCAAACATCACAATGTAACTGGGTGATTATAAAGATGCTCTACAGGTGTCTCCGATGGAGTTTGTTGAGTTGGCATAGATAAAGATTAGGATTTGTCACTCCGATTGTCAGAGAGGTATCTCTAGGCCCTCTCGGTAATGCACATCACTATAAGCCTTGCAAGCAATGTGACTAATGTGTTAGTTGCGGGATGATGCATTACAGAACGAGTAAAGAGGCTTGCCGGTAAAGAAATTGAACTAGGTATGATGATACCGACGATCGAATCTTGGGCAAGTAACATACCGATGACAAAGGGAAAAACGTATGTTGTTATGTGGTTTGACCGATAAAGATCTTCGTAGAATATGTAGGAGCCAATATGAGCATCCAGGTTCCTCTATTAGTTATTGACCGGAGATGTGTCTCGGTCATGTCTACATAGTTCTCGAACCTGTAGTGTAATGCCCAGGATGGGACTATACCTCCTACGTGTCGAGGCACGACTTAAAGGTATAAGCCCATCCTAGAATGATCTCAAATTTGGTATCTTTGCACGACTCATGTAAAAGAGGGATTAAATTGCAAAAGAAGATAGTTGGCTTACACTCGCCACTTCACATAATACAATACATAAGCAATACATCATTCCAAACATCACAACCCGACTACGGGTGAAGATCCAAAAGAAAGATACCAAGACAACATAAAGCCACAGGTCCGGATTGAATCCTAGTAGAAACCACTACTGATCGTCGGAAACGTCACAAGCAAACGGCCACACTCTTCATCGAGCTCCCAGTGAAGTACTTGAACCAGCTTCTGCATCAAACTCGGCTGAACCTGCATCTGGTGTGGTGAAGTAACTGTGAGCCACAAAGGACTCAGCAGTCCCGTTCCCGGGTAACAAGACTATTTAAGCCTTGGGAGAGGATAAGGCTGAAGAAAAGAGTAGTGTCTGCAGCAGCAACTAGCAACTAGCTTACGTGATAGAGAGCGAGAAGAGAAAGCCTCGGTCGAGAGATGATCACGAAGTGATCCTAACTAAAGCCGGTCAAACATAACCCCACCGTGTTCATCTCCCGAAACCCCTTCCGGAAAATGACAGTCACGGTACTCACGCTGGTAGTGTATTGGAACATTGTGTCAAGTTATCTACAACCGGATATTAACAAGCTCCCATCTGCCACATAACCGCGGGCACGGCTTTCGAAAGTTCAAACCCTGCAGGGGTGTTCCAACTTGAGCCATTACAAGCCATGATCCGCGGATTCGCAACTCCATAGGTGGGAAGACCCGAGTATTCTCGAAATCCCGTGCTCAAGATACTCCGAACTAAGGTAAGGCTAATCCAGCAAATCCTCCCGACGTGTCGACACCCTGATAGTAGCCGCGCGTATCTAAGTCTCAGGACACGACTGGATGGGCGATTCTACAGGTTTATATCAATCCTCGAGTTTCCTCGTGGTGACCCCGCAGACTCCCCGTTTGGGACCAACACCATCAGCACGGGCCCCCCCTGCTATGTAGAATTAAGAATCCTCGGGGACGCGACCCCCTATGCAAATTTATTTATTTAATTAAGTTGTTATTATGAGGCAAATAGTACCAATGTTGGGATTTGCTGGAAAAGACTTAGCACTTAGCGGTTTATCGAGGGGGTCCCATACACCCCAACCGTGTTAGGAACGCATAATCAAGGAACATAACACCGGTTTATACGGTTCCTAACGGCATGAGTGGAACAAATCACCAAGCAAAAGGCTTAGCCTTCCACCCTTGCCAGTATATAGATGATTTCATTTTAAGCATTTATATAGTGTGATATAACCCAACAACTTCAACATGAAGCGAGCATCTTCGATCTTCACCTGCAACTAGCAATGCTATAAGAAGGGCTGAGCGAAGCGTATTTAGCCAAGCAACGGTTTGCATAGGTAGGGTGGTTAAACATGTTCATGGTTACAATAGGAGGCTGACAGGAAAACATGGGCATCGAGGCAAAACTATAGAGCGATACTCTAGCAATAGGCAAAGATAGTAATGGTATCCGGGTTCGGTCATCTTGCCTGGAATTCCACAAGGGAGAAGAACAAGTCCATGAAGTAGACGGAGCAACACAGACGAGAGAATCCTCACAACTCCGGAACGAAACCGAAGCTAACAAGAGAAACAAACCGGAAAGAAACAAACAACTCGGTAAACTCACAAGCATAAACATGGCATACGATGCACAAACAAGTATGATGCATGTCCGGTTTAAATATGCAAGGCATGGCAAAGTGCACAAACAACACTACAAGTTAAGTGGAGCTCAATATGCAACGAGTTGCATATTGACGAAACACCACATTTTATTATTTAGTTGACTCTCGTTATTTACAAGACAAGATTAAATGTTTGTTAACATGGCAAGAGGTGAAGCATAATAAAACTATACTAACTAGGCAATTTAAATGAGGCCGGAAAATAACAACAACATATCCGGAAAATCCCCATAAGCAGGTTTAGTAATTATAAACAAACAACAATTCACACATATTAATGTTGTTAACATGATGCGGATGACATGATCAAGTTTATGCAATTATATTAAAGTTGACATGAAGAAGATATGAAGCATGGTCACCGTGGTGGAAGAAAAGGGTGCCACGGCAACGATCCGAAAATGATGCAACGGCATCATATCGGTTCCGGTAACTCGTTGAGAGACCGGTGCAAAAGGAAAGGTGGCGTGAGCGAGTCGAACAAGATGAAAGGTGGGTGATCCCGTTGCCGGGTTCCCACGAGTCGGCGACGAGGCAACCGAGGAACATGACAAAAGGTCGAAACGGGCACGGAGCACACAAGGGAAACATTTCATACAACCACAACAAGCATCCACGGGGTCATCTCGTTATACCTTTGAAGCGTGCGTTTCGGGGCGGTTCGAGACGTAGAGGAAGAAGGCGTTCACGTGAGTCGTGGTACACGTGTCGTAGAGGGAAGTAGACGTTCTCGTTTTCCGAAGAGGTACTCGTCGCGCCATCGGACATCTTCGGGGCAACGGTAGTCGTTCACGTTGGCGACGGTAGTGGAACTTGGCGCATCCTTGTTCTTTCGGGTTCGTAGTGGTACATGGCGTTCGTCGTGTAGGTGTACTCGGGAGTCGTACACGGGGCGACGGTAGGGGTACTTGGGGTCTCCGAGTAGTCGTGGTACTTGGCGCTTCCGGCAACGGTAGTGGAAGTAGGGGTACTTGTCGAGACGGTCGTCGTGTAGGCGTTCCCGTTCGTAGATGTGCTTGTCATCGGAGGAGTACTCGGCGTCGGTCTCGTACACGGTTCGTCGTTATGAAGTTGTACTCGGGTCCTCTGTCAAAACAGCAGCACGGCAACACAACAAAAGAGCAACACAGGAGCAAAAACAAAAGGGGCAGCACGGCGACCATGGCGTCGGGTAGGACGGGGCCGAGGCTCCGCGCGGCGGCCTTGCTGGAGATGAAGGCGACGGAGGGCACTCGGGCTTGGAGAAGGGAGGAAGAGGCTCCGGGGCGCTGGTCTGCTGGCGCGTTCGATGCCGAGAGGGGCCGACGAGGTCGGGCGGGACGGAGCCCCGGTGGTGCTCGCGAGAGGAACGAGGCGGAGGACGGGCCTTGGCGAGGAGGCGGAAGGCTGGACGGGGCCTCCTGGCGGCTGGAGATGGAGGCCACGCGCTGCGGCCTGGCGCTGGTCGCGGGGGCTGCAGGGGCTCGGCCCTGGCAACGGGGACGCGGAGGCGCTGCGGCCTGGCTGGCCCCGTGCGCGGGCGGACGAGGCGGAGGGAGGCGCGCTGGACGGGCGCCATGGCGTCGCGGGGCGCGCTTGCCTGGCCGAGGCCTTCGAGAGGGGAAGGCGCTGGGGAGCTCCCCTCCCTAGCGACGAAGAGGAGAGGAGGAGCCAGGTGAGATGAGGGTGCTGCGGCGGCTCTGGTGTTGTCCGGGCCGGCTCGCGGGGCAGGAGGGCGCGGTAGGAGGAGGCACTCGACAGGGGCTTGGGGCCTGAGAGGGCATCGAGGGAGCGAGGCGAGGGAGAATCGGGAGATGGTCGGGCTGCGAGAGATGGTTCGGGCGAGAGCGAGGGGGGGCTTCGAGGGAACGGGGACGAGAGGGACGAGCGAGGCCTCTGGCGGCGGAGGGTGCGGGAGAGGGAGTGACCGAGGGGAAAGCTCAGGCTAAGGTTAGGGGAGAACGGGCCAGATGGGCCAAGAAGTTGGACAGGCCCAAGAGGCTGCTGAGCCTAAAGGCCTGAAGGAGGGAGATAGCCTAGGGAGGCCGGCTGGGCTCTCTTAATAAAAGAGAGAAAAGAAAAAAATAGAGACAAAGAAAGAAAAAGATAGAGGGGGTTTAGGAGCAGAATCTGCACAAGGGAGTATTTTTCTCGGGCATCATAAAAAGAGCACGGTCCGAGAAAAATAGAAAAGGCGTGAACGAAAATAATTCAAACATATTTGAATTTAATTCAAATAGGTTTGAACTAAGACGTGATTATTGAAGTGTCCAAAAATGTTCAAATTTTTGGAGGAACCTCGAAACAACGGAAATAATTATTCGCAAGGTTTTTGTAGGAGAACTCGAAGTGGAAAAGACATGGGGAAATATTGCAAGTGTGTTGCGGGTAATTCCAAACAATGGAATATTTATTATATAGCTCCCTAAAATATTGGGATGATATGTTTTAAAGAGAAGACATTCTTCCCTCGATTTAAATGGACCGAAGGTCCACACGATTTATTTAGGTTGAGATGCAAAAAAAATTAAAATGACATGATGGCATGATGACATGATGCAACACAAAATAAATAAAGCAAGCACAACCGAAACACACGAGAGAACCCGGAACATCTGGAATCTTCTGGAATCTTCTGGAATCTTCTGGGATCTTCTGGGACGTCAGGCTTCGGGCGTCACAACTCTCCCACACTAACAGAGGATCTCGACCCGAGATCCTAGAGATATCACCGGGTAAAAACGAAAGAGGAAGAGGTAAAACAAAGTTGCTTCTTTGACAGACGAGTGAAACCACGAACCTTGAGAGGTTAAACAATCTAGAAAGAAAGAATAGAATGGAGATGAACGAAGATGAAAACTCCGTTAGAAAAGAGGAACAAGGAACATAACAAGAACCTTGTAGGTTGAAAGACATGAAACAAGAGCTCACGGACGGAAACAATATGAAACCGCAATGGTATAGCCAAAGAATAAGAATGACAGAATTTGGACAGCACTCCGTCTGAAAATGGAAGGAATTAACAAGAACTTGAGAAGATGGATGATAGTTGATGAAATCAACAACACATTGCCTCCGAAACAATTAAAAGAATGGCACAAGGGGGTAAGAACGATTCAGACAGCACTCCGGTTGAAAGAGTTAAAACTTGATAAGATGAGGGAACTTGAATGAAGAATACAACACTCCGGTTAAATGATAAGCAAGGGAAAGAACATGATCTCGATAAAACGAGATGATGGGACGAAGAGAGCAATATTACAGTGCCTCCGGAATGAAAGAATAGCATATAGATCGTTGGCAAGAAAAGAACGGAGAAGAAAATGACAACCTCTCTCAAAATTGAATTTGAAAGGGCATCCTTACGAAGAAGGGTTGAACGGAGTTGTTGGAAAAATCAACAACGAAAAGAATAAGCTTCATGTGGGCTTATGGAAAACATCTCAAAATTATGAGGTGACAACCAGCCACTAACTTAAACAATTGATTCGATTGAGATCAACAAGGAGACGATAAACTTATATCACCGGGATGATAAATGAAGAACTTGGGTCATTTATAAGCACCATAATAGCAACAATCCTTAGGGAAGCTTTAGGTGAAATACAACCCAAGATAACTCCAAGATATAAAAAAGAGGGGTTGAAAGGATCTCCTAAAGAGACAGAAATGATGGTTTTAACTATCTCATTCTTGATAACTCGTGAATCATGAAACATGAAGGAATTGTCAAGAATGACATAACACCACCAGAAAAGATAAGGTAGAAAGGATTGTAATTGGAAAGCATGATGAAGAATGCTTGAGCTCCAACAAGAATCTTGATGAAGACTTCGAGGATGAATTAAAACATGATGAACCATCATGAGAACTCCGGTAATGAAAGCATGAGAAATGAAAGATGAAAGGAATAAGATTCAAGGCCTGCGATGAATTAGATGGAGCTTTGGAATGATGTAATTGAAATAACTTGGAGATCCGGAAAAACAAGATGAAGAAATTTAGAACCAAGGATATGATATGATGAACAAGCTCCAGACAAAAGAATTAAATCACCTTGAAGGAATAAGAATAAGAATTATGGCATGCATATCCTTCATCAATTAAATTGATGACAACCAACGGATTTGGCATACTACTTATTCTCGTTGGAAAGAATTAAGAGAGACCTCGCACAACCTCGGATAAATCTTCAACAAAGCACCGATAGGATTGTGAAAATAACAACTGAATTAAAACGATAACAACGAAGGAGTAATCTTGAACGAGCCACCTAAGAATAGGGAGACGAACGAAGAGACATCAATGAAGAATATTTGGAGGACGAAGTTGAAAACTGAGAACGAAGAATCTTCTGAAATGATGGCCTTCGGAGGATCACAAAGAAAAGAATTCATGAAATGCTTCGGACGGTATAAAAGAACTCCTCACAATCGGATCAATAATGAGGATGGCATGAAGGTAGAACCACAACTCTTGAAGAGAACGGGCCAAGATTTAAGAGAAACACTTCTCCGGTCTCCAAATGTTGAGAATGAAGACGAGAAATGCCATAAGAATTGTTGAGCACTCCGGAATGAAGAATTAAAAGGTTGAACCAATGATGAAAAAGAATTTTAAAGCGGTCCTGGAGAAGGATTGTGACTGATGGGATTCATACTTACGTCACACTATGAAAAGAATTTGAGTATAACTACAGAAAAATTAGAAGAGTCAGGTAAGATCCTGGGAAAAGACCTGTGGGTTAGGTCCCACTCAAAGAAATCACCGTTGAAAAAGATTGCTTAAGAGATATTGCACCGGTTGAATTAATGACTAGAATAAGATAACAATCCTCAAAAATAGCTTGAACAATTGAGAATGGAAAAGTGAATCTTCAGCACTCCGGATATGAATAGCAAGAGGAGAATGATTAATTGGGACACCGGAATAAGAAAGCATTGTGAACTGAGGAAAAGGATAAGATCAACACCGAAATCTTGAATTACATCCACCGGCAGAATATGAGAACAAAAGAATGATGAACTTGAAGCTCTTGAGCATCTTCACGATAATTCACCGGATAAGAACATTGAAGGAAATGAATGAAGAACATCACATGAATAAAATGGATACTTCATCTGAGAATTTCTTGCTCCGAGAAGAAGAAAGGGTGGGAGGGTGGGGAAAACAAAGACAACTTGAGATGAATGAAACAGACAATCGTCAGATTTCTCAACGGCGTCCGTATGGAATAACTTGAAGAGAAGGCACACCGGTTGAAAAAGGATTTAACATGACCATCTTGATGATTAAGAAGGACTAGCACTCCCATAGAAATATGAGAATACCGATTAAGAAAGGTATGGAATCAACATTTGACATCGAAGCAACTCGAATACCAGAATCAAAACGAAACAAAGGATAGATATGCAACATGATCTTCACAATATCATCCGAACAGAGAATGAACGAATGAATTCCGCAGGTACATCAGCTTGACGAGAAGCCACTTGGAAGAAGAAAAAGTAAATAAAAGGAACAAGGAGCAGATAGAACAAACACAAGATAGAAGCTTCGTTCCACATATTTGTGCTGAAAGCTCATGGAACGTGTTACAAAAGGGTTTTGCAATCCCCGGATCAGCATAGCCAAGGACCCTTTAGGATGCAACTCCCGATCGGAACAAGCCCATAAAACCACTTCACTCAATGTAGAACCCCGAACTTCATATCGTGCATCCGTTGGAAGAATGCCTAGAACTACTAGATGAACCCACCTATTAATTTCCGAAAGTTTCCAGTTATGCAATCAGGTGTTGGGGATACAGGGGAAGCACCGCGCAATCAACTCTAAACCTACATCCAGCTGTATCCATCCTTCAACACATAACCAGTCTTTCCCTGAAACCGTTTACCTCAGACCTTCGAAACGCATCCACTATACAAGCTATGGCAATACTCCCGAACTACCTCCCCAGTACTGGGTGATGTCGGGGTTATCTTGCCACTAACCGTATAGGAGAGATTTTCGATGTCGGCCGTCTTAAGTATTCTAGTACTGCCGCGATGGATTTGTGACGACAACACCTCGGAGCTCAACTCCCCGGGACACTTCCACAACCCCTAATGACAGGAGGCATCGAGAACAATGTTCTCGACACAAAGACATCGAAACAATCCAAACAATACTCGCGAGATCCTCAAAAAAATTGGTGCAATTTTTGAAAGTAGAAGAGATAACAGTAATCGTCAGGAGTCCTCACCAGAGTGAAAGGGGATGAGAAGCAAAGAAATCCTACTCTCCGATATAATATAGGACTCAAAACATTTTCAAGTGTGTGCCTAGACTCAACCGTCAACGATTCGATCAATCAGTGGGGGCTTCTAGGTCGGAGAAGGCTATGAATACCAACTTGTAATGCCCAGGATGGGACTATACCTCCTACGTGTCGAGGCACGACTTAAAGGTATAAGCCCATCCTAGAATGATCTCAAGTTTGGTCTCTTTGCACGACACATGTAAAAGAGGGATTAAATTGCAAAAGAAGATAGTTGGCTTACACTCGCCACTTCACATAATACAATACATAAGCAATACATCATTCCAAACATCACAACCCGACTACGGGTGAAGATCCAAAAGAAAGATACCAAGACAACATAAAGCCATAGGTCAGGATCGAATCCTAGTAGAAACCACTACTGATCGTCAGAAACGTCACAAGCAAACGGCCACACTCTTCATCGAGCTCCCAGTGAAGTACTTGAACCAGCTTCTGCATCAAACTCGGCTGAACCTGCATCTGGTGTGGTGAAGTAACTGTGAGCCACAGAGGACTCAGCAATCCCGTTCCCGGGTAACAAGACTATTTAAGCCTTGGGAGAGGATAAGGCTGAAGAAAAGAGTAGTGTCAGCAGCAGCAACTAGCAACTAGCTTACGTGATAGAGAGGGAGAAGAGAAAGCCTCGGTCGAGAGATGATCACGAAGTGATCCTAACTAAAGCCGGTCAAACATAACCCCACCGTGTTCATCTCCCGAAACCCCTTCCGGAAAATGACAGTCACGGTACTCACGCTGGTAGTGTATTGGAACATTGTGTCAAGTTATCTACAACCGGATATTAACAAGCTCCCTTCTGCCACATAACCGCGGGCACGGCTTTCGAAAGTTCAAACCCTGCAGGGGTGTTCCAACTTGACCCATTACAATCCCACGATCCGCGGAGTCGCAACTCCATAGGTGGGAAGACCCGAGTATTCTCGGAATCCCGTGCTCAAGATACTCCAAACTAAGGTAAGGCTAATCCAGCAAATCCTCCCGGCGTGTCGACACCCTGATAGTAGCCGCGCGTATCTAAGTCTCAGGACACGACCGGATGGGCGATTCTACAGGTTTATATCAATCCTGGAGTTTCCTCGTGGTGACCCCGCGGACTCCCCGTTTGGGACCAACACCATCAGCACTGGCCCCCCCTGCTATGTAGAATTAAGAATCCTCGGGGACGCGACCCCCTATGCAAATTTAATTATTTAATTAAGTTGTTATTATGAGGCAAATAGTACCAATGTTGGGATTTGCTGGAAAAGACTTAGCACTTAGCGGTTTATCGAGGGGGTCCCATACACCCCAACCGTGTTAGGAACGCATAATCAAGGAACATAACACCGGTTTATACGGTTCCTAACGGCATGAGTGGAACAAATCACCAAGCAAAAGGCTTAGCCTTCCACCCTTGCCAGTATATAGATGATTTCATTTTAAGCATTTATATAGTGTGATATAACCCAACAACTTCAACATGAAGCGAGCATCTTCGATCTTCACCTGCAACTAGCAATGCTATAAGAAGGGCTGAGCGAAGCGTACTTAGCCAAGCAACGGTTTGCATAGGTAGGGTGGTTAAACATGTTCATGGTTATAGGAGGCTGACAGGAAAACATGGGCATCGAGGCAAAACTATAGAGCGATACTCTAGCAATAGGCAAAGATAGTAATGGTATCCGGGTTCGGTCATCTTGCCTGGAATTCCACAAGGGAGAAGAACAAGTCCATGAAGTAGACGGAGCAACACAGACGAGAGAATCCTCACAACTCCGGAACGAAACCGAAGCTAACAAGAGAAACAAACCGGAAAGAAACAAACAACTCGGTAAACTCACAAGCATAAACATGGCATACGATGCACAAACAAGTATGATGCATGTCCGGTTTAAATATGCAAGGCATGGCAAAGTGCACAAACAACACTACAAGTTAAGTGGAGCTCAATATGCAACGAGTTGCATATTGACGAAACACCACATTTTATTATTTAGTTGACTCTTGTTATTTACAAGACAAGATTAAATGTTTGTTAACATGGCAAGAGGTGAAGCATAATAAAACTATACTAACTAGGCAATTTAAATGAGGCCGGAAAATAACAACAACATATCCGGAAAATCCCCATAAGCAGGTTTAGTAATTATAAACAAACAACAATTCACACATATTAATGTTGTTAACATGATGCGGATGACATGATCAAGTTTATGCAATTATATTAAAGTTGACATGAAGAAGATATGAAGCATGGTCACCGTGGTGGAAGAAAAGGGTGCCACGGCAACGATCCGAAAATGATGCAACGACATCATATCGGTTCCGGTAACTCGTTGAGAGACCGGTGCAAAAGGAAAGGTGGCGTGAGCGAGTCGAACAAGATGAAAGGTGGGTGATCCCGTTGCCGGGTTCCCACGAGTCGGCGACGAGGCAACCGAGGAACATGACAAAAGGTCGAAACGGGCACGGAGCACACAAGGGAAACATTTCATACAACCACAACAAGCATCCACAGGGTCGTCTCGTTATACCTTTGAAGCGTGCGTTTCGGGGCGGTTCGAGACGTAGAGGAAGAAGGCGTTCACGTGAGTCGTGGTACACGTGTCGTAGAGGGAAGTAGACGTTCTCGTTTTTCGAAGAGGTACTCGTCGCGCCATCGGACATCTTCGGAGCGACGGTAGTCGTTCACGTTGGCGACGGTAGTGGAATTTGGCGCATCCTTGTTCTTTCGGGTTCGTAGTGGTACATGGCGTTCGTCGTGTAGGTGTACTCGGGACTCGTACACGGGGTGACGGTAGGGGTACTTGGGGTCTCCGAGTAGTCATGGTACTTGGCGCTTCCGGCGACGGTAGTGGAAGTAGGGGTACTTGTCGAGACGGTCGTCGTGTAGGCGTTCCCGTTCGTAGATGTGCTTGTCATCGGAGGAGTACTCGGCGTCGGTCTCGTACACGGTTCGTCGTTATGAAGTTGTACTCGGGTCCTCTGTCAAAACAGCAGCACGGCAACACAACAAAAGAGCAACATAGGAGGAAAAAAAAAGGGACAGCACGGTGACCATGGCGTCGGGGAGGACGGGGCCGAGGCTCCGTGCGGCGGCCTTGCTGGAGATGAAGGCGACGGAGGGCACTCGGGCTTGGAGAAGGGAGGAAGAGGCTCCGGGGCGCTGGTCTGCTGGCACGTTCGATGCCGAGAGGGGCCGACGAGGTCGGGCGGGACGGAGCCCCGGTGGTGCTCGCGAGAGGAACGAGGCGGAGGACGGGCCTTGGCGAGGAGGCGGAAGGCTGGACGGGGCCTCCTGGCGGCTGGAGATGGAGGCCACGCGCTGCGGCCTGGCGCTGGTCGCGGGGGCTGCAGGGGCTCGGCCCTGGCGACGGGGACGCGGAGGCGCTGCGGCCTGGCTGGCCCCGTGCGCGGGCGGACGAGGCGGAGGAAGGCGCGCTGGACGGGCGCCATGGCGTCGCGGGGCGCGCTTGCCTGGCCGAGGCCTTCGAGGGGGGAAGGCGGTGGGGAGCTCCCCTCCCTGGCGACGAAGAGGAGAGGAGGAGCCAGGTGAGATGAGGGTGCTGCGGCGGCTCTGGTGTTGTCCGGGCCGGCTCGCGGGGCAGGAGGGCGCGGTAGGAGGAGGCGCTCGACAGGGGCTCGGGGCCTGAGAGGGCATTGAGGGCGCGAGGCGAGGGAGAATCGGGAGATGGTCGGGCTGCGAGAGATGGTTCGGGCGAGAGCGAGGGGGGGCTTCGAGGGAACGGGGACGAGAGGGACGAGCGAGGCCTCTGGCGGCGGAGGGTGCGGGAGAGGGAGTGACCGAGGGGAAAGCTCGGGCTAGGGTTAGGGGAGAACGGGCCAGATGGGCCAGGAAGTTGGACAGGCCCCAGAGGCTGCTGAGCCTAAAGGCCTGAAGGAGGGAGATGGCCTAGGGAGGCCGGCTGGGCTCTCTTAATAAAAGAGAGAAAAGAAAAAAATAGAGACAAAGAAAGAAAAAGATAGAGGGGGGTTAGGAGCAGAATCTGCACAAGGGAGTATTTTTCTCGGGCATCATAAAAAGAGCACGGTCCGAGAAAAATAGAAAAGGCGTGAACGAAAATAATTCAAACATATTTGAATTTAATTCAAATAGGTTTGAACTAAGACGTGATTATTGAAGTGTCCAAAAATGTTCAATTTTTTGGAGGAACCTCGAAACAACGGAAAGAATTATTGGCAAGGTTTTTGTAGGAGAACTCGAAGTGGAAAAGACATGGGGAAATATTGCAAGTGTGTTGCGGGTAATTCCAAACAATGGAATATTTATTATATTGCTCCCTAAAATATTGGGATGATATGTTTTAAAGAGAAGACATTCTTCCCTCGATTTAAATGGACCGAAGGTCCACACGATTTATTTAGGTTGAGATGCAAAAAAAAATTAAAATGACATGATGGCATGATGACATGATGCAACACAAAATAAATAAAGCAAGCACAACCGAAACACACGGGAGAACCCGGAACATCTGGAATCTTCTGGAATCTTCTGGGATCTTCTGGGACGTCGGTCTTCGGGCGTCACATGTAGGGTCTGCATGCTTAACGTTCGATGATGATTTGTATTATGAGTTATGTGATTTGATGACCGACGTCTGTTCGGAGTTCCGGATGAGATCACGGACATGACGAACAGTCTCGAAATGGTCGAGACGTAAAGATCGATATATTGGAATGCAATATTCGGACATCGGAAAGGTTCCGAGTGATTCAGGTATTTTTCAGAGTACCGGAGAGTTACGGGAATTCGTGTTGGGCCTTAATGGGCCATACGAGAAAGGGAAGAAAGGCCTCAAGGGTGGTCGCGTCCGTTCCCCATTGACTGGTCTAAATTGGACTAGGGAAAGGGGGCGCCCCTGCTACCTCTTGAGCTTGCGTTGTATTCCCTCGAAGAGGAAAGGGAGATGCATCACAGTAGCGTAAGTATTTCCCTCAGTTTTTGAGAACGAAGGTATCAATCCAGTAGGAGACCACGCGCTAGTCCCTCGCACCTGCACAAACAAATAAGAACTTCGCAGCCAACGCGATAAGGGGTTGTCAATCCCTTTGCGGTCACTTACGAGAGTGAGATCTGATAGAGGTGATATTTA
Organism: Secale cereale; assembly: GCA_902687465.1. Classification (NCBI taxonomy): domain Eukaryota; kingdom Viridiplantae; phylum Streptophyta; class Magnoliopsida; order Poales; family Poaceae; genus Secale; species Secale cereale. The sequence continues at coordinate 513,916,271 of LR738710.1, forward strand.
TATTTTTGGTATTTTAGTTTTAGTAAAATAGCAAATAAAAGCAAGAAAAGTAAAGTAGATGTAGATTGATATGTTGAGAATAGACCCGGGGGCCATAGTTTTCTCTAGTGGCTTCTCTCATGATAGCGATATTCTACGGCGGGTAAACAAATTACTGTCGAGCAATTGCTAGAAAAGCGAATAATTATGAGACTATCTAGGCATGATCATTGTATATAGGCATCACGTCCGAGACAAGTAGACCGACTCCTGCCAACATCTACTACTATTACTCCACACATCGACCGCTATCCAGCATGCATCTAGTGTATTGAGTTCATACGAACAGAGTAACGCCTTAAGCAAGATGACATGATGTAGAGGGATAAACTCAAGCAATATGATGAAAACCCCATATTTTTATCCTCGATGGCAACAATACAATACGTGCCTTGCTGCCCCTACTGTCACTGGGAAAGGACACCGCAAGATTGAACCCAAAGCCAAGCACTTCTCCCATTGCAAGAGCTATAGATCTAGTAGGCCAAACCAAACCAATAATTCAATGAGACTTGCAAGGATATTATGAGCACACATAAAAAGTTTAGAGAAGAATCAAATATATTTCATAGATAACCTTGATCATAAACTCACAATTCATCGGGTCTCGACAAACACACCGCAAAAAGAGATTGCATCAAATAGATCTCCTCGAAGACCGAGGAGAAGTTTGTATTGAGATCCGGAGATAGAGAAGAAGCCATCTAGATACTAGCTATGGACCTGAAGGTCTGTGGTAAACTACTCACAACTCATGGTGAGGGCGATGATGATGATGATGAAGGCCTCCGTGATGGATCCCCCTCCTGAAACATGCTCCAAGATGGGATCTCCATGAGAACAGAAGCTACGGCGGTGGAATTAGGGTTTTCTCTCTGCGTATGGAGTTTCTGGGGTACGTAGGTATATATAGGAAGAAGGAGGGCACCAGGGGCCGTGTGGGCCAGCCTCGAGGCAGGGGGCGCGCCCCCAACCTCGAGGGCTGGCCCCTTGCCCCCTGACTTGGTCCTGACGTTTCCCGAGCGTGATTTCCTCCAAAAATATCTCTCGCGAAGGTTTCATTCCGTTTGGACTCCATTTGATATTCCTTTTCTGCAAGACCCTGAAATAGGCAAAAAACAGCAATCTAGACTGGGCCTTTGTGTCAGTAGGTTAGTCCCAAAAATGATATAAAAGTGAATGATAAAGCCCATTAAACATCCAAGACTTCATAAATAATAGCATGGAACAATAAAAAATTATAGATACGTTGGAGACGTATCAAGCATCCCCAAGCTTAATTCTTGCTCGTCCTCGAGTAGGTAAATGATAAAGAAAGAATTTTTGATGTGGAATGCTAACCAATATAGTTTATCAATGTAATTCTCTTAATTGTGGCATGAATGTTCAGATCTGAAAGATTCAAGATAAAAGTCTATGTTGACATAAGAAATAATAATACTTCAAGCAATACTAACAAAGCAATCATGTCTTCTCAAAATACTATGGCTAAAGAAAGTTATCCCTACAAAATCATATAGTGTTGGCTATGCTCCCTTGTTATCACACTAAATATTCATATTATGCACAACCCCGATTTCAGCCAAGCATTTGTTTTCATGCTCCATCTTTTCAAACTTTTCAACTTTCACGCAATACATGAGCGTGAGCCATGGACATATCACTTTGGGTGGAATGGAGGTGGTTGTGGAGAAGACAAAAATAGGGAGATAGTCTCACATCGACTAGGCGTATCAATGGGCTATGGAGATGCCCATCAATAGATATCAATGTGAGTGAGTAGGGATTGCCATGCAATGGATGCACTAGAGCTAGATATGAATGAAAGCTCAACAAAAGAAACTAGTGGGTGTGCATCCAACTTGCTTGCTCATGAAGACCTAGGGCATTTGAGGAAGCCCATTGTTGGAATATACAAGCCAAGTTCTATAACGAAAATTCCCACTAGTATATGAAAGTGACTAAGCATGAGACTCTCTACAATGAAGAACATGGTGCTACTTTGAAGCACAAGTGTGGAAAAAGATAGTAGCAATTCTCCCTTTTTTCTTTTTTACTTTTTTCTTTTTTGGGCCTTTCTTTCTTTTCTTTTTGGCCTTTCTTTTTTTTCTTTTTTTGCGGAGGGGCTTTATAGATTCAACCTTTCCTCCCATGGGACAATGCTCTAAAAATGTTGATCATCACACTTTCGTTACAACACAATATTACAACTCGATACTAAAACAACAAAGTATGATTCTATGTGAATGCCTCCGGCGGTGTACCGGTATGTGCAATGAAACAAGAGTGACATGTATGAAAAGATTATGCATGGTGGCCTTTCCACGAATACGATGTCAACTACATGATCATGCATGGCAATATGACAATATGATGCGTGTCATATAAACGGAACGATGGAAAGTTGCATCGCAATATGTCTCGGAATGGCTATGGAAATGCCATGATAGGTAGGTATGGTGGCTGTTTTGAGGAGCAATATGGTGGCTGTTTTGAGGAAGGATATATAGTGGGTTTATGGCACCGGCGAAAGTTGCGCGGTACAAGAGAGGCTAGCAATGGTGGAAGGGTGAGAGTGCATATAATCCATGGACTCAACATTTGTCATAAGAACTCATATACTTATTGCAAAAATTTACGAGTCATCAAAACAAAGCAATCAACGCATGCCCCTAGGGGGGAGGTTGGTAGGAGTTAACCATCGCGCGCCCCCGACCTCCACACAAAGGTTGACACTCTACAAATACCTCATGTTTTAACTTAGTCACACAACGGTTCACCATACGTGCATGCCACGGGAATCACTAACCTTAACACAAGTATTTATCAATTTCATAATAACTCCACTAGCATGACTCTAATATCACTATCCTCATGTCTCAAAACAATTATCAAGCATCCAACATCTCTTTCTATTCAATGCACTTGATGTGATATTTTTTACTACATTGACATTGGATGTTTATCATGTGAAGACTAGTTTCTTTAGACTAAAAACATTACCATGCTGTTTTAATAGACTCTCAAATAGATCTAAGTGAAGCATTAGAGTTCAACAATTTCTACAAAATATTACCACCACCATGCTCTAAAAGATATAAGTGAAGCGCTAGAGCAAAAACTATTCAACTGAAAAGATATAAGTGAAGCACATAGAGTGTTCTAACAATTTCTAGAGCATATTTAACTCTCTCAAATAGGTGTGTCCAGCAAGGATGATTGTGGCAAACTAAAAAGCAAAGACTCAAATTATACAAGACGCTCCAAGCAAAACACATAACAAGTTGCGAATAAAAATATAGCTCCAAGTATAGTTACCGATGGATGAAGACGAAAGAGGGGATTCCTTCCTGGGGCATCCCCAAGCTTAGGATTTTTGATTATCTTGAATTTACTTGGGGTGCCATGGGCATCCCCAAGCTTAGGCCTTTGCTACTCCTTCTTCCATAGTCCATCAAAGCAATACTCAAAACTTGAAAACTTCACAACACAAAACTTAGACAAAAATTCTCGTGAGCTCCGTTAGTAAGAGAAAGCAAACCACCACTCAAAGGTACAGCAAGGAATTCATTCTTTATTTTTATTGGTGTTAAACCTACTGTACTCCAAGTTCTCTATGGTTCATATCCTCCAATATTACTCATAGATGCATCGGAATAAGCAAACAACACACGAAAAACAGAATCTGTCAAAGACAGAACAATCTGTAGTAATCTGCAGGGTTCGCCTACTTCCGGAACTCCAAAAAATTCAAAATAAATTGTTAAATTTACGCAATTTGTCTACCAATCAGCAGCAAAAATAATCAACTAAAAAGCACGCTCCAGTAAAATCTGAAGACTACTTTAGCGAGCGCTAACGATTCTGTTTTTCACAGCAAGATCATATAAACTTCACACAAGTCTTACCAAAGGTTCTACTTGGCACAAACACTAAACAAAACATTAAACCACATATAATCAGAGGCTATATGCAATATTTATTCCCTAACAGCAACAAAAACAAAAAACATAAAATTGGGTTCCCTCCCAACAAGCGCTATCGTTTTATGCCCCTAGCTAGACACGATAATTCAATGATGCTCACATAAAGGACAAAGATTGAAGCACAAGGAGAGCATCATAAGACATGTGACAAACACATCTAAGTCTAACATACTTCCTATGCATAGGCATATTATAGGAAAACAAATTACTAAGACAAGCAAGATCTAGCATATGCAAGGAAGGAGAAAGAAACAATAGCAATCTCAACATAACGAGAGGTAAATTAGTAACATGAAAATTTCTACAACCATATTTCCCTCTCTCATAATAATTGCATGTAGGATCATGATCAAATTCAACAAAATAGCTATCACATAACATATTCTCAACATGATCCACATGCATGCAAAGTTTACACTCTTCTAAAATAGTGGGATTAACATTAACTAAAGTCATGACCTCTCCAAACCCAATTTTATCAAAAGTTTCATAAGATTGAACATTCTCCAAGTATGTGGGATATAAAGTTGACACTCTTCTAAACTCACTTTCAATGCAAACATTATTATCAATCTTATATTCATCATGGGGATTAAATAAATTTTCAAGATCATAAGAATCACCCCAATCATGATCATTGCAACAAGTAGTGGGCAAAGCAAAATAAGCATCCCCAAGCTTAGGGTTTTGCATATCATTAACACAATTGACATTAATAGAATTTACAATAACATCATTGCAATCATGCTTTTTATTTAACAAGCTATCATGAATCACTTTTTCTTTTAACAATTCCTCACAATTTTCAGATTCATAAATTTCAAGCAAAACCCCATAAAGATAATCTAGTGCATGCAGCTCACTAGCAATAGGTTCAACATAATTGGATCTCTTAAAGAGATTAGCAAGTGGATGAGGATCCATACTTTAGCAAGCGAAGATGCAAGCTAATTGAGGGCACATAGCAACACAAGCAAACAAGAGGCAAGCGAACGGTAAACACACGGCAGAAGAAGGGCAAATAAAACGGCAAGGGTGAAGTGGGGGAGAGGAAAACAAGAGGCAAATAAATGTAATGTGAAGGATAAGGGTTTGTGATAGGTACTTGGTATATGACTTTTGCGTAAGCCTCCCCGGCAACGGCGCCAGAAATTCTTCTTGCTACCTCTTGAGCTTGCGTTGTATTCCCTCGAAGAGGAAAGGGAGATGCAGCACAGTAGCGTAAGTATTTCCCTCAGTTTTTGAGAACCAAGGTAACAATCCAGTAGGAGACCACGCGCCAGTCCCTCGCACCTGCACATACAAATAAGAACTTCGCAGCCAACGCGATAAGGGGTTGTCAATCCCTTTACGGTCACTTACGAGAGTGAGATCTGATAGAGACGATAGTTATATTTTTGGTATTTTAGGTTTAGTAAAACAACAAAAAAAAGCAAGAAAAGTAAAGTAGATGTAGATTGATATGTTGAGAATAGACCCAGGGGCCATAGTTTTCTCTAGTGGCTTATCTCATGATAGCGATATTCTACGGCGGGTAAACAAATTAATGTCGAGTAATTGATAGAAAAGCGAATAATTATGAGACTATCTAGGCATGATCATTGTATATATGCATCACGTCCGAGACAAGTAGACCGACTCCTGCCAACATCTACTACTATTACTCCACACATCGACCGCTATCCAGCATGCATCTAGTGTATTGAGTTCATACGAACAGAGTAACGCCTTAAGCAAGATGACATGATGTAGAGGGATAAACTCAAGCAATATGATGAAAACCCCATCTTTTTATCCTTGACGGAAACAATACAATACGTGCCTTGCTGCCCCTACTGTCACTGGGAAAGGACACCTCAAGATTGAACCCAAAGCCAAGCACTTCTCCCATTGCAAGAGCTATAGATCTAGTAGGCCAAACCAAACCAATAATTCAAAGAGACTTGCAAGGATATTATGAGCACACATAAAAAGTTTAGAGAAGAATCAAATATATTTCATAGATAACCTTGTTCATAAACTCACAATTCATCAGATCTTGACAAACACACCGCAAAAGGAGATTACATCGAATAGATCTCCTCGAAGACCGAGGAGAACTTTGTATTGAGATCCGGAGAGAGAGAAGAAGCCATCTAGATACTAGCTATGGACCCGAAGGTCTGTGGTAAACTACTCACAACTCATGGTGAGGGCGATGATGATGATGATGAAGGCCTCCGTGACGGATCCCCCTCCCGGAACAGGCTCCAAGATGGGATCTCCACGAGAACAGAAGCTACGGTGGTGGAATTAGGGTTTTCTCTCTGCGTATGGAGTTTCTTGGGTATGTAGGTATATATAGGAAGAAGAGGGCACCGGGGGCCGTGTGGGCCAGCCTCGAGGCAGGGGGGCGCGCCCTGGGAAGGGGGCGCGCCCCCCACCCTCGAGGGCTGGCCCCTTGCCCTCTGACTTTGTCCTGACGTTTCCCAAGCATGATTTCCTCCAAAAACATCTCTCGCGAAGGTTTCATTCCATTTGGACTCTGTTTGATATTCCTTTTCTGCAAAACCCTAAAATAGGCAAAAAACAGCAATCTAGACTGGGCCTTTGGGTCAGTAGGTTAGTCCCCAAAATGATATAAAAGTGAATGGTAAAGCCCATTAAACATCCTAGACTTCATAAATAATAGCATGGAACAATAAAAAATTATAGATACGTTGGAGACGTATCACCCCCTTCCTTCCTTCTCCTGCTCCCTTCCCCTTTTCCTATTCCATGTGGGAGGTGGAATCCTACTAGGACCAGGGAATCCTAGTAGGACTCCACACTTTGGCGCGCCTTATGAGGGTCGGCCTCCCCTCCCTCCATCCTTTATATACGTGGCCAGGGGGCACCCCATGAACACACAAGTTGATTTTAGCCATGTGCGGTGCCCCTCCCCATAGTTACACACCTCGGTCATATTGTTGCAGTCTTAGGCCCTGCGCCGGTAGCTTCATCATCACCGTTACTACACCGTCGTGCTGACGAAACTCTCCCGTGACGCTAAACTAGATCAAGAGCTCGTGGGACGTCATCGAGCTGAACGTGTGCTGAATACGGAGGTGCCGTACGTTCGGTGCTTGGATCAATTGCATCGCAAAGACGTTCGACTACATCAACCGCGTCGCTAGACGCTTCCGCTTTCGGTCTACGAGTGTACGTAGACACACTCTCCCCTCTCATTGCTATGCTTCTAGTAGATAGATCTTGCGTGATCGTAGGAAATTTTTGAAATACTACGTTCCCCAACAGTTCGGTGTGTGTTGGTCCCGCTCTTCCCCTTTTTGCTTCTGTCCTGCCAGTGGGTGTTGGGTTACAACATGAACTCTTATCGTCAGGTTTTGGCTGGGTGGCATCTTTCAAATGTCCGCCTGGCGTTTAGACGTTGTCGTGTGCATGTACTTTTGATATTGCGATCTGCACTGATTGTGTGCTTCAAAATGCCTACCCCTGGTCAGTTCACTTGGTTTCCTTCTAGTCCCATGGTTCCGGGTGGGAGCGGCTGGTTCTGATAGTTGAGGTCATTTGTGTGTGTGGTCAGGCTTTTTACCAACCCAACCATTGGGTTGATCTGCTCGGTCCTCTTTTTGATCGTCTGTTTTTAGGCGAAACAACATGTAGTTAAGGGTGTGGTACACAGTAACAACACAATTTAAATTCATGGATTTGTCTTTCCCTTTGCAGATTATTCATAAAACATGTTCCTAGCCTCTACCCGGTGGAACAAACACCAAGACCCACCACCGATACACGTGGCAACAAATGCATGGCGAGGGCAGTGGACAAGAAATGTATGCATGAAGTAGATAAAGATACTTGTTACCAACATAACATTGGAATGATGTAGTAGATAATGGTCATTGGTCATCCTACCTTGACTCTAATAAGCACATGGTGACAACATCTCCCTTGAGGATGAGACGAGCATCCAATGCATCTCCAATTGTTACTAGAACAAAATCACAAACAGTATGGTACCCAAACTCATTGGGACCAAAGAATTAGAGAACCAACAATACATAGGACAAACTCCACATAAATATGTGCATATAGATATGAAATTGAATTTCCTGCACATCTTAGCCAATATGTGACACGGTGGAGTTTCCCCTATGTATTGGGTCAAAGAAAGAAAACATGTGAAATAAAGTACATATAGTAAATATGCATGGTCAAGACTTTCAAGAGACAAATCAACACATGATTGATAAGATACCAATTGAGAACATACCAAGTGAAAACTAAGATACCAAAAGAAAAATTATAACTTGAAGGATATCAATAAAAGATACATCAAGGAAAGAGATATCCATTGAAACACACCAACTGAAACAAATCAAAAAAAGTTGGCAAGGTAGAGGGGTTCTTAATCCTTCTTTGGGTAAGATAGTATGATAAAAAAATTATAGATGCAAATAAAATAAAATAAAATAAAATGCATCAAGGTATTTTTGGGTTTTTGATAATATAGATCTGAAAATAAAATAGGAAAATAGTGGAAAACTGAATAACAATATAGATCTGCAAGTATATGATGAGAAATAGACCTGGGAGCCGTAGTTTCACTAGTGGCTTCTCTTGAGAAAATATCACTCGGTGGGTAAACAAATTACTGTTGGACAATTGATAGAAAAGCGAATAGTTATGATGATATTCAAGACAATGATCATGTATACAGACATCACGTCCAATATTAGTAGACCGACTCCTGCCTGCGTCTACTACTATTACTCCACACATCGACCGCTATCCATCATGCATCTTGTGTATTAAGTTCCAAAAAGAAACAGAGTAATGCCTTAAGAATGATGACATGATGTAGACAAGATCTATTCATGTAGGAATAGACCCCATCATTTAATCCTTAATGGAAACAATACATGCGTGTCATGTCTCCTTCTGTCATTGAGATTGAGCATCGCAAGATTGAACCCATCAAAAAGCACCTCTTCCCATTGCAAGTTAAATCAACCAAGTTGGCCAAACAATACCGAAATATCGAAGAAGAAACACGAGGCTATAATAATCATGTAAGGATATATTCAAAATAGATCTAATTATAAACTCACAATTCATGAGATTCCAACAAACACACAACAAAAGAGTTACATCAAATAGATCTCCAAAGAGAACATTGTATCGAAGATCAAAAAGAGAGAAGAAGCCACCTAGCTACTGCCTACGGGCCTGTAGGAGTGTGTAAACTACACACACATCATCGGAGAGGCACCAATAAGGATGATGAACCCCTCCGTGATCGCGTTCCTCTCCGGTGGAGTGCCAAAAAGGGGCTCTAGATTGGATCTCATGGTTCTAGAACTTGCGGCGGCTGGAACTATTTTTCTCCGACTCCTCTAGGGTTTCTGGAATATCTGAGAATTTATAGAGCTGCGAGGTGGTGGAAAGGACACACGTGGGGCCCACGGTCCATCAGGGCGCGACCAGGTGGACCGTGGTCCCCATGATCCTCCCCTTGTGCACTTCTTTGGCCCTCTAGTTGTCTTCTGGTCCAAAAAATCTCCAAAAAGTTTCGTTGCATTTTGACTCCGTTTGATATTAATATTCCGCGAAGTAAAAAAATGGCAGGAAACAACTGGCACTGGGCACTAAGGTTAGTCCCAAAAATGATATAAAAGTGCTAGAAAATGATTGTAAAACATCCAAGAAAGAAAATATAACAGCATGAACAATAAAAAATTATGGATACGTTGGAGATGTATCACCATCCCCAAGCTTAATTCCTGCTCGTCCTCGAGTAGGTAAATGATAAAAACATAATTTTTGATGTGGAATGCTGCCTAACATGTTCATCATATTCTTTTCTTTGTAGTATGGACATATGGACTTTAATACAAAGTTATCCCTAGCCCATTATGCTCAATCATTGATCCATTCATACCACACATCCAAATATTAGTTACATCCAATGCTCAAGTGTGATAACAGTGTCCCGTAGTTGGTGCTTTATAAGAGAAGATGAGACTCAACAAAAATAAAAATTGCATAAAATTAAATAGATAGGCCCTTCGCAGAGGGAAGTAAGTATTTGTAGAGGTGCTAGAGCTCAAAGCTTAAACTGAGAGATAAAATTATTTTGGGTGGCACACTTTTATCGTCAACAAAAATGACTAAGAGTTCCCAATATATTCCATGCTAAATAAATCATAGGCGGTTACCAAACATAAAGATAAATTTTATTTCCTTTCCACCGTTCTTTCACAATCCATGGCTAGCCGAATTCACGGGTGGCTTTCATACCAACACATACCAAGGAATTTATTTGTAGTATTTTTTGCATTTCAGGACTGGACATCCCTATTACTGACACACTCTCGTGTAATGACAAGTGAATAAACACTCATCTTGAGAACAACCTACTTAGCATGGAAAATATCGGCCACCCCTCGCTGCTTCATGAGCGGTACACACACATAAAAGAGAAGTTTATTTTGAAAATTAGAGTTGGCACATACAAATTTGCTTAGGACGACATGGAAATACCGCATATAGGTAGGTATGGTGGACTCATCTGGCACAACTTGGGTTTTAGGATTTGGATGCACAAGCAACATTCCCGCTTAGTACAAGTGAAGGCTAGCAAATAGATTGATAAGCGACCAACCAAGGAACAAAAACCATCATAAAAGAACATTAAACATAACTAACACCGAATAATGCAACACAAGTAGGATGTAATTTCATTGCATAACTATTTACTTGACGTGCTTCAATTGGGAATCACAACCCTTAAAACCAATATTCTTACTAAAGCATAATTACTCACCAACATAACTCGCATATCACTATCATTATATCGCAAAACTATTGCAAGGAATCAAGTTTAATGTCCAATGATCTTCATGAGAGTTTTTATTATATCTTCTATGGATATCTATCACTTTGGGACCAATTTATTTTAAAGCATATTGCCATTGCAAATAATAAGCTCTCAAACAAATCTAAGTTAAGAACGAGAGCACAAGTTTCTTTAAAGTTTCGTCTCTCAAAATAATATAAGTGAATCATGAAGAATTTCTTAAAAATTTCTACCAACTCTCAAAATAATCTAAGCGAAGCATGAGAGCAAAATAAAAAAAATTCAAAATAACAGCACCACCGCGCTCAAAAGGATATAAGTGAAGCACTAAAGCAATTCCATAGCTCTAAAAAATTTAAGTGAAGCATAAAGGGCGATTCTAATAATTCATAGCATAATGTTGGCTTCCTCAAGTAGGTGTGTTCAGCAAGGATGATTGTGACAAACTAAAAAGCAAAACAAGCAAGGAAACATATAATACAAGACACTCTAAGCAAAACTCATGATATGTGACGAATAAAAATATAGCTCGAAGTAAAATACCGATGGTCGTTAGAAGAAAGAGGGGATGCCTACGGGGGCATCCCCATGCTTAGTTTCTTGATACTTCTTGAATATTTCCTTGGGGTGCCATGGGCATCCCCAAAATTAGGCTCTTTTCACTCCTTATTCCTTCATCCATCGCGATCTCACCCAAAACTTGAAAACTTCAATCACACAAAACTTAACAAAACCTCGTGAGATCCGTTAGTATAATAAAAATCATCTTTACTATAAGTACTATAGAAAAACCATTCAAATTTTATTATTACATTATAACTACTGTATTCTAACTTTACCATGGCTTATACCCCCCGATACAAACCATAGATTCATCAAAATAAGCACATAATGCAACAAAAACAGAATCTGTCAAAAACACAATAGTATGTAATGACGTAATTTTTAGTCATACTTCTGTAACGGTAAAAATTCTGAAAACTTAGAACAATGTGGGCACTTTGTATATGAATTATGTGTAAAAATTTCAACAATTGTTCACGCAACAGAAATGACAACAATTCTGCCACTGGACGTGAAAATTTCTGTTGATGCACCAAATCAAATCAACTCTCACCCATATAAACCCAAAAGATTTGCTTGGCACAAACACTAACAGAAATACCAATAACACTATCATTACAGAAGTAATAGTGTGTATTTATTGAAAAACAGAATAAAAAGCAAAAACCAAAAAGATAACTATTGGTTGCCTCTAGCTAGGTATAATGCATAGATTCTTACGTGTTGTCATCTTTGTGGGTGGATCCATAGGTTGCCCTCATGATTGATTCATATGGCAATTTAATCTTAGTTCTAGGGAAGTGTTCCATACCCTTTCTTAGTGGAAGTTGAAACTTAATATTCCCTTCTTTCATATCAATCACGACACCTATAGTGTGTAAAACGGTCTACCAAGAATAATTGGACAAGACGGATTGCAATAAATATTAAAAAAATAAAGTCTATGGGCACATACTTTCTATTTATAAGAATAAGAACATCATTACTTCTTCCCAGAGGCTTTTTAATTGTAGAATCTGCCAAGTGCAAATTAAGAGAACATTCACCCAAATTGGTAACACCAAGTACGTCACATAGAGATTTTGGAATTGTGGAAACACTAGCACCCAAATCACACAAAGCATAGCACTCATAATTTTTGATCTTGATCATAATAGTAGGTTCTCATTCACCATATAATTTTGTAGGAATAGAAATATCTAATTCTAGCTTTTCTTCCAAACATTTCACTACCTCTTCGGCAATATGTTTAGTAAAATCTTTGTTTTGTTCATAAGCATCGGGTGAATTAATCATAGATTGCAATAAAGAGAATCAAGGAGCAACTATCATAATTAAAGTCTTTGTAATTCGAACGAGTGGGCACATCACGAGTTAAAGTTTTTACCTCTTCAAACCCACTTTTCAACTTTTTTCAACAAGATTTTCACACTTCAAATCCTGGGAACGCCTTCTAACTAAAGTCGACTCTTCTTCAATTCCCTCATCATCAAGTTTAACATTACTAAACAAGGAATCAATAGAAGAAACACCAATCATTTTAACTTCTTCTTCGTTGTTATTTTCAAGTGATTCTGGCTTGGCTGCCATCTGATTGACTAAGGTAGCTTGTGCATCAGATATTTTTCTTAACAATTTTTCAGTGTGTGCATACTGAGATTGGAGATGAGCAACCTCTTTGCCGACATGATCAAGTTGCTTTGTCATAGCCTCGACCAAAATAGAGTGTTCTTTAAGTTCATCGGTATTTTTTTTTGCTCAAAGTCCATAGTCATCTATTATTTAGTATTCTTCTCAATATCAAGCTAGATGTTAGGGTAAGGAACATCATAATACTTCCTTTGAGACATCATACCTACACAATCAATAACACAAAAGAATAATAGATCTGACACGAAAATGCAAATGGAAAGAAGGCAAATAAAATGGCAAATATTTTTGTGTTTTTGTAAAAATGTTTTAGTAGCGGGGGAGATGAAAACGAGAGGCAAATGGAAAATAATGTAAATTGCAAGGAGATGAAAGTTTATGTGTGGGAACATGATAGATCTAACGTGATCCTCACTGGCAATGGTGCCAGAAATTCTTCCTGCTACTTGTGAACTGCGTTAGTAAATTTCCCGAAGTGGAGGGGATGATGCAGCACATCGGCAGTAAGTATTTCCCTCAGTTATGAAACCAATGTATCAATCCAGCAGGAGAATCAAGCAAATTATGTAAGCGACACCTGCACACAAACAACAAATCCTTGCAACCCGACGCGTAGAGGGGTTGTCAATCCCTCTTTGAGTAAGGTAGTATGATAAAAGATAGATTGACAGATACAAATAAAATAAAAGCAAATAAAATGCAGCAAGGTATTTTGGGTTTTTTGATAATATAGATTTGAAAATAAAATAGGAAAATAGTGGAAAACACGAATAACAATATAGATCTGCAAGTATATGATGAGAAATAGACTCGAGGGCGTAGGTTTCACTAGCGGATTCTCTCAAGAAAATAGCACACGGTGGGTAAATAAATTACTGTTGGGCAGTAGATAGAAAATCGAATAGTTATGATGATATACAAGACAATGATCATGTATATAGGCATCACGTCTAAGATTAGTAGACCGACTCCTGCCTACATCTACTACTATTGCTCCACACATCGACCGCTATCCAGAATGCATCTAGTGTTTTAAGTTCCAAAAAGAAACATAGTAATGCGTTAAGACCGATGACATGATGTAGACAAGATCTATTCATGTAGGAATAGACCCCTTCATTTTATCCTTAATGGCAATGATACATGCGTTTCATGTCTCCTTCTGTCACTGATATTGAGCATTGCAAGATCGAACCCATGACAAAGCACCTCTTCCCATTGCAAGATAAATCAATCAAGTTGGCCAAAAACACGAAATATCGAAGAAGAAATACGAGGCTATAATAATCATGTATGGATATAATTGTAAATAGATGTGATCATAAACTCACAATTCATCGGATCGCAACAAACACACCAAAAAAGAGTTGCATCAAATAGATCTCCAAAGAGAACACTGTATTGAAGATCAAGAAGAGAGAAGAATCCATCTAGCTACTGCCTATGGACTCGTAGGTCTGTGGTAAACTACTCACGCATCATCAGAGAGGCACCAATGAGGATGATAAACCCCTCCGTGATCGTGTTTCTCTCCGGCGGAATGTCGGAAAAGGGCTCTAGATTGGATCTCGTGGTTTTGGAACTTGTGGCGGCTGGAACAATTTTTCGCCGACTCCTCTAGGGTTTCTGGAATATCTGAGAATTTATAGAGCTGAGAGGCGGTGGAAAGGATACCCATGGGCCCCACGGTCCATCAGGGCACGCTCGGGCCTCCTGGCGTGCCGAGGTGGACCATGGGCCCCACGAGCCTCCCCTCGTGCACTTCTTTGTCCCTCTAGATGTCTTCTGGTCCAAAAAATCTCCAATTTCTTTGTTAAATTGATATTCCGCGAAGTAAAAAACATGCAAAAAATAGCAACTGGCACTGGGCATAGGTTAGTCCCAAAAAATGATATAAAAGTGCTAGAAAAGGATTGTAAAACATCCAAGAATGATAATATAACGACATGAAACAATAAAAAAATTATAGATACATTGGAGACGTATCATGGATTAATGAACAATCACACACGACTTCCTCTTGAAAACTATTTGCGTTAGGCCACCTTGCGCAAACGTTTTCCACATAAAAGGTGTGTGTGATGGACAACCTATGCCACACAGTTTCTTCAATGCACCGTGCGTGATGCATTCAATAACACAAATGATAAAATTGTTAATATAATGTGCAATGGCAACACTATCACACATGATTTGATGGGGAAAATTGTGTGTGATGTACGTGCGAACGGAAGCGTTTGTGTGGGATTTATCGTGTGAGATGTACATATGAAAGGAAATGTACTTCTTGGATTGACTATGTGGGATGTACATACGAACATAAACATATTCCTTGGATTGATTGTGTGGGATGTCCTGACAAACGCATCCGATTGGGCATGTATAATTGTAAGCAATGGCTAGCCCGATTGCACAGGAGCTCATTTTGCGCAGTGTGTGTGACCGGAGGGCCTATATCCCCGATAGTTTCTGGGTCATGTGGGAAGGACCCCCCTATCGCCCACACTAGCAAGGCGACGGTTTAAAATGCCGTCGCGGAAAGGGGTTAAAACCGTTTGTATACAAGCTCGATGTACATGTACTTCTCCTTGGCCGACGAGGCCAAGAGACCATTTCCCTTCTCCGCGACTGACGAGGCCAGAAATCATTTGTCCTGACCAACGAGGCTGGTAGCACTATCTCCTCGACCGACGAGGCTTGGATACATTACCTTGTTCCGTGACAACAAGGCTGAAACCCTTTTGTCCTGGCCAACTAGGCCGGACTCACTTTGTTCATGACCAACGAGGTCAAACATATTTTTGAGACTTATGAACCCGATGCTGATAAGGTCGTACATTTCATACCAATGGTCGACGAGGCCTTGGAACATTCATGACCGCCATTTTTTTACTTCTCAACATATCATGAGAACATTTCAGGTTCAAGACGACGACCATCACGCAGCTTAATCAGAGGTGTTCTGTGGGATTTACCCACATATGTAATTAACCAGATAGTCTTACGAGCCTCTAGAACCAAACCCCCCACAATTGTTGGATATTAGTCAGACGTACTTGTCCATGGCACAATATATGTAACCATGTGGGAAACCACACTTTGTAATTCTCAAGAGAATTAATAAAGTAGTATTCCCCTATGTGTTTGTCTCTTTATTTATTTTGTATACACATGTATACTGGCATGCTCGCATTTTTGTTGCGTTACACATTAGGAAATTCCCCTACCTATGGGACGTTTCTTTTTTTGGAAATAGAAACGGTATTCAACTATTGACCTTCTTGATGTGCCTCAATGTGGTACGAGGCATGATATTCGTCTATTCATTTTCTTACTCGGTCTACCTAAATTGGTACTATAGAGATGTCATGACCCACAAGTATAGGGGATACATCGTTGTCATTTCAATAAGTAAGAGTGTCGAACCCAATGAGGAGCAGAAGGAAATGACAAGCAATTTTCAGCAAGGTATTTTCTGCAAGCACTGAAATTATCGGTAACAAGTAGTTTGATGGCCAGATAATTTGTAACGAGCAATAAGTAATACTGGTAACAAAGGTGCAGCAAGGTAGCCAAATCCTTTTGTAGCAAAGGACAGGCTGAATCAATCTCTTATAGTAAGCAAAGCGTTCTTGAGGACACACGGAAATTTCATCTAATCACTTTCACCATGTTTGTTTGATTTGCGTTTGCTACTTTGATAATTTGATATGTGGGTGGACTGGTGCTTGGATGTTGTTCTTACTTGAACAAGCCTCTTCGTCCCCTTAGCCTACATATATGACTCCTCCTCCACTTTTATAGGGTTAGCACTGTGATAACTCATTTGTGAGATAGAGCTTTGCTCATCCATTTGGTTCTACTCCTAGGAGAGACCGCAACCTCTACGGAGAAGATCCCCCAAGTGGCTTCAAGACCCCTTTAAGGGAAGAACCTCAAGACCTCCTCACAGAGAAGAACTTGTTACCATGTATCATTCGTTGTTGACTTCGTATCGTGTACCTCTTTGTGTTCCCGAATCTAGCATATGTGTGACCATATCTTGTTGATTTTAGTGTTTTCCTCTCGCTTCCCTCATGTTTTCCCCTCGTGTTCTTCCTGTCCTTCGTGGGAGTCCCCTGCAATCTTGAAAGATCGGCCTAGATCGGGTTAGCCCCGCATCATATGATATCATGAGCCTTGGTTCATAACGAATTTAGAGCCCCAAACCTTGTTTTCTAGCCAAATTTTGTTGTTTTTTGTTCTATTTCAAAACATTCCCCACAAAAAGAGCCATACCAATTTTTTTGTGATTTGTTTGTTTGATGAAGTTTTGCTGATTTTGATCCGTGGATTAGCTGTGTAGCAAGTGGATCTACCTTTACCCCACCTTCTCCACCGCTAAATCCATAAAAAATCCCCGAATTTTTCCTTTTTACCTATTTTTCGAAATTTCCCGAGTTCATCTCGCATCAGTTGACCTACCCGGATCATCCGGCTTGCGACCCGAATCATCCAATCCCTAGCCCGGATCATCCGACTTCCCCTGCCGAAACTGCATTTTGTGCAGTTTTTCTCCTCCGCCACTTCCGCCACCGCATACCTACCTACACCACTACGCCCACTTCCGATGAACCGTTGACATACCCAACCCTAACACATCATACCCACCATCGACCCTGATTTTACACCACTTTCGATTATGAATATTTGTCTTGGTGACTTGAGTTGTGTTTTCTCCGTTTCCTTGGGTGTTTCGGCTGACTTGGAACGATATGACATCGACGGCACCACCACTCATCCTTGACAAGGACATTGACTTCGTCCTTCGACACCATCCATCCTTGCTATAACCACACACCGACGACGGTAATATCGATGAAACTTTGTCTACTCTCTTGCAATTGCATTGTAACCCTCATAGCCCATTTTGCGTAACTTTCCTATCAAGACTAGCCATTTGAGTATTGCCAGGCCACACTACTTGTGCACCTTAGCGATAGTCGTAGACATTGCATACTACATCATCATATCTCGGTGTGACACAAGTGTTCCGCATACACAATTTCTACCTTCGTAAGAATTTTTTGCATAAGTGGCCAACAAAATAGCTCAAAAGAGAAAAGAGCCATCAAGCTTTTAAGCAAAAGAGCCACAAAGAAGCTTGTAAGCAAGAGCCATATCAATAATAGATCATATCATATCATACTTGATCATCTTGGATCATATTGTGTTAAAGCATCAGAACATCATACACATATAACATACTTGAGATAGAAAGTCGTTACGCTTTGTATCTTATAGGTCGTGCACAAGTGTGTATCCGCCTATCGAGCAATTGGTTAGCGTCTCCCCAGTGTCGTGCGACAAGAGCATTTCCGTGGATTCCACATTTTTCGCTCAATCCTTGGTTGCACAACCACATTTGTCTATCCGTGCATGTGTTTCCGTGTGTCCACTTTGCTATTGGTCGACTTGTTACATTTGCTTATTTGCGAATCATTACATCATTGAGTCTCACTAACAAATTGCATAAATTTTGTGCCACTATCCTCACTGAGCTCCTCCAAGGGTTTTACTTGTGTAGGTGTGAGAATCGACAAGAATTGGTACCAATTATGCTATTTCCAGATTACACTATTGAGTGATCATTGATCCATATTCAACTTCGGGTAAGGTACATTTGTTATAGTTCTTATCTTCTCCCACTCACATATTTTCTTGCGATTATGGATAGGCCAATTACTTCCTCAAACCCGCTATTCGACGATCCTCAAGAATCGAACAACTACGTCACCAAAGTTCACCTATTTGGTGTTCAACGAGCTCTACATCAAGGGAATGAAGCTATGCAAGAGTGCATTGAGCTACTCTCCACCGACTTGAGGCATTCTGAAGAACATACAAGAGAATACTTCGACGCTACTCTTACTCACCGTCTTGAAGGCCTCAATGCCAACATGAGTACTCAAATGGAAGAGCTACGGACTTTGATGATCAATCGAACTTCTTCCACTTCTTCATCCCAAAGACGAAGTCGCTCAAGTCATCATTCCGATTTCATCTCCGGCTCAAGTACACCGACATTGTGACACCCTGGTTTTTGCCCTTTTCTTTTTTCTGGATTTTATTGCAACTTGGTTTGAATTTGAATTTTTGGATCAAATCATTTGGACTTAACACTTGGGAATTGTTTTGATTTTCACCCAAGTGACTCCTCCCCCTCTCAAAAACATCTATTCCCTCTGATATATCAAAATATTACCTTGGGAATATTTTTCATTTCCCTCTGAAAAAGCCCTATTTTCACTTCTGCTCCAAAGCAACCCTCAATTTTATTGCTCCTAAAAATCTGAGACAATTCCCAAATATTCTTTGGACCTTGGACCAACTTCCTATGCAAAAATATTTCATAGTCATATGGAATATTTTTGTTGTAGAAAATCTTTTCTATTCTCATCTGAAAAAGCCCTTTGTGAAGGAAGTGTATTCTTGCTTGATCCTCTTGAGCTGAAATTTTTATGGGATAATGACCTTCCTAAGAAACCCTTAACTACCAAAAATTAGATCCTAACTCTCTGTGGATCTTTCTCAAATTTCATCGCAAGTTTCTATCCAGAAACTTGCCGTGAAGCTCAAATCTCATCTGGTTGGCCTGGCAGTGATCTATCAGCATGGAGTGACCTAGCACTGCAAAGACAACAAGCCAGACATGATCTAACCTTTCAGGCACACCGCATAGTGCCAGTGCATGCGGTGACTGCATGTGGACACGGTGCCACGCTTGCGTTCGACGCAGTCTGCGCGTCGGTAGCCTCCCTATTCAGTGCATGCGCATGCCTCCGCCCAAACCAGCTTGTCTTGGAGCTCCCTCTACATGAACTCATCGTCGCTGACCTCTTCATGGTGCTCCACGATGCCAGCGACAACTGCAGCGATCATGAGCATGGCGGAGCAGAGGCTATAGTGAGCCCGTGCCCCTGTTTTCGTCTTTCTCCGGTGCCCTGTGCTTGGTCGCACACCTCCACAGTGGTCGCGTGAGCCCATGGCTCTTTCCCCTGTATATGACCCCGTTCGTCCCCGCTCGCCGCTTCCAGAGAGCTCTCCGGCGACCTCGATCCCCCTATCACCTGCGTCTATAAATAGGACCCTCCCGAGCTCATTCAACCGCACCACTCACCCCCTCTAACAACAACCACACTCGAAGAAGACTACGACCAGGCCAGGTGGGCCTCTGGCCGCCGTCCTACACCGGAGATTGCCACTGATCCCCTCTCGGTGCACTGCTTCCTCCGGTGATCCTCGACGACCTTCGACCACCCAGGCATGTTCATGGGGCTCCGCTGATCCTTGGAGACGCTGCTGGAGCCGTTGGAGCTGCCTCACTTCACCGGAACCTTCCTCTCCGGCGACCTCCCTCCGCTGCCGTCTTTGGAAAGCTCCACGGTGACCTCCTCCGTCCACCTCCAACCGCATCATTGGTACGTGCGTGACCGCCGTAGAGTGCCGCGTTCATCCATCCCTTCGCCGGCGGCAGCCGTGGTCTTTTCGTAGGAGAACCACCGGTGCCCACGCCGCCGTCCTCTCTCTCTCTCTCTCTCTCTCTCTCTCTCTCTCTCTCTCTCTCTCTTAACCCTGCCAGTGGGGCCCGCCCGTCAGCCTCACTGTGCGCCCACCGGAGCGGTATAAGTGGAAGTGTATTCCACAAATACGTCTTCGACGTCACCCCCACTAGTTATTTTCTAAAATCATTTTAATTCAGAATATTGACCAAACTTTGTCCTGCTCTAACTTTTATTCTACAAGTCCAAATGATATGATTCTTTTTGCATTGGTTTTCTATTGAGCTTCTTTGTCAGCATGCAAAAGATGATATTTTTTCTTGTTGTGAATATTTTATGGTGCATTTAAATGTGTTATGTGACATTTTCTTTTTGCTATTTTAAATGTTTTCAGAAGGAACTTGCTGCCTTGTGGAGAACCAGGAGGAGCGTGACCCTCCTCTACACTAAGGCAAGCCATCACAAATATTTGCAAGAGTGTCATTTAATAACTATGATTTTCACTTGAATATGGTCCTTTGTAATGCATATAGGAAATTCATATAATATCACTTGATGCTAGTTTCAGTTCGTGTTATGCATGCTGTGTTATCAGTGGTATTTTAGTTAAATTACTGAGGTTATGCACTATGGTAACATGATAATGAACATGAGTAAGTTCATACTGGTATTATGTGGAAATGTTGCATATGTATACTATTGCATTTTCATGGCATACAATGACTCGAAAAGATTTCTTTGCAAGTTTAAACCTGATAATAATCCAACTTGAACACGTTGTCGATTGAGTCATGGTGCAATCAAATCAAGCTTCCTAGTGCAACCACATTTTCCTTTATGGGGAGGCCCTTTCGTGATCTATTGTTGTGCCTCTTGCTGGTGCCTCCAACTAGGGAAGGTTATGCGCTTGTGCTAACCTAGCTTGGTAGGCAGGCATAGCCTTGTGTGTACGTAGTTGTTTTTGTACCATGTCCCCGTTTTAGACCGTTTTGCCATGACGGTTGACGTTGGATGTCTGGAGTGGCATCAGGGCCACCCATGACTTAGCCCAAAGGGGAGGTAGTCGGAGTGGCAAGAGAGTGTCATGACAATGGATTGGTTCTGTCGAAACACCATTGGTCCACCTGAATGGGAGTTCGAGGCCATGGGTTCTATGATGTGGGTACAGTATGCTAACCTCTATAGAGTGTGTTAAATCTATCGATAGCCGCGTCCTCGGTCATGGACACAGTTCATAGTTGGTCACACCATGGATTAACAGAAATTTTGAACCTGCACACTAAATATATACTTGTGGCACTTGTTATGTGGGTGAGGTTGATGAGGCCATCGAGATGGTTTCTTTTGTGATCCAGAGATGATTAATGTGGTAAGTTGTTGACGATGGTTACGAGGTAACCAAGATGGTAAGTGGGTCCGAGAGGCCCGGTGGTGAGCACTGTCACTTCATGAGTAGTATGCTAAGTTCTTGCATTTAACCTGCTTAAATATCATGTTATTGTTTGCCATTGTTGCTTTATTTGTGTGAGCTTGCGAGTACATTCAAAGTACTCACCTGGCGTGTCATGCCAGTTTTAGGACAAGCCGTACCGAAGTTGGAGTTGCATCGTTGCATCGCAGTCTAGGCTGTATCCACATCAGTGTCCCTGTGAGATGGAGTCCTTCTACCTCATCTTTCCGCTGCCGCGTAGCTTTGTCGTAACTCCGAGGCCCCTGTTCATGTTATCTAAATAATGTACATATGTGCAGTAGCACCGTGTGTGCCTCTTAGCCTCACTACCTGATGTAATATTGAACCCATGCTTTAATAAAGAGGTTGTTTTCTGTACCAAGTTGTTGTGTGTTGCCAAAAGACATGATCCATGGGCTCGCAATGCAAGGTAAACTGGTTGGTCTGAGCCGGGGTGCCACAGACATCGAACACTCTTCATCGAGCTGTGCGTCAACACGGATAGGCAAGCCGGAATCCACTTCACGGCAAGGACTCACAAGAGCAACTTGAAGAGCAAGAACATCAACATCGTCAAAATCAAGCTACCCTCGAGCAAGCTCAAGAAAGGCAACGCTTATGCCAACAAGAGGAAGCCCACACCAAAAAGAACAAGATGCCGAGGCACAACGTCAAGAACAACGGCGAGAAGATCAAGCCCTTGAGGCGCAAAGTGCCCTACATGACTCACATCGCGCCGTTGCCGCACACAACCGAAGAACTCGTGAAGAAGAAGAAGCACTTCACGATGAAGTTCAAGAAAGGCGATATCAAGCAATATTAAAACGTCAAGTTCCTCCACGAGCACATCAATACCAACAAGCTCAACAAGAACCACACGCTCGTCAAGAGCAACAACCTCGCCAAGAACCACAAGTTCGGCAAGAGCAACAAGACAATGAGAATCAACCACACCAAGAACAACTCGAGGTTCACAATCCTCGACAATGAGAACGCCATCTCAATAGGCAAGAGAACAATGAAGAGCACCCCTGCGGCAAGCTCAAGTTAACCATGTGAAAGTTTTCCGGAAGCATTGATCCTGAAGACTATCTCTCATGGGCATTGAAAGTCGACAAAATCTTTCGCATCCACAACTATGATGAGGAAAAGAAGATCGCGATGGCATCCCTTGAGTTTTAAGACTATGTTATTATTTGGCGGGAGCAAGTCATTGAGAGGCGAGAAGCAAAAGGTGAACCACCCATCACCACTTGGAACCAAATGAAGGATGTCATGAGAGCGCATTTCGTGCCAACAAACTATAACCGAGAGTTATTCAAGAAGTTGCAACTCCTCAAGCAAGGCACCAAGTCCGTTGAAGAGTATTATAAGGAAATAGAGATCACCATGATTCGAGCCAATATCATGGAAGATGAAGAACAAACTATGTCAAGATTCTTGAATGGCCTCAATCATCCTATCAAGAAAATCGCCGACTTCCAACCCTACTCCAACCTTATTGAGCTCGTGCATCAAGATACAAAAGCGGAGCGACAAGTATAAGAGGACTACAAGTACTCCAAGTATTCTTCCAAGTAATTCAACTACAACTCATACAACCAAGCTCCAACGACTTTGGCGCCTCCTACTTCAACCAAACCGCCTCCAAGCATTGGCGACAAGTCCATTTACAAGACTTCAACATCATCAAGTCGTCTTCCTACTACAACAAGCAACTTCTAGCCAAGAGCTTCATCATCTACAATTCCTACCGATGACACCACCAAGACGAGTTCCATCAAATGCTTCAAATGTCAAGGACAAGGCCACAAGTCATATGAGTGTCAAACAAAAAGGACCATGATCATCAATGACAATGGCTCGTCTGACTCTATGGGTGATGAAGAAATGGAAGACCTTGAGCAGGTGGCCATGCACCATTGAGTAAATGAGGATGAAGACAATCAAGTATTTTGTGACAATGATCCAAGCCCCAATCTCATTGTCTCCAAGGTCTTGACACTTCAACACCAACAAGACGAGGACCAACGTTGACACATCTTCCTCACAAAGGTCGGCATCAATGGATGTTCCGGCAAGGTCATCATCGATGGAGGAAGTTGCCACAACTTGGCAAGTGAAGAGCTATGCAACAAGCTACAATTGGTCAAGATGAAGCACCCTCACCCCTACAAGGTCCAATGGCTTAGCGACTCCAGCACCATTCTAGTTGAGACCGTGCAAGTATCATTCAAGATTGGCACCTACTAGGACACCTTGGAGTGTGATGTGGTACCTATGTCCGTTTGCCACCTCCTTCTTGGACGGCCATGGCAATACGACTGTGGAGTCATCCACAATGGATGTACCAATCACTATAACTTCAAGATGAAGGGCAAAGAGTTCTTGCTACGCCCCATGTCACCAAGTCAAGTAGTTTTCGACAAGCAAACACCTAAAAATCGTGGAGAGAATGGTGAGAGAGTGAGCCACCAAAAGGAGAGTGAGAGCCACAAGCGTAAATTGAGTGCCTCCACGATGAGCGACAAGAAACACCTAGTGTTATTTGCCACCAAAAGTGAGATGAGAGAAGTGTGTGAGAACCCATCAAGTGTCCTTCACTTTGTGCTCTTATGCAAAGGTGAAGTGGAACAACCTAACACTTCACCACCTCTACCTTTAGTGTTGTCTCATTTGTTGCAGGAA
The DNA here is from genome assembly GCA_902687465.1 of Secale cereale. NCBI lineage: Eukaryota > Viridiplantae > Streptophyta > Magnoliopsida > Poales > Poaceae > Secale > Secale cereale. The sequence continues at coordinate 513,941,030 of LR738710.1, forward strand.
TTCCAAAGATGTATTGCCCGATGAGATACCTCCGGGTCTACCTCCTCTTTGCGGCATTGAACATGCGTCAACCTCATCCCCGGAGCACCTATTCCTAACAAGGCACCATATAGCGTCAACCCCAAAGAAACCAAGGAAAACCAACGGCAAGTCTAACAACTCATAGACAATGGACATGTATGCAAAAGCTTGAGCCCACGTGTCGTTCCGGTAATCCTTGTCCCCAAGAAAGATGGTACATATCGCATGTGTTCCGATTGTCGTCCCATTGATTCTATCACCGTTAGATACCGTCACCCCATACCGCGCTTAGATGACATGCTAGATGAGCTTAGCGGAGCCACAATCTTCTCTAAGATTGATCTTAAGAGTGGCTACTACCAAATCCGCATACAAGAGGGCGATGAATGGAAAACCGCATTTAAGACCAAATTTGGCTGATATGAATGGCTTGTTATGCCTATGGGCTTATCCGAAGCAGCCGGTACATTCATGAGAGTCATGCATTATGTTCTTAGACCTTACATTGGCATATTTGTTGTGGTCTACTTTGACGACATCCTTGTGTTTAGCAAGTCTCTACAAGATCATGTGACTCATCTTAGATCCGTCTTGCAAACTCTTCGCAAAGAGATACTCTATGCTAACATGGAGAAATGCAAATTTGGTGTAGACCAACTTGTTTTTCTAGGATTTGTTGCCTCTTCCAAGGGTGTGCATGTAGACGAAACTAAGATTGAAGGTATTAAAACTTGGCCCCAACCCACTAACCTACAACAAGTGCGTAGCTTTCTTGGCTTGGCCGGACTTTATCGACGATCCGTGAACGAATTTAGCACAATTGCTACGCTTTTACATGCCTTGATTAAGAAGAACACACCCTTTGTTTGGGGACCATCGCAGGATACCGCGTTCAAAGAGCTTAAGAATTTGCTTACACATGTCCCTTTGCTTGCCTTACCCAATTTTGATAAACCTTTTGAGGTACATTGCAATGCTAGCGGTAATGGCATACACTGGTGCGCGTCGGTCCTAAACAAATGGTTTTTAACCCCTTTCCGCGACGGAATTTGGAACCGTCGCCAAGTGAGTGTGGGCGATAGGGGGTCCTTCCGACATGACTCAGAAACCGTCGGGGATAGCCGCCTTGATGCATACAGTTGTCCCTATATAACCGTTTCTGATATCTCGAATATCCCAAACGCTTCATCCTTGCTACTCGTTTGTGCTCGCATTGCCATCACAGTCGGATTTTTGTGGTTCTGCCTAAAACCAGGCAGATTCTAGGCACAGGAGCTTTCCAGGCAGTTTCTAGGCAGATTCCAGGCACGGGAGATTTACGATGCCTAGCACATGACAAACAGTTTATGATTATAAACCGTGTATGATAGGTAGACAATCACACACATTTAGTTTTCCCGCATCGTATGTGATAGTGTCTGACATCACACACGCTTTGTGAACGATAACTGTGTGCATGCTTGCTAACGTTTCCTCTCTGTGAACCGTCTCAGATTATGGTGTATATCGCAAACGTTTTTGTTTTACCAACCATGTGTGCCGTAATGACCTACACAACGTAATTCCGCTCTAATTTAATTGCTGCTATTTAAAATTGTACCTAATTTAAACATGAAAGTAGGCTATAGCTTTATTCATATCCATCAGGTTCAAACAACCAATGCATTATTCGATTCATAGGTACATATGTTTAAGAATTACAAAAGCACCAAATAAAGAATGATGTACCAGGGTTCTATACTTGTACTATTACATATGGTAAATAAAGAGGCGACACACATTCCAGTTGCTGAACAAGGTGAAGAGGAATGGCCCTATTGTGCTCTCCTGGATGCAGAAGGCATGCGGGACTCTAGTCCAACCCCTTGTGATGGCCGGCCGCCAATCATGTAGTTTGAGAGGTAATCTTGAGTAAACTGCTTCAGGATCCACTTCAAAAGGAAAAAGATTCAGATATTGTCATCTAACACATCTCATTACGGGCAGTAAAAAGAAGGGTACATGGTTCTTACTTACCATCCTGCAGTTCACTGTTGTCTTGCATAAAGTGTAAACAAATAGTTCAATTGACATCTTTTGACCCATTTTAGTAACAATCTTTATCAGTTTCCTCACTTGATGCTGGTTCATGAATATCTCATTGCCCCATACGCAAAAATGGTCGAAGTGTGGATCTTTGGCAATGATATATGTACCTAAAAGCACCAAGTTAATATTAGAAGCTAAACAACAATTGAAAATGATGTAGTACAACACTCCATCCATCTCATTATATAAGATTTTATTACATGTATATCTAGACATCATCAGAACATTAAGCTAACACTCTTACTTGTTGCTATATAGCCCAAGATTGCATATTTAGTCATTTAGTACAATGCATGTTGCTAAAAAACAATTGAAAAATAAAAAGGCATGTTAACTGCAATATCCTTAACAACAACCAAATATCGTAATTCATAGTGGTATTGTTGAAACCGTTATTGATGAAACTGAACTGTACATCAAATAGTTGCACATATAGAGCATCACATTGTGAAGAACTGAAATAAACAAGTCATAAGGACATCTCTAGGCGATCCTTAAAAAGTTAAAAGGACTAAAACCCTTAGTGTATATATATATATATATATATATATATACTCTAGCAATTTTTGGCCTTTTCTAGTCGATCCCCTAAACTTAAGGTTGTAAACTTCAATGTGATCATGTTCAAAGCAGGTTCAACCGAAAGTAGCATGCATCCAAACATAAACATAGATAGTTTTGCATAACCAAACATAAAACATAAATTTAAACTAAGCTAAACTACTTTCGGTCGAAGTAGAGGTCAAGCCAATCCTTCCTCGTCATGTAAGGTGTGCCGCGAGCCGGGTCCGGGCCAGTACTGTTGTCGGGGTCGTTGGGGAAGGCACTCCTCCGCTCGTCGAAGTTGATCTCCTCATCCTCGGGGCCGATCTCGACGCCCTCCGCGCCACCGTCGTCGTCGCCTTCGACCTCATCATCAGAGGAGAGCGCGACAACCTCGCCGCCTTCGACCTCGTCATCGGACGAGAGCGCAATAAACTGGCCGCCCTCTGCGCCGGCAAAGATCACCCGCTCCACCTCCACGAGCTCCGGGTGCTGGCGGCGTGATACGTCTCCAACGTATCTATAATTTTTGATTGTTCCATGCTATTATATATGATGTTTTGGGTGTTTAATGGGATTTATTATACACTTTTATATTATTTTGGAACTAACCTATTAACCCAAAGGTCCAGTCCAGATTGCTTTTTTTTTTTTGCCTATTTCAGTGTTTTGCTGAAAAGGAATATCAAACGGAGTCCAAACAGAATGAAACCTTCGGGAGAGATATTTTTGGAACGATATCTTCACGGGAGACTTGAGAACCAAGGGAGAGGGGACACGTGGCGTCCACGAGGGTGGAGGGTGCGCCCCTCCCCCTGGGCGCGCCCCTTGCCTCGTGGGCCCCATGTTGCTCCCCCGATGCCCTCCTTCCTCCTATATATACCCATGTACCCTGAAAACATCGAAGCAATAGAGAAAAACCTAATTCCATCACTGCAACCTTCTCTTCCCATGAGATCCCATCTTGGGGCCTGTTCCGGAGCTCTATCGGAGGGGGGATCTTCCACGGAGTGCTTCTACATCAACACCGTCGCCTTACCATGAGTTGTGAGTAGTTTACCAGAAACCTTCGGGTCCATAGTTAGTACCTAGATGGCTTCTTCTCTCTTTTTGGATCTCAATACCAGGTTCTCCTCGGTCTTCGAGGAGATCTATTTGATGTAATATTTTTGCAGTGTGTTTGTTGAGATCCGATGAATTGTGGGTTTATGATCAAGATTATCTATGAGAAATATTTGGTTCTTTTCTGAATTCTTTTATGTACGATTATAATATCCTTGCAAGTCTCTTTGAATGATCGGTTTGGTTTGGCCTACTAGATCTATAGTTCTTGCAATGGGAGAAGTGCTTGGCGTTGGGTTCAATCTTGTGGTGTCCTTTCCCAGTGACAGCAGGGGCAGCAAGGCACGTATAGTATTGTTGCCATCGAGGATAAAAAGATGGGGTTTATATCATATTGCTTGAGTTTATCCCTCTACATCATGTCATCTTGCTTAAAGCATTACTCCGTTCTTAGAACTTAATACTCTAGATGCATGCTGGATAGCGATCAATGTGTGGAGTAATAGTAGTAGATGCAGAATCATTTCGGTCTACTTGTCACAGACGTGATGCCTATATATATTGATCATGCCTAGATATTCTCATAATTATTCGCTTTTCTATCAATTGCTCGACAGTAATTCGTTCACCCACCGTAGAAATCTGCTATCATGAGAGAAGCCACTAGTGAAACCTATGGCCCCCGGGTCTATTCTCAACATATCAATCTACAATCTACTTTACTTTGTTGTTTTTACTTTCTGTTCTTATATCCAAAAATACCAAAAATATCAAACTATCCTATCTATCAAATCTCACTTTCGTAAGTGACCGTAAAGGGATTGACAACCCCTTATCGCGTTGACTGCGAAGTTCTTATTTGTTTGTGCAGGTGTGAGGGACTCGCGCGTGGTCTCCTACTGGATTGATACCTTGGTTCTAAAAAACCGAGGGAAATACTTACGCTACTGTGCTGCATCACCCTTTCCTCTTCGAGGGAATACAACGCAAGCTCGAGAAGTAGCAAGAAGAATTTCTGACGCCGTTGCCAGGGAGGCTTACGCAAAAGTCATATACCAAGTACCTATCACAAACCCTTATCCTTCGCATTACATTTTTTGCCTCTCGTTTTCCTCTCCCCCACTTCACCCTTGCCGTTTTATTTGCCCTTCTTTTTGCCATGTGCCCTCTATTTTCTTGCATCTTTGCTTGCTAAAAATCTATTGATATGGATCCACTTAAAGTGTTCTACTTGGATCATCTTCGATCTTTATGCGCTCATGTTGAAACCCCAACTAGCTTAGTTGATGGGAAATCTTTAGCTGAGCATGCTCATTTTGTGCGTCATCATTTGTCTAAAAAAGGGAGACTCTTATGGGATCAGATAAACATATTGTTGTGTTATGCTTGGAATCTTATGAAATTTGTGATTTTACTTGTTGCTCTAAGCACCCTAAAAAACACCTACCCTACCTATGTGAGTTTAATGATAATGAAATCTTATCTTTGTATGCAAAGGGTGTTTATAGTTACTACGATATCGAACAAATTGAAGAATTTGTTGCTTTTAAGGGTGCTTATGAAGTTGCTTCTTTGATTGAAAAGTATGATATTACTCACTACGAATCTGAAATTTTTGACATATTTAAATATTGTTATGAAAACTATGCTCATAATGTCTATGTCAATTTTTTATTGAAATAATGACCGCTGCTTTAGAAGGAAATAATGATATGCATGAATCTATAGATAATTATGATTCCGATGATTTGATTGAAATATCCCTTGATGAACATGATGCTTGCTATTCTTGTGGCCATGATGCCAATATTTATGAAGATGAATTTGCTATAGTTCCTTATGTTAAACATGAGATTGTTGCTATTGCACCCATACTTAATGGTTCCTTCGATGAAAAGCATGATTGCAATGATGTTATTATGAATTCTCTTTATGTCAACTGTGTTAATGATATGCAAAACCTCAAGCTTGGGGATGCTAGTTTTGCTACGACTACTGTTTGTTGCAATGATCATGATTGGGGTGATTCTTTTTATGATCTTGAAAATTTATTTAAGCCCCATGATGAATGTAAGATTGATAATAATGTTTGAAATAATATTGAAAGTGGGTTTGGAAGAGTGTCAACTTTAGATCCCACATATTTGGAGAATGTTCAATATTATGCAATTTTTGATAAAAGTGGGTTTGGAGAGGTCATGCCTTTAGTTAATGTTAATCCCACTATTTTGGAAGAGTGTCAACTTTGCATGCATGTGGATCTATTGAGAATATGTTATATGATAGCTATATTGTTGAATTTGCTTATGATCCTACATGCAATTATTATGAGAGAGGAAATTATGGTTGTAGAAATTTTCAGGTTACTAAATTACCTCCCGTTATGACGAGATTGCTATTGTTTCTTTCTTCTTCCTTGCATATGCTATATCTTGCTTGTCTTGATAATTTGTTTTCCCATAAAATGCCTATGCATAGGAAGTATGTTAGATTTAGATGTGATTTTCACATGCTATCTGATGCTCTCCTTGTGCTTCATTCTTGTCTTTCATGAGAGCATCACTAAATTTATGCCTAGCTAGGGGCGTTAAACGATAGCGCTTGTTGGGAGGCAACCCAATTTTATTTTATTTGTTTTTGCTTCTGTTTCGGAATAAATATTGCATCTAGTTTCTTTTTAGATGCGTTTTTGTGTTTTAATTAGTGTTTGTGCCAAGTAGAACCTTTGGGAAGACTTGTGTGAAGTTTATATGATCTTGCTGTAAAAACAGAAACGTTAGCGCTCACTAGAATAGTCACCAGATTTTACTGGAGAGTTCTATTTAGTTGATTATTTTTTCAGATGATTAATACACAAATTCCTCATTTCAATTTTTTTGGAGTTACAGAAGTATGCAAAAGTTACAGATTACTACAAACTGTTCTGTTTTTGACAGATTCTGTTTTTCGTGTGTTGTTTGCTTATTTTGATGAATCTATGAGTAGTATTCGAGGATATGAATCATAGAGAAGTTGGAATACAGTAGGTTTAACACCAATATAAACAAAGAATGAGTTCATTACAGTACCTTTGACTGGTGGTTTGTTTTCTTATACTAACGGAGCTCACAAGATTTTTGGCTAAGTTTTGTGTTGTGAAGTTTTCAAGTTTTGAGTATGGCTTTGATGGACTATGGAACAAAGAGTGGCAAGAGCCTAAGCTTGGGTATGCCCAAGGCACCCCAAGGTAAAATTCAAGGACAACCAAAAGCCTAATCTTGGGGATGCCCCGGGAAGGCATCCCCTCTTTAGTCTTCATCTATCGATAACTATACTCGGGACTATATTTTTATTCACCACATGATATGTGTTTTACTTGGAGCGTCATGTATGATTTGAGTCTTTGATTGTTAGTTTGCCACAATCATCCTTGCTGGACACACCTTTTTGAGAGAGATAAATATGGCCTAGAATTTGTTAGAACACTCTATGTGCTTCACTTATATCTTTTGAGCTAAGTAGTTTTGCTCTAGTGCTTCACTTATATCTTTTAGAGCACGATGGTGATTTTATTTTGTAGAAATTTTTGATCTCTCATGCTTCACTTATATCCTTTTCAGAGTCTTTTAGAACAGCATGGTAATGTGCTTTGATTATAAAACTAGTCATAATATGATAGGCATCCAAGATGAATGTAGTAAAAACTTTCATACAAAGTGCGTTGAATATGATGAGAAGTTTGATACTTGATGATTATTTTGAGATATGAGGATAGTGATATTAGATTCATGCTAGTGGAGTTATTATGAATTTGAGAAATACCTGTGTTAAAGTTTGTGATTCCCGTAGCATGCACGTATGGTGAACCGCTATGTGACGAAGTTAGATCATGATGTATTTGTAGAGTGTCATCCTTTGTGTGGAGGTCGGGGGCACGCGATGGTTAACTCCTACCTACCCCCCCCCTAGGAGCATGCGTTGATTGCTTTGTTTTGATGACTCGTAAATTTTTGCAATAAGTATATGAGTTCTTTATGACTAATGATGAGTCCATGGATTATACGCACTCTCACCCTTCCACCATTGCTAGCCTCTCTTGTACCGCACAACTTTCGCTGGTACCATACACCCACTATATACCTTCCTCAAAATAGCCCCCATATACCTTCCTCAAAACAGCCACCATACCTACCTATCATGGCATTTCCATAGCCATTCCGAGATATATTGCCATGCAACTTTCCACCATTTCGTTCATATGACACGCTTCATACTGTCATATTGCCATGCATGATCATGTAGTTGGCATCGTATTTGTGGCAAAGCCACCATGCATAATTTTTCATACATGTCACTCTTAATTCATTGCACATCCCGGTACATCGACGGAGGCATTCATGTAGAGTCATACTTTGTTCTAATATCAAGTTGTAATATCGAGTTGTAAATCAATATAAGTGTGATGATCATCATTATTAGAGCATTGTCCCAAAGAAAAAGAAAAGAAGAAAAAAAAGAATGAAAGGCCAAGAAAAAGAAAGGCCCAAGAAAAAAAAGAAAAAAAAGAAAAAAAGGAAAAGAAAAGAAAAGGGACAATGCTACTATCTTTTTCCACACTTGTGCTTCAAAGTAGCACCATGTTCTTCATGATAGAGAGTCTCATGTTTAGTCCCTTTCATATACTAGTGGGAATTTTCATTATAGAACTTGGTTTGTATATTCCAACGGCGGGCTTCCTCAAATGCCATAGGTCTTCGTGAGCAAGCAAGTTGGATGCACACCCACTTAGTTTCTTTTGTAGAGCTTTCATACATTTTTAGCTCTAGTGCATCCATTGCATGGCAATCCCTACTCACTCACATTGATATCTATTGATGGGCATCTCCATAGCCCGTTGATACGCCTAGTTGATGTGAGACTATCTTCCTCCTTTTTGTCTTCTCCACAACCACCACTCTATTCCACCCATAGTGCTATATCCATGGCTCACGCTCATGTATTGCGTGAGAGTTGAAAGGTTTGAAAAAATTGAGTATGAAAACAATTGCTTGGCTGAAACCGGGGTTGTGCATGATATGAATATTTTGTGTGATGAAGAGGGAGCATAGCCAGACTACATGATTTTGTAGGGATAACTTTCTTTGGTGTAGGATCGAAAGTATGTCTAGAGGGGGGGGGGGTGATTAGACTACTTGACAATATAAAAATCCTGCCTTTAGATCATGAACAGTTTTTGGCAGTTTCACAATTAAGATCAATTCAAGTATCACCCTACACATGCAATTCTAGAGTATAAGCAGCGGAAAGTAAATTGCACATGTAGTAAAGAGAGGTGGAGAAGATCAAACGCAATTTGGAGACACGGAGATTTTTGTCGTGGTTCCGATAGGTGGTGCTATCGTACATCCACGTTGATGGAGACTTCAACCCACGGAGGGTAACGGCTGCGCGAGTCCACGGAGGGCTCCACCCACGAAGGGTCCACGAAGAAGCAACCTTGTCTATTCCATCATGGCCTACGCCCACGGAGGACTAGCCTTACTCGGGGTAGATCTTCACGAAGTAGGCGATCTCCTTGCCCTTACAAACTTCTTGGTTCAACTCCACATCTCGATGACGGAGGCTCCCAAGCGACACCTAACCAATCTAGGAGGCACCACCCTCCAAAAGGTAATAGATGTGGTTGATAATGATGAACTCCTTGCTCTTGTGCTTCAAGTGATAATCTCCCCAACACTCAACTCTCCTCACTGATATGGCTGTGGTGGAAGAAAGGTTTGAGTGGAAAGCAACTTGGGAAGGCTAGAAATCAAGTTTCATATGGTAGGAATGGAACAACTTGATCTCAACACAAGGGTAGGTAGTTCTCTTCTCAGAAAGTGTAAGGTAGGAGTGGTAGTACTTTCTGATGGCTCTCTCCACGAATGAAGAGGGGGTGGAGGGGTATATATAGCCTCCACACAAAATCCAACCGTTACACACATATTTGAGTAATCTCGGTGAGACCGAAGTAGAAACTCGGTCAGACCGAAAGTTCAAATATAGTGAACGTTGGGGTTTTCGGTGGGACCGAAAATACCATCTCGGTGTGTCCGATATGAGTCAAAGATAGGAGCTTGCCATTTTCGGTGGGACCGAAATTAACAACTCGGATATTCCGATATGATGTCAATTGGTTACAGAAGGTTGCCAGTCCAGTTTTGGTGAGACCGAACTCAAAATCGGATAGACCGAAATTTCTAGGGTTTGGAAAATAGCTGAGGTGGTTCATCTCGGTGGGACTGAATTGGAAGAATCGGTTTGTCCGAGATTACTTATGAGTGTGTTTAGAAGTGAAAGTTGCTGATAGTTAAAGGAGCTAAATCACTAAGCACTTGAGCAACCAGATCATCAACACAACCTCATCCCCTTTTAATAGTATTGGCTTTTCCTATGGACTCAATGTGATCTTTGATCACTAAACCAAAAATGGAGTCTTGAGCTTTTGCCAATGCTTGCCTTAGCATTTTGAGGGGTCCACTTCTTCAGACATATCCATACCCATATCATCGAACTTCTCTGAAATGATTCTCAAGTAACTATTAGTTCAATGATATATATGTTGTTATTAATTACCAAAACCACCCGGGGATTAGTTGCACTTTCAATCTCCCCCTTTTTGGTAATTGATGACAACATATAGATCAAAGCTTCGACAAAAGATATAATCAATGAATAATATCGTCGCTTTGAGAAGTATGTGATAAACAAGAGCTCCCCCTAAATTTGTGCATTATTTAAAATTTGCGTTTGAATGCAAATGCACAATCGATTAGGATTATGGGTCACTCTTGCATGTCACATACATCTTGGTGGAGCGCACAAAATGATAAGAATGAATAACATGCACTCAATCACCAAGACATGAGTCAATGGTCATATAAGAAGGAATAGCATATGATAAGCATTAAGCACACATTAAAGCATAGTACGACCAAGCACTCATTAAGGTAGCATCAAACGTAGTAGCAAGCACACTGAAAGTTTCAAGAACCAAAAGAACCAAGTGTATCTCAAAGAAAACCGGCAAAAGAACGAAAGAGCACTCTCTCTCTCGAAGCCCTATGATCTATACAATTTCTCCCCCTTTGGCAACAAGTTACCAAAAAGTTCGAAAAAGCATAGAGCTAAGCGTCACTGTGGGCTCTGCTGGCGGCTCCCGTCTGGGTAGATGTCGGAGTAGAAATGACGGCATCTGCGAAGACTTCTGCTGATGTCTGCGCTGGAGGAGTGGATGCTGGAGCTGTAGCTGGAGCTGTAGGAGGTGCTGAAGTGGTAGCCCTGAAGTCAGTCACTGGGATAGCTGCAGATCGGGATCCTCTGGGAACCTGAGCAGTCTGGCGATGAGAGTCCTGGACTAGATCATCCTGCATGAGCTCTGCTCTCTCCTGCCTTGCTTCCTCCATATCTGCCTCAAGCTTGTTGACGGTCACCTGAATCTCAGTCAGCTTCACGTCCAGAGCGTGGATCTTGTCGTCAACAATCCTCTCTAGGCTCTCCTGAGACTGTTCAATGCTGGCCAGGCGTTGTTCAATCCTCTGGGTAGCTTCAAGAATCTGCTCTCCGAAGCTCTTTGGCTTAGCTGCTGCTGCTGCTGCCTCTTTATCAGCTTTGGCTTTCTTCGCAGCTTCAATTTTGGCTTGACCTTCAACTGAGGTTGGATCCTCTTCATCCATCACAACTACGTTATCTTCATGCTCTGGCTGCAGTGGCAAGTGCTTCCTATCCAACATGAATTTGCCCGTGCCAAACTTGGCATTGATGAGCATCTGAATCTGCGGGGCAAATCCACACGACCTCTTCTGGTCAGCTGCAGTCCTCTTAATGGTCTCTACCATTAAGTCCATCACCTTGAAAGGTGCCTTCTCATCAAGAATGTGCAGCATGTTGATAGAATAGCCTCGAATCATGCGGTGGTCTCCAGACTTAGGCATCAATGTATGCCTCAGAATAGTGTTTGTGGTGGTCAGACCTGCCTGGAGATAGTATACTGAGCCAAGCTTCCATCCTTCCAAATCAGCGGCGGGGATCTCCTTGTACATGTTCTTCATGGAATCATGGTTCTTCTTAGGAATCCCATAGACATCAATGTCGTCCTCTCTCTGCACTGGAGCATTCAGAAGTTCTGCCCATTCTTCAACAGACGAAGAAAACCTTTGACCTTCAGTCATCCAGGTGATCTTCCCATCAGGATAAAAGTGGGCTGTGGCGTAGAACTGCATGATCATCTCGTCGTTCCAATCTGTCAGCTTCTGACCCACGAACTCATCAACTCCACATGCAGTGAAGCTCTCATGCACATGGGGAAAGAAGTCTCGGTGCTCTTCACTGTCAATGTACTCCCAGTCAACATACCTGGTGTCAGCAACAATAGGCTTCTTATCCATCAGCACGGTCTCATAGAAGTCCTGCTGCTCTCTGGTGTGGAATCTGGGGTCCACAGCAGTCCTTCTCCTCATGGCATATGGATCAGACTGTCTCCATAGCCTGAGACCTCTGTCCTTCCTTGCCTTCATATCCTCGGCTTGAGGATGAGCATCGTTGTGAAGTGGCAACTTTGGACGGAGCTTCAGCAACACATGTTCTTCATCAGACTCAGACGGTGGCAAATTTCCTTTGTTCTTCTCTGAGGCTGGGATGTTCTTGGTTGTCCTCTTGGGCTTGGCTGGAGCTGCCTTTGCTTGAGCAGGCTTCTTGGGCTTAGAAGTGGTTTGAGCCCTAATAGCATCACCCATGAACTTAGCCTTTTGAGGAGGAGGCTGGGGTGCATCTTCTTCTTCTTCATCCACTGCTGCATCAACATGAGGTTCAGCATACACAACTCTCTTCCTCTTGGAAGTTTTCTTCACCTTACTTGGAGCTGGCTCTTCCAAGTTTAACTTCTTGGCAACAGCTGATTGCTTGACCTTGCTGGTGCCTTTCTTCGACTGCTGCCCTTCGTGCTCTTTGGCAACAACTTTTCTCTTGGGCTTGGAGGTAACTTCCTCAGCAACAAAGTCAGAGTCCTCATCATCAGAATTTCTCTGCTTTCTAGTCCTGGTGGCTGCAGGAGGCAAACCACTAGGGGTGCTCCTCTCACCATCATCACTAGAACTACTAGCTTCAGGACTAGTATCTGCCTCAGGGATCTCTGCAAACGGTGACTCAGACCTGTTCTGGCTGTCACTGGTATCTGACATGGCTGACAACCTATGAAAAGATAAGGTATAGGCAGAGTAGAAGAGTTATCACAACTGCAGAGGTTTTTGCAAAAAAAATGAGTTCAAAACTTAGTTTTGAGTTTTCACAGAATGCATTTCGGTCAAACCGATATTCAGTTTCGGTGAATCCGAAGTGTATACAGAGGCTTATCACACCACTTTCGGTCAGACCGAAGTGGGTTTCGGTCCTACCGAAACACTAGGGTTTCACTGAGACTCTACATCGGTCACACCGATTTGCACGACTCGGTTAGACCGAAAAGTGCAGTGCAATGGCCAGAGGCCAAATCGGTCATTCCGAGTTTTCAAACTCGGTTTCACCGAGATGTATTCCGTGGAAACCTAAACCTAAGAATTTCGCTCGAAACTAAAGCGATCTGATCTGATGTTAAGGAGGATTTCAAACGTGGCTAGATGCATGGCAAACCAATCGTGCAAGAGTCAGATGGGGAGCACGAGAGGGGTCGAGACTCACCCTAACTTGGTGGAGTCCCTCTACGGCGGCAACGGCGCGGAGAAGAATACCGTTGACGGCGGCGGAGACCTGCGGCGAGGGCGCACAGGCGACGACGGCGACGATCCGAAGACCAGGGCGACGGCAGCAGGGGACTTGGGGGCGAAACGGTTTGAAGAATTAATCGCGCGCTGCCCTCAGTATATATATCCCCATGCTGTCGGTGGGACCGAGTTGAAAAACTCGGTGACACCGAAATGTATAACTGCTGTGCAGTTACGCATCTCGGTCACGCCGAGATTTTGAACTCGGTTTCACCGAGATGAAACCTAGATCAGTCTAAGCGTTTCGGTTGGACCGAGTGGGAAAAGCTGGTCAGACCGAAATGGACTTAGAAGGTTTTGGAAGTCAGCCTTAGACGGATCGGTGGCTCCGAGTGCTCCTCACTCGGAGGGTCCGAAAATGACTTGTTCAAAGTTGTGATATGAGCATGAATAGAATTTGAGACAAGAAAGCATAGATATTTAGGGAAGGTGCTTAGGCATTCTTGTCCATCCATTTGGCCAGAAAAATCAAAACAACCAAAACAACAAATGGATGTCCTTGAATGGATAAAATCATGCATTCAACATGCTCACACAATAAGATAGCAAATGAAATATGTGTCAAACATGCACAACCAAAACTCTAGCTACTAGCACACAAGTTGTCGATGACTAGGTCATCTATATATGAGTATATTGACTTAGGAGCCAAATGAGAACATTTGATCATAGGTCATACTCATCGTTTAAGCACAAGTGGGGTTACCACTTTTACATAAAGCATTGATGTGTTCACATCATTTGGAGATGCTTTAGCTCATTTTTAGAGCAAAGCTCCCCCTAGATGTGAGAACCCCTTTTAAAGGGTTAAACTAACCTTGGGTTGTCGTAGAAGACTTCATGTAGATGTTGAAGATGTGGATGCTCAATGTTGATGTAGATCATCAAGAGTTGGGAGCTATCCTTTGGATTAGGGCACTTTCAATACCTACATGGGTTAGTCCCACAAGGAACAAACAAGAATATCCATAGACATAGATTGAAGTACACAAAAGATGATGTCCATGAAAGCAATGATTATCTTGTCCCTTGACTTACCAACAAGAGGGTTTGTGACTCCATGAACTAGTGCATGATGTGGAAGTTGATTGCACAAGTTCTTGCCAAAATGAATGTGAATGAAGTATGTTGGCGGAGTCACCCTCAAGAACCTTCTAGTTCTTCTTCTTTGGGATCCACATCATCTTGATGGGAATCCTTGGTATTGTAGTTGAGCTTGACGAAGTAGAACTTGACGTGTCCTTGGGAACCCACTTGACCATGGCTTGAGGTGCTTCTATGAATGCATCAATCTCCTCTTGAAGCTTGTCCTTGGCCTTTAGCTTGTGGTCTTGTGGTGGAAGGTCATCTTGAGCTTGTTCCACATTGGAAGAAGTAGGATCATACTTCTCCTTTTGAGAAACAAACTGTGGAGTAGGGTATTGACCTTCTTCCCACTCAACACCTTCGGCGTTGAACTTTCGCTCAAAACCAATCCCTTGATTCTTCCGGTGCCTTCCTTGTTTGCGAACAATTTCCTCAAAGTTCTTGCTTCCGGCAAGACTTTTGTAGACACCTTTCTCTATGATTTCCTTCAATAAGCTATTTTCTTGCTCAAGTGTAACTTGGCTTGAAACATTGTTAGTGGAATCAAGAGAACTACTAGAAGCAACAACATTAGATTTGACATTGTTATTGTTACTACTAGAGGAAGAATTTTTCTTATGCTTGTCATGCTTAGTCTTAATAGGTGGCAATTAATTAGACAAGAGAAGTCGTTTGGCAAGATATGAAGAACTCTTCTTTCGAAGATCGTCATTGATCGCTTTTAGAAACTCATGTTCTTGCTCTAGAGTGAGCTTCTCGAAGCGTAGCTTCTCATGAGATCTTAGGAGCTCTCTATGATCTTCTTGAGTTGTTTCATGAGCTAACTTAAGAGTGTTTAGTTCTTTAGTTAGTTGCTCAATCTCCTTCATAGCATTTTCATTCGACTCTTCTCGACTATAAAGACTACTAGCATTTTCATCATTACTAAGCTCACTAGATTTATCATGCAAGAGCTCATCTTCACCAAGCAAGTCATCCTCATCACTATCAAAGTCAATGAATTCAGGGTGTGTTACCTTGGGGCCTTTAGCCATGAAGCATCTTCCAATTCCCTCATTTGGTGAATCAAATAAGTCGTAGGAGTTGGAGTTGGAGGATACGAGTGCAAGTCCGGCAACACCTTCATCTTGACTGTAGTCGGAGTCGGAGTGATAGCTTCCATCGGATTGATTGTCAGAGTCGGAGCCGGAGACCCATTCACCTACATGAGCTTGATGTCTTCTTCTTGTGTAGCTCCTTGATGACTTGTCTTTCCTCTCCGAATCCTTGCTTCTCCGAGAGGGTCTTCGTTCATAACGATCATCTCTACTCCTTCTCTCTCTCCGAGGTGACTCATCTCTTGCTCTTCTTCTTGGAGATTCTTCTCTTCTCTTGTGGGGAGCCGTACACTCATTTGAGAAGTGTCCGGGTCTTCCACAATTGTAGCAGTTTCGATCACGACTATAAGATCTCTTTTCATCATATGATCTAGACTTTGAGCTTCTTTCTTTGCCTCTATTCTTGTAGAACTTGTTGAAGTTCTTAACCATTAGGCTTATCTCTTCATTGGAAATTAACTTGTCACTTGAGGTGGTGGGAGCATCACTTGTAGCTTTGTAAGCACCACTTGACTTGTAGTGAAGCTCTTCCTTATCCTTAAGTGTCATCTCATGAGCAACAATTCTTCCAATGACTTCAGTTGGCTTGAGAGTCTTGTAGTTTGGCATCATTTGGATCAAAGTGCACACGGTGTCATATTTTCCATCCAAAGCTCTTAGAATCTTCTTGATGATGAATCGGTCGGTCATTTCTTCGCTTCCTAAGCCGGCAATCTCATTTGTGATGAGAGCAAGCCTAGAGTACATTTCAGCGACTCCTTCACCATCCTTCATCTTGAACTTGTCAAGTTGACCTTGAAGAATATCTAGCTTTGATTCCTTCACAGATTCAGTACCTTCGTGCATTTCAACCAAAGTATCCCAAATCTCTTTAGCATTCTCAAGACGGCTGATTTTGTTGAACTCCTTGGGACACAAGGCATTGAAGAGAATGTCACAAGCTTGAGCATTGTTTTGCAACATCCGCAACTCTTCCGGTGTAGCTTCGCGATCCGGAACTTTTCCTTCCTCGAAGAATTCACCTTGCATACCAACACAAATAATGCCCCATGCGGCTGGGTTATGACCAAGAATATGCATTTTCATTTTATGCTTCCAACTAGCAAAATTTGTACCATCAAAGTAAGGACCTCTACGATAATTACCCTCACTAGACGCCATACTCTCCTAGGTTGTGAAACCAAGCTTATGGAGTCCAATGCAATGGAAACCAAAACAATGGAGACCAAAGCTCTGATACCACTTGTAGGATCGAAAGTATGTCTAGAGGGGGGGGGGGGGTGATTAGACTACTTGACAATATAAAAATTCTGCCTTTAGATCATGAACAGTTTTTGGCAGTTTCACAATTAAGATCAATTCAAGTATCACCCTACACATGCAATTCTAGAGTATAAGCAGCGGAAAGTAAATTGCACATGTAGTAAAGAGAGGTGGAGAAGATCAAACACAATTTGGAGACACGGAGATTTTTGTCGTGGTTCCGATAGGTGGTGCTATCGTACATCCACGTTGATGGAGACTTCAACCCACGGAGGGTAACGGCTGCGCGAGTCCACGGAGGGCTCCACCCACGAAGGGTCCACGAAGAAGCAACCTTGTCTATTCCATCATGGCCTACGCCCACGGAGGACTAGCCTTACTCGGGGTAGATCTTCACGAAGTAGGCGATCTCCTTGCCCTTACAAACTTCTTGGTTCAACTCCACATCTCGATGACGGAGGCTCCCAAGCGACACCTAACCAATCTAGGAGGCACCACCCTCCAAAAGGTAATAGATGTGGTTGATGATGATGAACTCCTTGCTCTTGTGCTTCAAGTGATAATCTCCCCAACACTCAACTCTCCTCACTGATATGGCTGTGGTGGAAGAAAGGTTTGAGTGGAAAGCAACTTGGGAAGGCTAGAAATCAAGTTTCATATGGTAGGAATGGAACAACTTGATCTCAACACAAGGGTAGGTAGTTCCCTTCTCAGAAAGTGTAAGGTAGGAGTGGTAGTACTTTCTGATGGCTCTCTCCACGAATGAAGAGGGGGTGGAGGGGTATATATAGCCTCCACACAAAATCCAACCGTTACACACATATTTGAGTAATCTCGGTGAGACCGAAGTAGAAACTCGGTCAGACCGAAAGTTCAAATATAGTGAACGTTGGGGTTTTCGGTGGGACCGAAAATACCATCTCGGTGTGTCCGATATGAGTCAAAGATAGGAGCTTGCCATTTTCGGTGGGACCAAAATTAACAACTCGGATATTCCGATATGATGTCAATTGGTTACAGAAGGTTGGCAGTCCAGTTTCGGTGAGACCGAACTCAAAATCGGATAGACCGAAATTTCTAGGGTTTGGAAAATAGCTGAGGTGGTTCATCTCGGTGGGACTGAATTGGAAGAATCGGTTTGTCCGAGATTACTTATGAGTGTGTTTAGAAGTGAAAGTTGCTGATAGTTAAAGGAGCTAAATCACTAAGCACTTGAGCAACCAGATCATCAACACAACCTCATCCCCTTTTAATAGTATTGGCTTTTCCTATGGACTCAATGTGATCTTTGATCACTAAACCAAAAATGGAGTCTTGAGCTTTTGCCAATGCTTGCCTTAGCATTTTGAGGGGTCCACTTCTTCAGACATATCCATACCCATATCATCGAACTTCTCTGAAATGATTCTCAAGTAACTATTAGTTCAATGATATATATGTTGTTATTAATTACCAAAACCACCCGGGGATTAGTTGCACTTTCATTTGGCCATGTTATTTTGAGAAGACATGATTGCTTTGTTAGTATGCTTGAAGTATTATTATTTCTTATGTCAATATAGACTTTTGTCTTGGATCTTTCGGATCTGAACATTCATGCCACAATAAAGATAACTACATTGAAAATTATGTTGGTTAGCATTCCACATCTAAAATTCTGTTTTTATCATTTACCTACTCGAGGACGAGCAGGAATTAAACATGGGCATGCTTGATATGTCTCCAACGTATCTATAATTTTTGATTGTTCCATGCCATTATATATGATGTTTGGGATGTTTAATGGGCTTTATTATACACTTTTATATTATTTTGGGGACTAACCTATTAACCCAAAGGCCTAGTCCAGATTGTTGTTTTTTTGCCTATTTCAGGGTTTCACAGAAAAGGAATATCAAACGGAGTCCAAACGGAATGAAACCTTTGGGAGAGATATTTTTGGAACGATATCTTCACGGGAGACTTGAGAACCAAGACATAGGGGAAACGTGGCGTCCACAAGGGTGGAGGGTGCGCCCCTCCCCCTGGGCGCACCCCCTGCCTCATGGGCCCCACGTTGCTCCCTCGATGCCCTCCTTCCTCCTATATATACCCATGTACCTTGAAAACATCGAAGCAACAGAGAAAACCCTAATTCCATCGCCGCAACCTTCTGTTCCCGTGAGATCCCATCTTGGGGCCTTTTCCTGAGCTCCACCGGAGGGGGTATCTTCCACGGAGTGCTTCTACATGAACACCGTCGCCTCACCATGAGTTGTGAGTAGTTTACCATAGACCTTCGGGTCCATAGTTAGTACCTAGATGGCTTCTTCTCTCTTTTTGGATCTCAATACCAAGTTCTCCTCAGTCTTCGAGGAGATCTATTTGATGTAATCTTTTTGCGGTGTGTTAGTTGAGATATGATGAATTGTGGGTTTATGATCAAGATTATCTATGATAAATATTTGGTTCTTTTCTGAATTATTTTATGTATGATAATAATATCCTTGCAAGTCTCTTCGAATTATCGTTTTGGTTTGGCCTACTAGATCTATAGTTCTTGCAATGGGAGAAGTGCTTGGCTTTGGGTTCAATTTTGCGGTGTCGTTTCCCAGTGACAGCAGGGGCAACAAGGCACGTATTGTATTGTTGCCATCGAGGATAAAAAGATGGGGTTTATATCATATTGCATGAGTTTATCCCTCTACATCATGTCATCTTGCTTAAAGCATTACTCTGTTCTTATGAACTTAATACTCTAGATGCATGCTAGATAGCGGTCGATGTGTGGAGTAATAGTAGTAGATGCACAATCGTTTCAGTCTAGTTGTCACGGACGTGATGCCTATATATAATGATCATGCCTAGATATTCTCATAATTATTCGCTTTCCTATCAATTGCTCGACAATAATTCGTTCACCCACCGTAGAAATCTGCTATCTGAGAGAAGCCACTAGTGAAACCTATGGCCCCCGGGTCTATTCTCAACTTATCAATCTACAATCTACTTTACTTTGTTGTTTTTACTTTCTGTTCTTATATCCAAAATACCAAAAATATCAAACTATCCTATCTATCAGATCTCATTTTCGTAAGTGACCATAAGGGGATGGACAACCCCTTATCGCGTTGGCTACAAAGTTCTTATTTGTTTATGCATGTGCGAGGGACTCGCGCGTGGTCTCCTACTGGATTGATACCTTGGTTCTCAAAAATTGAGGGAAATACTTACGCTACTATGCTGCATCACCCTTTCCTCTTCGAGGGAATACAACGCAAGCTCGAGAAGTAGCACGGTGGAGCTCTGGCATCTAGGCCTCATCGGCGGCCTCGGCCTTGAGGCGCTCCCATGCCTCGCGGTCCTCCCGCGCCATAGCCGAGCTCACCACCCCTGGCTTCGGAGGAATGAGGTGGACCGGACGTGTGCCGAAGGGGAAATTGAGCCAAGACGCCGCGCCGTGGTAGCGGACCTGCCAGCGGTTGTACTCCATGGCCACAAGCTCGGCCGTGTGGAAGCTACCAAGCCACCGGCGGGTGTGGGTCTCTCGATCTGTAATCTCGGCGACCCACGTCCCCCACCGCCGCTGCCGGACCCCGAGGTAGGACTTCGTCGGCTCCCGGGTCCAAGGGAGGATGGGGAAGTCCTCGAACCAGCGTAGGGGTGCGGCGGCAGGTGGATCGGGGGACCGGCGATGGCGGATTGGGCCCGCAGAGGACGATGGGGACACCTCGGCGGCCACCTCGCCGGCATCGGGCAAAAAGGTCGTGATAAACCTCTTTTTGGCCATTGACTCCTCGAGCTCCCCGGCACACAGGCAGTGGTTTAGGATGGAGGCGCCGGCGATGGCAGCGACCTACCAATGGTTTCGAGGGTTGTGCGTGTCTGTGTGAGCGGAGGTTTTGGGGTGTCTGTGGAGGGGGGGGGGCAAGGTTGTGTTTGAGGAAATACTGCGGCAACTGAATTTTTTTTCTAGGCGGGAGTAACAAGGCGGGGCTACTGAAAATTTGGATCAAGGGTGAGCAAATATTTTTGAGATTGCGAGCGATGCAGAGGCAGGAGTAAAATGCCGGGGCTACTGAAAATTTGAATCAAGGGACTGAAGCAGAGCGGGAGTAACAGACTGTTCGAGAATGTAGTATTTCAAAAATTTCCTACGATCACGCAGGATCTATCTACTAGATACATAGCAATGAGAGGGGAGAGTGTGTCCACGTACCCTCGTAGACTGGGAGCGGAAGCGTCTAATGATGTGGTTGATGTAGTCGAACTTTCTTCGCGATCCAACCGATCAAGCACCGAACATACGGAGCCTTCGAGTTCAGCACACGTTTAGCTTGATGACGTCCCGCGAGCTCTTGATCCAGTAGAACCTCATGGGAGAGTTTCGTCAGCACTACGGCGTGGTGACGGAGATGATGGAACTACCGATGCAGGGCTTCGCCTAAGCAATGTAACGATATGACCGAGGTGTGTTTCTGTGGAGGGGGGCACCGCACACGGCTGGAGAGATCAACTTGATCAACTTGTGTATCTATGGGGTGTCTCTATCCCCATATATAAAGGAGTGGAGGAGGGGGAGGGCCGGCCCTCGCTATGGCGCGCCCTAGGGGAGACCTACTCCCACCGGGAGTAGGATTTCCCCTTTCCTAGTAGAACTAAGCCCTTCCAAGTAGTAGGAGTAGGAGAGAAGGAAAGGGAAAAGAGAAGAGAAGGAAGGAGGGGGCGCAACCCCTCCCCCTAGTCCAATTCGGACTAAGCCTTGGGGGGGGGGGGGGCGCAGCCTCCTTTCTCTCTTTCCCCTAAAGCCCAATAAGGCCCATATACTCCCCGGCAAATTCCCGTAACTCTCCGGTACTCCGAAAAATACCCGAATCACTCGGAACCTTTCCAATGTCCGAATATAGTCGTCCAATATATCGATCTTTACGTCTCAACCATTTCGACACTCCTCGTCATGTCCCCGATTTCATCCGGGACTCCGAACTACCTTCGGTGCTTCAAAACACATAAACTCATAATACCGGTCGTCATCAAACGTTAAGCGTGCAGACCCTACGGGTTCGAGAACTATGTAGACATGACCGAGACTCATCTCCGGTCAATAACCAATAGCGGAACCTGGATGCTCATATTGGCTCCTACATATTCTACGAAGATCTTTATCGGTCAAATCGCATAACAACATACGTTGTTCCCTTTGTCATCGGTATGTTACTTGCCCGAGATTCGATCGTCGGTATCACCATACCTAGTTAATCTTGTCACCGGAAAGTCTCTTTACTCGTTCCGTAATACATCATCTCGTGACTAACTCATTAGTCATTTGCTTGCAAGGCTTATTATGATGTGTATTACCGAGAGGGCCCAGAGATACCTCTCTGAAACTCGGAGTGACAAATCCTATTCTTGATCTATGCCAACACAACGAACACCTTCGGAGACACCTGTAGAGCATCTTTATAATCACCTAGTTACGTTGTGACGTTTGATAGCACACAAGGTGTTCCTCCGGTATTCGGGAGTTGCATAATCCCATAGTCATAGGAAAATGTATAAGTCACGAAGAAAGCAGTAGCAGTACAACTAATAGATCATAGTGTTAAGCTAACAGATGGGTCTTGTCCATCACATCATTCTCCTAATGATGTGATCCTGTTGATCAAATGACAACTCATGTCTATGGCTAGGAAACATAACCATCTTTGATCAATGAGCTAGTCTAGTAGAGACATACTAGGGACACTCTGTTTTGTCTATGTATTCACACATGTACTAAGTTTCCGGTTAATACAATGCTAGCGTGAATAATAAACATTTATCATGATATAAGGAAATAAAAAATAACTTTATTATTGCCTCTAGGGCATATTTCCTTCAGTCTCCCACTTGCACTAGAGTCAATAATCTATATCACATCCCCATGTGATTAACACCAATAGTTCACCTCACCATGTGACTTAACACTTTATAGTTCACATCGCCATGTGACCAATACCCAAAAAGGTTTACTAGAGTCAGTAATCTAGTTCACATCGCCATGTGATTAACACCCAAAGAGTACTAAGGTGTGATCATGTTTTGCTTGTGAGAGAGGTTTAGTCAATGGGTCCGCCACATTCATATCCGTATGTAGTTGATACGTCCAAAACGTATCTATAATTTCTGCTTGCTCCATGCTTCTTTTGTATGATATTGCTATGATATTTATGCACTTCCATACACTTTTGATCATATTTGGACTAACCTATTAACTCAGTGCACCACAGTGCCAGTTCCTGTTTTCTGCTGTTTTTCTATTTCAGGTTTCCCCCATATTAAAAGCGCTCCAAAAATTCCGGGAAAAATACAGGAAAAATCAGCGTGCAGGAAGTTTCGAGAAGAACCAAAGCGGGGCCAGAGGGGAGCCAGGGGTGGCCCAGGCAGCCACCTGGGGCGGCCCCACCCCTGGCCGCGCCAGGGGGGGCGCCTGGGGCCCCGGCTCCGCCTCTGGTGACCCCCCTTCGCATATATATTCCTCGCGTCTCGAAACCCTCGAGGACGGAACCCTCTTTCGCGATCTCGCCTCTGTTCCACCGCTGCCGCGCTTCCAAGATCGGGAGCATCAGGAGAACTCTTCCCGGCACCCTGCCGGAGGGGAGAACCACCACCGGGAGCTTCTCCACCACCATGGACGCTTCCCGGATGAGTCGTGAGTAGTCCACCTTGGACCATGGGTCCATGATCAGTAGCTATGTGATGTTCTCCTCCCCTCTTTGTTCTTCATGGTTTAGACCTCGTGAGCTGCCCTACATGATCGAGGCACATATGTAATCTTTATGCTGTTGCTCTGCCGAGTTTGCTGGGATCTGATGGATTATGAGATTATGTTCAGATTGTGTGTGAGTAATATATTTGATTCACCTCTTTTATATTTATGTTCTTGAGTAATTCTTGCATGTTCTCCGTTGCTATTTATTGCTTTGGCCAAGTAGTAGGTAGTAACTCTAAGAGGGAGCGTTATGCTTGATTGTGGGTTCATGCCCCCTGATGACTAGGTTGAGTGACAGAAACATGAGTCTAGGGGATGTGCTATTGCCACAAGGGAGAAAACAACGGTGCTTGTACTTGCGGGTGCAAGGATTGTTTACTTTACGCAAAGTTCTTTTAATGCAGTTGTCTGTTGCTTTGAGTTTACACTTTGGGTGGGATTCGCAACTTAATACCAGCGAGATGTTCTGGATAGATATCTCAAGGTGGATGATTAGTAGTAGATGCAGATGGATTTCGGTCTACTTGCCTTGGCGTACCGCCCATGCTTTTGAGCCTCTACCTTTCTTTGCAGCATAGTTAGCATTGGTTTGCGCACATAATCCTGTCAATTGCCCAGCTGTAATTTGTTTACCTCGCTTTGCTGTTTTATCGTCTTTTGGGAGAGAGACATCACTAGTGAACATCATGGGACCCCGGTCCATATTACCACCACTGATCACACCCGCTATTTACTTCCTGTCTTTATTTCCTAGTTGCAGTCATAGCTATCATTATTATCTCTTGTGTTTGATCCTTTGTAAACGACAAGGCCGGAGGGATTGACAACCTCTCTGTACTCGTTGGGAGCAAAGTTATTTGTATCTGTGTGCAGGTCCTGTCAACCGCTAAGTTTCTGGCGCCGTTGACACCTTCTTGTCGACCCTCGGAGTCTCACGGGATTCGATCCTTGGTATCTTTGCCAAGGGAAATTTGCTGCTACGCTACATCTCAAACCTTCCACTTGGGGTAACCAACGAGGGGCGAGAAGTCATCAGGCAAAGTTTCTGGCGCCGTTGCCGGGGACTCCACTCTTCAAGATAGGGGAGTTGCACGCTATCTTTTATCTTTGCTTTTTAGTCTTGTTAGTTTACCTTTCAGTTTTTGCTTTAGCGTCCCTTACCAAAAATCACAAAAATAGTTATCTTGCTTGCTGCTGCTATGGGTTCCACCGAGAACACCAAGTTGTGTGACTTCACTAGTCATAACAACAATGACTTTATCTGCACGCCTATTGCTACACCTGCCACTTCAGCACCTTCTTATGAGATTAAACCTGCTTTGCTGAACCTAGTTATGAAAGATCAATTCTCCGGTGCTGAAGATGATGCTGCTTTGCACTTAAATAATTTTGTTGAGCTCTTTGATATGCAAAAGTACCAAGAAATAGATGGTGATATTGTTAAGCTTAAGCTTTTCCCTTTCTCCTTGAGAGGAGGAGCTAAAATCTGGTTTCAATCCTTGCCTAGGAATAGTATAGATTCTTGGGACAAGTGCAAGGATGCCTTTATTGGGAAGTACTATCCCCCTGCTAAAATTATCCAATTAAGGAGTAACATAATGAATTTTAAACAATTGGATAATGAACACGTTGCCCAAGCTTGGGAACGCATGAAATCTCTTGTCAAGAACTGTCCTACTCATGGTTTGACTACTTGGATGGTTATCCAAACTTTTTATGCAGGCTTGAACTTTACCTCGCGGAACTTGTTAGATTCGGCCGCGGGAGGAACCTTTATGTCAACTACACTTGGTGCTGCCACGAAACTTCTCGACGAGATGATGACCAATTATTCCCAATGGCACACCGAACGTGCTCCAACAGGTAGGAAGGTAAACTCTGTCGAGGAGATTTCCTCCCTAAATGAAAAAGTTGACTTGATCATGTCTCTACTTTCCAAGCAATCTTCTATTGATCCTCATTATGTTCCTTTAAATTCTTTGATTGCTCAAGATCAAATAGATGTGAACTTTATCTCTAGAAACAACTTCAATAACAATGCTTATAGGAGTAATTTTGGTAGCGACCCTAGACCATTCCCCTCTAATTCCTATGGGAACAACAATGCTTATCCTAGCACCAAGAACTCCACTTCTGAACTAGAGATTATGCTTAAAGACTTCATCACTACCCAAAAGGCCTTCAATAAGAGTGTAGAAGAAAAACTAGACAAACTAGATAATCTCTCTTCGAAGGTAGACAATTTAGCCCGTGAGGTAGAGTTGCTTAAAATTAGAACTTCTCCTCTTGAGGAGAGGAAGACCACTCCTATGAATGCTATTCAAGTGCAAATTAATGAAAACATTAGGATGCTGGCTAAACTTAAAGAGAGATGGGCTAGAGAAAAGAAGGAAGAAGATAGAATTAATATCCTTCCTACCCACCACACTGTTGCTACTATCCAAGTTGTTGAGGATATCCAAACTCTTAGCACCCAATGCACTCCTAGTCCCATTGGACCTATTAATGGTGATGCCATGACCTCAACCGTAGAAGAAGAAACTCCTATAACCATAGAAGATACCAAACAAGTGAGCCTAAAGGACACCACTACCACTTTACTTGATAGTAGTGACCCTGATTTTGATAATTGCACCCTTTCTGAAGTTATTGGTTTTCTTCACAAGATGTCTAGAGATCCCCACACTAGCACACTTAATCTTGCCTTCACGGAGCATATCACTAATGCTCTTATCAAAGCTAGGGAGGAGAAGCTTAGGGTAGAAGCCTCCATACCTAGAAAGCTAGAAGATAGTTGGGATCCTATGATTAAAATTAAGTTGAATAACTTCTCTTGCTATGCTTTATGTGATGTTGGAGCTAGTACCTCCGTTATGCCCAAAAGAATGTATGATATGTTTAAATGGAAACCTTTTGATCCTTGTTCTTTTGGTGTTCGTCTTGTTGATTCTTCCGTAAAGAAACCTTTGGGGAAGATCGACGATGTTCTTATCATTGTCAATGACAATTATGTTCCCGTTGATTTTACTATTATGGATATTGAATGTGAACCTTCATGTCCAATTATTTTGGGACGTCCTTTTCTTCGCACCGTTGGTGCTATCATTGACATAAAAGAGGGGAATATAAAATTCCAATTCCCTCTCAAGAAAGAGATGGAACACTTCCCTAGAAAGAAGATTAAGTTGCCTTTTGAGTCTGTTATACGGGCTAGCTATTCTCTTACTCTTGATAAAACTTGATCCTCTCTTTTTGCATCATGCCTAGCTTAAAGACATAAAAGAAAGCGCTTTTGGGAGGCAGCCCACAACGAATTAGGTTTTATTTTTTGCTTTTGTTGTGTCTTGATGTTTGTTACTATAGTAGCATCATCATTGTATCTTTTCTTTTCAGCTTTGTGCCAAGTTTAGCCTCCGATTGCAAGAAAGTTCAAAAGTTGTGACGTGCTGTCCAGAAAACAGATTCTGTCCTTGGACAGAAAAATTCGAATAAAATCACCAGATCATCTTTTTGATCTGAATTTTTTTGACAGCGTGCTCTATACAATTGGCTTTCGAGCGTCTGTTCTGAGTTTTTTGATTTGAGTTGCAGAAGTGCCCCGAAAAAATTATTTACTACCTGCTGGTCTATTTTTCACAGATTCTGTCCTGTTTTACCTTTTCTTCGTTTTGCAAACCTTGAGCTTGCTTTTTCTTTGCAAAAACCTTTTGGAAATCTTGAGAAACAGTAGCTCTTAAAGATTATCTTTATTTCCAGTAGGGAAAAGTTATTTTATTGTGGGTACTAACCTCGCTAATCAGATTATGATGAGTTATGTATGAAGGGAGTTTTCAAGTGTGCGAGGGAAGATGATAAAAGAAGATTCAGGAGGGTCAAACGCTCAAGCTTGGGGATGCCCCCATGCACCCCCAAGAAATATTCAAGAAGACTCAAGCGTCTAAGCTTGGGGATGCCCCCATGCATCCCCTTCTCCATCAACAATTATCAGTTCGTCTTTCGATCCACTATAATTATCACTTCATGTGTTATGTGCTATGCTTGGAGCGTCTTGCTCTTAGTTTCCTTTTTAGTTTTCTTTAGCTTTGCTTGCTGTTCATAACAAGTTAGAACCCAGCTTTATTTGTGTGGGAGAGAAACACGCTCCACTTCAACCTAGAACACAACATAGGATTTTCATGCTTATCTTTGAAGTGTGTGTTCTTTGTCTTTCCATAGCTGCTGTCATGTTTAGCTCTTAGTTTTCATCCTTTTCTTTTTAAAGAGCTTTTGTTTAGTTGGTTGCTGAACTCTCTTGAGTTTTCATGTTTATCTTGTTAAGAGAGTTTGCCTGTTGCACTGAGTTGTGTGTCTTAACTTAAAGTAGGTAATTGAGGTTGCTATTTAATTTTAGTAGTAACTTGCAATAGTTTTGAGGTATTGCCATGAGTAATGTCTGAACTTTTGGTGTCAAGAGCTTTAGCCTATTAGTGATAGATGTCGTATTTTGGGCAATCCGTGTTTATTTTCGAAAACCTATAAAATAGTTGAGAACTTTAGCTACTAGATGGATCACTAATCTGTGGAGGGATCGAATATTAGAGTACACTCACGTACCATGAGTCGAGGATGTGCAAGGATAACCAAACCCCCATACACTCCTCCTCGGGGTACTTGTCTCTTTGTGAACCTCCTAATTAGATTGAGAGTTACCGATAATAAGTGCATGAGTTCTTCGGACTAATGTGAGTATTCGAAAGTTGACACTTCCACCTAGCCATATTTTTCTAGCCTCTTCGGTATCGTGCATTGCCCTTTCTCACCTCGAGAGTTGGCGCATACTTCGCCGGTGCATCCAAATCCTTGGCACGATACGCTCTGTCATCATAAGCCTCATTATATCCTTCCTCAAAACAGCCACCATACCTACCTATCAAGGCATTTCCATAGCCTTTCCGAGATACATGGCCATGCAACATCCATCTTCTCATGACTTGATCTTTATGTCATACATGCTTTTTGCTTGATCGATGAGCCGCATGCTAGTTGGGCCTTGCCCTAATCATTGCTACATGACGCGCTAGTATCATTGCAAATCCTGCTACACTGGTAGAGGCATACATTTGCATACATCATGATAGTTTCATTTTCTTTATGTTGAGTACTTTTGTAAAGTGTGAAAGATCTTCTATACTTCTTGTAATAAATAGAGTGTTGCCCCTAAAGTGAGGAAAAGATCCCAAAGAGGACAAAATCAAAAGATCCCAAAGAGGACAAAATCAAAAGATCCCAAAGAGGACAAATGAGAGTTAAATAGAAAGAGCCATTGAGGCCACACAAAAAATAGAAAAAAGAGAAAAAGAAATAAAAAGAGAGAAGGGGGCACACTACTATTCCTTTTGAGAGATCCACACTCGTACTCCATCTTATACCTTGTACTTCATAGAGATTATCATTCATGCATATAGCTATGTGGGGACCTTCACACTATAGAACTTGGCTTGTATATTCCAATGATGAGCCTCCTCAAAAGAGCTCTAGTTCTTCTTGAGCAAGCAAGTTGGATGAACCCCCACAAGTTCCATTGGAGAGCTTACCTTAGCTCATATGTGCATCCGTTGCATGGCAATCCCTACTCCTCACATCATATCTATCATTTGGCTTTCTCTCGCCTATGATTGTCCTCATTGATGTGAGCCTTTCACACCTTCTTTGTCTTCCCCCTTCATCATTTTTCTCTCTTTGCCATCCTAAGTGTCAACTTTCTTGCTTACGCTCATCCATTGCATGAGTGCTCAAAATATCGAAAGGGAGTGGATCATTTTGACTTGTACCTGGCCGGTGGTCTGGGGATGAGTCAAGATAAGATTCCAAAGAAGACCAAGTGTGAAACTTTAGTAGATTAAGTTCTCAACAATACAAAAACTATGTTTTACTCTCTCGTATATCCCTATCCCCTTTCTTGCACGCAAACACCATTTGGAGACATTCGAGTCACGGACAGCGAGAGCTCTTGCCCCTTTATGTTCTTATGTTGCTTGTTACAATGCTAATATAGACTCTTGGTTGTTATGACTTGAATTGAATTACATGCCTTGATTGCTTTACTTAAAAAGTTCTTATATGGTTGATAGCATGTCACCACAGAAATTATGCTTGTTATCATTTACCTACTCGAGGACGAGCAGGAATTAAGCTTGGGGATGTTGATACGTCCAAACGTATCTATAATTTCTGCTTGCTCCATGCTTCTTTTGTGTGATATTGCTATGATATTTATGCACTTCCATACAATTTTGATCATATTTGGACTAACCTATTAACTCAGTGCACCACAGTGCCAGTTCCTGTTTTCTGCTGTTTTTCTATTTCAGGTTTCCCCCATATTAAAAGCGCTCCAAAAATTCCGGGAAAAATACAGGAAAAATCAGCGCACAGGAAGCTTCGAGAAGAACCAAAGCGGGGCCAGAGGGGAGCCAGGGGTGGCCCAGGCGGCCACCTGGCGCGGCCCCACCCCTGGCCGCGCCAGGGGGGCGCCTGGGGCCCCGGCTCCGCCTCTGGTGACCCCCCTTCGCATATATATTCATCGCGTCCCGAAACCCTCGAGGACGGAACCCTTTTTCGCGATCTCGCCTCAGTTCCACCGCCGCCGCGCTTCCAAGATCGGGAGCATCAGGAGAACTCTTCCCGACACCCTGCCGGAGGGGAGAACCACCACCGGGAGCTTCTCCACCACCATGGACGCTTCCCGGATGAGTCGTGAGTAGTCCACCTTGGACCATGGGTCCATGATCAGTAGCTATGTGATGTTCTCCTCCCCTCTTTGTTCTTCATGGTTTAGACCTCGTGAGCTGCCCTACATGATCGAGGTACATATGTAATCTTTATGCTGTTGCTCTGCTGAGTTTGCTGGGATCTGATGAATTATGAGATTATGTTCAGATTGTGTGTGAGTAATATATTTGAGTCACCTCTTTTATATTTATGTTCTTGAGTAATTCTTGCATGTTCTCCGTTGCTGTTTATTGCTTTGGCCAAGTAGTAGGTAGTAACTCTAAGAGGGAGCGTTATGCTTGATTGTGGGTTCATGCCCCCTGATGACTAGCTTGAGTGACAGAAACATGAGTCTAGGGGATATGCTGTTGCCACAAGGGAGAAAACAACGGTGCTTGTACTTGCGGGTGCAAGGATTGTTTACTTTACGCAAAGTTCTTTTAATGCAGTTGCCTGTTGCTTCGAGTTTACACTTTGGGTGGGATTCGCAACTTAATACCAGCGAGATATTCTGGATAGATATCTCAAGGTGGATGATTAGTAGTAGATGCATATGGATTTCGGTCTACTTGCCTTGGCGTACCGCCCATGCTTTTGAGCCTCTACCTTTCTTTGCAGCATAGTTAGCATTGGTTTGCGCACATAATCCTGTCAATTGCCCAGCTGTAATTTGTTTACCTCGCTTTGCTATTTTATCGTCTTTTGGGAGAGAGACGTCACTAGTGAACATCATGGGACCCCGGTCCATATTACCACCACTGATCACACCCGCTATTTACTTCCTGTCTTTATTTCCTAGTTGCAGTCATAGCTATCATTATTATCTCTTGTGTTTGATCCTTTGTATATGACAAGGCCGGAGGGATTGACAACCTCTCTGTACTCGTTGGGAGCAAAGTTATTTGTATCTGTGTGCAGGTCCTGTCAACCGCTAAGTTTCTGGCGCCGTTGACACCTTCTTGTCGGCCCTCGGAGTCTCACGGGATTCGATCCTTGGTATCTTTGCCAAGGGAAATTTGCTGCTACGCTACATCTCAAACCTTCCACTTGGGGTAACCAACGAGGGGCGAGAAGCCATCAGTAGTTTGCCAATTTCTATGTCTACAATGCTCTGCACTGAGCTACTCTAGCTAAATACTCCTACTTTCAATATGTATCCAGATCGAAACTCAGAGTCATCCTGATCGGTGTCAAAGCTTGCATCGACGTAACTCTTTACGACGAACTCTTTATCACCTCCAGAACCGAGAAATATTTCCTTAGTCATCCAGTAACTAAGGATAATTTTGACCGCCGTCCAGTGATCTACTCCTGGATCGCTTTTGTACCTCCTTGCAAACTCATAGCAAGGTACACAACAGGTTTGGTACACAACATGTCATACTTTAAAGAGCCTATGGCTGAGGCATATGGAATGGCTTTCATTCTTTCTCTATCTTCTGCCGTGGTCGTGTTTTGAGTCTAACTCAACTTCATACCTTGCAACACAGGAAGGAACTCTTTCTTTGACTATTCCATTTTGAACTACTTCAAAAAATTTGTCAAGGTATGTACTCATTGAAAAAACTTATCAAGCGTCATGATCTATCTCTATAGATCCTGATGCTCAATATGTAAGCAGCTTCACCGAGGTCTTTCTTTGTAAAACTCCTTCCAAACACTCCTTTATGCTTTCCAGAAAATTCTACATCATTTCCGAGCGACAATATGTCATTCACATATACTTATCAGAAAGGCTGTAGTGCTCCCACTCACTTTCTTGTAAATACAGGCTTCACCGCAAGTCTGTATAAAACTATATGCTTTGATCAACTTATCAAAGCGTATATTCCAGCTCTGAGATGCTTGCACCAGTCCATAGATGGATCGCTGGAGCTTGCATATTTTGTTAGCACCTTTAGGATTGACAAAACCTTCTGGCTGCATCATATACAACTCTTCTTTAATAAATCCATTAAAGAATGCAATTTTGTTATCCATTTGCTAGATTTCATAAAATGCGGCAATTCCTAACATGATTCGGGACAGACTTAAGCATCGCTACGGGTGAGAAAGTCTCATCGTAGTCAACTCCTTGAACTTGTCGTAAACCTTTCGCAACAAGTCGAGCTTTGTAGACAGTAACATTACCGTCGGCGTCGGTCTTCCTCTTGAAGATCCATTTATTTTCAATGGCTTGCCGATCATTGGGCAAGTCAACCAAAGTCCACACTTTGTTCTCATACATGGATCCCATCTCAGATTTTATGGCCTCAAGCCATTTTGTGGAATCTGGGCTCATCATCGCTTCCTCATAGTTCGTAGGTTCATCATGGTCTAGTAACATGACTTCCAGAACCGTGTTGCCGTACCAGTCTGGTGCGGAACGTACTCTGGTTGATCTATGAAGTTTAGTAGTAACTTGATCCGAAGTTTTCATGATCATCATCATGAGCTTCCTCACTAATTGGTGTAGGAATCACTGGAACTAGTTTATGTGATGTACTACTATCCAATTCGGGAGAAGGTACAATTACCTTTGTTCACCTTGCCATCCTTCTTATCCGCCAAATACTTGGGGCAGTTCCGCTTCCAGTGTCTAGTCCCCTTGCAGTAGAAGCACTCAGTTTCAGGCTTGGCTCCGGACTTGGGTTTCTTCACAGGAGTAGCAACTGTCTTGCTATTCTTCTTGAAGTTCCCCTTCTTTCCCTTGCCCTTTTTCTTGAAACTAGTGGTCTTGTTAACCATCAACACTTGATGCTCCTTTTTGATTTCTACCTCTGCAGCTTTGAGCATAGCGAAGAGCTCGGGAATTGTCTTTTGCATCCCTTGCATATTATAGTTCATCACGAAGCCTTTATAGCTTGGTGGCAGTGATTGAAGAACTCTATCAATAACACTATCTTCATCAACTTTGCAACCAAGTTGAGTCATATGATTGTAGTACCCAGACATTCTGAGCAAGTGTTCACTGATAGAACTATTCTCCTCCATCTTGCAGCTATAGAACTTATTGGAAATCTCATATTTCTCAATCTGGGCATTTGCTTGAAATATTAACTTCAACTCCTGGAACATCTCATATGCTCCATGAAATTCAAAACGACATTGAAGTCCCGGTTCTAATCCATAAAGCATGGCACACTGAACTATCGTGTAGTCATCAGATCGCTTCTGCCAGACGTTCAAACCGTCTTCATTAGCGGGAGGGGGATTGTCACCTAGCGGTGCTTCAAGGACATAATTCTTCTGCGCAGTAATGAGGATAATCCTCAAGTTACGGACCCAGTCCATGTAATTGCTACCATCATCTTTCAACTAGCTTTCTCTAGGAATGCATTAAAATTCAACAGAACGGTAGCACGAGCCATTGATCTACAACAACATAGATATGAAAAAAACTATCAGGACTAAGTTCATGATAAATTAAAGTTCAATTAATCATATTACTTAAAGAACTCCCACTTAGATAGACATCCCTCTGGTCATCTAAATGATCACGTGATCCAAATCAACTAAACCATGTCCGATCATCACGTGAGATGGAGTAGTTTTCAATGGTGAACATCTTATGGTGATCATATCTACTATATGATTCACACTCGACCTTTCGGTCTCCAGTGTTCCAAGGCCATACCTGCATATGCTAGGCTCGTCAAGTTTAACCCGACTATTCTGCGTGTGCAAAACTGGCTTACACCCATTGTATGTGAAAGTAGAGCTTAGCACACCCGATCATTACGTGGTGTCTCGGCACGACAAACTTTCGCAACGGTGCATACTCAGGGAGAACACTTATACCTTGAAATTTTGTAAGGGATCATCTTATGATGCTACCGCCGTACTAAGCAAAATAAGAAGCATAACAAGATAAACATCACATGCAAGCAAAATATGTGACATGATATGGCCATCATCATCTTGTGCTTTTGATCTCCATCTCCAAAGCACCGTCATGATCACCTTCGTCACCGGCGTGACACCTTGATCTCCATCGTAGCATCGTTGTCGTCTCGCCAACTATTGCTTCCACGACTATCGCTACCACTTAGTGATAAAGTAAAGCAATTACATGGCGACTGTATTTCATACAATAAAGAGACAACCATATGGCTCCTGCCAGTTGCCGACAACTTTACAAAATATGATCATCTCATACAACAATGTATAACTCATCATGTCTTGACCATATCACATCACAACATTCCCTGCAAAAACAAGTTAGACATCCTCTACTTTGTTGTTGCAAGTTTTACGTGGCTGCTATGGGCTTAGCAAGAACCGTTCTTACCTACGCATACAAAACCACAACGATTTTTCGTCAAGTATGTGCTGTTTTAACCTTCACAAGGACCGGGCGTAGCCACACTCGATTCAGCTAAAGTGAGAGAGACATACACCCGCTAGTCACCTTTAAGCAATGAGTGCTCGTAACGGTGAAACTAGTCTCGCGTAAGCGTACGCGTAATGTCGGTCCGGACCGCTTCATCTCACAATACCGCTGAAACAAAGTATGACATGCTGGTAAGCAGTATGACTATTATTGCCCACAACTCATTGTGTTCTACTCGTGCATATCATCTACGCATAGACCTAGCTCATGATGCCACTGTTGGGGAACGTAGTATTTCAAAATTTTCCTACGATCACGCAAGATCTATCTACTTGATGCATATCAACGGGAGGGGAGAGTGTTCCACGTACCCTCGTAGACCGGGAGCGGAAGTGTCTAGTGACGCAGTTGATGTAGTCGAACTTTCTTTGCGATCCAACCGATCAAGCACCGAACGTACGGAGCCTCCGCATTCAGCACACGTTCAGCTTGATGATGTCCCGCGAGCTCTTGATCCAGTAGAACATCATGGGAGAGTTTCCTCAGCACTAAGGCGTGGTGACGGAGATGATGAAACTACCGATGCAGGGCTTCGCCTAAGCACTGTAACGATATGACCGAGGTGTGTTTCTGTGGAGGGGGGCACCACACACGGCTGGAGAGATCAACTTGATCAACTTGTGTATCTATGGGGTTCCTCTACCCCCGTATATAAAGGAGGGGAGGAGGGGGAGGGCCGGCGCTCTCTATGGCGCGCCCTAGGGGAGTCCTACTCCCACCGGGAGTAGGATTCCTCCGTTCCTAGTAGAACTAGGAGCCCATCCAAGTAGTAGGAGTAGGAGAGAAGGAAAGGGAAAAGAGAAGAGAAGGAAGGAGGGGGCGCAACCCCTCCCCCTAGTCCAATTCGCACTAAGCTTTGGGGGGGGGGGGGCAGCCTCCTCTATCTCTTTCCCCTAAAACCCAATAAGGCCCATATACTCCCTGGCGAATTCCCGTAACTCTCCGGTACTCCGAAAAATACCCGAATCACTCGGAACCTTTCCGATGTCCGAATATAGTCGTCCAATATATCAATCTTTACGTCTCGGCCATTTCGAGACTCCTCGTCATGTCCCCGATTTCATCTGGGACTCCGAACTACCTTCAGTACATCAAAACACATAAACTCATAATACCGATCGTCATCAAACGTTAAGTGTACGGACCCTACGGGTTCGAGAACTATGTAGACATGACCGAGACTCATCTCCGGTCAATAACTAATAGCGGAACCTGGATGCTCATATTGGCTCCTACATATTCTACGAAGATCTTTATTGGTCAAACCGCATAACAACATACGTTGTTCCCTTTGTCATCGGTATGTTACTTGCCCGAGATTCGATTGTCGGTATCACCATACCTAGTTAATCTCGTTACCGGTAAGTCTCTTTACTCGTTCCGTAATACATCATCTCGTGACTAACTCATTAGTAATTTGCTTGCAAGCTTATTATGACGAGTATTACCGAGAGGGCCCAGAGATACCTCTCCGACACTCGGAGTGACAAATCCTATTCTTGATCTATGCCAACACCACGAACACCTTCGGAGACACCTGTAGAGCATCTTTATAATCACCCAGTTACGTTGTGATATTTGATAGCACACAAGGTGTTCCTCCGGTATTCGGGAGTTGCATAATCTCATAGTCATAGGAACATGTATAAGTCATGAAGAAAGCAATAGTAGTAAAACTAAATGTTCATAGTGCTAAGCTAACGGATGGGTCTTGTCCATCACATCATTCTCCTAATGATGTGATCCTGTTGATCAAATGACAACTCATGTCTATGGCTAGGAAACATAACCATCTTTGATCAATGAGCTAGTCTAGTAGAGGCATACTAGGGACACTCTGTTTTGTCTATGTATTCACAGATGTACTAAGTTTACGGTTAATACAATCCTAGCATGAATAATAAACATTTATCATGATATAAGGAAATAAATAATAACTTTATTATTGCCTCTAGGGCATATTTCCTTCACAGACATCGCACACGGTCCGCACATACTAATCGTGTGTTATCAAACATTAAAACCTTCCAAGCGGAAGATATTTTCGAGATTGTGAGGGATGCAGAGGCGGGAGTTTTTGGGGAGTTTGCTAGTGTGCTTGACACACCGGCTGTGGACTATAGCCGATGCACCTTCTCGCGTACTATACACCGACGGTGCTCCAAGATATTTTGTACTACATCTCACACGGTTGGTGATAATAAACTGTGTGGGATCTACTTGATTTGAATTACAAAATGGGGTCACATCGGCAATGGACGATGTTCGAATTGCTAGACCATTTATCTGCAGTGAAGATGCAACTATATGTGTATCGTAAAAGAATTGGAATTATTCAGGGTTCTTTGGACATTTTATACATTAAACTTGTTTTCTAGCCATTTCACATGCACAATTCAAAATTAAACTACATGCACATGCTCCGGTGCATACAAATTAGTTGAAAATCAAATCCGTGTCCTTCAGTGCATGCTTAGGTCCCGTGCAATAAATGGGAATGGATTTTTTGGTTTTGTTTGGCCTTTTTTATACATTAATTGGGTTTTCTAGGCATCTTATTTGCATAATTCAAATTTGAACTACAAGCACATGCTCCAATGCACCAAAGTTGATTGAAAAATCACATGTCTGTCCTTGAGTGGATTTCTAGGTCCCATGAAAGAGATGGGGATGAAATTCAAACACCAGGGAACTGTTGATTGCCGGCAAAACTTGAGATGCCTGGTAACACATGAATTTTCGTCCGAACCCCTGATACTTCAAAAGAGATTGTCGATTTTGTACACGAAGTGCATCCAATTTTTGCCGTAATCCTCTCTACTTTTTTGCACATGCTATGTGGGTGAAATGATAATACCATGCCAACTTTCAACCTTTTCAGAGTTCATTTGATTGTTTTTTCAATTTCAGGGGCATTTAGCTCTAATTGTTTTTAGTAAATGCATGAAAAATACCAAATGAACTCAAAAAGGGTTTATAATTGATGAAGTCGATTTGAATGGTGCATTTTGAACACACAAAAAGTCTGTACTTCAAATATGTTCAAAAAAATGAGATGCCTGGTAACAAATGAGTTTTCTTCTGAAACCCTGATACTTCGAAAGAGATTGTCCATTTTGTACACGAAGTGCATCCAGTTTTTGCCGTAACCCTCTATACTTTTTTGCACATGCTATGTGGGTGAAATGATGATACCATGCCAACTTTCAACCTTTTCAGAGTTCATTTGAAGTGTTTTCCAATTTCAGGGGCATTTAGCTCTAAAAAATCAGTAAATGTATAAAAAATACCAAATGAACTCAGAAAGGGTTGATAATTGATGATGTGGATTTGAATGGTGCATTTTGAACACACAAAAAGTCTGGACTTCAAATAAGTTCCAAAAAAATGAGATGCCTTTTGTAACAGATGAGTTTTCGTCCGAAACCCTGATACTTCGAAAGAGATTGCCCATTTTGTACACAAAGTGCATTCAGTTTTTTCGGTAACCCTCTCTACTTTTTTCACATACTATGTGGGTGAAATGATGATACCATGCCAACTTTCAACCTTTTCAGAGTTCATTTGAAGTGTTTTTCAATTTCAGGGGCATTTAGCTCTAATTGTTTTTAGTAAATGCATGTAAAATACCAAATGAACTCACAAAGGGTTAATAATTGATGATGTGGATTTGAATGGTGCATTTTGAACACACAAAAAGTCTGGACCTCAAATAAGTTCCAAAAAATGAAATGCCTTTGTAACAGATGAGTTTTCGTCCGAAACCCTCATAGTTCGAAAGAGATTGTCCATTTTGTACACGAAGTGCATCCTATTTTTGTCGTAACCCTCTCTACCTTTTTGCACATGCTATGTGGGTGAAATGATGATACCATGCCAACTTTCAACCTTTTCAGAGTTCATTTGAAGTGTTTTTCTATTTCAGGGTCATTTAGCTCTAAAAAATGTGTAAATGCATGGAAAATATCAAATTAATTCAGAAAGGGTTGATAATTGGTTATGCGGATTTGAATGGTGCATTTTGAACACACCAAAAGTCTGGACTTCAAATAAGTTCAAAAAAATTGAAATTCCTTTGTAATAGATGAGTTTTCGTCCGAAACCCTGATACTTCGAAAGAGATTGTCCATTTTGTACACGAAGTGCATCCATTTTTTGCCGTAACCCTCTCTAATTTTTTGCACATGGTATGTGGGTGAAATGATGATACCATGCCAATTTTCAACCTTTTCAGAGTTCATTCGAAGTGTTTTTCAATTTCAGGGTCATTTAGCTCTAAAAAAATCAGTAAATGCATGAAAAAATACCAAATGAATTCAGAAAGGGTTGATAATTGATGATGCGAATTAGAGTGGTGCATTTTGAACACACAAAAAGTCTGGACTTCAAATAAGTTCCAAAAAATGAAATGCCTTTGTAACAGATGAGTTTTCATCCTAGACCCTGATACTTCGAAAGAGAATGTCCATTTTGTACACGAAGTGCATCCAGTTTTTGCCGTAACCCTCTCTACTTTTTTGCACATGCTATGTGGGTGAAATGATGATAACATGCCAACTTTCAAGCTTTTCAGAGTTCATTTGAAGTGTTTGGACATTTTTATTCATTAACTGAGTTTTCAAGGCATTTATGTGCATAATTCAAATTTGAACTACATGCACATGCTCCAGTGCATATAAATTGGTTGGAAAATCAAATCTGTGTCCTTGGGTGCGTGCTTAGGCCCCATGCAAGAATGGGAATGAATTTCAAACACCAGGGCGCCGTTGATTGCCGGCAAAACATTGAGATGCCTGGTTTTTAAATTCTAGTAAATCCAAAACTCGTCAGAAATTCATGAAACTTGGCATGCTATCATGGAATGGCACCCGACATGCTGTGGCATTTTTTATGTCCATTTTGAGAGAAGGGGCACTCGAATAATGACAGCTAATAGAGGCATTTTGAAAAAATAGCTGCCACTTTAATATCTCAAACGTTTGTAGAATTCAAAGCGTGTGGGTTCTGTTAACCATTCACGTGACGCCATGTGTCTTGGTTTTAATGGTTGTAGGAGGTGGCGTGCGGACAACTGCTTGACCTTGACTGAAAGGGAGGCGTGCGAGCGGAGTCCGGTGCGCAGGCTGACCGAGAGGCGTGCAAGCTGTCCTCCAATGCACAGGCTCATCGGGAAGCGTGCGAGCTCTACGTAGCGCAGGCTCACTGGGAAGCGAGCCCTTTGGCTTCCATGGCGCCTGCCTTCCTCTCCATTAATGGCGCCCGAGCCACTGTTTAGTACAGGCGGCCTTACTATTCGCCTCCCATTCCCCTCCCTCCCGCAGACCTCCACCAACGCCATGGCGCAGAACGATCATCTGCCACTAGTCTTCAAGTTTGGTGAAGTCGACTCCGAGCCGGAGGAGATAGAAAATAAGGAGGAATGGGGCCTCATGGACATGACCCAGAATGAGCTGGCCACGGCGGTTGCTGCCCCCTCTCCCGTCCCAGCTCCCTTCCCCTCGCCCGCGCCAGCGACCATCCCCGTAGCATTGACGGGCTGGTCGCCGAGCACTATCGCAGAGCTGGAAGCTACGGGCGTCAGCGAGGTCTCCGTGGACCCGCGCGAGCGCGTGTACATGCCAGCGCCACCGCCCGTGCCCGTGCGCGCCCCTCTACCCACCGTGGCGCCGGCCCCCATGCGTTTGCCTGCACCCGCCGCGCCCATGCCCATGCCCGTGCGCGCGCCCCCCTCAACGGCATGGGACACTGCCGTCGACCGCTACCTCTCAGCGGCGCGAGTTGCCGTCCTCCTGCGCCCCGCCCATCGATCACGCGACGACATGATGTTTGATTTATAAGTGAAGAACATTTTGTGCTGCCTTGAAGACTTCAACAACGGTGTCCCGGAGGACGAGAACGACAATGACAACGCGGCACACCGCCTCCGCCGCCGCCGAAAATAGTTTTTTGGGGTTTAATACTGTATCTCAAATTCTCGATCATATGAATATAAATTCGCAGTGTGACTGAAGGAAAGATATGGTTTGAACGAACTTGCATTTCTCTCTCTTAATGTACAGACTTATCAAACGATTTTCTTTTGAAAAAAATTCAATGGTTTTGAAATATAAAACACTCATCGCAAATATTTTAGTTAGAACACACGGATGCAAACCGACAGCTTCCCCAGGAAGCCAAGGGAAAATGCGCCGAGCAGGATTTCTGCACCCCTACAACGCAAACGGTTGTTTTGCATGACCCGTGTGCAATCACGTACAAACAATTGGGTAAGATTTGCATTTCTGCCATTTTGGGTATGTTACCATTTGTCAAAATGGAGAGATTGACATTTTTTATCTAGTAACATTGCCATTTGTTAACCTTGTAATACTACGATTTGTCAAAATATGCAGCTAAAAATCACTAGCACTATCTAATTTTTGCAACTAAAATCACTAGCACTGTTCATATGGACACCAATACAAAGTGGCATTGTACTTTTTTGTCATCCAAATAGAAAAATAATATACGTGCTGCCACGTGACCCGTGTGACGTGCGAGCATGCGTGAGTTGATGGAACTCATATGCAAATGTACCATTCATTACATACAACAAGTCATCAACACACAACAACAACGAGGATACATGTCGGATTATAGGATATTTCCAACAAAAATCTAGTATAGTAAAGTTTTTATCACACAACAAATAACAAAGCGATGAAATGAATTTCAGCTCAACCAATCCTCGGCGTTGGAAACGCTTGCTTTGAACCATAACTGATTCTCTGGGAAGGGCCAACTATTATCAATCTCGAGACCAACGCATGACTGATCATCCAGGCTGAAGCGGCCTATATCAGGACGCTTATTGTGATAGCCAGGGTAGGGAACCATAGCAATGTCCAAGGTATAGATACAATTGCTTCTCATAGATGGTAGTAATGTTGTGTCAACAACAGCTGGATCGCCTTTCACCATCATTGGATAGTTTTGTCCAAGGAAGAGCGAGTTTTCTCCAAGACTATCAATAATGTACCAGGGAGAAGGAGGTGCTGGCACTAGTACACTAGTATCCATCCGGAATACCCTGCAACGGATGTTGAAATAGGCCCGGATAGTGCGACCATGGGAGACAACACCTGCTTCGTTAGTAACATCAGCAGTGCCCTGTATACATACAAGAAGAGGTTATCCATCGGAATAAGTTGCCAAGCGCCACTAAGTATATGGGTCCTGCTCGTCCTCATGCTTGTGATCATCACCATTGTCATCTCCCCCTTGGTTACAAATTTTCTCAAGTATAGGTACTGGAATGTTCACAGGACCTTGGAAACACAAGAAAGTTAATTAGTACGGTGATACTAACTAGCATGCATGTGGATGAAAAAAATTATAATTACGGTGGAAGATAAATGTACCGAAACAATAAGGATCCCATGCAAAAATAGTGCCATGAGTGGTGACAACAAACACAAGACGCTCATATTGAATTGCATCACAGTACTCATTCGTGTCCAGAAAATGGATTTTTGAGTAATATCCATCCATCCGTGGAAGTAGAGACGGCAGCAAGCTTGTCGAAGATAGCAACAATAGCATAGTTCTTGTAATCCCAAGAGCGGTAGGGAACTCGAGAAATTACAATCTTTCTGTAATGCCCCAGATGTAACACTTTCCCTATATGGAAATATATAAACTTTGGCTTCATCAAATCCTTTCCGGGCTCTTCTGTCTTTTCGGGTTCTTCGTTTTGTTGTGTGCGTGTGTGCATTTCATCCACGTCATGTTGTCATGTGCATTGCATTGCATTGTGTTGTCACTTGCATCCGGTCCCACTCATCTCTTCCCGTTGTCCGTTTCGAGTTCCGACACTCTCACACGTGCCCGTGGCATCCCCCAGTCCTTCTTTCGTGTGTGGCCGTGTAACGTTTCGGGAATGACGCGAGACTTGTCGTGCGATGTTGTTTTGGTACGTGTAGGCCGCCTATCAAGTTTGTCGCATTTGGAGTTTGTTTGATACTCCAATAGTTAACCTAGTGGGCTAAAAGAACCTCTTCTTTGAGGCCCAAGACCCCCTCCACAACAGCCCAGCAACCCAGCTCAACCCTTCCCATCATCTCGGTCGTCGAATTGTGATCGCGTGGCTGATAACCGCTCCCCATTTGGACTCTCCTAGCTCCTTGTGCCTGTAAAAACGTCCACCCCCTCCATTTTCATCCAAAAACACTGGTCTCCTTCCTCCTCCAGCCTCGCCTCAAAAACCGTGCCGGGCGGACGTGTCCGCCTGCCACCGGACACATCCGCTGCGCCAGCCGTCCATCTCCACCGCGCGTGCCCGAAGCCAGCCCGCCTGGCCCGTCCGGCCACCGCGCGCCTCGTCCCTCCCATCGCCGGGCCGCGCCGCCCGGGATTCGGCCGCCTAGATCCCCGCCGCCCGAAGCTCTCCACCGCCGGCCCGGACCCCCGCCGCCGGCCACCAGCCCCGCCGGCTACACACCCTCCGCCGCCGGTCGAGATCCGCCGCCGGCCGGTGCCGCACCCCGCCGCCGGTGCCGAACCCCGCGCCGCCCCGTGGCCCTCATCCGGCGAGGCCTTCCCCGTCGGCCCGACGCCGCCGGCCGGCCGGAGTACCCAGCAGCCATCGGTCAATCCAATCGGATCTCCAGCCGCCCGGGTTCGAAACCCTAGCGGGCCCGCGGATCCGCGCCCGCAACCCGCTCCACGCCCGCGACCCGATCCGCCGTGGACCCGACCCTCGAGGAGGTTGACCCCGTTTTCCTCTAAGTCCTTTTTTGTTCTTTGTTGTCTGATGGCTTTTTGTAATGGCAATAACTTTTTGTGTGTATGTCCGATTTGTGCTTATGATATGTCAAAATGATCATGGTGATGTGTACTATGTTTTGTTCCATTGTGTCATGCTTGTTTGAGTCCATCTAGATGTCTTAATCATCATGACAAGCGTGCTACTTGATATAAACTGCTGCTACTTGTTATTTTCATGCCATGTTTGAGATGTGATAACTTGGTGCATGTTTATCCAAATGAAGCAAATGATATGTCAAAATGTTCATCATGAGATGCTCTACATGTTGGTTGCTATAACATGCATGTTAGGTTCATATTGCCATGTTTATCTCTGTTGCAAAAGTGCATGTGGCTGTTAGGTTTTGTAACTTGTTACGAGATGCCTAGTTGAGGAGCTCGTTGCTATTGATGTGTTTGCCCCCATGTTGCATGCCCATATGTTTTAGATTCTCCATCGTGTGTTCTTTGCTGTGGTGC
The DNA here is from genome assembly GCA_902687465.1 of Secale cereale. Classification (NCBI taxonomy): domain Eukaryota; kingdom Viridiplantae; phylum Streptophyta; class Magnoliopsida; order Poales; family Poaceae; genus Secale; species Secale cereale. Next base: position 513,985,082 of record LR738710.1, read on the forward strand.
AAACCATTTTCCATGTTATGCTTTAAGATGACTTAAACATGCTCGCAAACATGCCATGATAATGTTACTGTTTTAACACTTAGTGAAATTTCACTAAGTCTGGAATCTGTCATATCCTGATGCTATGTTTGCTTGATGCCCTAGGAAAATCCATGATAGTTTTGGGGTGGCCATCGATCATTCCTTGTTGTATATGTTGTTATCTATCCATACATGTCCTTACTTGATCATTTGGGTTGCTGTAGCATATTTAATTCTTGCTCCCAAGTTGCTATAAAATATTACTGTCAGGTTTTTAGTGTCATGTTCAAAATGTTGAAGCTTGTTGCTATTGATCCATGCCTCCTATGGAGATGCTCCAATGGAGTTGTTTGCTGTAGGATATGTCTACTTCATGTCCATGCTTCTTGTCACCATGTTTGAGTGCTGTAGAGTATATATATCTTGCTTCCAGGTTGCTATGTGGCTGTTAATTTCAGCTTTGCATTGTTTCTTGTTTCGAGTGTATCTTTTAGTCCGTTGCTCCGTTTTGAGTGTGCCCTACATGAAACTTGTGTGATTTTGCATGTAGATTCATAATATCATCTTGTTAACATGTTTGGAGTATGTTTGCTTGATGTTTGGGTGCATCTTGCACCATTGCCATGCTTATCTTGTTTTGATCATATCTTTTAGACCGTAGCTCCGTTTTAAACAAACTTTATATGAAACTTGACTAGATTTTCATGTAGATTGTCATGGTGCATGTTAACTTGCTTTTTAACAACTTTAACTTAAGTTTTGATCAGTTCTGGATTAATTTCAAACTATGCATATGAGGACTTACCGGATTTGTCTTAAGTAGTTTCCGGCCTCATTTAAACTTGTTGTTCTTATGTTGTTTCTCTGTGCTTCCTGCCTTGCCATGTATTGCTTCCTATATAGACTTGTATAGGGCTTTGCAAACCCGAGTTCTTAATCAACAACCCCCGGGCCAGTGCTCCACATGAGTGTTGGTCCAAACTGGGCAGACTGCGGGGCCACCACGAGGAAACTCGAGGATTGGTATATACCTGTAGGCTGACCTATCCGGTCGTAGCCTGAGACTAGATACGCGCGGCTACTGTCAGGGTGTCGGCACGCCGGGAGGATTTGCTGGATTAGTCTTACCTTAGTTGGAGTATCTTGAGCACGGGATTCCGAGAATACTCGGGCCTTCCCACCTTGGAGTTGAGACTCCGCGGATCGTGGGCTTGTAATGGGCCAAGTTGGAACACCCCTGCAGGGTTTTGAACTTTCGAAAGCCGTGCCCGCGGTTATGTGGCAGATGGGAATTTGTTAATATCCGGTTGTAGAAAACTTGACACCATGTTCAAAACACACTACCAGCATGAGTAACCGTGACGGTCATTTTCCGAAAGGGGTTTGGGAAGTGAACACGGTGGGGTTATGATTGTCGTGCTTAGATAGGATCACTTCGTGATCACTTGACGCTCGTGGCACTTCTCTTCTCGCTCTTAACACGTAAGCTAGTGCTAGTGCAACTGCAACCTTTTATCTTTCTTCAGCCTTGTTCCACACCCAAGGCTTAGATAGTTCTGCTACCCGAGAACGGGATTGCTGAGTCCTCCGTGGCTCACAGATTCTACACCACACCAGATGCAGATACTATGGTGAACTACTCAGGAGACGGCACAGAGCTATACTGGGAGTACGATGAATAACATAGTCGATACTATGTGCACTATCCCGATGATCAGTAGTGGTTTCTACTAGGGGCGATTCAGACATGTGGCTTTATGTATTTGCTATCTTTCATTTGGATCTTCACCTGTAGTCGGGTTGTGATGTTATTTGAATGATGATTTGCTTATGTAATGAATTGTGTGACGTGGCGAGTGTAAGCCAACTATCCTTTTGCAATATATAGATTTGTGTAGTTTTCTGTGCTTCCTACCTTGCCATGTATTGCTTCCTGTATAGACCTGTCTTGCATCATACCTTGCCATGTATTGCATCATATATAGACTTGTGTTGTTTTTCTGTGCTTCCTACCTTGCCATGTATTGCTTCCTGTATAGACTTGTCTTGCATCATACCTTGCCATGTATTGCATCATATATAGACTTGTGTTGTTTTTCTGTGCTTCCTACCTTGCCATGTTTTGCTTCCTGTATAGACTTGTAGTGCATCCTATATAGAACTGTCTTGCATCATACTTGGTTGAGCATATTGTCATGTCACGTGTGGTGTGTTTACCGTTTTGCTTGCTTCTTCTTGTTAGTGCTTGTTCCGTTGCGTTCATGAGGACTCGTTCGTCTACCCGTGGTTCTTCTTCAAGGCTTCTTCTTCGTCTTCCTCATGGAACCGTTCTTCTTCCTTGCGGGATCTCAGGCAAGATGACCATACCCTTGGATAGCTTTACTATCATTGCCATGCTTAGTGTCTCGATGCTATCGTTATGTGTCGCGCTACCCATCATTATTGTCAGCCTCTCCTTGTTGCCATGAAACCTCTAACCTTTGAAACCTTCCTAGCAAAACCATTGTTTGGCTATGTTACCCGCTTGCTCAGCCCCTCTTATAGCGTTGTTAGTTTCAGGTGAAGATGAAGATCGTTCTAGGTGGGAACTTGTTGTTGGAATATCACAATATCTATTATTATTATTAACACACCTATATACTAGGCATGGGTGGAGGGCTTGGCCTTTTGATCGGTGTTTTGTTCCACTCATGCCACCTTAGGAGCCGATAAACCGGCATTATGTTCCTTGATTTTATGTTCCTTACACGGTTGGGTATATGGGGACCCCTTGACACTTCGTCTTTAAATAAAACTCCTCCAGCAAGGCCCAACATTGGTTTTAATTTGCCTCATAATAATAACTTAATTAATTAATTAAAATTGCATAGGGGGTCGCTCCCTCGGGATTCTTTTCTATATAGCAGGGGGCCAGTGCTGATGGTGTTGGTCCCAAACTAGAGCCACTTGCGGTGCCACCCAGTTATCTGGGGTCTTCGGTTGCTGTACGTAGTGCTCATCCGGACGTGGCCTGCGATGAGATGCGCGTGGCTACCATCAAGATGTCGGCATGCCGGGAGGTCTTGCTGGACTTGTTTTACCATTGTCGAAATGTCTTGTGCACCGGGATGCCGAGCCTGATCGGATTTCCCTAAGATAAGGGGTGATAATATTATATTTATCACTTCAGCTGATCGTGAGAGCTTGTGATGGGCTAAGTTGGGACACCCCTGCAGGGTTATGATATTTCGAAAGCCGTGCCCGCGGTTATGTGGCAGATTAGAATTTGTTAATGTCCGGTTGTAGAAAACTTGACAGAGGATCCGAAGTAAACACACAACTGTGTGAGTAACCATGACTGTCTCTTTTCTATTTGAGAAGAGAACACGGTGGGGTTATGTTTGACTCGTATGTAGTTCAGGATCTTTAGCGGTCATTACTAGTTGCGACCGTTTGCGTAGATGCTCATCTTATTCTTGTACTCGTAAGTTAGCCACCATACTATTGCTTAGCCGCTGCTGCAACCTCACCACTTTACCTCTGCCTACCTATTAAGTTTTGATAGTCCTATTACCCATGGTTATGGGATTGCTGAGTCCTCGTGGCTCACAGATACTACAAAAACAGTTGCAGGTGCAGGTTTCCGATGTCTTGACGTGACAGCGATGATCGTTGTGTTGGAGTTCTTTCTTCTTTCTTCTTCAGTCTTGGGTTAGGTTCCGGGTCGGCAGCCTGGTATAGCAGATGGATGTCTTTGTGCTTTTCTTGTTTGCATCCATAGTCGGATGCGTTGTAATGCTGTTGTTGTATTCATGTGACTTGTATGTATTGTTGTATCCCCTATGTATGTATGTATGTAATGGTACGATGTAATGATGTCCATCTTACTAAGCGCCCGAAATGCGGTTGTGCCCCAATCACGTAAGTGTCACGTGATCGGGATAGAATCGCATCTTGGGCCTGACAAGTTGGTATCAGAGCCTTCTCCGACCTAGAAGCCCCCACCGGTTGATCGAATCGTTGACGGTTGAGTCTAGGCACACACTTAAAATGTTTTGAGTCCTATATATAAATATATATATATATATATCAAAGAGTAGGATTTCTTTTGCTCCTCATCACTTTTCACTCTGGTGAGGACTCCTGACGATTACTCTTGTCTCTTCTACTCTCAAAATTTCACCATTTTTTTTAGGCATCTCGCGAGTATTGTTTGGATTGTTCCGATGTCTTTGTGACAAGAACATTGTTCTCGATGCCTCCTGTCATTTAGGGGTGGCAGTGTCCTGGGGAGTTGAGCTCCGAGGTGTTGTCGTCACAAATATATTGCGGCAGTTCTGGAATACTTAAGACGGCCGACATCGAAAACTCTCCTATGCGGTTAGTGGCAAGATAACCCCGACATCACCCAGTACTGGGGAGGTAGTTTGGGAGTATTGCCATAGCTTGTATAGTAGATGCGTTTCGAAGGTCCGAGGTAGACGGTTTCCGGAAATAACTGGTTATGTATTGAAGGATGGATACAGCTGGATGTAGGATTAGAGTTGGGTGCGCGATGCTTCCCCTGTATCCCCAACACCTGATTGCATAACTAGAAACTTTTGGAAATTAATAGGTGGGTTCATCTAGTAGTTCGTAGGCATTCTTCCAACGAATGCAGGATATGGAGTTCGGGGTTCTACATTGAGTGAAGTAGTTTTATGGCCGTTGTTCCGATCGGGAGTTGCATCTTAAAGGGTCCTTGGCTATGCTGATCCGGGGATTGCAAAACCCTTTTGTAACACGTTCCATAAGCTTTCAGCACGAATATGTCGAACGAAGCTTCTATCTTGTATTTGTTCTATCTGCTCCTTGTTGTTTTTATTTACCTTTTGTCTCCCAAGTGGCTTCTCGTGAAGATTGTTGTTACTATTAAACTGTGAATTTCATTCGTTCCTCTTGTTCGAATGATTCTTGTGATGACTTATGTTGCAAATTCTAGCCGTTGATTCAGCTTATATATTCTTTCAATCAATGGCTAATAGTTGTCATCTCATTCAGGATGGCTCCTAAAAAGTTTCCCAATGCTAACCCAGAGGGTGAAGAGGTTCCTGATCGTCCTCCTTCCCCTCCTCCTCCGTCTGAGGCCTGGAAAGCAATTATGCAAGCGACGAACCAGAACACCCAGATGCTTTTGCAAATGATGCAGAACATTCAAGCAAATCAAGCAAATCAGGGTGCTCATGAGAACCAAGGCCAAGGCAATTTGTTCAACCAACCTCACTTTGCTATGCTCAACCAGTTCTTGGCAAACCAACCAAAGGCATTCAGTTACTGTGTGGACCCTCTAGATGCTGAAGACTAGATAACAGATATCAAGAAGCATTTCGAGTGCAGTAACGTCAGGCCCGAGGACTATGTGAAGTTTGCCGCCTTCCAACTCAAGGACCAAGCAGCAGATTGGGGGCAGCAGTACAAAGATTCCATAGAGGGACGTGTAATCTCCTGGGATGACTTCTGCAAGGACTTTCACTCCCACCAAATTCCAACAAGTGTCATCGAGGGTATGCGTGAGAAATTCCGCAACCTAAAGCAAGGCTCAATGACTATCTACCAATATAATGTCAAGTTCCAGAACCTTGCCCGCTATGCCAAGCAAGACATCCTAGATGCCAAGAGCAAAATCTATCAGTTTCCCGGTGGTCTGAAGGATGAACTCCAACTAGCTCTCACCTTGTTCGAGCCTGATGAGTTTGATCAATTCTATAACATGGCACTTAAGCAAGAGGCAGCCCAGCTCAAGATGGAAGCTTCCAAAAAGAGGATCAGAGACGCTGTTCACTCCTCCTCTTCTTCTCAAGTGGTCGCAAAGCAACAAAAGTTTTGGTTTCCACCTCCTCCAGTGATCCGAGCTCCCAGCAACAACAACAAGAATTCTGGTGGCCGTGGTTTCTCCCACCCACACAACCAAGGCAATAAGTCCAAGTCGCAGTACCAAGCTCCAAGACCAAGTGTTCCTCCTCCTCGTCCACTTTCTGAGGTCACTTGCTACAAATGTCGTCTGAAGGGTCATTATTCCAACAAGTGCACCAACCAGAGGTGCCTTCCGCCTCCTCCACCTGTCAGTACTACTATTGTCAAGCACAATCCCAGGCATGCAAGAGTGAACCTGATGAGTGCAGCTGAAGCAGAAAATTCTTCTAATGTGATAATTGGTAATCTTCCAGTTAACTCTATTCCTGCAAAAGTATTATTTGATTCTGGTGCATCTCTCAGTTTCATTTCAAGACCATTCTTCACCAAGCATAATTTCACTTCGGTATTTCTGGATAAGAAGTTGTCAATTATCTCTCCGGGCAAGCACATGACTTCCAATTTGAGGGCTCCGAATGTATCTATTCGCATGGGTGATTACCGCTTTCTGGCTTCTCCGGTTGTTCTCGGCAATTCTGACATTGATCTTATTCTCGGGATGGATTGGCTTTCTCAGCATGATGCTCACATTGATTGTGCAAATAAGGAAGTCAAGATTACTCATCCTAACAAAGACATGATTATCTTTGCCTCTCGAGATAACACAATCAGGCTATTCTCTCTCAATGACAAGGGCGAGATTAATGCCATCTCTCAAATTCCGGTGGTCAATGAATACGAAGATGTTTTCCCTGAAGAGCTTCCAGGCATGCCACCATATCGTCAAATTGCATTTGTCATTGAACTCGAGCCTGGTACTAAGCCAGCATGCCGGCGTCCGTACAAGCTCTCCCCTGAAGAGTTGAAGGAATTGAAGAAACAGCTCGATGAGCAAGAGCGTATGGGTCTAATCAAGCCTAGCACTTCTCCTTGGGCTGTGGTGTCTTATTTGTCAAGAAGAAGGATGGCACGGAGCGCCTTTGCGTTGATTACCGGCCATTGAACAAGAAGACAATAAAGAACAAGTATCCGCTCCCCAACATCAATGAATTGTTCGAGCAGCTCAAAGGAGCAAAAGTGTTCTCAAAGCTCGATCTCCGGATGGGTTATCACCAGATCCGTATCCGTGAAGAAGATATTCACAAGACTGCATTCAAAACAAGCTACGGCTCCTATGAATATACATTCATGTCATTTGGCCTCGCAAATGCTCCACCCACCTTCTCGAGAATGACGCACTACATATTCAACCCCTACACCAACGAATTTGTGCTTGTTTATCTGGATGACATCTTGGTATTCTCCACGAATGAAGAAGATCACGAAAAGCACCTCCGTCTGGTTCTCGACAGACTCCGTGAACATAAGTTCAATGCCAAGTTCTCCAAGTGCGAATTCTGGCTCGATAAGGTCTTATATCTGGGCCATATCATCTCTGCTCACGGTATTGCTGTCAACCCCAAGGAAGTTGAAGCGATTGTCAACTGGGAACCTCCTCAAAACGTCAAGCAACTCCGAAGCTTCCTTGGTCTTGCTAGCTATTGCAGAAGGTTCGTTGAGAACTTCTCCAAGATTGCCAAGCCTCTCTCCAACTTGCTGCAGAAGAATGTCAAGTACAACTGGTCTCTGGATTGTGATGTGGCATTCAAAACTCTCAAAGAAAAGCTCATCTCTGCTCCAGTGCTTACTCCTCCAGATGAGTCCAAGCCCTACGAAGTATTCTGTGATGCTTCTCTTCAAGGACTTGGTGGTGTGCTAATGCAGGACAAGAAAATTGTGGCATACACTTCTCGTCAATTGAAGCCAAGTGAGAAGAACTACCCCACACATGATCTCGAGCTAGCAGCTGTGGTACACGCCTTGATCACGTGGAGACACCTTCTGTTGGGTAGAAAAGTGGACATCTTCACCGATCACAAGAGCTTGAAGTACATATTCACACAGCCGAACCTGAACCTCCGCCAGACTCGTTGGGTTGAAATGATCCAAGAGTATGATCCAAGCATCGAATACACACCTGGCAAGGCCAATGTCATTACAAATGCCTTGAGCAGAAAGGCATATTGCAACAGTCTTCTTATCAAGCCATTTCAGCCTGAGCTTTGTGAAGCTTTCAGGAAGCTCAACCTTCAAGTTGTTCCGCAAGGCTTTCTTGCAAATCTTCAAGTTGCTCCTACCTTGGAAGATCAGATCCGTGAGGCCCAACTCAGTGATGCTATGGTGCAGAAAGTGAAACATGGTATTGCAAAGGGTACTCCCAAATACAAGTGCTATCGCATTGATGAGAAGGACACCTTGTTCTTTGAGGATAGACTTGTGGTTCCCAAGGGTGATCTCAGGAAGCTCATAATGAACGAAGCACATGACTCCCTCCTCTCAATTCATCCTGGAAGTTCCAAGATGTACCAAGACCTCAAGCAATCTTACTGGTGGACTAACATGAAAAGGGAGATTGCCCAATTCGTGAATGAATGTGATATCTGCAGAAGAGTGAAAGCAGATCATCAACGTCCAGCCGGTCTCCTCCAACCTCTTCCTATTCCCGAGTGGAAGTTCGACCACATTGAAATGTATTTCGTCACTGGTTTTCCCAAGTCCAAGAAGGGGAATGATTCTATCTTTGTGGTGATTGACAAGCTTACCAAAGTAGCTCACTTCCTTCCAGTCAAAGAATCCATCAATGCAGCTCAACTGGCAGAGTTGTACACTTCCAGAAGTGTGTCCTTACATGGCATTCCTCAAGTTATCTCCTCAGACCATGGAAGTTTGTTCACATCCAAGTTCTGGGACTCCTTTCAGTCTGCCATGGGCACTAAGATCCGTTTCAGCACTGCATTTCACCCTCAGACTAGTGGTCAAGTCGAGAGAGTGAACCAGATTCTAGAAGACATGCTCAGAGCTGGTGTCATCTCTTTTGGCATAAAGTGGGAAGATTGCCTTCCGTTTGCCGAGTTCTCTTACAACAACAGTTTCCAAGCAAGTGCCGACAAAGCTCCGTTTGAAATCCTCTATGGCAGAAAGTGCCGTACTCCTCTCAACTGGTCTGAGACTGGTGAACGTCAACTTCTTGGCAATGACTTGATCTCAGAGGCCGAAGAAATGTGCAAAGTCATACATGAGAATCTCAAGGCCGCTCAGTCACGTCAAAAGAGTTACTATAACGGCAAGCATCGTGATTTGGCCTTCAACATTGGGGATCATGTCTATCTCCGTGTTTCTCCTACGAAAGGCACCCAAAGATTCGGTATCAAAGGCAAGCTTGCTCCTAGATATGTGGGCCCTTTCAAGATCCTTGGCAAAAGAGGCGATCTAGCCTATCAACTTGAGCTCCCTTCCAACTTCACTAATGTTCATGATGTATTTCACGTGTCTCAACTCCGCAAGTGCTTCAAGACACCTGAACGCACCATTCCGTTCGAGGAGATTGATCTTCAACAAGACTTGTCTTATCGTGAGCACCCCGTTGCTATTCTTGAAGAAACCGAGCGCAAGGCCCGCAACAAGTCAATCAAGTTCTTCAAAGTTAAGTGGTCACACCATACCAATCGAGAAGCTACGTGGGAAAGAGAATATCACCTTCGTTCTGAGTACCCTTCCTTCTTCCAGTCCTAGATCTCGGGACGAGATCTTTTCGTAGTAGAGGAGAGTTTGTAATGCCCCAAATGTAACACTTTCCCTATATGGCAATATATAAACTTTGGCTTCATCAATTCCTTTCCGGGCTCTTTTGTCTTTTCGGGTTCTTCGTTTTGTTGTGTGCGTGTGTGCATTTCATCCATGTCATGTTGTCATGTGCATTGCATTGCATTGTGTTGTCACTTGCATCCGGTCCCACTCATCTCTTCCCGTTGTCCGTTTCGAGTTCCGACGCTCTCACACGTGCCCGTGGCATCCCCGAGTCCTTCTTTCGTGTGTGGCCGTGTAACGTTTCTGGAATGACGTGAGACTTGTCGTGCGATGTTGTTTTGGTACGTGTAGACCGCCTGTCAAGTTTTTTCGCATTTGGAGTTCGTTTGATACTCCAACAGTTAACCTAGTAGGCTAAAAGAACCTCTTCTTTGAGGCCCAAGACCCCCTCCACAACAGCCCACCAACCCAGCACAACCCTTCCCATCATCTCGATCATCGAATTGTGATCGCGTGGCCAAACACCGCTCCCCATTTGGACTCTCCTAGCTCCTTGTGCCTATAAAAACGTCCACCCCCTCCATTTTCGTCCAAAAACCCTAGTCTCCTTCCTCCTCCAGCCTCGCCTCGAAAACCGTGCCGGGCGGACGTGTCCGCCCGCCATCGGACACATCCGCCGCGCCAGCCGTCCGCCTCCACCGTGCGGGCCCGAAGCCAGCCCGCCCGGCCCGTCCGGCCACCGCGCGCCTCGTCCCTCCTATCGCCGGGCCGCGCCGCCCGGGATTCGCCGCCGCCGCCTAAATCCCCGCCGCCCGAAACTCTCCACCGCCGGCCTGAACCCCCGCCGCCGGCCACCAGCCCCGCCGGCTGCACACCCTCCGCCGCCGGCCAGTGCCGAACCCCGCGCCGCCCCGTAGCCCTCCTCCGGCGAGGCCTTCCCCGTTGGCCCGATGCCGCCGGCTGGCCGGAGTAGCCAGCAGCGATCGGCCAGATCCAGTCGGATCTCCAGCCGCCCGGGTTCGAAACCCTAGCGGGACCACGGATCCGCGCCCGCAACCCGCTCCACGCCCGCGACCCGATCCGCCGTGGACCCGACCCGCGAGGAGGTTGACCCCGTTTTCCTCTAAGTCCTGTTTTGTTCTTTGTTGTCTGATAGCTTTTTGTAATAGCAATAACTTTTTGTGTGTATGTCCGATTTGTGCTTATGATATGTCAAAATGATAGTGGTGATGTGTACTATGTTTTGTTCCATTGTGTCATGCTTGTTTGAGTCCATCTAGATGTCTTAATCATCATGACAAGAGTGCTACTTGATATAAACTGCTGCTATTTGTTATTTTCATGCCATGTTTGAGATGTGATAACTTGGTGCATGTTTATCCAAATGAAGCAAATGATATGTCAAAATGTTCATCATGAGATGCTCTACATGTTGGTTGCTATACCATGCATGTTAGAGTTCATATTGCCATGTTTATCTCTGTTGCAAAAGTGCATGTGGCTGTTAGGTTTTGTAACTTGTTACGAGATGCCTAGTTGAGGAGCTCATTGCTATTGATGTGCTTGCCCCCATGTTGCATGCCCATATGTTTTAGATTCTCCATCGTGTGTTCTTTGCTGTGGTGCAAACAATTTTCCATGTTATGCTTTAAGATGACTTAAACATGCTCGCAAACATGCCATGATAATGTTACTGTTTTAACACTTAGTGAAATTTCACTAAGTCTGTAATCTGTCATATCCTGATGCTATGTTTGCTTGATTCCCTAGGCAAATCCATGATAGTTTTGGGGTGGCCATTGATCATTCCTTGTTGTATATGTTGTTGTCTATCCATCCATGTCCTTACTTGCTCATTTGGGTTGCTGTAGAATATTTAATTCTTGCTCCCAAGTTGCTATAAAATATTACTGTCAGGTTTTTAGTGTCATGTTCAAAATGTTGAAGCTTGTTGCTATTGAATGGAGATGCTCCAATGGAGTTGTTTGCTGTAGGATATGTCTATTTCATGTCCATGCTTCTTGTCACCATGTATTAGTGTTGTAGAGTATATATATCTTGCTTCCAGGTTGCTATGTGGCTGTTAATTTCAGCTTTGCATTGTTTCTTGTTTCGGGTGTATCTTTTAGTCCATTGCTCCGTTTTGAGCGTGCCCTACATGAAACTTGTGTGATTTTGCATGTAGATTCATAATATCATCTTGTTAACATGTTTGGAGTATGTTTGCTTGATGTTTGGGTGCATCTTGCACCGTTGCCATGCTTATCTTGTTTCGATCATATCTTTTAGACCGTAGCTCCGTTTTAAACAAACTTTATATGAAACTTGACTAGATTTTCATGTATATTGTCATGGTGCATGTTACCTTGCTGTTTAACAACTTTAACTTAAGGTTTGATCAGTTCTGAACTGATTTCAAACTATGCATATAAGGACTTACCGGATTTGTCTTAAGTAGTTTCCGGCCTCATTTAAACTTGTTGTTCTTATGTTGTTTCTCTGTGCTTCCTACCTTGCCATGTCTTGCTTCCTATATAGACTTGTCTTGCATCCTACTTGCTTGAGTATATTGTCTTGTTCTCGTGCTGTTTCTCTGTGCTTCCTACGTTGACATGTTGTGCATCCTAAGTGCATCTGCCGTGCTTCCTAAGCGCATCATACATGCATCCTGTAGTTTGCGCATTGCACCTTGTTTGATTTCGTGCCTCGTGTGTTCTTGTGTTGTGTAGAGCCGGAAGCCGAGAACGAGTACGAGAATGAGCTTACTACCGAGGTTGAGAACGAGGAGCCGTCTTACGATCCCATCGACGACTCGACAAGCAAGATGACCTGACCCAGCTATCATTACTATCTTTGCCTATTGCTAGAAGTCTCGCTCTTTAGCTTATTGCCTCGATGCCCATGTTTGTTTGTCAGCCTCCTATTGTAACCATGAATCTGTCTAACCACCCAACCTATGCAAACCTTTGAGTGGCTACGTAGGCTTCGCTCAACCCCTCTTATAGCATTGCTAGTTGCAGGAGAAGATTTGAAGATTCTTGCTTCATGTTGAAGTTATGTTGGGATATCACACTATGTATCTATTAAATGAAATCATCTATATATTGGTAATGGGTGGAAGGCTAAGCCTCTTGCTTGGTGATTTGTTCCACTCATGCCGCCCTAGGAACCGTATAAACCGGTGTTATGTTCCTTGATTATGCGTTCCTCACACGGTTGGGGTTATGGGACCCCCTCGATAAACCGCTTAACGCTAAGTCTTTTCCAGCAAGGTCCAACATTGGTACTCCATTTGCCTAATAACTAAAACTTGCATAGGGCTTTGCAAACCCGAGTTCTTAATCAACAACCCCCGGGCCAGTGCTCCACATGAGTGTTGGTCCAAACTGGGCAGACTGCGGGGCCACCATGAGGAAACTCGAGGATTGGTATATACATGTGGGCTGACCTATCCGGTCGTGGCCTGAGACTAGATACGCGCGGCTACTGTCAGTGTGTCGGCACGCCGGGAGGATTTGTTGGATTAGTCTTACCTTAGTAGGGGTATCTTGAGCACGGGATTCCGAGAATACTCGGGCCTTCCCACCTTGGAGTTGCGACTCCGCGGATCGTGGGCTTGTAATGGGCCAAGTTGGAACACCCCTGCAGGGTTTTGAACTTTCGAAAGCCGTGCCTGCGGTTATGTGGCAGATGGGAATTTGTTAATATCCGGTTATAGAAAACTTGACACCATGTTCAGAACACACTATCAGCGTGAGTAACCGTGACGGTCATTTTCCGAAAGTGGTTCGGGAAGTGAACACGGTGGGGTTATGATTGTCGTGCTTAGATAGGATCACTTCGTGATCACTTGACGCTCGTGGCACTTCTCTTCTCGCTCTTAACACGTAAGCTAGTGCTAGTGCAGCTTCAACCTTTTATCTTTCTTCAGCCTTGTTCCACACCCAAGGCTTAGATAGTTCTGCTACCCGGGAATGGGATTGCTGAGTCCTCCGTGGCTCACAGATTCTACACCACACCAGATGCATGTACTATGGTGAACTACTCGGAGACGGCACAGAGCTATACTGGGAGTACGATGAAGAACGTAGTCGATACTATGTGCACTATCCCGATGATCAGTAGTGGTTTCTACTAGGGGCGATTCGGACATGTGGCTTTATGTATTTGCTATCTTTCATTTGGATCCTCACCCGCAGTCGGGTTGTGATGTTATTTGAATGATGATTTGCTTATGTAATGAATTGTGTGACGTGGTGAGTGTAAGCCAACTATCCTTTTGCAATTTCATCCCTATTTTTACATGAGTCGTGCAAAGATACCGAACTTGAGATCATTCCAGAATGGGCTTATACCTTTATGTCGTGCCTCGACACGTAGGAGGTATAGTCCCATCCTGGGCATTACACTTTCGTAGACGACAGTCATGATGATCGTATCTGAACGTACGTAGACTATCTGTGTGCTGAACCTCATGGCAGTCTGAGATTTTTGAAAGTGGAACCCGGTGACGAGTGTACACATTCACAAGTTCCCTCTCGCAGTTGTTCCCAGTATAAACTAACCAATCTCCATTTGCGCGTGCCCAGGCCTTACCCTTAAGCGATGTCATCTTAACATCACACGTGTCATTATCAAGCGGCATCAACTTGCAGAAGGCAAGGCTTCCGTCGTCCTCACGATGGCGAGCAGGGTCATGGCAAAGAAGATAGGGGAGATCAAACCGCTCCTGTACCCTTGGGTTCTTTGTAATGATCCTATTTGTTGAGTCGAGAATGGTATTGTACGAACCTGCCATGCTAGCCGAGGTGATGACGTCGCACCGATCAATGAATTCCTCCACCACGTCATCTTTCAGATCGGGGCAAGAATAACGGGGTCGTTTCTGGCCTGTTCCCTCCATGGAGAAGACAATCAAACAATGACAGAAGGAAGGGTGAAGGAAAATGGAGGGAGGAAGAGTGTGCGATAACAGTTCCAAATAGAGATGGAAAAGCGAAGAGGCGGTGGACAGTTGCCAGGGTACAAGAAGAGGCTAGTGGGGAGTGAACGGTTAGCATAGAGGTCACACACTGACGACAAGGCCGAGTGAACCGCATGCCGTATATCGCACACATGTTGATCTGGCTGACCGTTTCTTTTGTGTTGCCTAATCACAAACAGTTCATCAGAGTGAACCGTATGATGTATATCGCACACACCTTCATCTGGCTTCCCGTTTCTTTTGTGTTGCCTAATCACAAATAGTTCATCCTAGTGAACCGTATGCTGTGTATTGCACACGCCTTCATCTGGCTGCCACTTTCTTTTGTTACTCCTCATCGCGAACAATTAATTGAACTGAGCCGTATGCCCTTCATCGCACAGGAAACTAAAATCTGAACCGTGTTTGATGCATCCATCTTCGCAAACGTTTTACACACTTTGACGATTTTCATGCACCATCGTTTGCGATGATTGCATCGCACATAGTTTCTTGAAGGGTCTCTGATCGTAGTGTCGCTTTAGCAGCATCCTGCAGTAGTGATAGGAGGTGTGTTGATGCAATAGAAGCGCCCCATAGCTTACTTTAGTGAAAAACTTTCTAGAGCGCACCTTAACTACCCCAACTATGACAAAGAGCTATATGCTTTAATGAGAGTCTAGCATGTTTGGGAACATTATCTCCACCCTCATGAGTTCATTCTTCACACAAATCATGAAACACTTAAGTACCTTAAAGGTCAAACTAAGTTGAACAAGCGTCATGCTAAATGGAGTGAATTCATCGAGTCTTTTCCTTATGTCATCAAGTACATCAATGGTAAGGAGAATGTTGTGGCGAATGCGCTTTCTCACAAATGCATGTTTATTACTCAACTTTAATTGAATGTCATTGGCTTTGAGCACATAAAAGACTTGTATGCGCATGATGCTTTCTTCGCAAATCCTTATGCTAAATGTTTGACACATGCATCTTGGGAATGATATTACATCAAGGATGATTATCTTATGAGAGCTAACAAAATATGTATTCTTGAGTCTTCTCTTCGTCTGTTACTTTTGCAAGAAGCTCATGGAGGAGGACTTATGGGACATTTTGGACGCGACAAGACATTTGCTACGCTCTCTAAGAACTACTTTTGGCCTAAGATACTCCACAATGTCTCATGTTTCACCAACCGATGCTCGACATGTTGCAAAGCTAAGTCTAAAGCTCAATCCCATGGTCTTTACATGCCACTTCCTATTCTGTATTACCCACGGGAAGATATTAGTATGGACTTTGTGCTTGGTTTGCCTAGAAGTCAAAATGGAAAAGATTATGTGTTTGTTGTTGTGGACCGTTTCTCTAAGATGTCACATTTTATCCCATGCAACAAGATAGAAGATGCTTCACATGTTGCCAATATCTTTTGTAGGAAAATCTTGCGTCTACATGGAGTACCCAAGACCATCGTATCAGATCATGACGTCAAGTTCCTAAGTTACTTCTGGAAGACGCTTTGCGCCATGCTTGGAATCAAGATTCTCTTCTCTTCGGCATACCAGCCACAAACCGATGGCCAAACAGAGGTGACGAACTGAACGCTATCGACTCTACTTCGTGTGTTGATCAAGAAGAATATCAACGTAGCTTGCCCATTGTCGAGTACGGCTACAACCGCGCAAGACATTCTACTATCGGCAAGTCCCCCTTCGAGGTCGTCTATAGTTTTAACCCGTTGTCCCCATTGGACATTCTACCTCTACCTCTACAAGAGCGCACCAACATGGATGCAAGTGCCCAAGCAAGCTATATCAAGAAGATGCACGAAGATACAAGGCACACCATTGAGCGTCAAGTACAACGACACGCATCCAAGATCAACATCAACAAGCACCCCATGGTATTCGACATTGGAGATCTTGTGTGGCTACACCTTCACAAGGAACGCTTCCCCAATAAGCGCAAGTCCAAGTTACTACCTCGAGCCGACATACCCTTCAAGGTGCTCGCATGCTACAACAACAATGCCTACAAGATCGACATCCCACGCGACAAGTACAATGTTAGAGATATCTCGAACGTCAAGGATCTCTCTCTCTTCCATGTCGATGAAGATTTCGATCCAAGGTCGGATATTTACCAAGGGGGAAGATGATGTAGAGCATCTCAAGGTCATCCCATGGACCTACCATCGTCTCACCAAGTACCAAGCGGACCCATGACACATGCTCATGCAAGAGATCTTGAAACCTTGGTGATATCTCTCCTCTCTCAACTTCCTCTCGAATCACATGAGACATGGCTACTACCCTCATCGGAAACTATATGCATACTCAGGTACATCGAAGGCAGCCATGGAGAAGCTAAAGAGCAAGAAGGTTCGGAAGAGTAAGAAGAGCGCGAAGAAGGAGAAGCAAACGAGCAAGGCAGCACTTGCCCGGATGATCCGGACGGCCGTCCGGCCAATCTGGCCCCAGCCCGGACAATCCGGATCCCGACCCGGATGATCCAGGTAATGTGCTCGAAGGCACCCAAAGCCCCCACGCCGAAGCCGGATCATCCGGACCTCGACCTGGATCATCCGAACGCGCTTGGATGTCCGGAAAAGCTCCCGGACATCCGGACCACCCGCACCTGTCGCGACCCATCCAGATCATCCGGACGCCGCCCCGGATCATCCGGACCACCTAAGCCCGGATCATCGAGATCGACATCTGAATCATCCGGATCACCCGGACCCTGCCCGTGTGCATGATGTTGGGCTAAGGCCCATGTACCCCCTTCGTCCCCTTAGCCTATATATACGACTCCTCCTCCACTTTTCTAGGGTTAGCACTGTGATAGCTCATTTGTGAGATAGAGCTTTGGTCATCCATTTGGTTCTACTCCTAGGAGAGACTCCGGCCTCTACGGAGAAGATCCTCCAAGTGGATATAAGACCCCTTTAAGGGAAGAACTTCAAGATCTGCTCTCGGAGAAGAACTTGTTACCATGTATCATCCATTGTTGACTTCAGATCATGTACCTCTTTGTGTTCCCGGATCTAGCATATGTGTGACCATATGTTTTTGATTTGAGTGTTTTCCTCTCACTTACCTCGTGTTTTCCCCTCGTGTTCTTCGTGGGAATCCCCTCCAATCGTGAAAGATCAGCCTAGATCGGGTTAGCCCATCATCAATTGGTCCTCTCATGATGAGAGGATCGTTGGTGATGACGATGGCTTCGATTTCCCCTCCTGGAGGGAAGTTTCCCTGGCAGAATCGCTCTACCGGAGATCAAAATTGCTCCTGCCCAGGTTCCGCCTTAAGACGGCAGTGCTTCATCCCAAAACCTTCCTTCTATTTTTTCTAGGTCAAATGGAACCATATAGGAGA
Source organism: Secale cereale (assembly GCA_902687465.1). Lineage (NCBI taxonomy): Eukaryota > Viridiplantae > Streptophyta > Magnoliopsida > Poales > Poaceae > Secale > Secale cereale. The sequence goes on from LR738710.1 coordinate 514,002,944, forward strand.
AGATGGGCCTCGGAGGCCTGCTAGGGGCGCCACAAGCTCGGGGGCGCTCCTAGGTGGTAAGGCGTGCCCCCAAGGCTTGTGGCTGCCTGGTGGGCCCCCCTCTGGTATTTATTTCACCAATAATTTTAGTATATTCCAAAAAATTCTCCGTCAATTTTCAGCTCATTTGGAGTTGTTCGGAAAAGGTGCCTCCGCTATAGCCCCTTCCGATACAGAATTCCAATTGTCGGCAATCCCCCTCTTCATGTGAAACTTGCGAAATAAGAGAGAAAAGGCATTAGAATTGTATTATAAAGTGAAATAACAGTCCGTAATCCAATAAATATCAATATGAAAACATGATGCAAAATGGACGTATCAAGATGCCTGTTGCGTTTGTGTGTGTGTGTGACCTCCAACAATGCAACATGCATTTTACTCTATTTGAATAAAGGAATATAAATTGAAAAAAGAACAGGATTATTGTGTGCAACAGGTTTAGCAAACTATTATGTTATAAACCTAAAAGCTGATATTTAAGATTTTTATAATTACAATTGATGAGTTTTGTTTGCAGTCCTATCATGGTTTTAGCATGTATAAATGTAATTCCCTCTCGTTTATCCTTTTTCTATTCAGCATGCATGCTTTTGTAGCTAATATCGATTTTTCCTATGCTTATTTTGTGTTGGTTGGTCATTTTGTGTTTATTCCCAAATATCTTGCTCGATAAATTGTCCAGTGGGGCTGATGAGTGTTTTTTGCTTGTGGTGTAGTCTGTCGTTGAAACTAGTAGGTCCAAGACGAGTACTGGCTTGGCCTGCTATGACATCAACAATGTATGTGTCATGGCTACAAGGACTACTGACGCTTCTATATATGATGCAATGACAGATAAAATACATATGTGCCACTTTAGTTACTCTATATAGGGGAGGCGAGATGATATGTACTATAGTGTATTATTGTGTTTCTTTATTAAATGGTGTGCCATATCTCGCTTCTAATGATTTGGTGTTTCTTTATTGTGTATTATTCTTTTAGGGGAGGCGAGATGTTTGTAGTGACTTTGTGAGTCTCAAAACTTTCAGTTAGAAGTTATAAATTTATGATTATCGATCAAAGTAATAAAACCAAATTAAGACGAGGTAAATTATTCCTCCTAGGCACCTCCATGGATAGGTGAGACAGATTGTCAAGATTTTCTTTCGAGAAAATGGCATTATATATATTTGTAGTTTAGCCCTCGTAGATTTTAAAGCTACACATATATTCAATCCTCAGTTCCCCTACTCGCCCTAAGGACAGACCCTAGCATTTCCCCTCCCTTTCTAGGTAGTATATATCTTATATTTTTAGTATATTGTTTTACATACAAATCTGAAGGTATTTTCAAAAAATACGAAAGAACTATGGACTCACATGCGATTTTTCCATATAGCTTGCTTTTAAATATCTTAAATACAGTGAACATGCTTGTAATGATAAAGTGGTATATATACTACCACGTGGTAGTATATGAGACATGAGGGTAACTACCCCCGTTGGTAGGATGTATTTTCCCTATATATGGAAACAAATTTAACACCTCATGACTATGTCACCCATCCGGGTGGCAGTGTCACCCCATGTTATCTCCATTCAATGGATGTCTCATGATCTATGCGAACATTGAGTTGTCATCATTCCTCCATCACTATTTAATTATTCAAGCATGCTAATGATCATACTAAATAGTTCCAGTATAGTATGTGTCAAACTAGGGGTATCAAAATGTCATATCATGAATACTTAACAAAAATATTTCGTAATAGAATGAAAATACTATAACTTCCTAACTTTCTTTAGTAGTACACAAAAGTTGGTTGGTGATTAAGATTTTGATTACCTAAAAAAGTTCCCCATGAACACAAAAAAAATATTCCCATAAATAGATCCATGTGTATATACAGTATCAACATTTAATCGTGTTACTACTCAGTGTTAATGAACTAGTCTTAGTGCAATTAGACAAATGAAAGACTAATCAATTCCAAACCTAAAATATGTTACACGGATCTCAAACACAGATCAGATGGAAGGCAGTGGAAAGGCATAGCCCCGGGTGGCAAATACATAATAATCATAGAGGTAGTTAAGCTTTTATGAGTTTTGTATGTTGTGTGTAGTATATGTCAAAACCGAGAGTATGTACGTATAGTATGTAGTATATAAGAATATTTTGATGATATATATACTACTTTTTAGGTAATATGTACTATTTTTAGTATGTTATTTTAAACATACAAATATGAAGGTATTTCTAAAATATACTTAAAACTATGAACTCACATGCAATTTTTCCGCATAGCTTGCTTTAAAATGTTTTAGACATAACATAATTAAAATGATAAATTAGTATATGTACTATGACATGGCAGTGTATTGGACATGAGGGTAACTACCCTAGGTGATAGGATGTATTTTCCTTATTGGGTTTGATAGTTAATGATGACACAGTTTAGAGGACTAACATTTGATCAAGATTATTTTAGAAAAATAGTCCTTACTGTAAGTGCATCTAGTGGCCCATTGTGGGATTTGGATAACTAATGGCTAACTAATGAGGGGACTAATGTTTTTGAGTATACACAGGAGAAAGCCCCAGAGGATTGCATTTAACCAGCGGATTATGACCCCTAAAAATGTTGTGATAACATTGAGTTCTTTCAAATGCCATTGAAGAATAGAAAGATATTGTGTAGACTGTTGTTTACTAGTTTCTTTATTTTTCATTTGAGTCATAGGGAAAACCATTACTCTTAAAAAGATGCTGGAGTACCCGTTTCTTGGGAGCCTCTGCTACTCCCGCAGGAGTTGTTGGATCCCGAGAAGAGGAAAGGGGATGTAGCACAATAATAGAAAGTTTTTCCTTCAGTTAAGAACCAAGGTCTATCGAACCAGTAGGAGGCACCAAGCAAACAATGTTGGCAGTATCTGCACACAAACAAACAAACTTGCTTGCACCCAACAGTAGCAAGGAGGTTGTCAATTCCCTTGTTCTTTGCTATTTACAAGATCAAAGGAGGTTGATGTAGGGTGGAACCCTAATTGAAGATCTTTTCACACTTGGAGGTGGGGAAAGGGGAATATAAACTAGGACAAAAAGAGGAAACTCTCCAAACAAACCCAAATCACACATCCATTGGTGCAGTGACCTGCAATACAAATGGTTATTAACCCCTTTCCACGATGGAGTTTTAAACCGTCGCCTTCCTTGTGTGTGTGATAGGGGGTTCCTTCTCACATGACCTAGAAGCTGACGGGGATAGGGAGTAGGAGTGCATATGTTTTGCAGAAGTAAGCATATGCGATGCCTGCATCTATCTCAAACGTGTTTTGTCACACAAATGTTTGTGATATATCAGATATCCCAAACACTCCATCCTTGCTACTCGTGTGTGCTGGCATTACCATCGCACACGCTATTATGTGGTGCAACGTTTACGTTGCGCCCCCTTCTTAAACAATTCATGATTGTAAAGCGTGTATGATAAGAAGACTATCACACATATTCACTTCTCCTCAACCATATGCGATATATAATTTAGAAGACTAATTAATAATCGTAAAAGTGTGGGATAGGTCTTCGAAACATTGAACTGTTGTACTAGTGTCATACATGATAACTAACGCGCATGCTATTATGTGGTGCAATGTTTACGATGTGTATGACATCAGAAATTGTTCAGGATTGTAAAGCATGTACGATAAGGCGACTATCACAAATATTTAGTTTGGTCGCATTGTTTTTGATATTGTCTAACATCACACACACTTTGCAAATGGCAACTCTGTGCATGGTCGCCCATGTTTTCTCTTTGTGAACCATGTCAGATTATGATGTATATCACACATGTTGTGCTTTATAGAGCGTGGGCGCCATAATGACTTGCAGAGCGTAATTTCTCCCTAATTTAATTGCTGCAATTTAAAATTGTATAGAATTTGAATTTTAAAGTAGGCAATAAATTTATTCTTATCCATCGGGTTCAACAACCAATGCACTATTCGAGGCACATGTACATATGTTCAAGAATTACATCAATAAAAAGAATTACGTAAGCAACAAATAAAGAATGATGAACTAGAGTTGTATAAGTACCGAAAGAGGCGAAAGACATTCTGGTTGTTGGACAAGGTGAAGTGGAATGCCCATATTGTGCGCTCCTCCATGTTGAATGCATGCACGACTCTAGTCCAACCCCTTGTGATGGTCGACCACCCATCCTTCACTATCTTCATGATGACTTCTAGATAGTAATCGTAGTCTGGTAGAAATAATTTAACCTTTGTGTGTCCATCAATGATGTAATTTGAGAAGTAATCTTTAGTGACTGCTTTGGGAACCACTGGAAAGGAAAAAGATTCAGACATTGTCATCTAACACTCATTATGGGCAGTACAAAGAAGGATATAGAGTTTTTACTTACCATCCCACAGTTCATTGTTGTCTTGGATAAAGTGTAAACAAATAGTTTAATTGCTATCTTTTGACCCATTTACTAACAATCTTTATCAATTTCCTCACTTGATGTTGGTTTATGAATATCTCGTTGCCCCATATGCAAAAAGGGTTGAAGCGCGGATCTTTACCAATGACATATGCACCTACAAGCACCAGGTTAATATTAGAAGCTAAACTGCAATTGCACAATGATGTAGTATGAAACTCCCTCCATCCCATTATATAGGATCTTATTACATCCAATATACTCACATATTGGATCAATTAGCATCTTATATTATGGGGCAGAGGGAGTATGCACATTGTTACAAATTTCGTCCGATTAACTGCAGTTAACTACTATCTGCCCCCCTATGATAATAGAAAGGCTTAGTCGGCCCATTAACTGGGTGGCCCAGGTAATCAGTCTGACAAACCAATTTATCGGTTGTCAAGCTGAATTATCGGCTCGGCCGATTAACTAGGCAACACATTTTTGCCATAACTACTCTCCTATGCCAAGAATGTATAAGTAATATTGTTGATGTGTTGCTCTCCTTTGATGTTAAATAGTGATGTACAATTACTGTTGTTGTGTTGTTGTTGTTGCTCTTCTATATATATCTAGACATCATTGGAACATGAAGGTAACACTCTCCCTTGTTGCTATGTAACCTGTGATTGCATATTTAGATATTCAGTACAATGCATGTTTCTATGTAGCCTCGAGTATATAAACATGGCCCTAGTTAATCCATTGATAAATGGGTTACCGATATATTTGGTTAAATGTCTAATTCACCGAATAATCCCTTGTTAGCTCCTCACCGATATGGTACCAGTTATTGATATCCTGAATAGTGAGTATATATAAGCCATTGGAAAAAAACTAACCTCGATGGAAAACAACAGTCGTTCCCAATATTGTCCTGGGTAAGTATATCGAAAGGCATGTTAAGCACAATAGGCTAAACATCAATCAAATATATCCATGGTAGACAACATAATCTCCAAATGATAGTTTCAGGGTGGAGGTTTAAGCATGCTAGTTAAGCAAAACAAGATGTGGAATTGTGTCTTAACTGCAACAGGCCTAACATTTAACAACAACCAAATATATTCATTCAAACTGGTATTATGCAAGTTTAAGCAAACTAGTTATTGTTAAATAAAAACGGAAAGGCATTTTCACTACAACAAGCTTAACAATAACCGAATAAAGTCATTCATAGTTGTATTGTTGAAACTGGTATTCATGAAATTTAACTGCATAGCTCATACTTGCACATATAGAATATCACATCGTGAATAACTGAAATAAACAAGGCATACTACAAACAACCAAATTTAGCAATTGAAACTTGACATATGCTCGCTACAAAAGGATTAACAACAAGCAAATATAGTCATTCATAGTGATATTGTTCATAGAACTTAGTGTGTGCTTAAACATCAAATTTTATAATTGAACATCACAATGTGAAAAGGTGGGGTGTATTATGTATACAAGGCTTAACAGGAAACAAATATTATCGTTGAACTGGTATTGATGAAATTGTACCGATAAGTAGTTGCACATATAGAGCATCACATTGTGAATAACTAAAATGGCATACTACAAACAACTAAATATAGCAACAAAAACTGGACATATTCTCACTACAAAAGGGGCTCGACAAAACAAATCATGGATTTCGCCCTTTGAAGAGGCATCACAAAACAAATCATGGGTTTCCTTACTTGTCACAGATCGGCTCCTTCCCATCTGAAGAGAATGTACTTTGTGTGCGCTCCATGTTGTCGCAGATGGGCTCCTTCCCCTTGGGAGAGCATGGATGTAGGGTGCCCTTCGTGATGTCGCGGATGGGCTCTTTCCCCTTGGAAGATCCGGAGAGGGTGCCCTCCTCATGGTCGCCATCAATGAGGTCTACTTGGCAGCTGATGATGCCAAGCTAGTGGCGCAAAATGTGTTCTTCAGAAATGACAAAAGAGGCTCGATGGCGATGAAGGATGGCAAATTATTGACATCAAGACACATGAGATATGTGGCGGGGTCCTGGATGAGATCGACTGCGGTTGAACCTGAGGGGTTGGAGGTGGCCACATAACCTGTGACATGGCCCACGTCAGGCCGTCGCTGCCGACGACCTTGATGTCGTAGCCGGCTTCTGCGACATACCGACATATGCTAGCCCACTGATGGAAAGCCTGCAACTAGTCATCGTTGTTAGCTTTCTCGATGGCCACCTCACCATCGTCGGGCAAACAAACCATGATAAACCTATTTTTGGTCATTCTTGAGCTCCCCGGGAAGCATAGCCGGGCTAAGGCTGCGACGCTCTGGAGTGCGGGAGATGGGGATCTGTGGGAAAGGGGGCTTTTCGCATGCGTAATCTAAGACACTAAGGGCTGCGAGTGTATGGAGATTGGTGGCTAACTTGCATGGGTAGACCAACAAAGGTTGACAATGGAGGCGGCATGGAGGCGGTGGTGACCGAGCTAGGATTTCCAGTGAGGGAGGTTGGTGTGTGCGTGTGTGTGTGAGTGGAGGTTTTGGGGTGTGTGTGAGGAGGGGGCAAGGTGGTGTTTGAAGAAATGCCACAACTACTTAAAAATTTACTAGGCGGGAGTAAAATGCCGGGGCTACCGAAAATTTGGATGAAGAGATAAAGCGGCGGGAGCAACAAACATCGCACACGGCCCAAACAAAATAATCGTGTGGTATCAAACATAAAAACCCTCTAGGCGGGTAGATATGTTTGAGATTGTGAGGGATGCGGGCAGGAGTAAAATGTCGGGGCTACTGAAATTTTGGATGAAGGGATTGAAGCGGATCGGGAGCAACAAACAACGCACATAGTCCAAACATAATAATCATGTGCTATCAAACAGAAAAACCCTCTAGGCGTGTACATATTTTTGAGATTGAGAGGGAAGCCTCGTGGAGCCCAATCGACTATGCTGAGGTGAGTGACAGGGGCATGGGCGTGGCACACGGGAATTCTCAGGGAACCGTGTCTGTTGCATCTACAATCACAGACGGTTGTTTCATCCGACTTGTCTGCTATTTATAAATTTGGCAAAAATAATGTGGGAAAGGGTCAAAACACAAACACACTTGCATGTGGACCAAATAATATGTATGAAAAGGGTGGTTTGATGTTCAAATACCCAATGCACAACTTTGATGTGGCATGTGTCTCACAAAGCACACAATATTGCTAGTCTGCCACCCCCCACTTCGTGCTAGCGGAAGGAGAATCCTAGCTATGAACGCATGACCCAAAAGAGCTAGGTATGGCATCTCACCCTACCATAACACAAAACCTATAGGAGTACATCATGATCATACCCCCTTTCTCTTCCGGTCAAAGGTGGTCAGTGTACGGGCCCAAAAATGTGTGCTTGTGGCGCGAGATGGGTGAGACCACGTACAAACCACCTCCGGGTGGCCCAACTATATGTATGAAAAGGGTGGTGTGATATATAAATACCCAATTCACAACTTTGATGTGGCACATGCGCCTCACAAACCAGACATCTCCCCGACCCCACGAAAGTTCAGGAAGTGTGAAGTAGTGCCCCTCCCACACACTTTGAGTCGGTGGGAGAGAGCATCTCACCAAGATGTACTGTAACACGAACCAAGGAGAATCCACCTTGGTCGTATAACCTCACTCATTGTTGGTCATAGTGATGGACATCGACACGGCCCGACAGATGGGCTAGCTTGTCGCTGATAACCACGCGAGGGCGTGCCCGAAGACAACCTCTGCCTGCATGTGGCCCAAACATATGTATGGAAGTGTTGTGTGGTGCTTGAATACCCAATGCACAACTTTGATGTGGCACCATGCTTTGGAACCAGAAAGTCCCCACACAAAGCGAGGGTTCATGACACGTAGTATGTTTGTCACCCCACTTCGAGTCAGTGAGAGGGATTCATGCGCACGTGTGCGCTCAAGCTTAGGTCTGGAATCTCACCATAACCTACTATACCGTAACATGAAACAAAGAAGAAGAATCCACCTTGGTAACCTCTCTCATTGTCGGTTAGTGATGGACATCCACGCGAGCACAAGAATAGGCTTGCCACCAATAACCACGCGAGGGAGAGTGTCCGAAGATAACCACTGCATACATGTGTCCCAAACATATGTATGGAGGTGTGTGATGCATGCATGTTTGAATTGAATACCCAATACACAACATTGATGTGACGCCTACCTCGGTAACCGTAGGGTTCCCACAATGAGCGTGGTTTCATGATGCACTATGTAATCTCAACATGACCTATACCATAAGACAAACCCAAAACTAACCCCCTAGATCAAATTAACTTCTCTCGCTGTCAGACAAAGTGAGGGACCTAGCGGGCCCATAGATGGAAGCATCGCCGATGACCACGTGAGTGAGTGCGAGAGGACAACCACCACTTGCATGTGGGCCAAACATATGTATGGAGGTGTGGTTGTGATGTTTGAATACCCAATGCACAACTTTTATGTGGCACCTACCTCGGAAACCATAAAGTCCCAACATGGAGCGAGCACTACAAAAAAAGACACATCCGTGACATTTTGGCTTGAATGATTTTTTTCTTCTCATGCTCATGACACTTCAATGATGATAATTGTGAAAAACCCGTATCATCATAGATGTGGTGGGCTCCTACTTCTATGACAAAAAACATGACAAAAAATGGGCTTTTCGTCCTAGGCGGGCCGGCGACGCACCTGCATGACATTCTTGCGTGCGAATATATAGCCAGCGGGTCCCAGCTGTCAGGGGTGAATCATTTTTTTGCCCGTAATAAGGAGGCACGTCCTTGCATGAGGCGGTGGACCCAACTGTCATCCTCTCCACGTACCATCCTCTTCCGATGGAAGTCATTCCTTGACCACGTTGATCGTGCCGCGTCGAGAGCAGCAATGCGATGGAAAACGGCGAGGCATAGGAAGGGATTGACCCGGAGCCGTGATAAACCACAAGTGTAGGGCATCCATTGTAGCCTCTTTCGATAAGTAAGAGTGTCGAACCCAACGAGGAGCTAAAGGTAGAACAAATATTCCCTCAAGTTCTATCGACCACCGATACCACTCTACGCACGCTTAACGTTTACTTTACCGAGAACAAGTATGAAACTAGAAGTACTTTGTAGGTGTTGTGGGATAGGTTTGCAAGAATATAACAAGCACGCAAATAAAAACTAGGGGCTGTTTAGATAAAGAAGCAATAAATCTAGTAATAGCGAGTGTGGAAAAGTGGTGGTAGGAGTTGCGAAATTGTCCCTAAGCAATTGATTATGTTACTAGACCGATAGCAAGTTTTATGTGGGAGAGGCCACTGCTAGAATGTCATCCCTTACATGGAATTCTATGCACTTATGATTGGAACTATTAGCAAGCATCCGCAACTACTAACGTTCATTAAGGTAAAACCCAACCATAGCATTAAGATATATTGGCCCCCCTTCAATCCCGTATGAATCAATTTCTACGCTAGGCTGAAGCTTCTGTCACTCTCGCCCTCCAATACGTAGTCCTATCAACATACAACTAACCCTATGGTGTGATCCACGCGCACGCTCATATGATGGGCACCAAAGGACAACAACATAACCATAAGAAAATTAAATCAATCATAGCAATTCACCAATCATGATAGGACAACGATAATCTACTCAGACATCATAGGATGGCAACACATCATCGGATAATAATATGAAGCATCAAGCACCATGTTCAAGTAGAGGGTACAATGGGTTGCGGGAGAGTGGACCGCTGTAGATAGATGGGGGAAGGTGATGGAGATGTTGGTGAAGATGACGGAGGTGTTGGTGTAGATCGCCGTCACACGATGATGGCCCTGGCGGCGTTCCGGTGTCACCGTGAGAGAGCGGGAGAGAGCCCCCCTCCTTCTTGTTCTTCCTGGACCTTCTCCCTAGATGGGAGAAGGGTTTCCCCTCTGGTCCATGGCCTCCATGGTAGCGGAGGGGCGAGAGCCCCTCCGAGATTGGATCTTTCTCTCTGTCTCTCTGTTTCTGCGTTCCCAGATTCTGGCCCTTCACCATTTCTTATATTCCCGGAGATCCATAACTCAGATTGGGCTGAATTTTGAACACAATTTTTATCCGAATATTAGCTTTCTTGCGGCGAAATAAGGGCACCAACCGCCTTACGGAGTGGCCAAGAGGGCCCAAGGCGCGCCCCTCACCCTCCTGGGTCACTTGGGCATCATCTCACGTTGATTCCACTTCCCAAAATTCCCATATATTCCAAAAAATCTCCGTCCGTTTTTATCCCATTTGGACTCCGTTTGATATGGATATTCTACGCAACAAAAAACATGCAACAAACGGGAACTGGCACTGGGCACTGGATCAATATGTTAGTCCTAAAAATAGTATAAAAAGTTGCCAAAAGTATATGGAAGTTGTAGAGTATTGGAATGGAACAATAAAATATTATAGATATGACAGAGACGTATCAGCATCCCCATGCTTAATTCCTGCTCGTCCTTGAGTAGGTAAATGATAAAAAAGTTAATTTTTAAGTCGAATGCTACCTAGCATAATCTTGATCATGTAATCTAATCATGGCATGAATATTAAGACACGAGTGATTCAAAGCAATAGTCTATCATTTGACATTAAGACAATAATACTTCAAGCATACTAATAAAGCAATCACGCCTTTTCAAAATAACATGGACAAAGAAAGTTATCCCTACAAAATCATATGGTCTGGCTATGCTCCATCTTCACTACACAAAGTATTTAAATCATGAACAACCCCGGTTTTAGACAAGCAATTGTTTCATACTTTAGTATTCTCAAACTTTTTCAACTTTCACGCAATACATGAGCGTGAGCCATGGACATAGCACTATGGGTGGAATAGAAGGTGGTGATAGACAAAAGGAGGGAGAAAGTATCACATCAACTAGGCAAATCAATGGACTATGGAGATGTCCATCAATCGATATCAATGTGAGTGAGTAGGGATTTCCATGTAACGGATGCACTAGAGCTATAAGTGTATGAAAGCTCAAAAGAAAACTAGTGGGTGTGCATCAACTTGCTTGCTCATGAAGACCTAGGGCATTTGAGGAAGCCCGTCGTTGGAATATACAAGCCAAGTTCTATAATGAAAATTTCCACTAGTATATGAAAGTGACAACATAGGAGACTCTCTATCACGATGAACATGGTGCTGTGATGAAGCACAAGTGAGGTAAAAGGATAGTAACATTGTCCCTTCTCTCTTTTTCTCTCTTTTTTTGGGCTCTTTGGCCTCCCTTTCTTTGTGGGATTCTTTGGCCACTTTTTTGGGGCTTCATTGGCCTCTTTTATTTTTATTATAACCTCACATGGGACAATGTTCTAATGATGATGATCATCATACTTTTATTTACTTACAACTCGATACTAGAACAAAAATATGACTCTATATGAATGCCTCCGGCGGTGTACCAGGATGTGGAATGATCTAGCATAGCAATGACACCAAAAAACGGACAAGCCATGGAAACGTCATGCTAGCTAACTTACGATCATGCAAGGCAATATGAGAATGATGGTGCGTGTCATAATAAATGGAACAGTGGAGTTATGTCACAACCCTAGTTCTAGCTCTGCTTGTGGACTAGTCTTGGTTGTTGCATCATGTCTAATTTCTTTTGAAACTTGAAATGGGGTTTGTTCAAACCCTAGCACCAAAAGAACCTCACTAGGTTCAACTAAAATATTTTTAGTAAATCCAAATGGCTTTCAAAAATGTTCATCATTTATGGAAAATGCTGTAAACAGTAACCAGAGGTGATGCACATTTTTCCATGACATATTTGGGCTCTGAATTAAATCATACTCTATTTGCATTTGGGCATTTAAATGCTATAAAATATTTTAAATGCTCAAATAATCATAAACTAAAATGTTTACTGTTGGGTTTATTCTAAACAGTAGCCATGATTAGTTTCATGATTTTTGGAAATGCTCTGGCATTTTTACTAAAGCCAAAACAAATATCAAAAATAGAAAACAGAAACAGTTTTAGAAAAGGAGAGAGAGAGAGAGACTTACCTGGCCTGGCCCAGCACGGCCCAGCCCACTGGCCACTGCCAGTCGTCCTCCTGCTCTCGCCAGGAGGACAGGGCGTGTGCCCGCGACGTGCACGCACGCGTCCGGCCACCTCCACCCTCCCTGCCTGTCCCCTCTTCGCCCTGGAGACGCCACGCACCACCCTCGACCGCTTTCTCCCCTCGCTCAATCTCCCCCTCGCTCCCCTGCTCCTCCTCGCCATGGCCGAAGCCACCACGGCCACGCCGGCGAGCACCACCGCGGCCACAGCTACCCCCTCGTCCCTCCTTTGTGTCCAAAAGCTCCGCCTAGTCGCCCTCGTCCTCTCCGCCGAGCCACGAAGCACCGGTAGCCTTCGAACGTTTTCACCGCGGTCGTCTTCTACCTTGGGCAACCGAGATCGCCGGCGCCCGTTCGTCGTCTACGATGCCTCCCCGAGCCTGCTGAGCCCTCCATTGGAATCCCTGTGAGCTCCTCTCCGTTTCGACCCTACCCCCTTGCTCGAGTTCGTCCCGTAACTGCTGCCCGACGAGCTCCCGCGCCGCCTTCCGCCATTGCCGTTGCACGCGTAGCCTCTGAGCTCCTCCGCCTGTAGTAGTGACCCTGGCGTGCTCCTGGTGATCCCAGGGTGCCGTTGAGCCCCTCTCCTTGCTCGCTCGTGCCCCGCAGCGCCTAACAACCGATGGCCGTACTCCGGCCGCCGCCGCGAGCTCGTTTCCGACGAGCTCGGGCCACCTCATCCCCCGCCGTTTGCCCCGTTGGATGCGCGAGTCCGCCAGCTCCACATAGGTGCCCTCCGCCGCTCGAATGGTCGTCGGAGGCGGGTTTCCGATGCCCTCCGCCGCGTTCGGCCTCGCTGGTGGCTAACCGCCGGTGGGTTTGACCCAAGCCCACCGGGTTTTGACTCCCCCTGAGTCACTGACCTGTGGGGCCGGCTTATGTTTAATTAGTTTAGATTTTTAGGTTAAGTGCTAATCCCCCAATTAGTTAACCCCTAATGCCACTGCCATGTGGGCCCCGTGCCTATTTAGTTTAACTTAATTTTTTGTTTAGTTTAGTTCTTCACCCAGTGGGAGCCACGCATCAACATTGACTTTGCTGACGTGGCCGTTGACAGGACCCACCTGTCTGTGACTCAAGCGTGCACTAAGAGACTGACCAGTGGGGCCCACTGGTCAGGTTTGACCTGGACCAGCCCCCGTTGACTGCTGACATCACAGTGACGTCATGCTGACGTAGTAAGTATTTTCTGGAATTTAAAATAAATCAGAAATGATTTATTTATTTTAGAAAATATTCAAAACTTCTAAAAATCATATAAAATCAACCGTAGCTCAGATGAAAATAATTTATATATGGAAAATGATCAGAAAAATATGAAGAATCTGTTTATGGCATTTTCATGCATGTTTGAACAAGTTAAACCTACTGTTCAGGTCAAATCAAATAAATGACATTTAAATAACCACATATGGAGTTTGAATTTGAACCTTTGGTTCAATCAACTTCATTTAATATGGTTGCTAGTTGCATTAGCTCAATCAACATCATATTGCCATGTCATGATCATGCATCATATTGTCGCATCGCATTGATTGTGTTCTTTCTCTATTGCCGGTGTTTGTTCCCTCTCAGTAGACGTTGTTCCAACGATGTGATTGATGACACTGATGAAGACACAGTGCTATCTTCAGAAGTGCCAGACAAGCAAAACCTCATTGAGCATTTCGATACAATCCCACTCTCTTGCTCTTGCTCTCTTTTACTGCATTAGGACAACAACGCTTCAACTGTTACCTGCTGCGGTAGTTGAACCACCTTTCCTCTGCATGACTTGTCATTGCCACAGTAAATAGTTGAAACCCACTAGCATGAGTAGGAGTTGTTTGAGCCATGTTGTGCCTACTCATTCAGGCTTTCTGATTATGCCTGCTATTTCTTAGAGTTGTTTCAGGTCTGAATCATCGGGGATGAATTGGAATGTGGTGAACATGTCCTACTGTTGACAGCTAAGTGTGTGAACACGATTTGGTAAAGGTAGCGATGAGAGGCCATGTAGGAGTACATGCTGGGTTGTCTCATTGCAGCCGTCCTCAGGAACTGAGTTCTGTGTTTGTGATCCATGAACAGTTACTACCATACATTGGGCCCGAAACCAATGGACCCTCTCAACTTATTAACTGCCCTTGTCCTCTGTCCAGGAGTTGCAACTAGTTTCTGGTGTTTGTAGTTTACTGGAGGTCGTGCGCAGTGCTGACCCTCGGGGTGGGCTGTGATGCGGTAGGTACGTGGCACGGTGTATTGGTCGCCCGTTTGGTGACTCGGGAACCCTGTACACATCGTTTGGGGCCGTGAGCGACACCCCGGCCGGATCTCCCCATGGATGGAACCCAAATAGGTGATAAACCTGGACTAGGGACTTGTGTGGTTAGTCAGGTCGTGGCCGACACCCTCGCTGGGCTTCCGCTTGAAGGTTGTCGAGTACATGTCGTGTAAACGGCGATAAGTGGTGGGAGCGTGTGTGAATAAGTACACTCCTGCAGGGTTACAATTGATCTATTCGAATAGCCGTGTCCGCGGTAAAGGACTTCTGGGTTACCTGTACAGTTCATAGACAAGTGGAAGTGGATACTCTAAAATGCGCAAGATAAGCGTGAGTGCTATGGATGGCCTTCTCGTAGGGAGACGGGAGCGGATCCATAGTAGTGTATTGATTGGTGAATATGTGGACTCGTGTGCGCCACCTCAAAAGAGTTACTTGTAGTCGTAGTTCAGGATAGCCATCGGGTCAAAGCTGGCTTGCTGCAGTCAAACTCCACCACCCCTTTGTTGATACTGACGCATATGTAGCTAGTTCTGATGTAAGTCTTACTGAGTACAATTGTACTCACGTTTGCTTAATTTATGTTTTTGCAGAGAGACTTCAGTCTCACTAGTGGTTCCGCGTGGACTTCGACGTTTAGCCTGTTACCTCAGCTACGATCTTGTACCCTTGGGAGGGTCTTGTAGATAGTCAGGCATCTTAGCGTTTTTCATTTGTAGTTGTCTGTACTCAGACACGTTATGCTTCCGTTGCCTGTATGCTCTGTATGTTGGGTCATGTGACCTCTGTTTGTAATAAATGGTATGATGGCTCTTCTGGGCCTTTATCTATATGAGTTGTTGAGTTATGTTGTGATGCCATGTTGTACATCACATACTTGCATATTATGCGTACGTGTAATGTGTATTGCTATGTGTGGGATCCGACACCTAGTTGTTTACCCTTGGTAGCCTATCTTACAGGGAAATGCCTCCTAGTGCTTCCACTAAGCCTTGGTAGCTTGCTACTGCTCCGAAACACTTAGGCTAGCCGGCATGTGTCCTTCTTCGTTCCTGTGTCTGTCCCTTAGGGGAAATGTCACGTGTTGTTCCTTTAAGTCCTTGTAGCTTGCTACGACTTGGGTTCAGACGTTGATGACCGACACGTTCGTTGTTGGGTCATGTATGCCTGTCTTTGTAATTTAGTGCCACTTTTGGTATATAACTAGTCATGTCGACCCGGGTTCTCTGTCATATGGATGCTAGCGACACTATCATATACGTGTGCCAAAATGCGCAAACGGTCGCAGGCCAGGTAAGGTGGCACCCGTGGGGATACCGTGTGTGAGGCCGCAAAGTGATATGATGTGTTACAGGCTAGACCTGTGTGACTTAGGATCGGGGTCCTGACAACTTTGGTATCAGAGCCTGACTGCCTGTAGGATTAGCAAGCCAAACTGGTCAAAGTCGTGTCTAGAAATTATTTAGTTATATGTAAGGGAATTGTTTGTGGAAGGGAACGTAAGGCTCTTTTTACTCGTTTACCCTATGACCTTCTGATATGAGTCACCTTCTTCTTTCTACGGGGATTAAGAACTAGGATTCTCATTCTATTTATCAGGATCACGTTAATGGTGGATCCAACCCTTAGTTCAGTTTCTACTACTTCTGTGTGTTAAACTGTTGGTCTCAGAACCTTGACATTATGATGTTGAGTGGTTATGCTATCTTTGTGCATGAGTCTCGAAAGTATTTTCGAGCATTTACAGCCGTTATGCTGTCCGAGTCATCCCAGGTTTCTAAATAGTCTGATGCAATTGCAAATCCCTTCATCCTGTTCCCGATGCTCCTTTGGGCCAGATTAACCACACTAACCAGTGTGTTGAGGTACTCTATTACCTCGACACATATGTTGGAGTTATTATTATGACCCTAGGTATCTTAGAGAATCACCCAGTAATCTAGCAGTGATTATATTCCCGGTGTGATGATTCTGGCCATCATTCTTGAAAGCATCCCGTGATGCCATTTAGTTGGTAGGTATTCTATCTCTGTGTCTTGAGCCCAAGATTCACTCTACTTACTTCCTGTTGATAGTGTTTGCTAGTTCCTTTAGGATATTAGTAACCTTCTGATAGTCCTCGAGGTCCGTGGTTATCGTTCTTCCAATACCATGAACCATCATGGCAGAAGTTCTTCTGAACCAAAAGATCACAACCAGAGTGCTCTTGACGAGTTCTCCACTCCACATTGTGACTCTGCCAGTCCTACCTTTCTGCATGGGTTATCCAGAAGAAATATGTTGAACTAGTTCGACATACTCATCTATGCACCCACAACTCAGAAAGTCATATGTTCCTTTGAGTTGTCCCTTTTTAGTTGTTTTATGACCCTCGTCTATCAGTTGATAGTCAGGAGTAGTGTTGCACTCGTGTTCATCGATGCCTTTTACTCCTGTGGTCCGTCAAGCCATTCTATTCTGGAATGACTAGGAGAAACAAACTCCAGTACCTCATCCATTCCTAGGATTGGGTCAAAGTAGTTGTATTCCGCAGATCAAAATGCCAATCCGGCTTTTGTTCTGTTCTACCTTCGAGTGTTACCCTCTTTTATGTCAAGAATGTCATGGGAATTGCACAACCTCCTATGAACTATTGATACAGTGATACCTCTCGCCATCCTCGTTTATTCTCGGTCTCCATGTTATTGTAACTGGAATACTGACAAGTGAATCATGACGTGGGAAATCAATACCCCTAGCAACTCCGTTGCTTGGTAGTTAATGGACGATAGTCTCATTCTTAGCATGATGGTTACCGAATCATCATTCTAAGATTGATCGTGCTACCTAGTCCATTTTTCTGGTGCACTTGTCGATCGATGAGTTAGGATTGTGTCAATCCCTCGCTCTTTTGATCATATCGTCTTGCCCTGAAAGGCAAGACTGTTCTCGAGCTTCATACCATATCGGTGGGTCATGATCTTCCGAATATCTTCTCGGAAGTATTACCAGGTTGTTCCTTGACTGTTATGTTGAGCTCGTGATCCAGCTGGTTTTTCTCTAAACCACCCCTTCTCCAAGAATCTGTGTTGGATACCCCTGAGCTAGTTGGTTAAGCTAAACGATAACTTGGATAGTTGGAAGATGAAAGCTTGCCCCACCTATTTCATTGCCAAAGGGATATCTTTGTGTTCGTGTGTTTGTTGAAGAAAGATGATATCTTCCTCGATTGATCGTCATGATAAATTGTTGGATCTATTGTCTTGTCCAAAGTTTGATTTGAGTGTGGGCCATCGTCAAGTCAAATCAGAACCAATGTTATTCGTAATGTTGTCTTACTCGTGGTTGATCCCTCGCGCATACACCGTTACATCTATTGGTATGACCAATGCTATCACCTTGTTCACATAGTTATGGAATTCCATTTTATGGAAGCCTCGATGAATTGTTGTCGAGCCCATCGGCGACATGTTTATCCTCTCCATGATTCATGTTGAACATTAAAGCTAACATTGGAAACTTTTGTAAGCATCATCTTTGTGTTAGCTCATGAAGTAGATGTCTTGATGTAAGAAGTGGCTTCCCCTAATTCACGAGTACCTGATGTAAGTTGCCGCCGTGAATTTTAGAAAGCTTGTTTTACCTCCTTTGGAATCATCCCAAATCAGTCACGCTTGTGCGAAGTATTCTATGGTTTGATAGACTGATCATCTCCATTCCATATGTATTCCTAGCACACCAAGCCACTGATTGATTTGTTTAAGGATAAGAAGTTCAAATTCTATTCCCGAAGGGCCCATACGGACATGCACAAGACTTTGTTATCTTCAATGATGATTCCCAATTTGAACTCGGTAGTATTTTATCATAAGACTACTATGTGGTCATGCTTGTCTGGGACAACATGTTCACATGTACATAGCAGAACTAGCTCATGTTTTGGAGCTTGCTATCGTAGTTCACTCCCCAAGAATCTTGCAACGCCGTCTCGTTGATTTGTGTTGCAAACTTTCATTTTTCTTTATAGACTCGATGAGTCTGGAATATCCTGAGACCAACCAGAATTGAATCTCAGGCAGATATGATGGTTGGAGCATTTTCCAAGAACTATAATATTGGTCTCTCTATAACCCGGTAACGTGGATGTCGTGGCCAACACACCTAGCCGGAAGGTCTATTATTGTAGTTTCTTGGTTGAAGAAGTTGACCACCTCCCCATACGGATTTCGTAGGATTTACTCCCTAGTTGTCCCTTATCGATTTTGTGTTTTCGAAGTCTGACCTTTTACTTGATGTTCTAGGTACCAAACCATTTTAATAAATGGGTTGCGCTAGCACATCAAGGAGAACATTAGAAGCGGAGTGCTAAATGTCTCTCGGTCGATCATCCAGATTTTGCCCCTTGACTCCGCTAAGGTGAAATCTGAGAAAGTGTTATCTTCCTTTGCATCTGCATTGTCCATCGCTATTCATCATGGTCGTATGTTGTGTTGTCAGCACCATTGGCACGGATAATGGTAAAACCTTGATGATTATGGAAATGCTCAAGTTCTTGAGAGCACGCACAAACACCAGGTGTTATCACTGACACTAACCGGGATTGCTCCCAGTGTTCTTGGTTATGCTATAACCTCTCAAAGAGTAGATTCACTCTCTACTGTTGGGTTTCTTCCCAGTTACCAGAATCATTCCCAACATTTGCATTTTGTTCCTAGCTTGCACCGCCAATGTGCCATTTTATCATGGGTTCCATTCATTTCCAATGATAAGCAAAATCATCCCTTGTGTTGTCTTCAACAAGGTAGTCCACATCATCCATTCTAGATGGAGTATGTCGTTCTTTCGAACTCCTTCAAAATATCGATTGTGATTTGCCTCAGGCTAGTATAGAGAGTTTCAATGATCTCTATATAAAAAGTAATTCTTTTTGTCACTTAAGGGAATAATTCCAGGAGTCACCTTCTCTAAGATGCCCCATCTGGTAACATCGGTCACCATCTTCTTAGGTGTGGAATTATTGCCACTAGGTGAACCTTCATCGTTTGTTTCACTCCATCCCTCTGGATGTGTGTTCCGTGTCTCAGCTCAAGAGATGTTTCAACGTCTCACTCCATGAGTTGATCTTGAGTTGCTCGATCTTTCTGGAGATCAATTATGTAGTGTTTCTTTCGTCGTCACTGTGTTGGACAAAGATCTCGAAAGCAAGGATGCCAGGATCAACATGAGGCAAGCAATCAACACTCATATGAAGGACACTTGGATCATGAAGAATGTGTTAGCTTGTGACCCCTGTGTCTTCTTACCTAACGTCTTGAATCTCGGGACGAGATTCTTGTTTAGTGGGGGTGAGTTGTCACAACCCTAGTTCTAGCTCTGCTTGTGGACTAGTCTTGGTTGTTGCATCATGTCTAATTTATTTTGAAACTTGAAATGGGGTTTGTTCAAACCCTAGCACCAAAAGAACTTCACTAGGTTCAACTAAAATATTTTCAGTAAATCCAAATGGCACTAAAAAATGTTCATCATTTATGGAAAATGCTGTAAACAGTAACCAGAGGTGATGCACATTTTTCTATGACATATTTGGGCTCTGAATTAAATCATACTCTATTTGCATTTGGGCATTTAAATGCTATAAAATATTTTAAATGCTCAAATATCATAAACTAAAATATTTACTCTTGGGTTTATTCTAAACAGTAGCCATGAATAGTTTCATGATTTTTGGAAATGCTCTGGCATTTTTACTGAAGCCAAAACAAATATCAAAAATAGAAAACATAAATAGTTTTAGAAAAGGAGAGAGAGGGAGACTTACCTGGGCCACTTACCTGGCCTGGCCCAGCACGGCCCAGCCCACTGGCGCCTGCCAGTCGTCCTCCTCCTCTCGCCAGGAGGACAGGGCGTGTGCCCGCGTTGTGCACGCACGCATCCGGCCACCTCCACCCTCCCTGCCTGTCCCCTCTTTGCCCTGGAGACGCCACACACCACCCTCGACCGCTTTCTCCCCCTCGCTCCCCTGCTCCTCCTCGCCATGGCCGAAGCCACCACGGCCGCGCAGGCGAGCACCACCGTGGCCACAGCTACCCCCTCGTCCCTCCTTTGTGTCCAAAAGCTCCGCCTAGTCGCCCTCGTCCTCTCCGCCGAGCCACGCAGCACCGGACGCCTCCGAACCTCGTCACCACAGTCGTCTTCTACCTCGGGCAACCGAGATTGCCGGCGCCCATTCGTCGTCTACGGTGCCTCCACGAGCCCACTGAGCCCTCCATTGGAATCCCTGTGAGCTCCTCTCCGTTTCCCCCCTACCCCCTTGCTCGAGTTCATCCCGTAACCGCTGCCCGGCGAGCTCCCGCGCCGCCGTCCGCCATTGTCGTTGCACGCGTAGCCTCTGAGCTCCTCCGCCTATAGTAGTGACCCTGGTGTGCTCCTGGTGATCCCAGGGTGCCGTTGAGCCCCTCTCCTTGCTTGCTCATGCCCCGCAGCACCTAACCGCCGATGGCCGTACTCCGGCCGCCGCTGTGAGCTTGTTTCCGACGAGCTCGGGCCACCTCAACCCCCGCCGTTTGCCCCGTTGGATGCTTGAGTCCTCCAGCTCCACATAGGTGCCCTCCGCCGCTCGAATGGTCGTCAGAGGCGGGTTTCCGACGCCCTCCGCCGCGTTCGGCCTCGCCGGCAGCTAACCGCCGATGGGTTTGATCCAAGCCCACCGGGTTTTGACTCCCCGTGAGTCACTGACCTGTGGGGCCGGCTTTTGTTTAATTAGTTTAGGTTTTTAGGTTAAGTGTTAATCACCCAATTAGTTAACTCCTAGTGCCACTGCCATGTGGGCCCCATGCATGTTTAGTTTAACTTAATTTTCTGTTTAGTTTAGTTCTAAACCCAGTGGGACCCACACGTCAGCATTGACTTTGCTGACGTGGCCGTTGACTGGACCCACCTGTATGTGACTCAAGCCTGCACTGAGAGACTGACCAGCTAGCCCCCGTTGACTGCTGACATCACAGCGACGTCATGCTGACGCAGTAAGTATTTTCTGGAATTTAAAATAAATCAGAAATGATTTATTTATTTCAGAAAATATTCAAAACTTCTAAAAATCATATAAAATCAACCGTAGCTCAGATGAAAATAATTTATATATGAAAAATGATCAGAAAAATATGAAGAATCTGTTTATGGCATTTCATGCATGTTTGAACAAGTTAAACCTGCTGTTCAGGTCAAATCAATTAAATGACATTTAAATTACCACATATGGAGTTTGAATTTGAACCTTTGGTTCAATCAACTTCATTTAATATGGTTGCTAGTTGCATTAGCTCAATCAACATCATATTGCCATGTCATGATCATGCATCATATTGTTGCATCGCATTGATTGTGTTCTTTCTCTATTGTCGGTGTTTGTTCCCTCTCAGTAGACGTTGTTCCAACGATGTGATTGATGACACTGATGAAGACACAGTGCTATCTTCAGAAGTGCCAGGCAAGCAAAACCTCATTGAGCATTTCGATACAATCCCACTCTCTCGCTCTTGCTCTCTTTTACTGCATTAGGACAACAACGCTTCAACTGTTACCTGCTGCGGCAGTTGAACCACCTTTCCTCTACATGACCTGTCATCGCCACAGTACATAGTTAAAACCCACTAGCATGAGTAGGAGTTGTTTGAGGCATGTTGTGCCTACTCATTCATGCTTTCTGGTTATGCCTGCTATTGCTTAGAATTGTGTCAGGTCTGATTCATCGGGGATGAATTGGAATGTGGTGAACATGTGCTACTGTTGGGAGCTAAGTGTGTGAACATGATTTGGTAAAGGTAGCGATGAGAGGCCATGTAGGAGTACATGGTGGGTTGTCTCATTGTAGCCGTCCTCAGGAACTGAGTTCTGTGTTTGTGATCCATGACCAGTTACTACCATACATTGGGCCCGAAACCAATGGAGCCTCTCGACTTATTAACTGCCCTTGTCCTCTGTCCAGGAGTTGCAACTAGTTTCTGGTGTTTGTAGTTTACTGGAGGTCGTGTGCAGGGCTGATCCTCGGGGTGGGCTGTGATGCGGCAGGTACGTGGCACGGTGTACCGGTCGCCCGTTTGGTGGCTCGGGAACCCTGTACACATCGTTTGGGGCCGTGAGCGACACCCCGGCCGGATCTCCCCACGGATGAAACCCAAATAGGCGATAAATCTGGACTAGGGACTTGTGTGGTTTGTCAGGTCGTGGCCGACACCCTCGCTGGGCTTCCGCTTGAAGGTTGCCGAGTACATGTCGTGTAAACGACGATAAGTGGTGGGAGCGTGTGTGAAGAAGTACACCCCTGCAGGGTTACAATTGATCTATTCGAATAGCCGTGTCCGCGGTAAAGGACTTCTGGGTTAACTGTACAGTTCATAGACAAGTGGAAGTGGATACTCTAAAGTGCGCAAGATAAGCGTGAGTGCTATGGATGGCCTTCTCGTAGGGAGACAGGAGCGGATCCATAGTGGTGTATTGGTTGGTGAATATGTGGACTCGTGTGCGCCACATCAAAAGAGTTACTTGCGGTCGTAGTTCAGGATAGCCACCGGGTCAAAGCTGGCTTGTTGCAGTCAAACTCCACCACCCCCTTTGTTGATACTGATGCATATGTAGCTAGTTCTGATGTAAGTCTTGCTGAGTACCGTTGTACTCACATTTGCTTAATTTATGTTTTTGCAGAGATACTTTAGTCTCACTAGTGGTTCCGCGTGGACTTCGTCGTTTAGCTTGTTACCTCAGCTACGATCTTGTACCCTTGGGAGGGTCTTGTAGATAGTCAGGCTTCTCAGCCTTTTTCATTTGTAGTTGTCTGTACTCAGACATGTTATGCTTCCGTTGCTTGTATGCTCTGTATGTTGGGTCATGTGACCTCTGTTTGTAATAATTGTTATGATGGATTTTCTGGGCCGTTATCTATATGAGTTGTTGAGTTATGTTTTGATGCCATGTTGTACATCACATACTTGCATATTATGCGTACGTGTAATGTGTATTGCTATGTGTGGGATCTGACACCTAGTTGTTTACCCTTGGTAGCCTATCTTACAGGGAAATGCCTCCTAGTGCTTCCACTTAGCCTTGGTAGCTTGCTACTGCTCCGGAACACTTAGGCTAGCCGGCATGTGTCCTTCTTCGTTCATGTGTCTGTCCCTTAGGGGAAATGTCACGGGTTGTTCCTTTAAGTCCTTGTAACTTGCTACGACTTGGGTTCATACGTTGATGACCGACACGTTCGTTGCTGGGTCATGTATGTCTGTCTCTGTAATTTAGTGCCACTTTTGGTTTATAACTAGTCATGTCGGCCCGGGTTCTCTGTCATATGGATGCTAGCGACACTATCATATACGTGTGCCAAAATGCGCAAACGGTCCTGGGCCAGGTAAGGTGGCACCCGTGGGGATACCGTGTGTGAGGCCGCAAAGTGATATGATGTGTTACATGCTAGACCTGTGTGACTTAGGATCGGGGTCCTGACAAGTTACATGGCAATATATCTCGGAATGGCTATGGAAATGCCATTATAGGAAGATGGTGGCTGTTTCAAGGAAGGGTATAAGGTGGTTTGATGCGCCGGTGAAAATTGCGCAGTACTAGGGTGGCTAGCAAGGTAGAAGGGTGAGAGTGCGTATAATCCATGGACTCAACATTAGTCATAAAGAGCTCACATACTTATTGCAGAAATTTATTAGCCATCAAAACAAAGTACTACACGCATGCTCCTAGGGGAAGGGTTGGTAGGAGTTAACCATCGCGCGATCTCGACCTCCACACAAAGGATGACAATCAAAAAATAAATCATGCTCCAATTTCATCACATAACGGTTCACCTTACGTGCATGCTTCGGGAATCACAAACCTCAACATAAGTATTTCTACAATCCACAACTACCCACTAGCATGATTCTAATATCACCATCTTTATATCGCAAAACTATTGCAAGGAATCAAACATATCATATTCAGCGATCTACAAGTCTATGTAGGATTTCATGACTAACCATGTGAATGACCAATTTATGTCAACTCTCTAAATAGATATAAGTGAATCAAGAGAGTTTTATTTCTTTCTACAAAAGATATGCCCACGCTCTAATAAATATAAGTGAAGCAAAAGAGCATTCTACAAATGGCAGTTTTCTATGTGAGGATAAACAGGCAATCCAAACTTCAAATGATATAAGTGAAGCACATGAAGCATTCTATAAAGCCATACTCAAAAGATATAAGTGAAGTGCAAAGAGCATTCTATAAATCAACCAAGGACTATCTCATACCAGCATGGTGCATTTATTAAAATAAAAATAAAAATCACACGACGCTCCAAGAGTTTACGCATATCATGTGAACGAAACGAATCCGAAAACATACCGATACTTGTTGAAGAAAGATGGGATGCCTTCCGGGGCATCTCCTTGAATAGTTACTTGGGGTGCCTTGGGCATCCCCAAGCTTGAGCTCTTGCCTCTCCTCCTTTTCCTCACATCGAGACCTCCTCGATCTTCGAACACTTCATCCACACAAAACTTAACCGAACTTTTAGTGGCGGGGTTAGTGCATATTATCAATGAAATCCCATCATGTACTGCTCTAACATTATTGTATAATTATGAACAAACACTACCCATTGTATGCTATCACAATTCTATGGCCCCAAGTCAAGGAGGCTTCAACAAGAATTCAAACATATGCAAATAATGAAGCTATAACAGCAATCTGTGAAAATAGGACAATATGTAGTAATCTGAACATTAACCATAATTATGTAACTCTAACAATTATGGAAAAATTAGGAAAAATCAAAAATTTGTAAAGCAAGACTTTGCAAAAAGTTTCAGATCCTTTCGACGTTCCAGTAAAAACGTAAAATCGCGCACTACAGCCAAAGTTTCTGTTTTTGCACCGCACAAACCAACAAGCAGTTTAATCATCCTAAAGGAAACTCTTGGCACATTATTTTTATAATACAATGGAATTGTACAAGGGGATAATTGTTTTTGTTTAAAAGTTTCTGCAATTCAAGATTTGCAAAGTTCCCAAGGGCATGAACAAAGTTCAAGGAGCTCCCCCATTTCAACGGTGCTCGTCCTTCTTACTTTCACTTTTCTTTTTGAAAAAGTTTTAGGTTCCCCTTTTTTTAAACTTTATAAAAGCACACAACAGAAATAAATGACTCTCTAAAACTTCTGGGTTGTCTACCTGGCAGCGCTTTCTTTAAAGCCATTAAGCTAGGCATATGGTGCTCAAGTAATGGATCCACCCGGATCCCAAGGTATATCAAAGCCGATTTTAATTAACAATGATTTGGCATTTAGTAGTGAGCACAAAGTGATTTCTGTCATGCAAAAACAAAGTCTAACTCCATTCCTATGCATAGGCATGTCATACAAGAACAATTCATGCACATCAAGTAAAGGCCAATGCATAGTATAAGCAGTTTCTTGCAATTTTATCGTGTTGCATAGAGAGGCGGAGATGTAGTTCCTCTCTCGTAATAATTGCAAGTAGGAGCAGCAAGCACATGCATATTATATTCATCGAAAACATCATGTGCAACGGAAAAAGGCAACCCAACAATATAATCCTTAATAAGTGCAAACTTCTCCAATATAGTGTAGTTTGGAGAATTCAAAAAGATAATAGGACTATCATGTGTGGGTGCAATAGCAACTATCTCATGTTTAACATAAGGAACTATAGCAAGTTCATCTCCATAAGCATAATTCATATTGGCATCTTGTCCACAAGCATATCAAGCATCAATTTCATCAAAAAGGGATATTTCAAACGAATCCAAGGGATCATAGCAATCATCCTTCGGTAAGCAAGAAGGGAAATTAAACAATGTATGAGACATAGAGTTACTCTCATTAGAAGGTGGGCACGGGTGATCAATCCACTCTTCCTCCTTTTGTTCTTCGCTCTCCTCCTCCTCTTTTTCATCCAATGAGCTCACAATGTCATTAATTTCTTCTTCCATAGACTCCTGCAAAATATTAGTCTGTTCTTGGATAGCGGAGGAGTCCTCAATATATGGTTTAACATAGGCATTAGAAGCATAATTATCATAACAATATTTAAATATGGCAAATTTTTTCAGATTTGTAAAGAGTAGCATCATACTTTTGAATCAAAGAAGCAATTTCATAAGCACCCTTAAAAGCAACAAATTCTTCAATTTGTTGAACATCATAGTAACTATAAACACCCTTAGCATACAAAGATACAATTCCATTATCACTAAACTCACATTGGTAGGGAAGGTGTTTCTTAGGGTCTTCAGAACAACAAGTAAAGTCATATATTTCACATAAATTCCAAGCATAGCATTGCAAACAATGAATTTGATCCAGTAAAAGTTCCCCTTCTTGAGATAAGCGGTGTTGCACATAACAAGCATGCTCATCTAAAGATTTGCCCTAAACTAAGCTAGTTGGGGTTTCATCACGAGCACATAGGGATCGAACATGATCCAAGTAAAAAGCTTCAGGAGTGTGATAGATTTTGAGTGGTTCTTCAACCATTGGTTCAGTAGGTACCACTAATATTTTTGGTATTTTGCATTTCCTACCCATAACTAAAGATAGAAAACAACATAGAACAACAAATAAAATCTACTTAGTGATAAAGCAAACAAGCACACACGAGAATATTCACCCGACGCTATTGCTCCCCGGCAACGGCGCCAGAAAAAGGTCTTGATAACCCACAAGTGTAGGGCATCAGTTTTAGCCTCTTTCGATAAGTAAGAGTGTCGAACCCAATGAGGAGCTAAAGGTAGAACAAATATTCCCTTAAGTTCTATCGACCACCGATACAACTCTACGCACGCTTAACGTTTACTTTACCGAGAACAAGTATGAAACCCGCTAGGTGTGCCCCTTACCCTCGTGGGCCACTCGGGCATCGTCTCACATTGATTCCACTTCCCAAAATTCACATATATTCCAAAAAAAATCTCCGTCCGTTTTTATCCCGTTTGGCCTCTGTTTGATATGGATATTCTACGAAACAAAAAACATGCAACAAACATGAACTGGCACTGGGCACTGGATCTATATGTTAGTCCCAAAAATAGTATAAAAAGTTGCCAAAAGTATATGAAAGTTGTAGAATATTGTCATGGAACAATCAAAAATTATAGATACGACGGAGACGTATCAAGCCGCAGAAGATTCGAAAATTGTTTCCCACGCGGAGGGGAGTACGAGGGTTTACTGGTTCGGCTTCAGTGTGAGGCTACCATCGCCAGAGAATAACAGGAGGTCTGGGTGAGTGCAGGGATGGCCAGGCCAGCGATTGGGAGTAGGGTGGAGCGGTGAGGCCTGCGCAGCAGCACAATCGGCCACGGGAGGCAGGAGCATGCGGTATGGCCGGGGCTGGTTTGGGCGGCTGGAACAAGAAGACCATATGTTGAAGAAGAACGATGGCGGTTGGATTAACATCCAACGATCACTGCACCTAGAATCGTTTTTTGACTAAGTTGACAAAGCCGTCTGTACACATCAACTTACAAGTCAGCCTCCAAATCTGGTGGGTCCCAGCTAGCAGGAGGAGTATTCATTTTTTGTGCTTAATAAGGACGCACTTCCTTGCGTGCAAAGATAGAGCTGGTGAGTCCGAGCTGTTAGTGGGAGGAACGTTTTTTCACGACAAAAAAAGGCCCTTCCGGTAGGTCCCCGCTGTCAGGTGGATTAATCATTATTTTGCATCACTGTTCAAAATATCGTCCGACATGCCGATAAATCGGCCGATTTATCGCTTACCACTGTCTGACCGATAAGATAAATCAGCCGATAAATCAACCGATATGGCGATAAATCGGCCGATATGCCGATAAACTGGCCGATTTACCCCTTATCATGGGTCGACCGATAAGTTCCCGATAAGCGATATCCCCAACATTGTTTTGCATGTAATAAGGAGGCACTTCCTTGCATGCGGCTGTGGACCCAGCTGGCAGCCTCTCCATGTACGGTCCTCTTCCGATGGATGTCGATCGTTGACCATGTTGACCATGCCGCGCCGAGAGCACCAACGTGGTGGACGAAGGCGAGGCCCCAGATGGGAACAACCCGGAGATGGGAAGATGCGGCAGTGGAGTCGCAGATGGACAGGAGGTGCGGAGGAGTGGAGGGGTGGCCTGGTACAGTGGCACAATGTTTCTCTCCGAGGCGCGTGAAGCAGCGCCGCTAGACGCCGGAGGCTGGAGCATGCGATCCCGCCTGTGCTGGAGTAAGAAGACGAGAGATTGAAGAGGAATGCCGACCAGTGGATGTAAATCGAAAGCCATGCTTAGGCTTCCACCTATTGGCCCACATGTTAGCGAGTCCATTTGGTGGGCTGGGTGAAACAATAATGTAGCGTCTATGCGGCCTATTTGTATGTTATGTTAGAATTTACAGCCCATTAACAATATTGTTTTCGAGATACACAGATTTGCTGGGCTGGGTTATCATGTTGGGATGGACAGAGAAATGTGCGAATGCTTCAGAACCTCTGATGGCCCTACAGTGATGGTAGACTAGAACCTTATCCCGCACGCATACCTGGGCGACGGTGATCTGTTGGTCCTTTCCAGGAGACGGATGGACGGGCACAAGGTCTAGTATCGCGACCTTGTGGTTGTCCTCCCGTATGTACTGCATGAACTTGGCGAGGCAGAGTATGTGGCGGCAGCAGTTAGTTTTTTAACTCTTGAGACCTGCAATAACGAGTAAATGTAGTGGGTATAGGCACTGGAACGCATTCAAGCGCCTCTATTAAACCGGCCTGGAAGCCGAGTAACCTATTCTGACCACACGCCCGTTCATGAGCAGGTAACTTTACTTAAATTTTATTCGCTTTACCCAAATTTGATTCATAAAACAAGCAAAGCATTACCTCCTTCTATGAATGCAACATGATCAACACGCGAAACAATGAGAATTATTATTCTCAAGATGCACACGATCAGCTCATTTGCCGCACTTGCACAACTACAATACTACCAAGTTTATACAACTTCTTATGGTTGATGTCCTCTGCATCATCATGTAGTGTTTCCCAGCTTGCAAGATTCACACCAACCCATAAGAATCAAATAATAAGTACAACAAAGATGCCTACACATGTGAATGATTCACACCATTAGTCAAGGCACCATTCATCTCGCACAGATCTGAATGTATGAGCTCATGAGCTGTAATGGTTCCAGGTGTCTCTACTTCCCAGGCTTGTGAGGCTAACGATTTTGCTTAGCTTCCACATAATCACGGATCTCGGAGCCTTTGGCTAAAGTGAAACTCGGGTTTAAATCCATGTTTGCTAGCCGTGTCATACAACGCAAGACCAACATCCGTAGTTGAGTATTCATGTCAGCACAGATAAAGAAACTGCATGATTACTATAATAGTGGCACTAGTCGAAGAAAATTTATATTCAAAACAAGAAAAGATTGTGATAGAATAGCTTTATTAAAAAATACAACGTTAGCACAGTATGACAAAGCATGATCATCTGAATAAGGCCATAAAGGATAGTACCGATCAGTGTGGCAGTAGAAGGAGGAGCGTTGACTAATTCCAATATCTGTTTTTGTGCAGTTCAACAAAAATTATGGCTTTCGTGATGCCGCGAGGGAGAGAGGGGCCCTATGCGCATCCTCAACAGTAGGCCTGATTCACACAACTAGTTCGGTGCACATACTAGGTGTAGGATCGAAAGTATGTCTAGAGGGGGGGGTGATTAGACTACTTGACAATATAAAAATTCTGCCTTTAGATCATGAACAGTTTTTGGCAGTTTCACAAATATGATCAATTCAAGTATCACCCTACACATGCAATTCTAGAGTGTAAGCAGCGGAAAGTAAATTGCACATGTAGTAAAGAGAGGTGGAGAAGATCAAACACAATTTGGAGACACGGAGATTTTTGTCGTGGTTCCGATAGGTGGTGCTATCGTACATCCACGTTGATGGAGACTTCAACCCACGGAGGGTAACGGTTGCGCGAGTCCACGGAGGGCTCCACCCACGAAGGGTCCACGAAGAAGCAACCTTGTCTATTCCATCATGGCCTACGCCCACGGAGGACTAGCCTTACTCGGGGTAGATCTTCACGGAGTAGGCGATCTCCTTGCCCTTACAAACTTCTTGGTTCAACTCCACATCTCGATGACGGAGGCTCCCAAGCGACACCTAACCAATCTAGGAGGCACCACCCTCCAAAAGGTAATAGATGTGGTTGATGATGATGAACTCCTTGCTCTTGTGCTTCAAGTGATAATCTCCCCAACACTCAACTCTCCTCAATAATATGGCTGTGGTGGAAGAAAGGATTGAGTGGAAAGCAACTTGGGAAGGCTAGAAATCAAGTTTCATATGGTAGGAATGGAACAACTTGATCTCAACACAAGGGTAGGTAGTTCTCTTCTCAGAAAGTGTAAGGTAGGAGTGGTAGTACTTTCTGATGGCTCTCTCCACGAATGAAGAGGGGGTGGAGGGGTATATATAGCCTCCACACAAAATCCAACCGTTACACACATATTTGAGTAATCTCGGTGAGACCGAAGTGAAAACTCGGTCAGACCGAAAGTTCAAATATAGTGAACGTTGGGGTTTTCGGTGGGACCGAAAATACCATCTCGGTGTGTCCGATATGAGTCAAAGATAGGAGCTTGGCATTCTCGGTGGGACCGAAATTAACAACTCGGATATTCCGATATGATGTCAAATGGTTACAGAAGGTTGGCAGTCCAGTTTCGGTGAGACCGAACTCAAAATCGGATAGACCGAAATTTCTAGGGTTTGGAAAATAGCCGAGGTGGTTCATCTCGGTGGGACTGAGTTGGAAGAATCGGTTTGTCCGAGATTACTTATGAATGTGTTTAGAAGTGAAAGTTGCTGATAGTTAAAGGAGCTAAATCACTAAGCACTTGAGCAACCAGATCATCAACACAACCTCATCCCCTTTTAATAGTATTGGCTTTTCCTATGGACTCAATGTGATCTTTGATCACTAAACCAAAAATGGAGTCTTGAGCTTTTGCCAATGCTTGCCTTAGCATTTTGAGGGGTCCACTTCTTCAGACATATCCATACCCATATCATCGAACTTCTCTGAAATGATTC
This sequence comes from Secale cereale, assembly GCA_902687465.1. Classification (NCBI taxonomy): domain Eukaryota; kingdom Viridiplantae; phylum Streptophyta; class Magnoliopsida; order Poales; family Poaceae; genus Secale; species Secale cereale. The sequence continues at coordinate 514,034,922 of LR738710.1, forward strand.
TCAGGTAACTATTAGTTCAATGATATATATGTTGTTATTAATTACCAAAACCACCCGGGGATTAGTTGCACTTTCAATCTCCCCCTTTTTGGTAATTGATGACAGCATATAGATCAAAGCTTCGACAAAAGATATAATCAATGAATAATATCGTCGCTTTGAGAAGTATGTGATAAACAAGAACTCCCCCTAAATTTGTGCATTATTTAAAATTTGCGTTTGAATACAAATGCACAATCGATTAGGATTATGGGTCACTCTTCCATGTCACATACATCTTGGTGGAGCGCACAAAATGATAAGAATGAATAACATGCACTCAATCACCAAGACATGAGTAAATGATCATACAAGGAATAGCATATGATAAGCATTAAGCACACATTAAAGCATAGTACGACCAAGCACTCATTAAGGTAGCATCAAACGTAGTAGCAAGCACACTGAAAGTTGCAAGAACCAAAAGAACCAAATGTATCTCAAAGAAAACCGGCAAAAGAAGGAAAGAGCACTCTCTCTCTCGAAGCCCTATGATCTATACAATTTCTCCCCCTTTGGCAACAAGTTACCAAAAAGTTTGAAAAAGCATAGAGCTAAGCGTCACTGTGGGCTCTGCTGGCGGCTCCCATCTGGGTAGATGTCGGTGTAGAAATGACGGCATCGGCAAAGACTTCAGCTGATGTCTGCGCTGGAGGAGTGGATGCTGGAGCTGTGGCTGGAGCAACTGCTGGAGCTGTAGGAGGTGCTGAAGTGGTAGCCCTGGAGTCAGTCACTGGGATAGCTGCTGATCGGGATCCTCTGGGAACCGGAACAGTCTGGCGATGAGAGTCCTGGACTAGATCATCCTGCATGAGCTCTGCTCTCTCCTGCCTTGCTTCCTCCATATCTGCCTCAAGCTTGTTGACGGTCACCTGAATCTTAGTCAGCTTCACGTCCAGAGCGTGGATCTTGTCGTCAACAATTCTCTCTAGGATCTCCTGAGATTGTTCAATGCTGGCCAGGCGTTGTTCAATCCTCTAGGTAGCTTCAAGAATCTGCTCTCCGAAGCTCTTTGGTTTAGCTGCTGCTGCTGCTGCCTCTTTATCAGCTTTGGCTTTCTTCGCAGCTTCAATTTTGGCTTGACCTTCAACTGAGGTTGGATCCTCCTCATCCATCACAACAACGTTATCTTCATGCTCTGGCTGCAGTGGCAAGTGCTTCCTATCCAACATGAATTTGCCCGTGCCAAACTTGGCATTGATGAGCATCTGAATCTGCGGGGCAAATCCACACGACCTCTTCTGGTCAGCTGCAGTCCTCTTAATGGTCTCTACCATTAAGTCCATCACCTTGAAAGGTGCCTTCTCATCAAGAATGTGCAGCATGTTGATAGAATAGCCTCGAATCATGCGGTGGTCTCCAGACTTGGGCATCAATGTATGCCTCAGAATAGTGTTTGTGGTGGTCAGACCTGCCTGGAGATAGTACACTGAGCCAAGCTTCCATCCTTCCAAATCAGCGGCGGGGATCTCCTTGTACATGTTCTTCATGGAATCATGGTTCTTCTTAGGAATCCCATAGACATCAATGTCGTCCTCCCTCTGCACTGGAGCATTCAGAAGTTCTGCCCATTCTTCAACAGACGAAGAAAACCTTTGACCTTCAGTCATCCAGGTGATCTTCCCATCAGGATAAAAGTGGGCTGTGGCGTAGAACTGCATGATCATCTCGTCGTTCCAATCTGTCAGCTTCTGAACCACGAACTCATCAACTCCACGTGCAGTGAAGCTCTCATGCACATGGGGAAAGAAGTCTCGGTGCTCTTCACTGTCAATGTACTTCTAGTCAACATACCTGGTGTCAGCAACAATAGGCTTCTTATCCATCAGCACGGTCTCATAGAAGTCCTGCTGCTCTCTGGTGTGGAATCTGGGGTCCACAGCAGTCCTTCTCCTCACGACATATGGATCAGACTGTCTCCATAGCCTGAGACCTCTGTCCTTCCTTGCCTTCATATCCTCGGCTTGAGGATGAGCATCGTTGTGGAGTGGCAATTTTGGACGGAGCTTCAGCAACACATGTTCTTCATCAGACTCAGACGGTGGCAAATTACCTTTGTTCTTCTCTGAGGCTGGGATGTTCCTGGTTGTCCTCTTGGGCTTGGCTGGAGCTGCCTTGGCTTGAGCAGGCTTCTTGGGCTTAGAAGTGGCTTGAGCCCTAATAGCATCACCCATGAACTTAGCCTTTTGAGGAGGAGGCTAGGGTGCATCTTCTTCTTCTTCATCCACTGCTGCATCAACATGAGGTTCAGCATATACTACCCTCTTCCTCTTGGAAGTTTTCTTCACCTTACTTGGAGCTGGCTCTTCCAAGTTTAGCTTCTTGGCAACAGCTGATTGCTTGACCTTGCTGGTGCCTTTCTTCGACTGCTGCCCTTCGTGCTCTTTGGCAACAACTTTTCTCTTGGGCTTGGAGGTTACTTCCTCAGCAACGAAGTCAGAGTCCTCATCATCAGAATTTCTTTGCTTTCTGGTCCTGGTGGCTGTAGGAGGCAAACCACTAGGGGTGCTCCTCTCACCATCATCACTAGGACTACTAGCCTCAGGGATCTCTGCAAACGGTGACTCAGACCTGTTCTGGCTGTCACTGGCATCTGACATGGCTGACAACCTGTGAAAAGATAAGGTATAGGCAGAGTAGAAGAGTTATCACAACTGCAGAGGTTTTTGCAAAAAAATGAGTTCAAATCTTACTTTTGAGTTTTCACAGAATGCATTTCGGTCAAACCGATATTCAGTTTCGGTGAATCCGAAGTGTATACAGAGGCTTATCACACCACTTTCGGTCAGACTGAAGTGGGTTTCGGTCCTACCGAAACACTAGGGTTTCACTGAGACTCTACATCGGTCACACCGATTTGCACGACTCGGTTAGACCGAAAGGTGCAGTGCAATGGCCAGAGGCCAAATCAGTCATTCCGAGTTTTCAAACTCGGTTTCACCGAGATGTATTCCGTGGAAACCTAAACCTAAGAATTTCGCTCGAAACTAAAATGATCTGATCTGATGTTAAGGAGGATTTCAAACGTGGCTAGATGTAGGGCAAACCAATCGTGCAAGAATCAGATGGGGAGCACGAGAGGGATCGAGACTCACCCTAACTTGGTGAAGTCCCTCTACGGCGGCAACGGCGCGGAGAAGAATACCGTTGACGGCGGCGGAGACCTGCGCCGAGGGCGCACAGGCGATGACGGCGACGATCCGAAGACCAGGGCGACGGCAGCAGGGGACTTGGGGGCGAAACAGTTTGAAGAATTAATCGCGCGCTGCCCTCAGTATATATATCCCCTTGCTGTCGGTGGGACCGAGTTGAAAAACACGGTGACACCGAAATGTATAACTGCTGTGCAGTTACGCATATCGGTCACGCCGAGATTTTGAACTCGGTTTCACCGAGATGAAACCTAGATCAGTCTAAGCGTTTCGGTTGGACCGAGTGGGAAAAGTTGGTCAGACCGAAAATGACTTAGAAGGTTTTGGAAGTCAGCCTTAGACGGATCGGTGGCTCCGAGTGCTCCTCACTCGGAGGGTCCGAAAATGACTTGTTCAAAGTTGTGATATGAGCATGAATAGAATTTGAGACAAGAAAGCATAGATAGCTAGGGAAGGTGCTTAGGCATTCTTGTCCATCCATTTGGCCAGAAAAATCAAAACAATCAAAACAACAAATGGATGTCCTTGAATGGTTAAAATCATGCATTCAACATGCTCACACAATAAGATAGCAGATGAAATATGTGTCAAACATGCACAACCAAAACTCTAGCTACTAGCACACAATTTGTCGATGACTAGGTCATCTATATATGAGTATATTGACTTAGGAGCCAAATGAGAACATTTGATCATAGGTCATACTCATCGTTTAAGCACAAGTGGGGTTACCACTTTTACATAAAGCATTGATGTGTTCACATCATTTGGAGATGCTTTAGCTCAATTTTTAGAGCAAAGCTCCCCCTAGATGTGAGAACCCCTTTTAAAGGGTCAAACTAACCTTGGGTTGTCGTAGAAGACTTCATGTAGATGTTGAAGATGTGGATGCTCAATGTTGATGTAGATCATCAAGAGTTGGGAGCTATCCTTTGGATTAGGGCACTTTCAATACCTACATGGGTTAGTCCCACAAGGAACAAACAAGAATATCCATAGACATAGATTGAAGTACACAAAAGATGATGTCCATGAAAGCAATGATTACCTTGTCCCTTGACTTACCAACAAGAGGGTTTGTGACTCCATGAACTAGTGCATGATGTGGAAGTTGATTGCACAAGTTCTTGCCAAAGTGAATATGAGTGAAGTATGTTGGCGGAGTCACCCTCAAGAACCTTCTAGTTCTTCTTCTTTGGGATCCACATCATCTTGATGGGAATCCTTGGGGTTGTAGTTGAGCTTGACGAAGTAGAACTTGACGTGTCCTTGGGAACCCACTTGACCATGGCTTGAGGTGCTTCAATGAATGCATCAATCTCCTCTTGAAGCTTGTCCTTGGCCTTTAGCTTGTGGTCTTGTGGTGGAAGGTCATCTTGAGCTTGTTCCACATTGGAAGAAGTAGGATCATACTTCTCCTTTTGAGAAACAAACTGTGGAGTAGGGTATTGACCTTCTTCCCACTCAACACCTTCGGCGTTGAACTTTCGCTCAAAACCAATCCCTTGATTCTTCCGGTGCCTTCCTTGTTTGCGAACAATTTCCTCAAAGTTCTTGCCTCCGGCAAGACTCTTGTAGACACCTTTCTCTATGATTTCCTTCAATAAGCTATTTTCTTGCTCAAGTGTAACTTGGCTTGAAACATTGTTAGTGGAATCAAGAGAACTACTAGAAGTAACAACATTAGATTTAACATGGTTATTGTTACTACTAGAGGAAGAATTTTTCTTATGCTTGTCATGCTTAGTCTTAATAGGTGGCAAGAAATTAGACAAGAGAAGTCGTTTGGCAAGATATGAAGAACTCTTCTTTCGAAGATCGTCATTGATCGCTTTTAGAAACTCATGTTCTTGCTCTAGAGTGAGCTTCTCGAAGTGTAGCTTCTCATGAGATCTTAGGAGCTCTCTATGATCTTCTTGAGTTGTTTCATGAGCTAACTTAAGAGTGTTTAGTTCTTTAGTTAGACGCTCAATCTCCTTCATAGCATTGTCATTCGACTCTTCTCGACTATAAAGACTACTAACATTTTCATCATTACTAAGCTCACTAGATTTATCATGCAAGAGCTCATATTCACCAAGCAAGTCATCCTCATCACTATCAAAGTCAATGAATTCAGGGTGTGTTACCTTGGGGCCTTTAGCCATGAAGCATCTTCCAATTCCCTCATTTGGTGAATCAAATAAGTCATAGGAGTTGGAGTTGGAGGATACGAGTGCAAGTCCGGCAACACCTTCATCTTGACTGTAGTCGGAGTCGGAGTGATAGCTTCCATCGGATTGATTGTCGGAGTCGGAGCCGGAGACCCATTCACCTACATGAGCTTGATGTCTTCTTCTTGTGTAGCTCCTTGATGACTTGTCCTTTCTCTCCGAATCCTTGCTTCTCCGAGAGGGTCTTCGTTCATACCGATCATCTCTACTCCTTCTCTCTCTATGAGGTGACTCATCTCTTGCTCTTCTTCTTGGAGATTCTTCTCTTCTTTTGTGGGGAGCCGTACACTCATTTGAGAAGTGTCCGGGTCTTCCACAATTGTAGCAGTTTCGATCACGACTAGAAGATCTCTTTTCATCATATGATCTAGACTTTGAGCTTCTTTCTTTGCCTCTATTCTTGTAGAACTTGTTGAAGTTCTTAACCATTAGGCTTATCTCTTCATTGGAAATTAAATTGTCACTTGAGGTTGTGGGAGCATCACTTGTAGCTTTGTAAGCACCACTTGACTTGTTGTGAAGCTCTTCCTTATCCTTAAGTGTCATCTCATGAGCAACAATTCTTCCAATGACTTCAGTTGGCTTGAGAGTCTTGTAGTTTGGCATCATTTGGATCAAAGTGCACACGGTGTCATATTTTCCATCCGAAGCTCTTAGAATCTTCTTGATGATGAATCGGTCGGTCATTTCTTCGCTTCCTAAGCCGGCAATCTCATTTGTGATGAGAGCAAGCCTAGAGTACATTTCAGCGACTCCTTCACCATCCTTCATCTTGAACTTGTCAAGTTGACCTTGAAGAATATCTAGCTTTGATTCCTTCACAGATTCAGTACCTTCGTGCATTTCAACCAAAGTATCCCAAATCTCTTTAGCATTCTCAAGACGGCTGATTTTGTTGAACTCCTCGGGACACAAGGCATTGAAGAGAATGTCACAGGCTTGAGCATTGTTTTGCAACATCCGCAACTCTTCCGGTGTAGCTTCGCGATCCGGAACTTTTCCTTCCTCGAAGAATTCACCTTGCATACCAGCACAAATAATGCCCCATGCGGCTGGGTTATGACCAAGAATATGCATTTTCATTTTATGCTTCCAACTAGCAAAATTTGTACCATCAAAGTAAGGACCTCTACGATAATTACCCTCACTAGACGCCATACTCTCCTAGGTTGTGAAACCAAGCTTATGGAGTCCAATGCAATGGAAACCAAAACAATGGAGACCAAAGCTCTGATACCACTTGTAGGATCGAAAGTATGTCTAGAGGGGGGGTGATTAGACTACTTGACAATATAAAAATTCTGCCTTTAGATCATGAACAGTTTTTGGCAGTTTCACAAATATGATCAATTCAAGTATCACCCTACACATGCAATTCTAGAGTGTAAGCAGCGGAAAGTAAATTGCACATGTAGTAAAGAGAGATGGAGAAGATCAAACGCAATTTGGAGACACGGAGATTTTTGTCGTGGTTCCGATAGGTGGTGCTATCGTACATCCACGTTGATGGAGACTTAAACCCACGGAGGGTAACGGCTGCGCGAGTCCACGGAGGGCTCCACCCACGAAGGGTCCACGAAGAAGCAACCTTGTCTATTCCATCATGGCCTACGCCCACGGAGGACTAGCCTTACTCGGGGTAGATCTTCACGAAGTAGGCGATCTCCTTGCCCTTACAAACTTCTTGGTTCAACTCCACATCTCGATGACGGAGGCTCCCAAGCGACACCTAACCAATCTAGGAGGCACCACCCTCCAAAAGGTAATAGATGTGGTTGATGATGATGAACTCCTTGCTCTTGTGCTTCAAGTGATAATCTCCCCAACACTCAACTCTCCTCACTGATATGGCTGTGGTGGAAGAAAGGATTGAGTGGAAAGCAACTTGGGAAGGCTAGAAATCAAGTTTCATATGGTAGGAATGGAACAACTTGATCTCAACACAAGGGTAGGTAGTTCTCTTCTCAGAAAGTGTAAGGTAGGAGTGGTAGTACTTTCTGATGGCTCTCTCCACGAATGAAGAGGGGGTGGAGGGGTATATATAGCCTCCACACAAAATCCAACCGTTACACACATATTTGAGTAATCTCGGTGAGACCGAAGTGAAAACTCGGTCAGACCGAAAGTTCACATATAGTGAACGTTGGGGTTTTCGGTGGGACCGAAAATACCATCTCGGTGTGTCCGATATGAGTCAAAGATAGGAGCTTGCCATTCTCGGTGGGACCGAAATTAACAACTCGGATATTCCGATATGATGTCAAATGGTTACAGAAGGTTGGCAGTCCAGTTTCGGTGAGACCGAACTCAAAATCGGATAGACCGAAATTTCTAGGGTTTGGAAAATAGCTGAGGTGGTTCATCTCGGTGGGACTGAGTTGGAAGAATCGGTTTGTCCGAGATTACTTATGAGTGTGTTTAGAAGTGAAAGTTGCTGATAGTTAAAGGAGCTAAATCACTAAGCACTTGAGCAACCAGATCATCAACACAACCTCATCCCATTTTAATAGTATTGGCTTTTCCTATGGACTCAATGTGATCTTTGATCACTAAACCAAAAATGGAGTCTTGAGCTTTTGCCAATGCTTGCCTTAGCATTTTGATGGGTCCACTTCTTCAGACATATCCATACCCATATCATCGAACTTCTCTGAAATGATTCTCAAGTAACTATTAGTTCAATGATATATATGTTGTTATTAATTACCAAAACCACCCGGGGATTAGTTGCACTTTCAATAGGCCTCTGTGAGATGACTTTGGGAGATCAAGTTATTCTTCATGTCCCCGTATCTTGCCATGAAGATGATTAGTTGAGATCCATTAACACCTCAGTGTATTAGTAGAGAGGGGCCCTACGCCGCCACGACTCGCTGTGGTGAACCTGCAGATCCACTCGGATATTTCAATTTGTGCGACCTTTTTCTGTTGTCTGCCTGAAATGAAGCAAATGTTGCATCATGCAGCTAGCAAGAAGTACTCGCTCTCATCAGCTAGCAGGTTCTTCTTTAGTAGTGATAAACCCACAAGTATAGGGGATCGCAACAATTTTCGAGGGTAGAATATTCAACCCAAATTTATTGATTCGACACAAGGGGAGCCAAAGAATATCTCGAGTATTAGCAGCTGAGTTGTCAATTCAACCACACCTGGAAAACTGAATATCTGCAGCAAAATATTTAGTAGCAAAGTAGTATGGAAGTAACGGTAACAGTGGCAAAAGTAACAGTAGTAGTTTTGTAGTGATGGTGACAGTAGCAGTAACGAAAGTAACAAAGCAAGTATAAATATGGAACAAACTCGTAGGCAATGGATCAGCAATGATAGGTGTCGGATAATATTCATCATGTAGCAGTTATAACCTAGGGTGACACAGAACCAGCTCCAATTCATCAATGTAATGTAGGCATGTATTCCGAATATAGTCATACGTGCTTATGGAAAAGAACTTGCATGACATCTTTTGTCCTACCCTCCCGTGGCAGCGGGGTCCTAATGGAAACTAAGGGATATTAAGGCCTCCTTTTAATAGAGTACCGGACCAAAGCATTTGAACTTAGTGAATACATGAACTCCTCAAACTATGGTCATCACCAAGAAGTGTTCCGGTTATTGTCACTCTGGGGTTGCCGGATAATAACACATAGTAGGTGACTATTGACTTGCAAGATAGGATCAAGAACACAAATATATTCATGAAAACATAATAGGTTCAGATTTGAAATCATGGCACTCAGGCCCTAGTGATAAGCATTAAGCATAGCAAAGTCATAGCAACATCAATCTCAGAACATAGTGGATACTAGGGATCAAACCCTGACAAAACTAACTTGATTACATGATAAATCTCACCCAATCCATCACCGTCCAGCAATTCTACAATGGATTTGGTGATGGAGGATGGTTGGTGATGATGACGGTGACGATCACCACTCTCCGGAGCCCCAAACGGACTCCAGATCAGGTCTCCCGATGAAGAACAGGAGGTGGTGGCGGCTCCGTATTGTAAAGCGCGATGTGATCTTCTTTGTGACTTTTTTCTCCCCGACAGAGATTATATGGAGTTGGAGTTGACGTCGGTGGAGCTCCAGGGGGCCCACAAGGTAGGGGGCGCACCCCCACCGTTGTGGCCGTGGTGTGGGCCCCCTCCGGTATTTCTTTCCGTCAATATTTTTTATATATTCTGAAATATTCTTCGTGAAGTTTTAGGTCATTCCGAGAACTTTTATTTCTGCACAAAAATAACACCAAGGCAATTCTGCTAAAAACAACATCAATCCGGGTTAGTCCCATTCAAATCATGCAAATTAGAGTCCAAAACATGGGCCAAAGAGTTTGGAAAAGTAGATACGATGGAGACGTATCAACTCACCCAAGCTTAACCCATTGCTTGTCCTCAAGCAATTCAGTTGATAAAATGAAATTGACAAACAATTTTTTTACAACCTCTGTTTGATCTTGTTCTTGTAAATAGGTAAAGCCAGCATTCATGTTTTCAGCAGAGATTATGAACTAACCATATTCACAATAACATTTAGGTCTCATGTTTACTCATATCAATGGCATAGTTAGCTAGCGAGCAATAATAATAAATCTTGGATGAAAACACTTTTTCAAAACAATCATGATATAATATGACAATGTGGTATCTCGCTAGCCCTTTTTGAGACTGCAAAGCATAAATGGAGAGCACCTAAGAAGATCAAGGACTGACTAGACATTGTAATTCATGGTTAAAGAGATCTAGTCACACTCATACTAAAAATCAATTAATAGCAAATAATATAAATGACAGAGGTGCTCTCCAACCGGTGCTTTTTATAAGAGGATGATGACTCAACAATAAAAGTAAATAGATTGGCCCTTTGCAGAGGGAAGCACGGATTTGCAGAGGTGCCAGAGCTCAAGTTTTTGAATCAGAGATGAATATAATTTTGAGCGATATGCTTTCTTTGTCAACGCTACGACCAAGAGTTCTCAATATGTTCCATGCGACATACATTATAGGCGGTTCCCAAACAGAATGGTAAAGTTTTACTCCCCCTCCTCCATCAAACACTCCACCGCTTATCCAAAACTACGGGTACCGTCCAAACCAACAATAGTCCTGGGGGAGCTTTGTTTAATTATATTTTGATTTGGTTTTTTATCTTTTGATCGTGGGACTAGGTATCCTGGTTACCGGCCATTTTCTCGTGAATGACAAGCGGAGTCCACTCATCGTGAGAATAACCCACCTAACATGGAAGATAAAGACAACCCCAGTCGCCACATGAGCGATTTGGGCATACAAAACAGAATTTTATTTGAAGGTTTAGAGTTTGGCACATGCAAATTTACTTGGAACAGTAGGTAAATACCGCATATAGGTAGGTATGGTGGACTCTTATGGAACAACTTTGAGTTTATGGAAGTGGATGCACAAGCAGTATTGTCGGGGGAAACTGTCCACCACGAACACCTATGGGACCGGAGCCCCTTGTCGTTGCGGTGAGGGAGCGGAGGGAGCACAAAGAGCAGATCGTGGTGAGCACGCGGGCAGTTTACCCAGGTTCGGGCCGCGATGGACGCGTAAAACCCTACTCCTGCTTAGTTTGTATTGAGTTGGGGAGCTCGGGAGCTTGAAGAACTAGCTACACCGAGCGTATGAGCGATCTAGGTTCCGAACCCCCTCTACGTTGTGCATGGGCCTCTTTTTATAGTGCAAGGGGTCACCGACAGGTATCAACGTAGGAGAAAGGGTAAAAATGTAATAGTGGTGGTAGTTGTAACAGTGCGGGAATAGTGGAGAAACAGTGCATGAACAGTGGTCGCTACCTACTTTGAGAGTGGGGGACAAGAGCATTTAATGCCCGTCGCCGTCGACTCCAAAAGCGCCCGCCCTCGCGTATCCGTTTGCCACGGCGATGGCTTTATCACTGTGGAGTGCCACCGTGTCCCCCAGGCTGCACAGCCATCCGCCACTCGTCCCTGGAGTGGCCCCAGGGCGACGCGTGGTTCGATGAGCTGGAGCGCGGGCACACAGCGTAACTCTTCCCAGCAAGCACCTTGCCGGGGTCTCGACCTTGCCGGGCCCGGGAGCTTGTCGGGCTCTGAAGCTTGTCGCTCTCCGGGCCCTGCCGGGGCGCACGTCGCGCCGAGGCATGTCTTCTGAAGTGTAATCTTCTGGCCTTCCTGGCAAGCTCCTCTTGCCAGGGTCTTGTGCTAGTGAGGTAATCTTGAGCCTGGGACGGCCTTCCCGACAAGCTCCACTTGTCGGGGTCTTGATCTTCTGCCTTGTATACTTTGTTTTTGAATGGTTTTATATGGATCAGGAAGGTCTCCGGCAAGCACGTGGTAGGCCCTGCCGCGGGAAGCTGCTACTGCCCGTGCACAAGTTGGGGTACTGAGGTACCCCTACCTTAGTACACCGACAGGAGCCCCCGGGCCTGGGCCACACACGGTGCCGAGCGCTGTTGGGCCAGGCCCAAAACAGTGCACGGGCACGCGCGGCCCACGGCGCGCCGAATCCACTTCTGCATTAGTCGCGTCCCTCCGTAACGGCACACGTCGATTGCGGCGTCGTGGGATGGGACGTGGCCACGTTCTTTTAATGGAAAGAGCGAAACGTCCCCCACTTCCCCATAAAAGCAGAGGAAGCAGGAGCGGTTCCCCTCCTACGCCTTCATTGCTTCTTCTTCCATCTCCAGAGATTCCCCTTTGCGCTCCGCCTCCACACCTCCTCCGCCGTCTTCCGCATCCGCGGCGCCGCCGGACTCTTCGTCCCCCCTTCCCTCGCCGCCTCTGCCATGGCTCCGAAGACCGAGAAGGCGAAGGCGGAGAAGACCAAGAAGGAGAAATCCGATCAGGCGGCGAGGCTTGCTCTTCTGCGGAAGAGGAATGTCGTCTTCGCGCCAAGGCTCAGCGCGCGGGAGCTCTGGAACAAGTATTACTTGTTTTGGGCCAAGGAGACCAAGGCGCATCCTCGGACCAGAGCCTATCCCGCCGCCGCCAAGGACAATTATCCCGGCGGGTACTTCTTCTTCGCAGCTTTCTTTCATTGCGGCCTTTGTCCCCCTTTTTCCGACTTTTTCTGCGATATCATGCACACCTACGGCCTCCACCTTCTAGACTTCACCCCCAACGCCATCCTCACGATGGCGGTTTTCGCACATCTGTGCGAAAACTATATTGGGATCTATCCGAATGTAGCACTGTTTAGGCACTTCTTCACCCCTAGAGTAGAGGCCGGCGCTCCCCTCTCCGGAGGAATCTCTTGGGTCTTTCGCCTGAACAAGAAAGAGTCCTACCTGCCCGGGGAGCTCCGCGGCAAGTGGGAGGAGTGGCGCGCGGACTGGTGCTGGGTAGTTGAGGACGAGCCGCAACCTTTCACTGCGCCGCGCACAACAGCCATCGTGCGCGGCAGGGACTGGAGTGAGTTGGATTCGGACGACATCAAGCTCAACGTCACCCTCATCAGAATTCTTCGTCTCCGGGTAGCAAAGTTGTCCGTCGGAGAAGTAGGAGCAGATTTCCTCCGCCGCCGCATTGCCCCTCTACAGGATAGGAAGAGGCCGGCATGGGAGTACGGCAACGCGGCGGACATAATGAGACTGCGCCCGGGGCTAAACTTCAACTTCACATCGCTGGAGCTGAAGGGGATGGTCCGGGAACTCTTTAAGCACGACCCGGCCCACCCAGAGTGGTTCAGAGCTCCCCGGGGAGTGGTGCCCCTCTGCAACAGCACGGCCCGGGATCCTCTTCGCGCCATGATGCCCGCATGTGACTCGCATGGCGTGGACCGCACATGGATACCGCCCAAGGCAGCAGACATCATGAGCTTCTTCGACAACTTGGTGGAGGTGGCGAAGAACAAGGATGAGATCAAGGGGCTCACCCGGGACACCACCGACCAGGAGATTGCTTATATAGCTTCTCGGGTAGAAGAGGCCGCTGCAGCCGCAGCGGCAGGAGAGTTTGGCTTCACAGTCGAGGAGGCAGAGGCTGCGGATGCGTCCTGCCAAGCAGAGGAGGCGGAGATCCGCAGGCTGCTGCAGCTTCCTCCCGACGAGCTCACCGGGGTCCCTTCTTTGAGGCACTCCGGGATCCCCGGAATCGTGACCGAGGCCGCGGCGAGAGGCGGCGCTGCCGAAGGAAACAGAGGCGCCGCAGGGAGCGGAGGCGCCGGAGGGGGCGGAGGCGCCGGAGGGAGAACGGCCGCAGTGCAGGGCGCTGGGCCCAGCAAGCCAGCCGAGGAGGAGGAGGAGGAGGAGGACGTCGGGGCCGACGAGGACTCCGACGGGTCTCTGGGGCTCTATGCCGACGAAGTCTCCTCGTCATCGGAGACCTCCCCGCCTCGGGCAAGTCCCAGGCGATCTCCGCTGAAACGTCTCCGCAAGGCGACGACGGGGACGAGGGCGCAGGCGCCCCGACAACAACCAACTCGCCGGGCGGCGCGAGCTACCCGGGGGAGCCAAGCTGCGACGGGGGCGCCCGGCGCACCAACCACAGCGGGGGCGACCCGCACACAGGCCGCGGCGGGGGCGACCCGCACACAGGCCACGGCGGAGGCGCCCCGCACGTCAGCGCCAAGTGGAGGAGGGTCTTCACAGAGCGGAGCGGCTGCTCCGCCCCCTCCCCGGGCCTCGGCGCCCACAGGGGCGGGGTCTTCGCAGCCCCCAGCCCCGGGGACCGCCAAGAGCCCGAGGGAGCCTTCGCCTCCTGCTCCTCGCGCGGACGCGCCTCAGGTGGCGTTCGACTTCTCCGCCCTGAGCGACGACGACGACGACGAGGAACAGGAGTAAGAACTCGAGGCTTTGTATCTTCTTTAACTTTGTCTTGATTCTTCTTTTGCTGATTCTGATCTTGCTTCTTGCTTTGATTTCAGGACCCTGGCCCAGCGAGCGGTGAAGAAGGCCAAGGTTCCTGTCGTCGAGGTCGAGGACGACTCGCCCGTCGCGGCGACAGGGGACGCTCCAGCGACGAGCTTGCCGGACCCGAGCGCTGCTCCGAGGAGCAGCCCCTAGCGCAGCCCCCAGCGTAAGTCTGGGCTTGATTCTTCCGCTCGTCGGGCGCGCTTGAGGATTTTGTCTTGTGCTAATATCTTGATTGTTTTTGTCTTGTGCAGAGGTGGAGCCGCAGCCACAGGAGCACCCGGAGATCACTCCCGAGGAGCCGCAGGCCCAGCCGTCCCCGCCAAGGACGAACTCTCCGGCAAGGGAGAGTGCTCCGCCAAGGGCGGGTACTCCACCAAGGGCGAGCAGCCCGGCGAGGGCGGCCACCCCGCCAAGGCAGAGCTCCCCGGCGAGGGAGCCCGCCGTCGACGAAGTCCGTCAAGGTAAGTTTTGTAATTTTGTCTTCTTGGATTCGTCTCTTTTTGGATATTTGCTTGAACTTCTTCTTCTTTTTCTTCTTCTTCTAGATCCTCCTCCCCCCGAGCAGATGGAGATGGAAGTCGTCGTCGAGGAGGAGGGCGCGCAGGGCGGTGGCGGCAACGCTCCTGTCGTAGAAGACACGGCGGAGGCCGCCGAACCTGCTGCGGAGGAGACAGCTCCGACCGCAGACGCAGCGGCCGGGGAGGGGGACGGCGACCGCACTGCCGGCCCGGAGGCGGCAGGAGCATCGAGTGCTGCGCCGGCCGCCGGTCCCTCCACCAAGAAGGAGCAGTCCGCCTACTATCTTGAGGCTCCCAACGGCGTCTACATCCAGGTGCCGTGGGGATCTTCGTCGCGAGCCCCCGCGGAGGGAGAGGCCTTTGACGGAGAGGTTCTCGCCTCCGCGGGGCTGAAGATTGTCGAGGCGCCTGGCGGGAGCGACGGGCCCGAGGAGGAGAAGTTGCTTCATCAGCTCCTGGCCCTTTACCGGGCCAGGCAGGCGAAGCTCGCGTCTCGGGAGGCCCTTGCCGCCAAGGCCGCAGCCGACATGGAGAAGCGCGCGGCGGAGCTCCGCGCCGCCAACCAGGCGGCCCTCCGCGACGTGGTGGAGGAGCGTGAGAGGCTCGCCGGGGAGTATCAGGAGTGGCTCCTGGAGAAAGCTGAAGCCGAGGAGCAGCAGCGACTCGCCGGAGAAGAGCTGTCCCGGCGAGAAGGAGAGCTCACCCAACGGAAGGTCAACCTTGACTCTCACGAGGAAGACCTTACCGCCCGGGAGCAGGCCCTTGGCGGAGAGCTGAAGGAGGCGAAGGCCGCCGCGGACGCCGCGGAAACCGCCAAGAAGGAGCTCGAGGCCAAGGTCGCGCAGCTGGAGGAGTACTTAAAGGCGAGCTCGGAGAGGGTCACCGCGCTCAACATAGAGCGCGAGAAGGACGCGCACACCAACTCTGAACTCCAGGTGCGCCTCTCCAAGCAAGGCGACGAGCTGAAGGCCGCCAAGGATTCCATTGCAGATCTGGAGCTGAAGGTTTCCACGTTGAAGGACTCGCTCGACGCCGTCTGGGTCCGGGAAACCAAGCTGAAGGAAGAGCTCCGCAAGGAGCGAGGCTTGGTGGAGAGCGCCACCATTGCGGCTGAGAACTTCCGCCGGACCGTCGAGGTATGGACCGATGACTTGGTGGCCTCTGCATCCAACATCGACAAGGAGCTGCTGGCGCTGAAGGTTGAGCATCTTATATACTCTCCAGATCCAAACCTCCCCCACAGCGCCAAGCTCAGCCTCTTCTTCAGAGGGATCGCGCCGGCTCTTGCAAATCTTCAGAAGAAGCTTCCCGCGCAACTGGCCGAAGAGTCACGCCAGCTCTGCGCGGGAACCTTGGAGCGCGTTCTGACGAAGATTGTGTACCGCAATCCTGGTATAAATCTCACCAACGTTCTCCGCAGCTTGCCGGCCGACGCGGATATGGAGGCGCTGAAGGCGCAGGTCGCACACATCATCGCCAAAGTGAACAAGATCTCCAGGATTGAAGGCGACCGCGTAGACTAGGCCTCCTTTTCCTTTATCTCTTTTGTTGCTGCATAGTGCGCTATGAACTCATTAGTCATTGCGACAAGTTATCCCTTGTAATATATTATCTTTATTTTGATCAATCAGTGCAATGTTATCTTCCTTGTCTTGGTCCTTTACTTTGTATGATTTTCACCCTACGTTTCCCGGGAGCTTGCCGGCAAGGGGCCTTTGCCGCGAGCGCTGAGTACTGGACTCTGAGCAGCCTGCTGCCCAAGGTCTCACCGGCAAGCAACCTTGCCGCAGCTAGTCGCGACACACTTAGCTCGTTGAGTGAACTCGAAAACGAAACAAGGGCGCGACACTTGTCGCATCTCACTTGAGTCGTTTGAGCGTACTCGAAAACAAGATAAGGGTGCGGCTAACCACGGGTAGGTTCCTCCGCGCACAGGTTTTCCATACAGTCTCCACTTCCCGTTGGCCTTACGCACGACGACTGGGTTTGCCAACCACGTCGGATGGATCATGCCTCTAACTAGGCCCGCTGCTTCTAGTTTCTTGATTTCCTCGGCAATGAATTCTTGGCGCTCCACGGCTTGCTTTCTGACCTTTTGCTTGACGGGCCGCGCATGAGGACAAACAGCAAGCTTGTGCTCAATCACCTTCCTAGGAACACCGGGGATGTCAGATGGTTGCCAGGCAAACACATCGACATTCGCCCGCAGGAAGGCAATGAGCGCGCTTTCCTATTTGCTGTCAAGCGTGGCACTGATGGTGAAGGTACCACCAGTGCCGTCTTCGTTGGCGGACACAGAACCTTTGACAGGCTGCGCAAGTGCGGAAGAAACTGGACTGCTCACTGTGCTGTCACCTTTCTCACTGGTTCCACTTCTGGCCACTTTATGAACTTGTCGATTGCAACGTACAAGTACTCAAAGCCCCCGACAGCACGGGGGAAGGGGCCGAGGATATCGAGCCCCCAGACCGAGAAGGGCCAGGACAAAGGAATTGTCTGGAGAGCTTGAGCTGGCTGATGAATCTGCTTTGCATGGAACTGGCACGCTTCACACTTGGTTACTAGTGCAGTTGCATCTTGGAGGGCTTCTTGCCAAAAGAACCCTTGCCGGAACGCCTTCCCGGCAAGCGCCCTTGCGCCAATGTGGTGGCCACATATGCCTCCGTGTATTTCTGCCAACAGCTTCTGTCCATCTTCTCTGGAGATGCACTTCAACCTGACACCATTGAGTCTTCTTCTGTACAGCTCATTGTCCACGAACTGGTACATACTTGACTGCCTGGTTATTTTCTCTATCTCTGCTGGGTCATCGGGAAGTTCTCCAGTTTGCAAAAAACGAACGATCTGTTGCGCCCATGCCGGAGCTCGAGGCTCAACGGCAAGGACTAAAGGCATGAGGGCCGCTGCGGGAACCTCAGCTTCTACGGCAAGGACCTCTGGTTCTGCCGGAGCTGATGGTCCCCCGGCAAGCTCGCCGGGGCGAGGCTTGTCGGGAACGCTTGCTTCAACTGTACAGATCCGAGGATCCGCAGGAGCAATCTGTTCCTCAGCGTTCTGATCGTTGGTCTTGGGGACCTTGGCGGCGGTTTCAGGAAGATCCGCCGGCAAGTAGTCGCCGGAGACCAACTTTCTCTTCTTGGACTGCCCTATTGATGGTGTAACGGATGGTTGAGTCAGCTTGAGCAAGAAGGTCCCTGGTTCCACAGGTAACTTCATCGCAGCACACTTTGAAAGGCCATCTGCAATGTCATTCTGAGCTCTCGGGACGTGCTCCATTTGCAGACCCTCAAAGTGTTCTTCAAGCTTCCTCACTTGATCTACATAAGCTTCCATCAAAGGGCTCTGGTAATTCTTGTTAACTTGTCAGACCACCAACTGAGAATCTCCCCGGACAATCAGCTTCCTGATCCCAAGTTCGGCCGCAATCCTGAGGCCGGCAAGCAAGCCTTCATACTCAGCGGTGTTGTTTGTTGCTTGCTCCCTGGGAAAGTGCATCTGGATAACATACTTGAGGTGCTCTCCGGTGGGCGCGATGAGTACCACGCCGGCACCGGCTCCTTGCAGCGAGAAGGCACCATCAAAGTATATCAACCATTCACTTGTCGCTTCTTATACGGGTACACTTGTCTCTGGAACTTCTTCATCGGGCGTCGGGGTCCATTCATCTATGAATTCTGCCAAAGCTCGGCTCTGTATGGTTGAAGTACTTTCAAATTTGAGTCCAAAGCTCGACAGTTCCAGTGCCCACTCAACGATCCTGCCTGTTGCTTCCGGATTGTGCAATATCCTCTTCAGCGGAAAGCGAGTGACCACTGTTATCTCATGTGCTTGGAAATAATGGCGCAGCTTTCTCGAGGCCATGAGGAGGCCGAAAAGCAACTTTTGCACCCCGGAGTATCTCGATCTAGCCCCCTGCAAGAGGGAACTCACAAAATACACCGGGCGCTGCACCATCTTCTTCCGCACTTGTGCCTGTTCCTGCGTAGAGTTGTCCTTGTCGGGGCCAGAGCTTGTCGGAGCAGCCCCCTGCTTGTCGCTGGATTCGCTTGCCGGTGGTGCAGACTCCTCGTCGGCCTCCCACTCCGCTACTAACGCAGCACTAACCACCTGGTTGGTCGCCGCTAGGTACAGCAGCAACTTCTCCTGTGGTCTAGGTGCGACAAGTATTGGAGTAGAGGATAGGTACCGTTTCAAGTCTTGCAGCGCTGCCTCCGCTTCTGGAGTCCATTTCATTGGACCTGCCTTCTTCAAGATCTTAAAGAAAGGCAGGGCGCGTTCTGCAGACTTCGAAATGAACCTACTGAGGGCAGCTACACAACCTGCAAGCCTCCTGACATCCTTGACGCGCTTCGGGGCTTCTATCTGCTCGATGGCTTTAATCTTGTCGGGGTTGGCTTCAATCCCCCTCTGTGATACAAAGAACCCGAGAAGCTTGCCGGAGGGAACTCCAAAGACGCACTTCTCGGGGTTCAACTTAAGCTGAATCTTGCGCAGGTTCTCAAACGTCTCTTCCAAATCTTGAATCAGTGTATCCTTGCTCTTGCTCTTCACCACGATATCATCCATGTAAGCCTCTACATTTCTGTGGATCTGTGGCTCAAAAGCAGTGTATACTACCCGTGCAAAGGTTGAGCCTGCATTCTTCAGTCCAAATGGCATGCGTATGAAGCAATACGTGCCACATGGAGTGATAAATGCAGTCTTCTCTTCATCTTCCTTGGCCATGAAAATCTGGTGGTAGCTTGAATATGCATCAAGAAAAGAGAGTAGCTCACATCCGGCAGTGGAGTCAACAATCTGGTCAATGCGCGGCAAGGGAAATGGATCCTTGGGACATGCTTTATTCACATCGGTGAAGTCTATACACAGTCTCCACTTCCCGTTGGCCTTACACACGACGACTGGGTTTGCCAACCACGTCGGATGGATCACGCCTCTAACTAGGCCCGCTGCTTCTAGTTTCTTGATTTCCTCGGCAATGAATTCTTGGCGCTCCACGGCTTGCTTTCTGACCTTTTGCTTGACAGGCCACACATGAGGACAAACAGCAAGCTTGTGCTCAATCACCTTCCTGGGAACACCGGGGATGTCAGATGGTTGCCAGGCAAACACATCGACATTCGCCCGCAGGAAGGCAACGAGCGCGCTTTCCTATTTGCTGTCAAGCGTGGCACTGATGGTGAAGGTACCACCAGTGCCGTCCTCGTTGGCGGACACCTTCTTGGTTGCCGGAGGAGCGGCCATCCCTTTCTTACACTTGCCGGTGGAGCTCGATGGAACGTCCTCGACGGCAGCGCAGCACTCCGAAGAGGTGCGGTTGCCGGAGTGGGCCCCAGAGCACTTGCCGGACTTGGTCTTCGTCTTCTTCCCCCCGGGAGCTTCAGCGGCAAGTGTATCCTTCTCTGCTGCGGCTGCTGCGTCCCGGTAGATCTTGTCGGCGCAGACAAGCGCATCTTTCTTGTCGCCATGGACAGTGATGACGCTTATCGGCCCCGGCATCTTTAGTACGTTGTAGGCGTAGTGGGAAGCTGCCATGAACTTGGCGAGGGCGGGACGGCCGAGTATCCCATTGTATGGCAATGGGATATCGGCGACGTCGAATGTAATGCGCTCAGTTCTGAAGTTGAGATCGCCGCCAAAGGTCACCGGCAAAGTTATCTTCCCCTTGGGCTTGCTCCTCCCCGGGTTGATTCCTTGGAAAGAACCGGTCTCTTCGAGCTCGCCATCTGGGATTTGGAGTTTCTTGATCACAGCAGAGGAGATCAAGTTCAGCCCGGCCCCGCCGTCTACCAACATTTTGGTGACCTTGAGGTTGCGGATGGTGGGTGAGACCAGCATCGGCAAACACCCGACCGCAGTGGTGCGGTTAGGGTGATCCTCAAGATCAAAAATGATGGGCGTGCTGGACCATTTGAGGAGCCTGCGCGACTCCACGGGGGGCTCTGCTGCATTCACCTCCCGCACCCACTGCTTGAGTTGGCGGTGGGAGGTGTGCAGAGAGGCGCCACCGTCGACGCACAGGACCTCCGTGGCCTTCTGGATCTCCTGCTCGTTGTTATCTTCATCCTCCATGTCATCGTCGTCGTCTTCTTCATCCTTGTCGCGCCCCCGGGGAGGTTGGTCACTGTCGGGGGAAACTGTCCGCCACGAACACCTATGGGACCGGAGCCCCTTGTCTGTGCGGTACGAGGGCGGAGGGAGCACAAAGAGCAGATCGAAGCAGACGCGCGGGCAGTTTTACCCAGGTTCGGGCCGCACGGATGCGTAAAACCCTACTCCTGCTTGGTTGTGTATTGAGTTGAGCGCTCGGGAGCTTGAAGAAGCAGCTACACCGTGCGTGAGAGTAATCTAGGTTTCGAACCCCCTCCACGTTGTGCATGGGCCTCCTTTTATAATGCAAAGGGGTCACCGACAGGTGTCAACGTAGGAGAAAGGGGTAAAAATGTAAAAGAGGTGGTAGTTGTAACAGTGCGGGAACAGTGGAGCTACAGTACAGAACAGTGGTCTATACCTACTTTAACAGTGGGGGACAAGGGCATTCAATGCCCGTCGCCGTCGACCCCAAAAGCTCCCGCCTTAGCGTCTCCGTCCGCCACGGCGACGGGCCCATCACCGTGGTGCGCCACCGTGTACCCCAGGCTGCACAGCCGTCCGCCACGCGTCCCTGGTTAGGCCCCAGGGCGACGCGTGGGCCGATGAGCTGGAGCGTGGGCACACAGCGTAGCTTCCCCGGCAAGCGCCTTGCCGGGGCCTTGATCTTGCCGGGCCCGGGAACTTGCCGCTCCCCGGGCCCCTTGCCGGGGCGCGCATAGCGCCGAGGCAATATCTTCTAATCTTCCTGGCAAGCTCCTCTTGCCAGGGTCTTGTGTTAGTGGAACAGCCTTGAGCCTGGTACGGCCTTCCCGGCAAGCTCCTCTTGCCGGGGTCTCGATCTTCTGTCTTGTATACTTTGTTTTTGAATGGTTTAATAGGAGGCAGGAAGGTCTCCGGCGAGCACGCAGTAAACCTTGCCGCGGGAGGCTGCAACTGCCCGTGCACAAGTTGGGGTACTGAGGTACCCCTACCTTAGTACACCGACAGGAGCCCCCGGGCCTGGGCCACACACGGTGCCGAGCGCTGTTGGGCCAGGCCCAAAACAGTGCACGGGCACCCGCGGCCCGCGGCGCGCCGAATCCACTTCCATATCCGCCGCACCCCACGGTAACGGCACGCGTCGATTGCGGCGCCGTGGGATGGGACGTGCCCACGATCTCTTAATGGAAAGGGGGAAACGCCCCCCACTCCCCCATAAAAGCAGAGGCAGCGGGCGCGGTTCCCCTCCCTGTGCTCTCATTACGTCGTCTTCTTCCTGCTAAAGATTCCTCCTTGCGCTCCGCCTCCACAGCTCCGCCGCCGCTTAGCTCTTCGTCCTCTTCCTTCCGCCGCGTCCGCCATGGCCCCAAAGGCCGACAAGGGGAAAGCGGAGAAGTCCAAGAAGGAGAAATCCGAGCAAGCAACCAAGCTCATTGCTTACCGGAAGCGGAACGTCGTCTTCTCGCCGAGGCTCGGCGTGCAAGAACTCTGGAACAAGTACTACTTGTTCTGGTCCAAGGGCACCGACGCGCATCCCCGCACCCGAGCATACCCGGCCGCCGCCAAGGACAACTACCCCGGCGGGTATTACTTCTTTGCTGCCTTTTTCCACTGTGGCCTCTGCCCTCCTTTTTCGAACTTCTTCTGTGATATCATGAATACGTACGGCTTCCATCTGCTTGATTTCACCCCCAACGCCATCCTCACCATGGCCGTTTTCGCACATATGTGCGAAAACTTCATAGGAGTCCACCCCAACGTAGCCCTCTTTAGACACTTTTTCACCCCTAGAGCCGAGGCCGATGCCCCTCTCTCCGGATGTATTTCTTGGGTCTTCCGTCTCGGGAAGAAGGGGTCGTACTTGCCGGGGGAGCTCCGCGGCAAGTGGGAGGAATGGCGAGCTGAGTGGTGTTGGATTGTAGAGGACCAGCCGCAAGCCTTTACTGCGCCGCGCACGACGCCTATCGCGCGCGGCAGAGATTGGAGCGAACTAGACTCCGACGACGTCAAGCTCGACATCGCTCTTGTCCGGATCCTCCGTCTTCGGCTGGCCCGGCTGTCAGTTGCCGAGGTGGGCGTAGATTTCCTCCGCCGGCGCATCGCCCCTCTCCAAGACCGGAAGAGGCCGGCCTGGTTGTACGGCGGCCCGGCAGACATCATGAGGCTGCGCCCCGGGCTTAATTTTAACTTCACCACTCTGGAGCTGCGCGGGATGGTACGAGAGCTCTTCAAGTACGACCCGGCGCACCCCGAGTGGTTCAGGACTCCCCGGGAAGTGGTGCCGCTCTGCAACAACGCCGCGAGGGACCGAATCCTTGCCATGATGCCGATGTGCGACTCGCATGGCTTGGACCGCTCGTGGATCGCCCCGAAGCCAATCGACGTCCTCAACTTCTACGACAACCTCGTCGAGGTGGCGAGTAACAAGGAGGACCTCAAGCTGCATACGCGGGACACCACCGACCAGGAAATCGCCTACATAGCTTCTCGGGCTGAGGAGGCCGCCGCAGCCGCGGCGGCAGGAGTCTTCGGGTTTTCGCCGGAGGAGGCGGAGGCCGAGGAGGCGTCCACCCAGGCGGAAGAGGCGGAGATCCGGCGGTTGCTGAACCTCCCACCCGACGCGCTCACCGGGGTCCCCTCGTTGAGGCACTCCGGGATCCATGGGATCGCGACGGAGGCCGCGGCAAGGGAGGGAACCGCCGGAGGAAGCAGAGGCGCCGCGAGGGGCGGAGGCGCCAAGGGGAAGAGGGCCGCAGCGCTGGATGCTGGGCCCAGCGAGCCGGCCGAGGCAGAGGAGGAGGAGGAGGAGGAGGCCGAAGATTCCGGCGGATCTACGGAGTTATACGCCGACGACCTCTCCTCGTCGGAGAGCTCCCCGCCCCCGGCAAGCCCGAAGGAGTCCCCGGCAAAGCGCCTCCGCAAGGCGGCGACGGGGGAAAGGGCACAGGCGCCCCGGCAACAGCCACCTCGGCGGGCGGCTCCCCGGGGGAGTCAAGCCGCGCCAAGGCCGTCCGGCGCACCAGCCGCAGCAGAGGCGGGCCGGGCGCGGACCACGACGGAGGCGCCCCGCAGGCCGGCAGCGAGCCGGCAGGGGTCTTCTCGGAGCGGAGCAGCGGCTCCGCCCGCCCCCCGGGCGTCGGCAGCCACAGGGGCTGGGTCTTCGCAGCCCCCAGCCCCGGTGAGTACCAAGCGCGCGAGGGAGTCTTCACCTCCCGCTCCTCGCGCCGACGCGCCCACGGTGGAGTACGACTTCTCCGCCCTGAGCGAGGACGACGAGGAAGACCAGGAGTAAGGATCCGTAATTCTTCATCTTCTTAATTTTTATCTTGATCTTCTGTTGATGCTAATTCTGTCTTCTGTTCTGGTTTCAGGACTCTGGCCCATCGCGCCGCGAAGAAGGCCAAGGCGCCCGAGGCCGAGGTCGCGGAGGACTCGGCAGCGGCGGCAGCGGAGGGCGCGCCGGAGCCGAGCCTGCCGGACTCTGGCACTGCTCCGATGAGCAGCCCCCAGCGCAGCCCGCAGCGTAAGTCTGGGGTTCTTTCTTTTTGCTTGTCGGGGTGCGTCTGAGGCTTTTGACTTTATCTTCATGTTTTGACATTTCTTGTCTTGTTCCGTGCAGAGGAGGAGCCGCAGCGGGAAGAGCGCCCGGAGACCACCGCCGAGGAGCTGCAGGCACCGCCATCCCCGCCAAGGCAGGACTCTCCGGCAAGGGAGAGTGCTCCGTCAAGGGCGGGTACTCCGCCAAGGCAGAGTACCCCGCCAAGGACGGGCAGCCCGGCAAGGGCGGCCACCTCGCCAAGGCCAAGTCCCCCGGCGAGGGCGACTACCCCGACGAGGCCGAGCTCCCCGGCGAGGGAGCCCGCCGCCGAGGACGCCCGCCAAGGTAACCTTTGTAACTTGTCTTCTTGGCTTGTATCTTTTTTTGGATATTTGCTTGAGTCTTGAATTCCTTTGTCTTCTTCTTTTTTCTAGATCTTCCTCCTCCTGTGCCTATGGAGACGGAGGTAATTATCCTCGAGGAGGAGGACGCGCAGGGCGGCGGCGGCGACGCTCCAGTCGTCGAGGAGGTGGGCGAGGCCGCCGAGCCGGCCGCGCAAGAGACTGCTCCGGCTGCGGATGCAACGGCCGGGGAGGGGGACGGTGGCCGCACCGCCGACCCGGAGGTGGCGGGAGCATCGGATGCTGCGCCGGCCACCGGTCCCTCCGCCGGCGAGGAGCAAAGGTTTTATCTCGAGGCCCCCAATGGCGTCTTCATCCAGATGCCGTGGGGGTCTTCGTCGCGAGCTCCTGCGGAGGGCGAGGCGTTCGACGGAGAGGTCCTCGCCTCCGCAGGCCTGAAGATAGTCCAGGCGCCCGGTGGAGGTGAGGGGCCCGAGGAGGAGCGATTGCTTCATCAACTCCTGGCCCTTTACCGGGCCAGGCAAGCAAAGCTCGCTTCCCGGGAGGCTCTTGCCGCCAAGGCCGCGGCGGAGATGGAGAAGCGTGCGGCGGAGCTCAGCGCCGCCAACCAGGCTGCTCTCCGCCAGGTGGCGGAGGAGCGAGAGCGTCTCGCCGGCGAGTACCAAGAGTGGGTACTTGAGAGGGCCGAAGCCGATGAACAGCAGCGCCTCGCCGGGGTGGAGATGTCCCGGCGAGAGGGAGAGCTCGCGCAGCGGAAGGTGGATCTGGATTCTCATGAAGAAGACCTTGCCGCTCGCGAGGCTGCCCTTGGCGGGGAGCTGAAGGAGGCGAAGGCCGCCGCGGTTGCCGCGGAGGACGCCAAGAAAGAGCTCGCCGCCAAGGTTGAACAACTGGAGAAGGCGATGAAGGTGAGCGCCGAGAAGGTTGCCGCGCTCATCCTGGAGCGCGAGAAGGATGCTCACACAAACTCAGAGCTCCAGGTGAGTTTGTCCCAGAGGGGTGACGAGCTGAAGGCCGCCAAGGATTCCATTGAAGACTTGGAGCTGAAGGTCACCACCCTGAAGGAATCGCTTGATGCTGCCCGGGCCCGGGAGACCAAGCTGAAGGATGAGCTCCGCAAGGAGCGAACCTTGATGGAGAGCGTCAACAAGGCCTCCGAGCTCTTCCGGCAAACTATTGAGGTGTGGACCGAAGAGCTGGTTTCTTCTGCGTCCAACATTGACCAGGAGTTGCTTGCTTTGAAGGTCGAACATCTTATCTACTCGCCGGATCCAGATCTCCCGCACAGCGCCAAGCTCAGCCTCTTCTTCAGAGGCGTCGCTCCAGCCCTTGCAGGTCTCCGGAACCGCATCCCCGCGCAGCTGGCCGAGGAGTCGCGCCGGCTCTGCGCGGGAACTCTGGAGCGGGTCTTGACGAAGATCGTGTACCGCAACCCGGGGATCAATCTCACGAACGTTCTTCGCACCCTACCGGCAGATGCGGACACGGAGGCCCTGAAGGAGCAGGTCGGCCACATCATCGCCAAGGTGGCAAAGCTTGGCAGGAAGGAAGGCGACCGCGTAGACTAGGGCCCCATTTATCTTTATCTTTTCGTTGCTGCACATTATGTTATGAACTCATTAGTCCATTGCGACAAGTTATCCTTGTAAGATATTTGCTTTACTTCAATCAATCAGTGCAATGTTATCTTCCTTGTTCCAATCTTTGACTTTGTATGTTTTTCACCCTACGCTCCCGGGGAGCTTGCCGGCAAGGGGCCCTTGTCGCGAGCGCTGAGTGCTGGACTCTGAGCAGCCTGCTGGCCAAGGTCTTCGCCGGCAAGCAACCTTGCCGCAACTGGTCGCAACGCACTTAGCTTGTTGAGTGTACTCGGAAACGAGGCAAGGGCGCGACACTTGTCGCAGCTCACTTAAATCGTTGAGTGGACTCGAAAACAAGATAAGGGTGCGGCAAGCTACGGGTAGGTTCCTCCGCGCACAGGTTTTCCATACAAAGTGTGATCGTTCAAGGAAGACAACCAAAATTTTAAAATTTGAACTGGTCAAATTCTAACAACTTATCTTTCATATGCTGCTTGTTGCTTGCTTTTCGGTAAGGCTCTTCTTACTTGAACAACACTTAGTCCCTCCTCCACCTCCTTCCCCCCCGGCAAACTTGTGCGCGAGGAACGTTCCTTCTGCTTAAGAGAAAAGGAAAAGGAGAGGAAAACAAGCATATTGCCTTTCGACGTAATGGTGCTTACCGTATGTCTGAGTGTTGCATCAAATGCCAAACAAAACATGCAAATAGCAAAGAGAAGCATGCAAGAGGCAATCGATGCGAAAACACGAAACCTTTACTGATGCACGGGGTCTGCGCCCGGCTTTGTACAAAGGGTTACATGCAACAGCGGCAAGGCTTGTACAAAAGGTGGTTGCCGGAGCGGATCACGGCAACCGCGCCTTAGGGGTGAAACTTGCGAAGATGCTCTATGTTCCAGGAGTTGCTCACCGGTAAGCCTTCTTCGGTCTCGAGGCGGACAGCGCCGGGCCTCGTAACTTGTCTCACCCGATAAGGGCCTTCCCACTTCGGCGTCAACTTGTTGGAATTCTTGGCGGACTGAACACGCCGAAGAACAAGGTCGCCTTCCTCGAGACTCCTGGCCTTAACCTTGCGGCTATGGTAGCGGCGCAAAGCTTGCTGGTATCGAGCAGCTCGTACAGCAGCCTGGAGACGTCCCTCCTCAAGGAGCAATGCGTCATCTTGCCGCAGTTGCTCTTGCTCGAGCTCATCATAAGCGAGCACTCGAGGAGATCCGTATACGAGTTCCGTGGGGAGAACTGCCTCTGCTCCATAGACTAGAGCGAAAGGTGTCTGTCCGGTGGCTCGACTTGGTGTCGTTCTGATTGACCAAAGAGCCGCCGGGAGCTCCTCTATCCAATTCCTTCCGCACTTGCGCAGCCTGTCAAAGGTCCTTGTCTTGAGTCCGCGCAGCACTTCAGCATTTGCCCTCTCCGCTTGGCCGTTGCTCCTCGGGTGAGCAACAGAAGCGAAACAGACCTTGGCGCCAAGGTCTTGGACGTACTGCATGAAGGTGCGACTAGTGAATTGCGTACCGTTGTCGGTGATGATCCTGTTAGGGATCCCGAAACGGCAAACAATCGACCTGAAGAACCTGACTGCTGACTGTGCTGTCACCTTTCTCACTGGCTCCACTTCTGGCCACTTTGTGAACTTGTCGATTGCAACGTACAAGTACTCAAAGCCCCCGACAGCACGAGGGAAGGGGCCGAGGATATCGAGCCCCCAGACCGAGAAGGGCCATGACAAAGGGATTGTTTGGAGAGCTTGAGCTGGCTGATGAATTTGCTTTGCATGGAACTGGCACGCTTCACACTTGGTTACTAGTGCAGTTGCATCTTGGAGGGCTTCTTGCCAAAAGAACCCTTGCCGGAAAGCTTTCCCGGCAAGCGCCCTTGCGCCAATATGGTGGCCGCATATGCCTCCGTGTATTTCTGCCAACAGGTCCTGTCCATCTTCTCTGGAGATGCATTTCAACCTGACACCGTTGAGTCTTCTTCTGTATAGCTCGTTATCCACAAACTGATACATACTTGACTGCCTGGTTATCTTCTCTATCTCTTGAGGGTCGTCGGGAAGTTCTCCAGTTTGCAGAAAACGGACGATCTGCTGTGCCCATGCCGGAGCCCGGGGCTCGACGGCAAGGACTAAAGGCTCGAGGGCCGCTGCGGGAACCCCAGCTTCTACGGCAAAGACCTCTGGTCCTGTCGGAGCTGACGGTCCCCCGGCAAGCTCGCCGGGGCGAGGCTTGTCGGGAACACTTGCTTCAACTGCACAAGCCCGAGGGCTTGCAGGAGCAAACTGTTCCTCAGCGTTGTCGTTGATCCTGGGAACTTTGGCGGCGGGTTCAGGAAGATCCGCCGGCAAGTAGTCGCCGGAGACCAACTTTCTCTTCTTGGACTGCCCAATTGATGGTGTAACTGATGGCTGAGTCAGCTTGAGCAAAAAGGTCCCTGGTTCCACAGGTAACTTCATCGCGGCGCACTTTGAAAGGCCGTCTGCAATCTCATTTTGAGCTCTTGGGACGTGCTCCATCTGCAGACCTTCAAAGTGCTCTTCAAGCTTCCTCACTTCGTCGACATATGCTTCCATCAAAGGGCTCTGGTAGCTCTTGTTAACTTGTCGGACCACCAACTGAGAATCTCCCCGTACAATCAGCTTCCTGATCCCAAGTTCGGCCGCAATCCTGAGGCCGGCAAGCAAGCCTTCATATTCTGCAGTGTTGTTTGTCGCTTGCTCCCTGGGAAAGTGCATCTGGATAACATATTTGAGGTGCTCTCCGGTGGGCGCGATGAGTACCACGCCGGCACCGGCGCCTTGCAGCGAGAAGGCACCGTCAAAATACATTACCCATTCACTTGTCGCTTCTTGCACGGGTACACTTGTTTCTTGAACTTCATCTTCTGGTGTTGGGGTCCACTCAGCAATGAATTCTGCCAAGGCTCGGCTCTGTATGGTTGAAGTACTTTCAAACTTGAGTCCAAAGCTTGACAGCTCCAGTGCCCACTCGACGATCCTGCCTGTTGCCTCTGGATTGTGCAATATCCTCTTCAACGGAAAGCGAGTGACCACCGTTATCTCATGGGCTTGGAAGTAGTGGCGCAGCTTTCTCGAGGCCATGAGGAGGCCGAAAAGCAATTTTTGCACACCAGAGTACCTTGATCTAGCTCCCTGGAGAAGGGAACTTACAAAATACACTGGGCGCTGCACCATCTTCTTCCGCATCTCTCCTTGTTCCTGCGCAGAGTCTTCCTTGTCGGGGCCAGAGCTTGTCGGGACAGCCCCCTGCTTGTCGCTAGATTCGCTTGCCGGTGATGCTGACTCCTCGTCGGACTCCCTCTCCGCTACTAACGCAGCACTAACCACCTGGTTGGTTGCCGCTAAGTATAGCAACAACTTTTCCTGTGGTTTAGGTGCGACAAGTGTAGGAGTGGAGGACAGGTACCGTTTCAAATCCTGCAACGCCGCCTCCGCTTCCGGAGTCCACTTCATGGGACCTGCCTTCTTCAAGATTTTGAAGAAAGGTAGGGCGCGTTCTGCGGATTTTGAAATGAACCTACTGAGGGCAGCAACGCAACCCGCAAGCCTCCTGACATCCTTGACGCGCTTCGGGGCTTCTATCTGCTCGATGGCTTTGATCTTGTCGGGGTTGGCTTCAATCCCCCTCTGTGATACAAAGAACCCGAGAAGCTTGCCGGAGGGAACTCCAAAGACGCACTTCTCGGGGTTCAGCTTGAGCTGTATCCTGCGCAGGTTCTGAAATGTTTCTTCCAAGTCTTGAATCAGTGTCTCTTTGCTCTTGCTCTTCACCACGATGTCATCCATGTAGGCTTCTACATTCCTGTGGATCTGTGGCTCAAAAGCAGTGTACACTACCCTTGCAAAAGTTGAGCCTGCATTCTTCAATCCAAATGGCATGCGGATAAAGCAATAGGTGCCACATGGAGTGATAAACGCAGTCTTCTCTTCATCTTCCTTGGCCATGAAAATCTGATGATAGCCTGAGTATGCATCCAGAAAACAGAGTAGCTCACATCCGGCGGTGGAGTCAACGATCTGGTCAATGCGCGGCAAAGGGAAGGGATCCTTGGGACATGCTTTATTGACATCAGTGAAGTCTATACACAGTCTCCACTTCCCGTTGGCCTTGCGCACGACGACTGGGTTTGCCAACCACGTCGGATGGATCACACCTCTAACTAGGCCTGCTGCCTCTAGTTTCTTGATCTCCTCGTTGATGAACTCTTGGCGCTCCACGGCTTGCTTCCTTACTTTTTGCTTGATGGGCCGCGCATGAGGGCAGACAGCAAGCTTGTGCTCAATCACCTTCCTGGGAACACCGGGGATGTCAGATGGTTGCCAAACAAACACATCGACATTCGCCCGCAGGAAGGCGACGAGCGCGCTTTCCTATTTGCTGTCAAGGGTGGCACTGATGGTGAAGGTACCACCAGTGCCATCCTCCTTTGCGGACACCTTCTTGGTTGCCGGAGGAGCAGCCATCCCTTTCTTGCTCTTGCCGGTGGAGCTCGATGGAACGTCCTCGACGGCGGCGCAGCACTCCGAAGAGGTGCGGTTGCCGGAGTGGGTCCTAGAGCACTTGCCGGACTTGGTCTTCGTCTTCTTCCCCCCGGGAGCTTCAGCGGCAAGAGTATCCTTCTCGGCCGCAGCTGCCGCATCCCGGTAAATCTTGTCGGCGCAAATAAGCGCATCTTTCTTGTCGCTATGGACAGTGATGACGCTTATCGGCCCCGGCATCTTCAGCACGTTGTAGGCGTAGTGGGAAGCTGCCATGAACTTGGCGAGGGCGGGACGGCCGAGTATTCCATTGTAGGGCAATGGAATATCGGCAACGTCAAAAGTGATGCGCTCAGTCCTGAAGTTGAGCTCCCCGCCAAAGGTCACCGGCAGAGTAATCTTTCCCTTGGGCTTGCTCCTTCCCGGGTTGATTCCTTGGAATGAACCGGTCTCTTCGAGCTCGCCGTCTTGAATCTGGAGTTTCTTGATCACAGCAGAGGAGATCAAGTTCAGCCCGGCCCCGCCGTCAACCAACATTTTGGTGACCTTGAGGTTGCGGATGGTGGGGGAAACCAGCATCGGCAAGCACCCGACCGCCGTGGTGCGGTCAGGGTGATCCTCAAGGTCAAAAATGATGGGCGTGTTGGACCATTTGAGGAGCCTGCGCGACTCCACGGGCGGCTCCGCTGCATTCACCTCACGCACCCACTGTTTCAGCTGGCGGTGGGAGGTGTGCAGGGAGGCGCCACCGTCGACGCACAGGACCTCCGTGGCCTTCTGGAACTCCTGCTCGCTGTTCTCGTCGTCCTCCATGTCTTCATCGTCGTCTTCGTCGTTGTCGCGGCCCCGGGGAGGTCGATCTCCTTGCCGCTGCTTGGCCTTGCCGCGGCGTCCTCCCCGGCCATTGAATGGCCGCTTCTTGCTGGGCTCTTCCCCGCCACCTTGGGCCTTCTCCTTGTCGCGCCTCTCGTACTCAGCTTTTTGCTGCTCGACGAGGTACTCGACGCGTTTGCAGTTGGAGAGGTCGTGACCCTTGGTGCGGTGAATCTTACAGTATTGCTTGTCGGAGCTACCCGGCTTGTCGGTCGCCGCCGCAGGGGCAGGCTCCTTGCCGGAGCCTCCAGCCTGCGCTTGCTTGGCGGGGGCCTCCTTGCCGGACTTCTCGACGGCAAGCACTTCCTTCTTGCCCTTCTTCCTGTTGTTCCGCCGCCGGCTCTTCTTTGCCGGGGCGGCGTCGTCGCTGTCGCTTCCCCCTGCGCCAGCATCCTCCCCGGGGAGTTTCCTCCCCTCTTCTGCACGGGCGCACTTGTCGGCAAGAGCGTAGAGCTCGCTGACGTCCCTGATCTTGGTCATCGCCATCTCCTCACGCATGCGGCGGTTACGCACGTTCTGATGGAACGCGCTGATAACCGCAGCAGGGTGAACGTCGGGGATGTTGTGCTGTACCCGGCTGAAGCGTTGGATATACTTGCGCAGGGGTTCGCCTTCCTTCTGGGCCAAAATGTGGAGATCGCTCTCCTGGCCATGGGGTTTGTGGCCGCCGGTGAAGGCGCCAAAAACTGATGGCAGAGGTCGGCCCAAGAAGAGATAGAGCCTTCCGGCAAGTGCATGAGCCACGAACGGACGTTCGGCTTCAGCACGAGCGGGAAGTAGTTGGCTAGGATCTTCTCGTCGCGCCCCCCGGCAGCTTGCACTGCGATAGTATAGACGCTGAGAAACTCCGAGGGATGCGTCTTGCCGTCGTACTTCTCCGGTACGTCGGGCTTAAAGTTCTTCATGCTGGGCCACTGGACGCGCCGCAGCTCGCGGGTGAACGCAGGGCAGCCTGCCGCGTACGGCAAGTCGCCTGGTTCACCGGGCGCGGGTGCGTCGACAGTGTTCCCAGCTCTCTTGTCGGATTGTCGCCGAGCTTCTCGGCGGCGCTCGATCGTGGTCCGAGCGTCTTCATCTCGCCGGTCGTCGAGGACCTGGCGCTGGTCCCGACGGGCCCGCGGGTCCGACGAGGCCGTGGAGCCGTCGTCGGGGTTATTCCGGCGGGGCGGCGTCTTCTGCTTCTGCGGCGGGGAGTGCACGCTTGTCGCACCCCCGGCAGTCTTGTCGCCGATAGCCTTCGTCTTCTCAGCCTGCCGCGGCCGCGAGGCCGACGGCTGCTGCGGGGAGTCGTTGTTGGCGAAGTCTATCAGGCTCTGGATAGTGGCCCTCCATTCTTCGGCCTTGTCAGCCGCCGGAGGAAAATCAAGAAGCAGCTGCGCCCTTGCGAGCGCTTCTGCCGGAGTAGTGGGGAACGCGGGCGAGCGGTGCGAGGAGCGGGATACGCTCGGACTTCTAACGACGTTAGAAGGAGCGGGGTCCCGCGCCGGCGCCTTCGCTTTGCTCGTGCCCGGACGGGGGTCCGGGGCGTCCCGCGAACCTCCAGTTTGGCCTTGTCCCAGCAAGCGGATACCACCTCCCGTGGTATGGCGCTGCGGGGTCGTTGTGTGCTGTGATGGACGCGGCGCGTCCACGGAGACCGAGGTCCGGTCGTCCGTCTTGTTCTTGGATCTGGTGGCACCGTGAGTATCCTCACCGGCAACCACCCTTCCGACGGCGTCTCCCCCGCCCACCGTTGGCTCTGGTGGCGGCGGATGAGACGCAGACGGGCCTCCGACCTCCGAAGGCTTCTTCTTCGGGGCCATGGAGTTGTTGCTGATGAAGTTGCTGATGAAACTGGAGAGGTTGATGAAGAATGCGCCCGCGCGAAAGCCGGATCAGGTTCGCACAACCTCGACGCCCCCTACCTGGCGCGCCAAAGATGTCGGGGGAAACTGTCCGCCACGAACACATATGGGACCGGAGCCCCTTGTCTGTGCGGTACGAGGGCGGAGGGAGCACAAAGAGCAGATCGAAGCAGACGCGCGGGCAGTTTTACCCAGGTTCGGGCCGCACGGATGCGTAAAACCCTACTCCTGCTTGGTTGTGTATTGAGTTGAGCGCTCGAGAGCTTGAAGAAGCAGCTACACCGTGCGTGAGAGTAATCTAGGTTTCGAACCCCCTCCACGTTGTGCATGGGCCTCCTTTTATAATGCAAAGGGGTCACCGACAGGTGTCAACGTAGGAGAAAGGGGTAAAAATGTAAAAGAGGTGGTAGTTGTAACAGTGCGGGAACAGTGGAGCTACAGTACAGAACAGTGGTCTATACCTACTTTAACAGTGGGGGACAAGGGCATTCAATGCCCGTCGCCGTCGACCCCAAAAGCTCCCGCCTTAGCGTCTCCGTCCGCCACGGCGACGGGCCCATCACCGTGGTGCGCCACCGTGTACCCCAGGCTGCACAGCCGTCCGCCACGCGTCCCTGGTTAGGCCCCAGGGCGACGCGTGGGCCGATGAGCTGGAGCGTGGGCACACAGCGTAGCTTCCCCGGCAAGCGCCTTGCCGGGGCCTTGATCTTGCCGGGCCCGGGAACTTGCCGCTCCCCGGGCCCCTTGCCGGGGCGCGCATAGCGCCGAGGCAATATCTTCTAATCTTCCTGGCAAGCTCCTCTTGCCAGGGTCTTGTGTTAGTGGAACAGCCTTGAGCCTGGTACGGCCTTCCCGGCAAGCTCCTCTTGCCGGGGTCTCGATCTTCTGTCTTGTATACTTTGTTTTTGAATGGTTTAATAGGAGGCAGGAAGGTCTCCGGCGAGCACGCAGTAAACCTTGCCGCGGGAGGCTGCAACTGCCCGTGCACAAGTTGGGGTACTGAGGTACCCCTACCTTAGTACACCGACAGTCACCTTGCCGCTGCTTGGCCTTGCCGCGGCATCCTCCCCGGCCATTAAACGGCCGCTTCTTGCTCGGTTCTCCTCCGCCACCTTGTGCCTTCTCCTTGTCGCGCCGCTCGTACTCAGCTTTCTGCTGCTCGACGAGGTACTCGACGCGTTTGCAGTTGGAGAGGTCGTGGCCCTTGGTGCGGTGGATTTTGCAGTATTGCTTGTCGGAGCCGTCCTGCTTGTCGGCTGCCGCTACAGGGGCAGGCTCCTTGCCGGAGCCGCCAGCCTGTGTTTGCTTGGCGGGAGCCTCCTTGCCGGACTTCTCGATGGCAAGCACTTCCTTCTTGTTCTTCCTTCTGTTGTTCCGCCGCCGGCTCTTCTTTGCCGGGGCGGCGTCGTCGCTGTCGCTTCCCCCTACGCCAGCATCCTCCCCGGAGAGTCTCCTCCCCTCTTCTGCGCGCGCGCACTTATCAGCTAGAGCATAAAGCTCGCTGACATCCCGTATCTTGGTCATGGCCATTTCCTCACGCATGCGGCGGTTACGTACGTTCTGGTGGAACGCACTGATAACCGCAGCATGGTGGACGTCGGGGATGTTGTGCTGCACACGGCTGAAGCGCTGGATGTACTTGCGCAGGGGTTCTCCTTCCTTCTGGGCCAGAATATGGAGATCGCTCTCCTGGCCGTGGGGTTTGTGGCCGCCCGTGAAGGCGCCAACAAACTGGTGGCAAAGATCTGCCCAAAAAGAAATGGAGCCTTCCGGCAAGTGCATAAGCCAAGAACGAACGTTCGGCTTAAGCACGAGCGGGAAGTAGTTCGCCAATATCTTCTCGTCGCGCCCCCCGGCAGCCTGCACTGCGATTGTGTAGAAGCTGAGAAACTCCGAGGGGTGCGTCTTGCCGTCGTACTTCTCCGGTACGTCGGGCTTGAAGTTCTTCATGCTGGGCCACTGGACACGCCGCAGCTCACGGGTAAACGCAGGGCAACCTGCCGCGTACGGCAAGTCGCCTGGCTCACCGGGCGCGTGCGTGTCAACAGAGGCTCCAGCTCGCTGATCTGATTGTCGCCGAGCTTCTCGGCGGCGCTCGATCGTCGTTCGAGCGTCTTCTTGTCGCCGGTCGTAAAGGACCTGGCGCTGGTCCCGACGAGCCCGCGGATCCGACGACGCCGTGGAGTCGTCGTCGACGTTGATCCGGCGGGGCGGCGTCTTTTGCTTCCGCGGCGGGGAGTGCACGCTGGTTGCACCCCCGGCGGTCTTGTCGCCGTCGGCCTTCGTCTTCTCGACTTGCCGCGGCTGCGAGGTCACCGGCTGCTGTGGAGAGTCGTTGTTGGCGAAGGCGATCAGGCTCTGAATGGTTGCCCTCCAGTCTTCGGCCTTGTTTGCCGCTGGAGGGAAGTCGAGGAGCAGTTGCGCCCTTGCGAGCGCTTCTGCTGGAGAGGAGGGGAGCGGGGGCGAGCGGTGTGAGGAGCGGGATATGCTCGGACTCCTAACTGGGTTAGAAGGAGCAGGGTCCCGCCCCGGCAACCGCGCCTTGCTCGTGCCAGGGCGATGGCCCGGAGCGTCCCGCGAGCCTCCGGTTTGTCCTTGGCCCAGCAAGCGGATGCCACCTCCTGTGGCATGGCGCTGTTGGGTCGTCGTTTGCTGAGATGGACGTGGCGCGTCCACGGAGACCGAGGCTCGGTCGTCCGTCTTGTCCTTGGATTTGGTGGCGCCGCGAGTTTCCTCGCCGGCGACCACCCTTCCGACGGCGTCTCCTCCGCCCACCGTTGGCTCTGGTGGCGGCGGATGAGACGCAGACGGGCCTCCGACCTCCGAAGCCTTCTTCTTCGGAGCCATGGCGCTGTTGTTGACGAAGCTGACGAGTTTGGAGAGGTTGATGAAGAATGCGCCCGCGTGAACGCCGGATCAGGTTCGCACAACCTCGACGCCCCCTACCTGGCGGGCCAAAGATGTCGGGGGAAACTGTCCACCACGAACACCTATGGGACCGGAGCCCCTTGTCGTTGCGGTGAGGGAGCGGAGGGAGCACAAAGAGCAGATCGTGGTGAGCACGCGGGCAGTTTACCCAGGTTCGGGCCGCGATTGACGCGTAAAACCCTACTCCTGCTTAGTTTGTATTGAGTTGGGGAGCTCGGGAGCTTGAAGAACTAGCTACACCGAGCGTATGAGCGATCTAGGTTCCGAACCCCCTCTACGTTGTGCATGGGCCTCCTTTTATAGTGCAAGGGGTCACTGACAGGTGTCAACGTAGGAGAAAGGGTAAAAATGTAATAGTGGTGGTAGTTGTAACAGTGCGGGAATAGTGGAGCAACAGTGCATGAACAGTGGTCGCTACCTACTTTGACAGTGGGGGACAAGAGCATTTAATGCCCGTCGCCGTCGACTCCAAAAGCGCCCGCCCTCGCGTCTCCGTTTGCCACGGCGATGGCTTTATCACCGTGGAGTGCCACCGTGTCCCCCAGGCTGCACAGCCATCCGCCACGCGTCCCTGGAGTGGCCCCAGGGCGACGCGTGGTTCGATGAGCTGGAGCGCGGGCACACAGCGTAACTCTTCCCGGCAAGCACCTTGCCGGGGTCTCGACCTTGCCGGGCCCGGGAGCTTGTCGGGCTCTGAAGCTTGTCGCTCTCCGGGCCCTGCCGGGGCGCACGTCGCGCCGAGGCATGTCTTCTGAAGTGTAATCTTCTGGCCTTCCTGGCAAGCTCCTCTTGCCAGGGTCTTGTGCTAGTGAGGTAATCTTGAGCCTGGGACGGCCTTCCCGACAAGCTCCACTTGCCGGGGTCTTGATCTTCTGCCTTGTATACTTTGTTTTTGAATGGTTTTATATGGATCAGGAAGGTCTCCGGCAAGCACGTGGTAGGCCCTGCCGCGGGAAGCTGCTACTACCCGTGCACAAGTTGGGGTACTGAGGTACCCCTACCTTAGTACACCGACAAGTATTCCCGCTTAGTACAAGTGAAGGCTAGAAAGAGACTCGGAAGCGACCAGCTAGAAAGAAACAATGGTCATAAACATGCCTTGAGATTAATCAACATTGAGTGCAAGCATGGGTAGGATATAAATTACCATGAACATAAATATTGTGGAGGCTATGTTAATTTTGTTTCAACTACATGTGTGAACATGTGCCAAGTCGAGCCACTTAAATCATTCAAAGGAGGATATCATCCTATCATACTACATCACAACCATTTTAAAAGCATGTTGGCACGCAAGGTAAACCATTATAAGCTCCTAGCTAATTAAGCATGGCATGAGTAACTATAATGTCTAATTGTCATTGCAAGCATGTTTAATTCATAATAGGCTGAATCAGGAATGATAAGCTAATCATATTTACAAAAACAAAATAGGTCGAGTTCATACCAGCTTTTCTCCATCTCAATCATTTCATCATATATCGTCATTATTGCCTTTCACTTGCACGACCGAACTGTGTGAATAACAATAATAGTGCACGTGCATTGGACTAAGCTGGAATCTGCAAACATTTACTCAAAGGAGAAGACAAGGTAGTATGGACTCTTTGTTAGATTAACAATAATGCATATGAGAGCCACTCATCTTTTCATCGTGGTCTTCTCTTCTTGACCCCCAAAGAAGAAAAGAATTTCAAAGAAACACACTGAAATATTTTTGGAGTTTTTCTTTTTGTGAAGAAAGCAAAACAAGAACGAGAAAAACTATTTACACGGGAAAGCTCCCAACAAACAAAAGAAGAATGAGAAATCTTTTTGGATTTTCTTTTAATACTAACAACTACTAAGGAACTAATTAGAAAGAAAAGGCAAAAAGAAGAAAGAAATATTTTTAGGTTTTCTAAAATTTTCAAAGACACAAGAAGAAAGCGAGAAAAATAAACTAACAGTGATAATACAATGATAAAGTATGAACACCGACAACTGGAATGGATGTGTGAACATAAATGCAATGTCAGTGAGAAATACGTACTCCTGATGGCTTCTCGCCCCTCGTTGGTTACCCCAAGTGGAAGGTTTGAGATGTAGCGTAACGGCAAGTTTCCCTTGGCAAGATACCAAGGATCGAATCCCGTGAGACTCCGAGGGTCGACAAGAAGGTGTCAACGGTTAACGGCGCCAGATACTTAGCGGTTGACAGGACCTGCACACAGATACAAATAACTTTGCTCCCAACGAATACAGAGAGGTTGTCAATCCCTCCGGCCTTTTCGTTTACAAAGGATCAAACACAAGAGATAATAGTGATAGGTATAACTGCAACTAGGAAATAAGAACAGGAAGTAAATAGCGGGTGTGATCAGTGGTGGTAATATGGACCGGGGTCCCATGATGTTCACTAGTGATGTCTCTCTCCCAAAAGACGATAAAACAGCTAAGCGAGGTAAACAAATTACAGCTGGCAATTGACAGGATTATGTGCGCAAACCAATGCTAACTATGCTGTAAAGAAAGGTAGAGGCTCAAAAGCATGGGCGGTACGCCAAGGCAAGTAGACCGAAATCCATCTGCATCTACTACTAATCATCCACCTTGAGATATCTATCCAGAACATCTCGCTGGTATTAAGTTGCGAATCCCACCCAAAGTGTAAACTCAAAGCAACAGACAACTGCATTAAAAGAACTTTGCGTAAAGTAAACAATCCTTGCACCCGCAAGTACAAGCACCGTTGTTTTCCCCCTTGTGGCAACAACACATCCCCTGGACTCATGTTTCTGTCACTCAAACTAGTCATCAAGGGGCATGAACCCACAATCAAGCATAACGTTCCCTCTTGGAGTTACTACCTACTACTTGGCCAAAGCAATAAATAGCAACGGAGAACATGCAAGAATTACTCAAGAACATAAATATAAAAGAGGTGAATCAAATATATTACTCACACACAATCTGAACATAATCTCATAATCCATCGGATCCCAGCAAACTCAGCATAGCAACAGCAGAAAGATTACATATGTGCCTCGATCATGTAGGGCAGCTCACGAGGTCTAATCCATGAAGAACAAAGAGGGGAGGAGAACATCACATAGCTACTGGTCATGGACCCATGGTCCAAGGAGGACTACTCACAACTCATCCGGGAAGCGTCCATGGTGGTGGAGAAGCTCCCGGTGGTGATTCTCCCCTCCGGCAGGGTGCCGGGAAGAGTTCTCCTGATGCTCCCGATATTGGAAGCGCGGCGGTGGCGGAACAGAGGCGAGATCGTAAAAAAGGGTTCCGTCCTCGAGGGTTTTGGGACGCGAGGAGTATATATGCCAAAGGGGGTCACCAGAAGCGGAGAGGGGGGCCCAGGCGCCCCCCTAGGGCGGCCAGGGGTGGGGCCGCCTGGGCTGGCCGTCTGGGCTGCCCCTGGCTCCCCTCTGGCCCTGCTTTGGTTTTTCTTGAAGCTCCCGGTACGCTGATTTTTCCTGTATTTTTCCCGGAATTTTTAGGGCACTTTTAATATGGGGGAAACCTGAAATAGAAAAATAGCAGAAAACAGGAACTGGCACTGTGGTGCACTGAGTTAATAGGTTAGTCCAAATATGATCAAAAGTGTATGGAAGTGCATAAATATCATAGCAATATCACACAAAAGAGGCATGGAGCAAGCAGAAATTATAGATACGTTTTGGACGTATCAACTCCCCCAAGCTTAGGCTTTTGGCCTAAGTTGGTCCATGCCCATAGAACAAAGTATCCCTCTCCTGGGTACCGAGGTGGACCCTGAGGGTTCCACTGGTTTGCGAGCTCATGCGGCTCCCACTGAAAGATAGGCTCATGATAAGGATCAAGGGCTGGTGCTCGCTCAGGCACTGCGGGTTGTGGAAGTCCCCAAAATCTGTAGATGTCCTTGGGCCAAATAGTGTACTTGTCTGAATGAATGTCGAACAAAGAAGGTGCAGGCAAAGTAATAGTCTAAAAAGTATTCTGACTGAATATCAAATTATTAATAAGTCTCTTTTCCTTATCAGAACGAATAAATTTATGTGCTACCTTGCTGTCATAGTCTAAACAAATAGTGGGTAGCAATTTCTCCTCTTTTTCATAATGCCTAATAGGTATCTCAAAACGTCGAGCAAGGCGGGAGGCAAAGATACCACCGAAAATAGGACCCTTAGTACGGTTTACACTCAACCGTTTAGCAACCATAGCACCCAAACTAAAAGTTCTATCATGAAGTAAAGCATGGCGCAAAATGGCAAGGTTAGGGGCACTAAGTCCTCCACTCTCCCCACGACCAATTAAACATCTCCCGGTAAATAATGAATAATAGTGTGAGACAGGAAGATGTAAACTGACCACTCTCGCTTCTGACACCCTTCTCCTATCCCCTACGGTAACTAAATCAATGAAACTTTCCACATCTCTAGGACGTGGTTCTTCGACGCTGCCTTCATAAGGTAGTTTACACACCTCACAAAAATCGTAAAGCGTCATCTCCTTGTGTTCATCATATAAATCAAATTCTACTCAAGGTGGTGATCTCCTAGCATGAAAATGAAAATTTTGCATGAATGTATTAGTTAGATGGAAATACCAATCACACTGGTCACCGAGTAAGTCGGTGATGCCTGCATTCCCTGCCAAATATTATAATTCCTCATAAATTATGATCGCCTATAAGAATGCATCACATGGCCATTCACACGCCCGAATCTCCGCGGCACGAGGAAGATTGTACTTGGGCTTCTCCTTCTCCTCGTTCTCCTTCTCCTTCGAACCTCGGCTCGAGGAGCCTCTCAACAATCTCCTCATCATGTTCTTTCTCTGAAAAATTCTGAAATTTTAAGTGACTTAAAATAAAAGTGAACCAAACTCAACAAAATTGATAGCAACTACTCCTAAAAGTGTCTAGAGGCTATATCATGCATCAAAACTACTTTGGACCATATAAATTTGACATGCAAGCTCAAGAACAAGGTCAACTCAGCAGCAAAAATTTGTAATAAATAAAGCACTAGAACAAAAACTAATTGGACCATTGGAGGAGTCACATACCGAAGAACAATCCCCCAAAACAGTTTTGCAAATGATAATTTGAGCAAGGAGATTGAAAATGGCAGCAAGATGAGCTAGAACACGAGTTTGAGTTGTAAGATGATTTTTTCTGGAGGAAGGAGGAGAGGACGGGTGCTGGAATAAGTGGAGGTGGCACGTGGGGCCCACAAGGACAGGGGGCGTGCCCAGGTGGTATGGCGCGCCCTCCACCTTTGTGGCCCACTGGTGCAACCCCCTGGTGCATTCTCAATGCCAAAAATCTTGAAATATTCTAAAAAAATCATACTAAATTTTCAGGGCATTTGGAGAACTTTTATTTTTGGTGTATTTTTATTGCATAGATAATTCAGAAAATAGACAGATAGTACTATTTTTGCTAGATCATGTGGACAAATCCAGCAGGAACTTTCTCTGGTATGGTAATGACATCAATAAAAAGGGAAACTGCCTTGCAAGCTGACAAATGATATGCAAGCCTAAGAATCAAGGGGGTCTGGGTATCCTCAATCTCAGAGTTCAGAATATTGCATTGATGATCAAACATCTGCACAAATTTTACAACAAAGAGGACATCCCATGGGTTAATCTGATATAGCAACACTGCTACACAAACAACAATATCCCCCACAACTGCAGTAACAAAGGACCATTTTGGTGGAGAGATTGCATCAAACTCACTGACTTATATAGAGGTTGGGCCACCTGTCAAGTTAACAATGGAGATACAATCATGTTATGGGATGATGTATGGAATGGAAACATCCTAAAAAGAAAATGTGTTGAGTTGCACTCTTTTGCAAAGAAAACATGTATCGCCATCCATGAGGCAAAATCAGTTGATAATCATAGCAGCCTTTTCCAACTGCCATTATCCATGGCTGCTTATGAATTATGATCAATACTTATCATTAACTGAGTAGCTGGATGAAGTCAAAGATAATGAAGATAAAGATATATGGTATTTATGTGGGGCTACTCAATATACTCTGCAAAAAATTATAGGCTGCTAATGGGAAATCATCAAGCCCCTTTGCCTGTTCAATGGATATGGAAAACATGATGTCTACCTAGGCATAATTTTTTTTCCTGGCTAGCACTCAATGACGGAATTAACACATGTGATCTACTCATCAGGAAAAATTTCACTCTGGATGATACATCATGTGCTTTATGCAATGACCAGCCAATTGAAGACATAACTCACCTGCTTTTTGGATGCACCTTCAGTCAAAGCTTCTGGTGGAGCATTGGGATTGAATGGAACATAGACCTAAATATCAACATGATGATCATTGATGCAAAACAGAGATAAAAATGGGATTTTTTCATGGAAATTATCATCACATGATGCTGGTCCATCTGGAACCAAAGAAAGGATGAAATATTTGAAGACATCAGAAGTTCACCAGTCAAATGAAAAAGAAGCTTTATTGGATACTTAAGAGATACAATGATCAGGGCTAAGCCTAGTATCAAAGGTGGTATGCTCCAATGGTTAGATATCATGTAATTGTATTTTACTTAGAGATTTTAACTCTAACTTGATTGGCATAATCATGCCATGATGTAATTGAGTCTTTGTATTAACCACTAATGTTTAATGAAAAAAGATCACATGATTTTTCCCTACTGTAAATGGACCAAAAAAGTATTATTTTGCTTTATTTAATCTAAATAACAGAAAGTAAAAGATGGGTACAAAGGGTGGTGCTCTCTAAATTCATCCATCTCATTCTCAACGAGGTTGAAGTCTCATTAACAAACTTCTTTCGAATAACATAAAACCAAAGAATTTTCGAATAACACTAGGTTACCTCAATGGGGATATGCATGTCCCCAACAATAAGAGTATCATATTTCTTATTGACAGTAGGAATAGGGAATTCAAATCCTCCAATAGCAATAGTTGAAATTATTCCAATAGAATTGATGCTATTAACTTGAGGTTGTTTCTTTGGAAAGTGTATCATATTCTCATTACCATTTACATGAAAAGTGACATTGCCTTTGTTGCAATCAATAACAACCCCTGCAGTATTAAAAAAGGGTCTACCAAGGATGATAGACATACTGTCCTCCTCGGGAATATCAAGAATAAGAAAGTCCGTTAAGATAGTAATGTTTGCAACCACAATAGGCACATCCTTACAAATACCGATAGGTATAGCAGTTGATTTATCATCCATTTGGAAAGAAATTTTAGTAGGTGTCAACTTATTCAATTCAAGTCTATGATACAAAGAGAAAGGCATAACACTAACACCGGCTCCAAGATCACATAAAGTAGTTTTAACATAGTTTCTTTTAATGGAGCATGGTATAGTAGGTATTCCTGGATCTCCAAGTTTCTTTGGTATGCCACCCTTAAAAGTATAATTAGTAAGCATGGTGGAAATTTCAGCTTCGAGTATCTTTCTTTTATTAGTAACAATTTCTTTCATATACTTAGCATATGGAGACATTTTAAGCATATCAGTCAAACGCATACGTAAAAAGATAGGTCTGATCATCTCACGAAAGCGTTCAAAATCCTCATCATCCTTTTTTTGGATGGATTAGGAGGAAAGGGCATGGGTTTCTGAACCCATGGTTCCCTTTCTTTATCATGTTTCCTAGCAATGAAGTCTCTCTTATCATAATGTTGATTCTTTGATTGTGGGTTATCAAGATCTTTACATCATTATCATTACTAGGTTGAGCATCGGTATGAACATCATCATTAACATTATCACTAGGTTCATGCTCATTACCCGACTGTGTCTAAGCATCAAAAATAGAAATATTATTGGGATTCTCAGGTGTGTCTATAACAGGTTCACTAGAAGCATGCAAAGTCCTATCAGTTTTCTTTTTCTTTCTATTACTAGGACTAGGTTTATCAATATTAATTCTCTGAGAATCTTGCTCAATTCTCTTAGGATGGCCCTCAGGATACAAAGGTTCCTAAGTCACTTTACCACCTCTAGTTGCGACCATAACATAATTATCATTATTCTTACTATTCAACTCA
Organism: Secale cereale; assembly: GCA_902687465.1. Lineage (NCBI taxonomy): Eukaryota > Viridiplantae > Streptophyta > Magnoliopsida > Poales > Poaceae > Secale > Secale cereale. The sequence continues at coordinate 514,079,450 of LR738710.1, forward strand.
TTAAGCAAATCATTTTGTGCTTTAAGTACTTGTTCTACTTGAGTGGTGACCATTGAGTCATGTTTACTAATAAGCTTAAGATCATTAATAGTTCTAGACATATAATCACCCAAGTATTCAAGCGTATGAGAATTATGTTTCAATTGTCTACTAACATAAGCATTGAAGTTTTCTTGTTTAACAATAAAATTATCAAACTCATCCAAGCATTGACTAGCAGACTTATTATGAGGAATATCACCTTCATCAAATCTATAGAGAGAATTTACCTCTACTACCTGTGTCGGGTTATCAAGACCATGTATTTCTTCAATAGGTGGTAAATTCTTAACATCTTCAGCTTTAATACCTTTTTCCTACATTGATTTCTTTGCCTCTTGCATATCTTCAAGACTGAGAAATAGTATACCTCTTTTCTTCGGAGTTGGCTTCAGAGTTGGTTCAGGAAGAGTCCAATCATTATCATTGCTCAATATATTATTCACTAATTTTCAGCTTGCTCAACAGTTCGTTTCCCGAAAACACAACTATCTAGGTGGTCCCTAGAAGCATCGGTTAGTCCATTATAAAAGATATCAAGTATTTCATTTTTCTTGAGAGGATGACCAGGCAAAGCATTAAGTAATTGGAGAAGCCTACCCCAAGCTTGTGGGAGACTCTCTTCTTCAATTTGCAAAAAATTAAATATTTCCTGTACGACAGATTATTTCTTATGAGCAGGAAAATATTTTGCAGAGAAGTAGTATATCATGTCCTGGGGACTACGCGCACAACCAGGAGCAAGAGAGTTAAGCCATAACTTAGCATCAACCTTTAATGAGAAAGGAAACAACTTAAGAATATAATAATAGTGGATTTTTTGCTCATGAGCAAATAGGGTCGCTATATCATTTAATTTAGTAAGATATGCCATAATAGTTTCAGATTCATAACCATGAAAAGGATCAGATTCAACCAAAGTAATAAACTCAGGATCAACAGAGAATTCATAATCCTTATCAGTAACACGATAGGTGAAGTAGCGAATTCAGGATCATATTGCATTCTAGCATTCAAAGATTTTTCTTTCCACTTGTGTAGTAATTTCTTAAGATCATTCCTATCCTTACAGGCAACAAAGTCAATAGCTACTTCTCCTTCCATAACATATCCCTCGGGCACAATAGGCAATTCATATCCAGGGGAAGTAGGTCTAACATGTGTTTCAAAATTTTCAGTATCAATAATTTCATCAGTTTCAGAAATGTCATCATCTTCAGCATATTATATAGTTCTAGCTCTAGCAAGATGTACATCAAGTAATTTGCCCAATGGCACATTTTTATCAAATATAACAGTAGCATCATAAGCAACATTCATAGCAGAAGTGGCATCATGAATAACATGCGACATATCAGATTCAATAATAGGTTTAGCTGCCGCAAGCTTACATAAAACTGAAAGAGAATCAAGTGCAGAGCTAGATGGCAGTTCCTTACCTCCCCTCGTTCTAGAGGGAACGATCTTGGTTCTATCATCCTTCAGATTCTTCATAGTGACTAGCAAATATAAATCCCAAGTAACTCAGAGAATAGATCCATGTTCCCTGGCAACGGCGCCAGAAAAAGGTCTTGATAACCCACAAGTAGAGGGGATCGCAAGAGTTTTCGAGGGTAGAGTATTCAACCCATATTTGTTGATTCGACACAAGGGGAGCCAAATAATATTCTCGAGTATTAGCAGTTGATTTGTCAATTCAACCACACCTGGAAAACTTAATATCTACAGCAAAGTATTTAGTAGCAAAGTAGTATGGAAGTAACGGTAACAGTGGCAAAAGTAACAGTAGCAGTTTTGTAGTGATGGTGACAGCAGCAGTAACGAAAGTAACAAAGCGAGTATCAATATGGAACGAACTCGTAGGCAATGGATTGGCAATGATAGGTCTCGGATAATATTCATCATGTAGCAGTTATAACCTAGGGTGATGTGACGCCCCCGATTTGACCGTACACTAATCATGCACGCAAATGTGTACATCCAATATCCGGGACTCACAGGAAGATATCACAACTCAACTCTAGACACAAATAAAAGAATACAACCCTTATATTGCAAGCCAGAGGCCTCCAGGGCTCGAATACATAAGCTCGAATACACAAGAGTCAGCGGAATCAACAATATCTGAGTACAGACATAAGTTAAACAAGTTTGCCTTAAGAAGGCTAGCACAATAGTAGCAACAATCGAAAAGGCAAGGCCTCCTTGATACGTCTCCAACGTATCTATAATTTTTTATTGTTCCACGCTATTATATATTCTGTTTTGGATGTTTAATGGGCTTTATTATACATTTTTATATTATTTTTTGGACTGACCTACTAACCCAAGGCCCAGTGCAAATTGCAGTTTTTTGCCTATTTCAGTGTTTCGCAGAAAAGGAATATCAAACGGAGTCCAAATGGAATGAAACCTTCGGGAGAGTTATTTTTGGAACCATATCTACCCAGAAGACTTGGAGTACACACGAGAGAACGAGAGGGGCGGCCACGAGGGGGCAAGGCGCGCCCCCCACCCTCGTGGGCCCCCTCTGGCTCGCCCGGCGCCCTCCTTCCTCCTATGTATATCCATGTACCTGAAAACATCGAAGCAACAGAGAAAACCCTAATTCGACCGCCGCAACCTTCTGTTCCCGTGAGATCCCATCTTGGGGCCTGTTCCGGAGCTCCGCCGGAGTGGGGATCGATCATGGAGTGCTTCTACATCAATGCCATAGCCTCACCATTGAGTTGTGAGTAGTTTACCACAGACCTTCGGGTCCATAGTTATTAGCTAGATGGCTTCTTCTCTCTTTTTGGATCTCAATACAAAGTTCTCCTCGATCTTCGAGGAGATCTATTCGATGTACTCTTTTTGCGGTGTGTTTGTCGAGATCCGATGAATTGTGGGTTTATGATCAAGATTATCTATGAACAATGTTTTATTCTTCTCTGAAATCTTTTATGTATGATTATAATATCCTTTCAAGTCTCTTCGAATTATTGGTTTGGTCTGGCCTACTACACCTATAGTTCTTGCAATGGGAGAAGTGCTTGGCTTTGGGTTCAATCTTGCGGTGTCCTTTCCCAATGACAGTAGGGGCAGCATGGCACCTATTGTATTGTTGCCATCGAGGATAAAAAGAATGGGTTTATATCATATTGCTTGAGTTTATCCCTCTACATCATGTCATCTTGCTTAAGGCGTTACTCTGCTCTTATGAACTTAATACTCTAGATGCATGCTGGATAGCGGTCGACGTGTGGAGTAATAGGAGTAGATCCAGAATCGTTTCGGTCTACTTGTTACGGACGTGATGCCTATATATAATGATCTTGCCTAGATATTCTCATAACTATGGGCTTTTCTATCAATTGCTCGACAGTAATTTGTTCACCCACCGTAGAATTCTGCTATCATGAGAGAAGCCACTAGTGAAACCTATGGCCCCCGGGTCTATCTTTATCATATTACTTTCCCTTTAATTTCTATTGCCGTTGCTTATACACTTTTTTTACTTTCTGTTCTTATACCAAAAATACGAAAATACTATCCTATCTTATCTATCAGATCTCACTTTCGTAAGTGACCGTAAAGGGATTGACAACCCCTTATCGCGTTGGCTACGAAGTTCTTATTTTTTGTGTAGGTGCGACAGACTCGCGCGTGGTCTCCTACTGGATTGATACCTTGGTTCTCAAAAACTGAGGGAAATACTTATGCTACTATGCTGCATCACCCTTTCCTCTTCGAGGGAATACAATGCAAGCTCGAGAAGTAGCACTCCTGCCTGGGATCCTCCTAACTACTCCTGGTCGTCGGCGGCCGTCACGTAGTAGTAGGCACCCTTGGGGTAGTAGCAGTCTTCAAAGGTGGCATCTGGCTCCTAGGCTCCATCATCTGGTTGCAACAACCAGAAGAAGAAGAAGGGGGAAAATGGGTAGCAAAGCAACCATGATTACTCATCCAAAGTACTCGCAAGCAAGGATTTATACTACATATGCATCGGTATCAATGAAAAAGGGTAGTATATGTGGACTAACTATAGAATGCCAGAATAAGAGGGGGAGAAGCTAGTCCTATCATAGACTAGCATCTTCTGGAAACCACTGTTTTGCAACAACAGGAGGGAGTAGAGTAGTATAACATCAGTCATATTTAAGTTGTTGTAACAACGCTCCGGAATCCTTTCTCGACTCTCGAAGCAACATATCCAATGATGCCTCAGCATCTAGTTCTAGTTGTATCGATCGGGATACAACTCCGAGTGTCCATTACCTTAGGACAGACTATCGATAGATGTTTTCTTCCCTGCAGGGGTGCACCAACTTACCCAACACGCTCGCTTAACTCTGGCCGGACACACTTTACTGGGTCATGCCCGGCCTCGGCCAAAACGATACGCCCCAACCCGACCAAGGCTTAGTAGAGAGGTCAGCACGTCGGACTAAACCTATGCCCCCAGGGGTCTTGGGCCATCGCCCCGGGAACACCTGCACGTTGCGTACGCAGCCGGGATCAGACCTAGCTACCTCCTTAAAAAGGCAGGAGCTTACGCAGTCCAACCCGGCACACGCCGCTCAGTCGCATGACGTCTAATAAGCTTCGGCTGATGCATACGATGCAGAACGCCCATACTATGCCCATGTGATAGTTAGTGCTATCAGGACAGAGGCCCCTCAGATCAAATATCCAAACCGTTTAGTGTCTTGGGAGCGCGCGGTAATGAGCAGAGACTCACAATCATGTGACCCCATTGCCCCATCTCGTGGATATACGGCAAGGGCCTAGAATGCCCGGCCATGCCATGTAATTTTCTCGCGGACACATTCTAGGTCAACCTGACTACATATCACTCGCAATTAAGCTCGTGCGGGTACCCCTCAGGGCCGACCCGTCTTTAGTAACATGGTTCAGTGTAAAGTCATAGTAACCATAGTAACCGTGTGTCTAACACCAAAGGGAACCCTGAGGAATCACCCTCGATGGAATTCCACATGATGTTATCACGAAGATGAACGAAGGAGGAATCACCATCAATGGTACACACTTGAGGGGTTGCACGACAGAGTCGTTATCGGGAGTGGTGAAGGAGGAATCACCCGCGATGACCAGGACCAATTAACTTCACTACAGAGATCTCATCAGAAGTGCTATACGAGGTATCACCCTCGGCACTCGATAGTAACTCTGCCGAGTCATACAACTAGGGGGGTGATGTGCGGTGTCGGGGCCTGGACGTCGATCACGTTGATCAAGTCATATGGTAATCCAGCGGGGGAAATAGGGACAAGGTGGGGGTCTCTGATGGTTCTCTAACTAGCCTATACTAAGCAGTTACAATAAGCAGGTAAGGTATGAAAGTAGGTAACAACAATAGGCTATGCATCAAAATAAGATCATACAAAAACAATAGCAGTTCTAATGCAAGCATAAGAGAGAAACGAATGGGCGATATCAGAATGATCAAAGGGGGTTGGCTTGCCTGGAAGCTCTTGTGCAAAGGAAGGGTCATCGGTGACGTAGTTGATCACGGGGGCATCATCGGTCTCGGGGTCTATTGGAGAGAAGAGTGGGAAGAAACAGTAAATACAGAGCAACAAAGGTACCACTAAGCATGACAAGACGATACACAGAACTAGGGTTGAACTAGCATAGTGCTACACGTTGTAGACGGAGGGGGAAAACATCCGAGGATGATTTCCCGATGTTAGACGGATTCCGGACAGAAGAAAGAGAGGGGACGGTTCCATGTTCAACACGATAGGGGCATGTGACAGATGAACAGACTACGTATTCGGGTTCGTTGGATTTTTCTGATCGATTTTCGTATATAAAACAATTTCATCCAAGTTACGGTTTAATTTCTATGAATTTCTAAAGTTTATAACATTTACTAAAGTTATCTAAATTAACAGGAAGGGATTATTGCGTCATCATGATGTCACTGCAATGTCAGCAGTCACCAGACTGGTAGACCGGTCAAAAGACCAATGGGTCCCATATGTCATACTCACAGGGACTAACAGTAGTTTATTCTATCTAAACAAAGTTAAAAAGCAGCAGGGCCCAAATTTCACTGACTTGTCAGGTTAACTAATTAGTTTTATTTATAAACATGTTTTAATTAGATTAATTATGCGATGGGGCCCGTGTGTCATTGAATGGGGCCTGCCCAGTCAGCACGGTTGACTGGGTCAACTGGCCTAGGGGCCCAGGGTCAGTGGCTGAGCGGTGGGACGGCGCCACGTCGGTGCTGAGTCAGCGCGGCCATCGGAGTGCACCGGCAAGCCCAACGCGGTGGCGAGCTCTGGCGAGCTCGGAAATGAGCTACGGTTGACAAAACGGACGCGACCAGGCTCTCTGGAATGGCCTCTTCGCACCGCATCCGATGGAGGGGAGCGCGACAACGGGGGTGGCCGGAATGGTCGCCGGTGATGACGTCGGGCGGTGACAGTTGCGGGTGTGCGACGAGGACGGTGCTGCAGTGCGCGCGTGAGCAAACGAGGAGGCTAGGCGAGGTCTACGCGGTGCGGCGAAGCAGATGGGCAGCAGCACGGGGCCGTTTGGCCGCCGGAACCAGGCCGGCGATGAGCTAGGGCAAGTTGGGGGCGGCGCGTATAGCTAGGGAATGGCGACGAGAGAGAGGGGAGGAACCAGGGGCTCACATTGAGCCTTTAGAGGTGCAAAGCTGGCTCGAGGGAGGCTCGATGGTGATGAATTTGGCGATGGTGCGCGGGTGGCCGAAGGTTGAAGAAGAAGTCGAGGAGCTGGATGCAGAGGCGCTCCTGCTCGGGTGACTTGTCGGGGAGGAAGAGGAGGTCGAGGCGGTCCTTCTTGGCACGGAGGCGAGGCGAGGGCCGGCCGGTGGCCTTGGTGGTCAGAGCAGTGAGGCCATGGCGGCGCTCGGGCAAGGGGGAGCGGAGAGGGAGCAAGGGCAGAGCGAGAGGCTAGGGTTTGGGGCGTCGAGAGGGGGTCGACAGCGTCTTGAGGGTGTCAGGCAGTCACCGGATGGCCGCCCCGTTGTCATCGGCGCCGTGGATGGTCGCGTGGCGGCCAACCTGCCCTTGTTGAACATGGTTGAAGACGACTGGCGCTAGTGGGCTGGGCCGGGCACTGTTACCTCAGCGGGGCCGTGCACACAGTGCCGCCTGGCCCTTTCCTTTTCTTTCTTTATTTTCTATTGTTTTTTGGTTCCTGTTTTGCCTTTAATTTAAATAGTAAACTAGTTCTATAAAATAAGTAACTTGGTCTAATATTAGTGATACAAATTTAGTCACTGCCACAAAAGGTCTGGTGAGCCTTTGAATTCATTTGAATTTTACATAAAATGACAATGGATTAATGGGGCTATTTTGGTCACTGCTTTAATCATTTTAGGGCATTAAAACATGTTATAAAAATATTGGTTCACCACCAATATTAGTTATGGATTATATGCCACAAGATGAACATTTTTGATTTCAAGTCTGACAAATATGAATTTTTGACTTTAGATTGGATTTGAAATTGAATAGTGATTTGGATCAAGTGAACATTAGCAACAATAATGTGATGACATGGCGCCATTAATAGGGGATTACTATAGCATGACATTGGGGGTGTTACAAATCTCCTCCACTACAAGAAATCTCGTCCTGAGATTTAAGTGGGGAAGTAAGGGTAACTTCGGGATAACTGACCCTTATAGTGTTGGTTATCTGGTGAACAAATCAGGGAATGAGGCAGAAGTATCTCTCGAGTTGAAACTTAATAAAACATCGAGAGCAAAGTATGAAGGTACAATATGAAGTTTCAAGCGAATGGACAAACGATGGATACCTGAACAGAGTGTGAAAAAGGGGTTCAGACCAACAGAATAAGTATTGCGGCTATAACCGGAATAGAATATCTCTAGGAAGGTGGCTCATGATCAACATACGAAGCCAAACGTGAGAATAAACTAAGAAACAAGGGTGTACAGGAGAGTCAGGTTTTAATCTAGTTGAACTGTGGGTTATGGGCCCACCATGTGGGTTAAAAGTAGGAAGGGTGCTGACATCTTGCACGGTCATGAAAGCAAGGCATGTCAGGGGATAGCCTATCAGTTATGCTGGCAACAATGTTGGTTCCAAGGCGAGGGATGAAGAGAACCATTTTCCTGCTCGTTGGAACGAGGCGGACCATTAGGCGAAGTTCTCGTCCATCGGTGGTTACGGGAAGGTCATCAACAATAGTAACATGGTCTTACTGGCAAAGTTGTACACCGAGGTGTTTGCATAAGCAGGGAAAACATTACTACTTAGATCATATAGATCACAAGGAAGGTTAAACAAACCAATGGAAAGGAAAATATAATTATCTGTTTAAACAAACCAATGGAAAGGAAAATTTGTTTGAACACAAATAATAGGAACATATCCTAAGTCAGATAACAAGGAACTCAAGGTATAACACAAAATAAGAACAAGTTTTGTGTTGGAGGTAATGCAAGAATGTTGTTGATGTTAATATGAATCATCGAGGGGAAAGGATGGTATTTCTCATCATGAATTCGATTCACAACTTGGAAGAAGGCAAACCATTGTTGATGCTGATCATGACACATTTGTCGAGAGATTTCATTAAGATGTAATCGATCAACGATGACATCAAGTCAAATGAATGATGGAGCGAAAGGTTATTTAAACCACTAGGATAATACAAACTTGAAATCAAGCTTGCTGTTCAAGGAGAAATGATATGGCGAGGAAGATCGACGTAGGCTTAGCTTGTCGGCGTCCTGGGAACCAGGGTACCCGGACTTGCCTATCTGCGGGCCGCGACGCGCTCCTACCACGGCCTGGTATGGCCCAGCTGATAGACTAGCTGCCCAATACCCTCGCGAGGGGGCTAGACCTCGCGAGAAGAACGGCGTCAAGACCCCCTCAGGAGCGGCCTCGGCTAGGTTGTTCCGGAGGGGCGGAGAATCCAAGGCCAAGCCTGCCTCAGGAGGAGGCAGTGACGCACTACGCGCCAGCGGCACAGTTGCCATTTTGGTGCAAAGGAGACAGCGCAGGCGCATGTTCCCGAGGAGCAGGACAAAGGTTTCCCCTTCGATGCAACAAGACCGAAGACCGCAAGGACGACAGGGAGGATATCGCCACCGAGCCCACCACCGCGTCATAGACTAATCCTTTTGCAGGTGAAGACCACTTTTGTCAGGACAAGAACGTCCTTGTGTTCCCGCTCAAAATGGCCATTGTGGGATTCCTTCCCACCTAAACATTTCGGGGGAAGAGGACCCTAGCCGCCTATATAAGTAGCTAGGATCCCCACTATGGGGGAGGAAGTCGATTAGATCCAGAAACTCGGCCCTCGCACAAAGGAGCAAGAACCCTTGCCTCATGACCCTCCTGAGCTGTCCTCCTAAGCTCAAGAACCACTGTACTCATCCATATTCAAGCCCTCCCGAGGCCAATCCACCAAAGCAGGAAGTAGGGTTTTACACCGCAAGGTGGCCTGAACCTGGGTAAACTCTTGTGTGATTTACTTGTTGATCGCTTGAATCTCTTCATCGACGAGGCCGAGACGCTAGGTAGACAAGAGTGGGAGAGATCTTCGTTCACGCCCCTGTGTTCGAACTTCTTGGGTTTGCGGAGCACGTAATCCGACATTTGGCGCGCCAGGTAGGGGGCGTGTCGAGATCTCGCCTCTCCGACAACCTCGTCCCGCTCTCGTCGCCGACTTCGCTCCACTGCCATGGTGGACACACGCCGAGCACGCGCCGCCCGCCTCGGCGCGAACGTCACTCAGACGGCGCCCGCGGGCAACGGTGCACCGCTCCGCCCCAACTCGCCGGTCGCCAACGCCGCCACCGACCCGGCCGTCCACGAGCAGCAGGACTCGTCGTTGCCACTATCCGTGCAGCGCGATGGCCGCACGGCGACGCTGTCACCCTCGCCGACCGCGGCGTCGTCCTCGCTGATCCGCCGCAGGCCGGTCTACCAGCAGCCTACGCTATTGATTGCGCGGGAGCTCCTACGCTACCGCTCGGCGGATGACCTCTATGATGAGTGGGTCCACCGCATCACCGAGCTCGTCAACGCCACCGGGGAGGCACCTGCAGCCACTCACTCCTCCCATCCTTCATCGCCCATGGCGGGGAGCGAGGGCCACGGTGTCCCGGCTCCACCTCCACCCTACGACGCCAGCCATGAGGTCAGGCGCGAGGCTCCGCGGCATGAGCCGCCCCGCAGGGCCGATGCGTGCGACGAGGAGAGCTGCCAGGTGATCCCACATCCCCAGGAAGGAGCTCGAGGCCCCCCTGTCCCGCAGCGCCAAGACCGCGCACCACAGGAGGTGGTGGCGCCAGTGCCCCAAGAACCAGCACCGCAGGCACAGGGGGCGCCTGCAATCATGAGCGTGGCTGGATGTCGCGCCTTAGCTCCTGAGCTACAGCGCCTCGTCTGGCCCGACAAGTTCAAGCCGGATCTGCCTCCGCGCTATGATGGCACCACCGACCCCACAGAGTTCCACCAGCTCTACGAGCTGAGCATTGAGGTGTCCAACGGCACCGAGCAGGTCATGACGAACTGGTTCCCCATGGCTCTCAAGGATGGCGCACGCTCCTGGCTCCTGAACCTCCCCGTGGGATCCATCTCCTCCTGGGGGGAGCTTCGTGAGCGTTTCGTCGCCAGCTTCCAGGGCACCCGCGACCGAGCCCCAGCGGCCGCGGATCTGCACCGCGTGAGGTAATAGCCGGGAGAGAGACACTACAAAAGTACATCCAACGTTTCAAAAGCATGCGCCCCCGGATACCCAGGGTCTCGGACGAGGCCATCATCTCGGCGTTCTCCGACGGTGTCCGCGATGTCAGGATGAGGGAGGAGCTCGCCATCCGCGAGGACCTATGCACAGCCCTCGAGATGTTCATGCTCGCTGCAAAGTGCGCTAGGGCAGAGGAAGGATGCCTGTCGGGACCCCGATCCTAAGTCACACAGGTGTAGCCTGTAACACATCATATCACTTTACGGCCTTACGCACGGTATCCCCACGGGTGCCACCTTACCTGGCCTGGGACCGTTTGCGCATTTTGGCACACGTATATGATAGTGTCGCTAGCATCCATATGACAGAGAACCCGGGCCGACATGACTAGTTATAAACCAAAAGTGGCGCTAAATTACAGAGACAAGCATACATGACCCAGCAACAAACGTGTCGGTCATCAACGTATGAACCCAAGTCGTAGCAAGCTACAAGGACTTAAAGGAACAATGCGTGACATTTCCCCTAAGGGACAGACACGGGAACGAAGAAGGACACATGCCGGCCAGCCTAAGTGTTCCGGAGCAGTAGCAAGCTACCGAGGCTCAGTGGAAGCACTAGGAGACATTTCCCTGTAAGATAGGCTACCAAAGGTAAACAACTAGGTGTCGGATCCCACACATAGCAATACACATTACACGTACGCATAACATGCAAGTATGTGCTGCACAACATGGCATCACAACATAACTCAACAACTCATATAGATAAAGGCCCAGAAGAGCCATCATAACATTTATTACAAACAGAGGTCACATGACCCAACATACAGAGCATACAGGCAACGGAAGCATAACATGTCTGAGTACAGACAACTACAAATGAAAAAGGCTGAGAAGCCTGACTATCTACAAGACCCTCCAAAGGGTACAAGACCGTAGCTGAGGTAACAAGCTAAACGTCGAAGTCCACGCGGAACCACTAGTGAGACCGGAGTCTCTCTGCAAAAACATAAATTAAGCAAACGTGAGTACAAAGGTACTCAGCAAGACTTACATCAGAACAAGCTACATATGCATCAGTATCAACAAAGGGGTGGTGGAGTTTGACTGCAGCAAGCCAGCTTTGACTCGGTAGCTATCCTGAACTACGACTGCAAGTAACTCTTTTGATGTGGCGCACACGAGTCCACACATTCCACCAATCAATACACCACTATGCATCCGCTCCCGTCTCCCTACGAGAAGGCCATCCATAGCACTCACGCTTATCTTGCGTGTTTTAGGGTATCCACTTTCACTTGTCTATGAACTGTTATAGGCAACCCAGAAGTCCATTACTGCGGACACGGCTATTCGAATAGATCATATATAAAACCCTGCAGGGGTGTACTTCTTCATACATGTTTCCACCACTTAGCGTCTGCACATGACATGTGCTCGGCAGACTTCAAGCGAAAGCCGACGTGGGTGTAGACCACGACCTACCTAAACACTCAAGTCTCTAGTCCAGGTTTATCGCCTATTCAGGTTCCATCCGTAGGGAGTCCGGCCGAGGTTTCCACATACGACCCCGAGCGATGTGTACAGGGTTCCGCGACACCAAACGGGCGCCCGGTATACCCGGCCACGTGCCTACCGCATCATAGCCCACCCCTCCGGTCAGCGCTGCCCATGGCCTCCAGCATACTATAAACACCAAAAACTACTTGCAACTCCTGGACAAGGGACTAGGGTGGTTAAGAAGTCGGGCGGGGTCATATTTCAGGGCCCAATGCATGGTAGTAGCTATTTCATGGATCACAAACACAGAACTCAGTTCCTGAGGACGGCTGCAATGAGACAACCCACCATGTACTCCTACATGGCCTCTCATCGCTACCTTTACCGAATCGTGTTCACACACTTAGCTCACACACAGTAGGACATGTTCATCACCCTTCCAATTTATCCCCGATGAATCAGACCTGACACAACTCTAAGCAATAGCAGTCATAACCAGAAAGCATGAATGAGTAGGCACAACATGGCTCAAACAACTCCTACTCATACTAGTGGGTTTTAACTATTTACTGTGGCAATGATAGGTTATGAAGTGGAAAGGGGTTCAACTACCGTAGCAGGTAACAGTTGAACGTTGTTGTCCTAATGCAGTAAAAGAGAGCAAGAGCGAGAGAGTGGGATTGAATCGGAATGCTCAACGGGGGTTTTGCTTGCCTGGCACTTCTGAAGATAACATTGGGTCTTCATCGGTGTCATCGATCACATCGTCGGAACACGTCTACTGAAAGGGGACAAACACCGGCAAACAAGAAAGAACACGATCAATGCAATGCGACAATATGATGCATGATGACGACATGGAAATATGCTGTTGATTGAGCTAATGCAACTAGCAACCATATTAAATGAAGTTGGTTTGAACCAAAGGTTCAAATTCAAACTCCATATGTGATTATTTAATTGTCATTTAATTGATTTGACCTGGTCAGCAGGTTTAACTTGTTCAAACATGCATGAAAATGCCATAAACAAATTCCTTGAATTTTTCTGATCAATTTTCATATATAAATTATTTTCATTGGAGTTATAGATTATTTTTTGTGATTTTTAGAAGTTTTAGCTATTTTCTAAAATAAATAAATCATTTCTGATTTATTTTAAAATCCCAGAAAATACTTATTACATCAGCATGACATTACTGTGATGTCAGCAGTCAACGGTTGCTGGTCCAGGTCAAACCTGGCCAGTGGGGCTCACTGGTCAGTGACACAGGGCTGGTTTGTGTGGATGACATGTGGGACCAGTCAACGTTGACTTGACCAAAGTCAAAACTGGCACGTGGGGTCCACAGGATTAGTACTAATCTAAACAGGAAAATTAGACTAACCTAATTAGGCGTGGGGGCCCACATGTCAGTGTCAGTAGGCTAACTAAGCTTAATTAAAAGCTTAACTAAAAAAATTAGAAGAGGCCAGGGCCCACTTGTCAGCGACTCGGGGAGGTCAAACCTCCGGTCAGACAGGCCAAACGACCGGCGGCTAGCTGCCGGCGAGGCCGAACGCGGCGGAGGGCGTCGGAAAACCGCCTCCGGCGACCAAAAGAACGGCAGAGGGGCTTGGCGTGATGCTGGTCCTCATCCGCATCCAACGGAGCCATCAGCTCGCGCCGGGGAGGACCAGAACGACGGCGGTGAGGGGAAGTGCGGTAGCCAGAGTTCGGGCGTCGGCGAATATGACGCTACAGCGCACGGTAGGAGCAACTGGTGGCCGAAATCGATGCGCGGGGTGCACTGAGTGCAGTGGTGAGCTCGGACACGAGCGGCGGGGGCTAGAACGACGGCGGCGACATCACCGGCGGCGTGGAGTTCGCGGGCATGGTGGGGGTCGGAACTAGGGCATGCGCATGAGTAAGAAGATAGGGGGAGGAGCAAGAGGGGCTCACGGCGGAGGTAGTGGTGGCCCCGGTGAGCTTGAGGAAGCACCGGAGCGGGTACATGGCCGCCGGCGATCTCGGCGGACCGAGGTTGAAGATGAAGAAGACGGCGATGTTTCAGGGCTTCCGGCATCGCCTAGCTTGGTGATGAGGTCAAGGACCAGGTGGCCGAGCTACTGGGCACGCCGAGGGGTCGAGGAGGAGGCTCTGGGTGCGGCAACGGCGGGCGGCGGCGACGGTGGCGCTCGGCCACGAGGCGCGAAGCGAAAGAGAGGAGGGGATGAGAACGGGGGAGTGGCGAGAGGGTTCGAGGCGTTGCGTGGCGTCTCCAGGGCGTCGAGAGGGAAGCGGCAAGCAGGAGGTGGCCGGGGTGCGTGTGCGCGCATGGCGGCCACACGCCTCGCGTCCTCCTAGCGCGAGGTAGGCGATGACTGGCACTGTGGGCCAGATGGGCTGCACAGTGCTGGGCCGGCTCTGGTGCAGGTAAGCAGCCCAGGTGAGCTCTTCTCTCTCTCTCTTTTCTAATTCTTTCTGTTTTCTATTATTTCTGCAGGTTTGTGGCTTTTCTAAAAAAATGCTTGGGCACTTACAAAAATCACCAAACTGCTCATGCACACTGTTTAGCATATAACCAACATGGAACATTTTAGTTTAGGATTATTTGGACATTTAGAATAATTAGTAGCATTTAAATGCCCAAATGCAAATACTTTAAGATTTAATTCAAAAATCCAGAATGGTCCTAGAAATATGTGCAACATTTTTGGCAGAGGTTTTTAATCAATCCAAAAATGATGAACTTTTCCAAAGGGCATTTTGGGTTCATTGAAAAAGATTTTAAATTTGACCCTATTTGAATTCATTTGGTGCTAGGGTTTGAACATCCCCATTTCCAGTTTCTGAGAAATTTAAACATGATACAACAGGCAAGTGCTAGCCTAGTGCAAGGTGAATCTAGGGATGTGACAACTCACCCCCACTAAACAAGAATCTCGTCCCGAGATTCAAGCGTAGGGTAAGAAATCAGAGGGGACACTAACTAACACAGTCCTCATGATCCAAGTGCCCTTCATATGAATGTTGATTGCTTTCAACATGTTGATCTTGATATCCTTGCTTTCGAGGTCTATGTCCAACACAGTGACGACGAAAGAAACTTTACAAAATTGATCTCCAGAAAGATCGAGCAACTCAAGATCAACTCATGGAGTGAGACATTGAAACATCTCTTGAGCTGAGGCACGGAACACACATCCAGAGGGATGGAGTGAAACAAATGATGAAGGTTCACTCGGTAGGCAATAATTCCACACCTAAGAAGATGATGATTGAGGTCACCAGATGGGGCACCTTAGAGAAGGTGACTCGTAGAATTATTCCCTTAAGTGGCAAAAAGAATTACTTTTGATATAGAGATCATTGAAATTCTCTATACCAGCCTAAGGTAATCACAAACGATCGTTTGACGGAGTCCGAAAGAACGACATTCTCGGGCCAGAATGGATGATGTGGACTACCTTGTTGAAGACAACACAAGGGATGATTTTGCTTATCATCGGAATTGGATGGGACCCATGGCAATTCCACTTCTGAAGATAATCCTGAATAGAAGTGGCTGAGAAAGGCAACCCATGGAAAATTGGCACATTGGCGGTGCAAGCTGGGAACAAAAATGCAAATGTTGGGAATGATTATGGTAACTGGGGTGAATCCCAACAGTAGAGAGTAAATATACTCTTGAGGGGTTATAGCATAACCAATAACACTGGGAGCAATCCCGGTTTGTGTCGAGGATAACATCTAGTGCTTGTGCGTGCTCTCAAGAACTTGAGCATTTCCATCATCATCAAGGTTTTACCATTATCCATGACAATGGTGCTGACAACACCACATACGACCATGATGAATAGCGATGGACGATGCATATGCAAAGGAAGATAACACTTTCTCAGATTTCACCTTAGCGGTGTCAAGGGGCAAAATCTGGATGGTCGACCGAGAGACATTTAGCACTCCTCTTCTAATGTTCTCCTTGATGTGCTAGCGCAACCCATTTATTAAAATGGTTTGGTACCTAGAACGTCAGGTAAAAGGTCGGACTTCAGGAGCACAAAAATCCATAAGGAACAACTAGGGAGTAAATCCTACGAAGTCCTTATGGGGAGGTGGCCAACTTCTTCAATCAAGATACTACAACAATAGGTCTTCCGGTTGGGTGTGTTGGCCACGACATCCACCTTACCGGTTATCGAGAGACCAATATTATAGATCTTGGGAAATGCTCCAACCATCATATTTGCCTGCGATTCAGTTCTGGTTGGTGTCAGGATATTCCAGACTCATCGAGTCTAGAAATAAAAATGAAAGTTTGCAACCCAAATCGATGAGACGACGTTGCGAAATTCTCGGGATTGAACTACGGTAGCAAGCTCCAAAACATGAGCTAGTTCTGCTACAAACCTGTGAACACGTTGTCTAAGACAAGCATGACCACGTAGTAGTCTTATGGTAAAACACCACCGAGTTCTGGTTGGGAACCATCGTCTAGGATATCGAAGTCCTTACATAAGTCATATGATTAGCTCTTATGATGGAACTTCTTCTCCTTGAACAAATCAATCAGTGGCTTTGTGTGCTAGGGATACATACGGAATGAATATGATCAGTCTATCAGACCATAGATTACTTCGCACGTATGCATGACTGACTTGGGATGACTCCAGAGGAGCAATATTGACTTTCTCGAATTCATAGCGGCAACTTGCATCAAATGCACGTGAATTAGAGGAAGACACTTCTTTCGTCCAAGCATATGCTTCATGAATAGGACATGAAGATAATTCTTATAAAAGTTTCCAATACTAACTGGATGTTCAACACAGATCATGGAGAAAATAACAATGTTGTTGACGTGCTTAACCACAATTCATCCATGTTTCCATATAATTGGAGTTCCATAATTGTGTGAACACGTTGATAGTATTGGTCAGACCAAAAGATATAAAGGTGTATGCTCGAGGAATCAACCACGAGTAAGACAACGTTACGAATATCGTTGGTTCTGATTTGACTTGGCGATAACCCATACTCAAATCAAAGTCTGGATAAGACAATAGATCCACAAATGATCACGGAGATCAATTGAAGAAGATATCATCTATCTTCAATACACACACAAGATATCCCTTTGGAGTGAGCTATGTGGATTAAGCTTTTATCTTACAACTCTCCAAGTTGTTGTTTAGCTTAACCAACTACTCTGGGGTATCCAACACAGATTCTTGGAGAAGGGGTGGTTTATATGAAACCAACTTGATCACGAGCTCGCCGCATTGGTCAGGGGACAACCTGGTGATACTTCCGGGAAGATAACCGGAAAACCACGAACCACCGATATGTTACTAAGCTCGAGAACAATCTTGCTTTTCAGGGCAAGACGATATGATCAAATGAGCGATGACTTAACAAAATCCTATCTCATCAATCAAGGAGTACACCAGGAAAGTGGACTAGGTAGCACGATCAACCTTAGGTGATGATTCAATAATCAATTCGCTAAGGATGAGGTTATTGTCCATTTAGCTACCAAGCAACGAAGTTGCTAGGAGTAATGATTTCACACATCACAATTCACTTGTCAGCATTCTGGTTAATATAACACGGAAACCGAGGTATGAACAATGATGGCAAGAAGTATTACTGCATCAAGAATTCATAAGAGATAGGGAAATTCTCATGACGATCCTGACGTAAAGAGGGTAACACTTCAGAGTAGAACGGATCAAAAGCTTGATTGCATTTTGATCTGCGGAGTACAACTGCTTTGACCCAATCCTGGATATGGATGAGGTACTGGGGTTTGTTTCTCCTAGTCATTCCGAATAGAATGGCTTGACAGACCACAAAAGTAAAAGGCATCGATGAACACGAATGCACAACTACTCCTGACTATCAATTGATAGATGAGGATCGGAATATAATTGAAGGGGGTCAACTCGGGGAACATATGATTGTCTGAGTTGTGGATGCATAGGTTAGTATGTCGAACAAGTTCCACATATTTCTTCCGGATAACCCATGCAGAAAGGTAGGATTGGCAGAATCACAACATGAATGGAGTACTACTCAGTAGCACTCTGGTTGTGATCTTTTGGTTCGGGAGAACTTCTGCCAAGGATGGTTCATGGTATTTGGAAGAATGATATACCATGGACCTCGAGGACTATCACAAGGTTACTAATATCCTAAAGGGACGAGCAAATACTACCAACATGAAGTAAATAGGGTGAAACTCGGGTTTAAGAACCCATGAGTAGAATGCCTACTAACTAAATGGCATCACGGGATGCTTTCGAGAATAATGGCCAGAATCATCACACTGGGAATACAAAACATTGCTGCATTACTGGGTGATCCTCGAAGACACCTAGGGTCATAATAATAACTCCAACACATGTGTCGAGGTAACAGAGTACCTCCACACACCGACTAGTGTGATTAATCTGGCCTAAAAGAGCATCGGAAACAGGGAGGAAAGGTTTGCAAATGCATCAGATTATTTAGCAACCTGGGATGACTCGGACAGCATAACGGCTGTAAATGCTCGGAAATACTTGTGAGACTCAAGAAAAGGGTAGCCTAACCACTTAACATCATAATGTCAAGGTTCTGAGACAAACAGTTTAACAAACAGTAGTACTTGAGACGGAGCTGAGAGATGAATCCACATTAACGTGATCCTGATAAACAGAATGAGAATCCTAGTTTCTTAATCCCCGTAGAAAAGGAGAAGATGACTCAGATCAGAAGGTCATGGGGTAAAGGAGTAAAAAAGAGCCTTACGTTCCCTTCCACAATCAATTCCCTTAATATAACCAAAAGAGTTTCTAGACACAACTTCGACTAGTTTGGCTTACTAATCCTACAGGCAGTCAGGCTCTGATACCAAAGCTGCCGGGACCCCGATCCTAAGTCACACAGGTCTAGCATGTAACACATCATATCACTTCGGGGCCTCACGCACGATATCCCCACGGGTGCCACCTTACCTGGCCCGGGACCGTTTACGCATTTTGGCACACGTATATGATAGTGTCGCTAGCATCCATATGACAGAGAACCCGGGCCGACATGACTAGTTATAAACCAAAAGTGGCGCTAAATTATAGAGACAGGCACACATGACCCAGCAACGAACGTGTCGGTCATCAACGTATGAACCCAAGTCGTAGCAAGCTACAAGGACTTAAAGGAACAACGCGTGACATTTCCCCTATGGGACAGACACAGGAACGAAGAAGGACACATGCCGGCTAGCCTAAGTGTTCCAGAGCAGTAGCAAGCTACCGAGGCTCAGTGGAAGCACTAGGAGACATTTCCCTGTAAGATAGGCTACCAAAGGTAAACAACTAGGTGTCGGATCCCACACATAGCAATACACATTACACGTACGCATAACATGCAAGTATGTGCTGCACAACATGGCATCACAACATAACTCAACAACTCATATAGATAAAGGCCCAGAAGAGCCATCATAACATTTATTACAAACAGAGGTCACATGACCCAACATACAGAGCATACAGGCAACGGAAGTATAACATGTCTGAGTACAGACAACTACAAATGAAAAAGGCTGAGAAGCCTGACTATCTACAAGACCCTCCAAAGGGTACAAGATCGTAGCTGAGGTAACAAGCTAAACATCGAGGTCCACGCGGAACCACTAGTGAGACTGGAGTCTCTCTGCAAAAACATAAATTAAGCAAACGTGAGTACAAAGGTACTCAGCAAGACTTACATCAGAACTAGCTACATATGCATCAGTATCAACAAAGGGGTGGTGGGGTTTGACTGCACCAAGCCAGCTTTGACTCGGTAGCTATCCTGAACTACGACTGCAAGTAACTCTTTTGAGGTGGCGCACACGAGTCCACACATTCCACCAATCAATACACCACTATGGATCCGCTCCCATCTCCCTACGAGAAGGCCATCCATAGCACTCACGCTTATCATGCGTGTTTTAGGGTATCCACTTTCACTTGTCTATGAACTGTTATAGGCAACCCAGAAGTCCATTACTGCGGACATGGCTATTCGAATAGATCATATATAAAACCCTGCAGGAGTGTACTTCTTCATACATGTTTCCACCACTTAGCGTCTGCACACGACATGTGCTCGGCAGACTCCAAGAGAAAGCCGACGTGGGTGTAGACCACAACCTACCTAAACACTCAAGTCTCTAGTCCAGGTTTATCGCCTATTCAGGTTCCATCCGCAGGGAGTCCGGCCGAGGTTTCCACATACGACCCCGAACGATGTGTACAGGGTTCCGCGACACCAAACGAGCGCCCGGTATACCCGGCCACATGCCTACCGCATCACAGCCCACCCTCCGGTCAGCGCTGCCCACGGCCTCCAGCATACTACAAACACCAGAAACTACTTGCAACTCCTGGACAGAGGACTAGGGTGGCTAAGAAGTCGAGCGGGGTCATATTCCAGGGCCCAATGCATGGTAGTAGCTGTTTCATGGATCGCAAACACAGAACTCGGTTCCTAAGGACGGCTGCAATGAGACAACCCACCATGTACTCCTACATGGCCTCTCATCGCTACCTTTACCAAATCGTGTTCACACACTTAGCTCACACACAGTAGGACATGTTCATCACCCTTCCAATTCACCCCCGATGAATCAGACCTGACACAACTCTAAGCAATAGCAGGCATAACCAGAAAGCATGAATGAGTAGGCACAACATGGCTCAAACAACTCCTACTCATACTAGTGGGTTTTAACTATTTACTTGGGCAATGACAGGTCATGCAGTGGAAAGGGGTTCAACTACCACAGCAGATAACAGTTGAAGCGTTGTTGTCCTAATGCAGTAAAAGAGAGCAAGAGCAAGAGAGTGGGATTGTATCGGAATGTTCAATGGGGTTTTGCTTGCCTGGCACTTCTGAAGATAACATTGGGTCTTCATCGGTGTCATCGATCACATCGTCGGAACACGTCTACTAAAAGGGGACAAACACCGGCAAACAAGAAAGAACATGATCAATGCAATGCGACAATATATGCATGATCATGACATGGCAATATGCTGTTGATTGAGCTAATGCAACTAGCAACCATATTAAATGAAGTTGGTTTGAACCAAAGGTTCAAATTCAAACTCCATATGTGATTATTTAATTGTCATTTAATTGATTTGACCTGATCATCAGGTTTAACTTGTTCAAACATGCATGAAAATGCCATAAACAGATTCCTTGAATTTTTCTGATCAATTTTCATATATAAATTATTTTCATTGGAGTTATAGATTATTTTCTGTGATTTTTAGAAGTTTTAGCTATTTTCTGAAATAAATAAATCATTTCTGATTTATTTTAAAATCCCAGAAAATACTTATTATGTCAGCATGACGTTACTGTGATGTCAGCAGTCAACCGTTGCTGGTCCAGGTCAAACCTGACCAGTGGGGCCCACTGGTCAGTGACACAGGGCTGGTTTGTGTGGATGACAGGTGGGACCAGTCAACGTTGACTTGACCAAAGTCAAAACTGGCACGTGGGGTCCACAGGATTAGTACTAATCTAAACAGGAAAATTAGACTAACCTAATTAGGCATGGGGGCCCACATGTCAGTGTCAGTAGGCTAATTAAGCTTAATTAAAAGCTTAACTAAAAAAATTAGAAGAGGCCAGGGCCCACTTGTCAGCGACTTGGGGAGGTCAAACCTCTGGTCAGACAGGCCAAATGACCGGTGGCTAGCCGCCGGCGAGGCCGAACGTGGCGGAGGGCGTCGGAAAATCGCCTCCGGCGACCAAAAGAGCGGCGGAGGGGCTTGGCGTGATGCTGGTCCTCGTCTGCATCCAACGGAGCCATCAGCTCGTGCCGGGGAGGACCAGAACGACGGCGGCGAGGGGAAGTGCTGTGGGCGGAGTTCGGGCGTTGGCGAAAACAACGCTAT
>LR738710.1:514101696-514157503 GCA_902687465.1 Secale cereale
CATCACCGGCGGCGTGGAGTTCACGGGCACGGTGGGGGTCGGAGCTAGAGCATGCGCGTGAGTAAGGAGATAGGGGAAGGAGCAAGAGGGGCTCACGGCGGAGGTAGTGGTGGCCTCGGCAAGCTTGAGGAAGCACCGGAGCAGGCACATGGCCGCCAGCGATCTCGGCGGACCGAGGTTGAAGAAGACGAAGACGGCGACGTTTCAGGGCTTCCGGCGTCGCCTAGCTTGGTGATGAGGTCAAGGACCAGGTGGCCGAGCTACTGGGCATGCCGAGGGGTCGAGGGGGAGGCTCTGGGTGCGGCGGCGACGGTGGCGCTCGGCCACGAGGCGCGAAGCAAGAGAGAGGAGGGGATGAGGACGGGGGAGTGGCGAGAGGGTTCGAGGCGTTGTGTGGCGTCTCTAGGGTGTCGAGGGGGAAGCGGCAAGCAGGAGGTGGCCGGGGCGCGTGTGCGCGCACGGCGGACACACGCCTCGCGTCCTTCTGGCGCGAGGTAGGCGATGACTGGCACTATGGGCCAGATGGGCTGCATAGTGCTGGGCCGGCTCTGGTGCAGGTAAGCAGCACAGGTGAGCTCTTCTCTCTCTCTCTCTTTTCTAATTCTTTCTGTTTTTATTATTTCTGCAGGTTTGTGGCTTTTCTAAAAAAAATGCTTAGGCACTTACAAAAATCACCAAACTGGTCATGCCCACTGTTTAGCATATAACCAACATGGAACATTTCAGTTTAGGATTATTTGGACATTTAGAATAATTAGTAGCATTTAAATGCCCAAATGCAAATACTTTAAGATTTAATTCAAAAATACAGAATGGTCCTAGAAATATGTGCAACATTTTTGGCAGAGGTTTTTAATCAATCCAAAAATGATGAACTTTTCCAAAGGGCATTTTGGGTTCATTCAAAAATATTTTAAATTTGACCCTAGTTGAATTCATTTGGTGCTAGGGTTTGAACATCCCCATTTCCAGTTTCTGAGAAATTTAAACATGATGCAACATGCAAGTGCTAGCCTAGTGCAAGGTGAATCTAGGGATGTGACAACGCCTCTCCCTCCAGGAGCTGCCTAAAGCGGAGGCGGACGACAAGAAGACCAAGGCCAAAGAAGCAAAGCGCAAGGGGCCCGCCGTGTTGGCTGTAGAGCCAGAAGTGAAGCATGGATGCGGCTACGACGACCCCCCCAGAGAACTGTCCGTACTGCGTCTTCCACAATGTCCACGACCACAATACCAACGACTGCCAGGAGCTCAGGGTGATGCATGGCAGGCGCGTCGGGCAGTGCCCTGAGCGCGACAACCGCGGCTACGGCCGCGGAGGAGGCCGTGGTGGAGGACGCTGGGACGGCAGGAACTCGTGCCAAGGGTGGCATGAACAGCCTCGTGAAGACTAGTGGCAGGAGCAGCCTCGTGACGCCCCCTAGCACGACCAGTCTTGTGAGGGTCGCCCACAGGGCAACGGAGGTCTACCTCCGCTGCCACCACCGCCAAGAAGGAACGACGACGACCGCCAGGGAGATGGAGCAGGGGGGCTTTCAGGAGCCGCGTGCGATTGCATGCATCTTGGGAGGAGCCCATGCTCCGGCTTCCCATCGCATCTTCAAGCAGTTCGCTCGCGAGGTGAATGCGATGCTTCCCAGGCTGGACGCCGCGAGCAACCTCCGGTGGACCAAGCAGGTCATCGCCTTCGACCCCAAGGACCAGCTCAAGTGCACAGCAGCCCCAGGCGCTCTCCCGATGCTCTGCACCCCGACCATCAGCAACGTCCTCGTGACCAAGACCCTTATCGACGGCGGAGCAGGGATCAATGTCCTCTCCGTCCAGACCTTCGAGACGCTCCAGGTCCCCTACGATCAGCTCCACCCGACCAAGACATTCTACGGAGTCACGGATGGCTCCACACTCCCGATGGGGCAGGTCCGCCTCCCCGTCACCTTTGGTAACCGCGACAACTATCACACCGAGCTCATCGACTTTGACGTCGCCAACATCCACCTCCTGCACAACGCTATCCTGGGGTATCCTGCCCTCGCTAAGTTCATGGCAGCGACCCATCACGGCTACAATGTCCTCAAGATGCCCGGGAGTGGCGGAGTCATCAAGATCTCCTTCGACGAGAAGGAAGCGGTGCGTTCCCTGGAGCGTGCCTACCAGACCGCGGCGGTTGAGAGCTCCGACGAGGATGGTGACGTCTTCGCCCTGCAGACCACCCCCAAGAAGAAGAAGAACCTGCCCGCCAACGGACCTCAGGACGCAGGGGCTCCTGACGGTTCCGCCTCAGGACTCGCGCCTGCCGACGAGGCGCCCTCCACCCACGCATAGGGAGGCGCGTCCGACGCCCCTCTCAGGACGGGCTCGGGGGCTCTCCTCTGGAGTGTCTCCAGCCTGACCAGCGTCTCTAGGGAGGTGTTCAGGCACCACTTGCAGGCGTGTCTCGACGCGCATTTTTGTGAGCCAAGCGTGAGCCGTACGGTGCTGGGGGCTCAGGACTTCATCCGAAAGGTTACCGAGGAACTTCAGTACGCAAGGCTCATGCGCGGTGGGCGTAACCGCACAATGCCAAGCTCACCTTCCCGCAACCCGAGCGGCCACTTCCGCGTTTGCATCAACGTCGCGAGTCTCAACTGAGCCGCTTCTTTGGAGCCCTTCTGGCCAATGGAGGTCGGCCGGAGGAGGGCCCTCCCCTGCAGCTACGTCCGCACGCTCTTCAGCTTCCGCAACGCAGCTGCCACGTTCCAGCACCTCACGCGGCAGGCTTTGGGGGCTCGGGAGACTCAGTGGCTGGCGGTTCGGACGGAGTGAGAACCGGACCCCCGCGACCACTGAGGGCCTCAGGAGCCTGACGATCCTCAGGGGCAACCCGCTCGGCTTGTGTCTTCAGTTACCCCAACTCTTCTTCGACAAGTGTCAGGTGACGTTTCAGGAATTCAATCGAGGGCGCCCTCGGGCTGCATCATCCTTGAGCTATTGGGGGCTATCCCCCAGCAGTCGTCTCTTTTTGTGCATGAATCAAGGCTAGTTGCTTCTTCCTATTTGCATTATCTATATTCTTTGCGTTCTCATCGCCACTAAGGTCATGAGCCCTTGCGAGACCACTCGCGACCGCTCCATGATTAAGGACTGGCACGGCGTCTGTGCTCGGGTCCGTCCCTGCAGCGTCGCTAAACCCAAGGGCTGAGCTCTGTCTTGCAAGCCATTCCCGTGACGTCACCTCCTGTGGTCCTTGGTGCCTTGTTCTCGCATGCGCTAATCGTGGATGGGTAAGTAGGGGCCCGTGGCAGTTGCCTCGCTCATGCGGGAACCGCGTTCCAGTTGTTTTTCTTTTGGAGTGTTGCATGAGAAGACTGGGCATGGCGTCTGTGCTCGGGTACGTCCCTGCAGCGTCGATAAATCCAGCGGCTGAGCTCTGTCTTACTGGCCGGTCCCGCAAACGTCACCTCCTGGGGTCATTGGTGCTGCGGCCTTCTCATGCGATGCCCTCTAGAGATGCACTCGGCGCAGGTCGACACAACAGCTCTCTTTTCACATTTTCCAGAAGAAGACTCAGGCGCAACCCACCTCAGGGTAGGGTCTCGTGAGTGATGTGTAAGCTCACGAGAACTTCCTTAGAGTTGTTAGGCTCGTCTTGAGGAGGGCCCATATACACCTTGGCTGTCCTGCCGTGCAAGCCACATGTCAGGACGGGGCTGTACACGCCCTGGAGTCTCTCCCGGTGGGAGTCTCCCTCCCACCGTCCAGTGGAAGTGCCATGCTCCGCGCTGGCAGAACCAACCGAGGAGTGGTTATGCCCACGAACTAGTGGAAGCACCAAGCTCCGCACTGGCCACTATGACCGAGGCGCGGTTATGCCCACACTCCGCGCAAGTGTGGTAGCTCTAAGCTCCGCGCTAGTTATAAACAACCGAGGGCGGCCCCTAGCGGTCGCACCAAGCTCAGGGAGCTTTTCAGCTCACGATGCTCACATCTTCTCCTTGGATAGGTGTCGCGAGGGGGCTAGGCATGGGGGCTATGCTCAGGTCACGCCTGGCAGACGCCACCCTACCAGTTGCCCTGACACCTGGCTTTCTCGCGCCCCCATCCTAGGAGAAGGCTCGTGAGCAAGGTATGGTGCTCGTTCTCCCTCACAAGAGCCGTTCGTACGTCAACGGGGACCCCTGGACATCACTACCCAGGTGCATCACTAGTCACGTAACCCCTCACTCCTTGAGCCTGGTGCTCAAGGCGGTCGAGGTATGCGCGGGGCTGGGCCCTGCCGATGCAGAACGCAAACGGGATCGCTTGAACATCAAGGGGGACCCCTGGGCATCGCGACCCAGGGGCCTCACTAGCCATGTAGCCCGTTATTCCTTGAATCTAGTTATTACGATAACCCCGGTCACCCGGAGGGCTCAATGGCGATCGAGGTATGCGCGGGGTTGGGCCCTGCCGACGCAGAGCACCTAAGCAAACATGAAAGGAAGCAAGCACGAAAATCATCAAGTTCAATATAGTTATTACAATAATACCAAGTCTTTAAAATTCAAGCGAGTTCTTACGCCTCCCCGAGGCACTTGCATCTCTCTCATCTGAATAGGAACAGGTCAGGCATCACCAAGCGCGTCATCATCAGTCTCCGCCTCCTCGGTCGCGGCAGTAGCGACCCGGAGGAACGCCTTCGCCAGCTCCTTGACCTTCGCCTCCAGGGCCTTAGCAATCGCGCCCTCTATGTTTGGTGGCCTGGGAGTGACTGCTGCCACCTCCTCACGAAGATGACTCGGGCACAAAGTCTCGAGTCCCAAGAAGCACAGAGCCTCGCCCCGCGGGAAATGTGACAGAAGATCAAGTGCCACTGCCACCTGACCGCAGGGGATCAATAAGATAAGCTTTCAATTCCCGCATCTACTCGACGGCTGAAGTTTGTCTGGGGACTGGGTCTCGCAGGCGTAGGGCCCTAAACTACCGCAGGGACAGGGGAAAAGGAAAGTCATGCTCCAGCAAAGGGCCTCATGAGGAACATAAGATTATAACACCAGATAATAGCAAAAGTATCACAAAGGATTACACGCCCTCATGGGGCCGTCCATGGATGTCTCGCAGGGACCAAGCTAAAGAGGGTCGTTCTCGAAGGAATGCGGCCCGGACTCCTTCAACAACGGCGGCGCTGGGTGGACAATGGTCCCTTCCGGCGATAGGAACGACGACTTGGCGGATCGTAGCTATCTCGAGGCCGTCTCAGGAGAAGCATAGCTGCTACCGGAGGAGTCGGAGGGAACAAGAGAAGCATAGCTCAATGCCGTCTCAGGAGAAGCATAACCAATGGCGAGTGCCTTGCCCCCGGCCTTGCTGCCCTGGCAGCATGGGGATGATTGCTGGCAAGCCCATCCCCCGCGCTGCACGCCAGCCGACAGCCGTCCGCCCCGAAGGCCTTGAAGGTCAGCGTGCCAATCCCGTCCAGCGCAAAATGAAGAATGTGCCTCCCTGCGGGGGCACAGGCGCGGCGCACCACGCCCCAACCCCAGGTCATGAAGACCTGGCCGGAGGAGACCACCTCCACGTCGGCATATGAAGGGGGAAGGCGTCACCCTCCATGCCGCAACTGCATCGTCACCCGGCCGTGAGCCGGGAGCACCTCCTTCAGGAATGGAGGAAGAAGGATCCAAGAATGCGGAGGGGCTCCCACCCACACGATAAACTCCCGGACGTCGTCTTTAGTATGAGACGGCGACGGGGCGCGTGAAATCGACTGTCCTTCTGGGCGGCTAACCACGCCACCCCCGTCGCCGCCCCCGCTTCGTCCGCCTGTCGCCAGAGCACCCAAGGGAAGCGGGAATCCTGGTGGCACCCGCATATACCATGTACGGGCGTCCACCGGTCTCAGGGGCGGTCTTGGAGAATCACGGCGCCTCTTCTTCGCGGGGAGCCACTCGGGCTCCACCATCGGGGTCTTCCCCTTCTCCGCGGCCGAGAACCTACGTATCGGCGCTACGAAAAGCCCTCGGAGAAGTGGGAAGAGTAGGGGTTGATTTGCAACAGTCAAATGAAGGACGTGGCGCCTCACCCATGTTATAGGTCGAGAAGATCAATCGCCGGCCACTCACACGCGGCCATAATGACCTTGCCACCCGCGCCAAGGAGTTGTCAAGTCACACGGTTGCCGAGACTGCGTGGGAAGCGGAGTCACTCACGTCCCATCCAACCGTCACGCGCCAGCCTGGCCCGCAGCCTTTTTGGGGGCCCGCGGCGCTCCGTCCTCGGCTAGGGCTTCGCCCTGAAGCCAACTCCGCGCGTGCCTTGGGTCCGGGGGCTACTGTCAGCGTCCTGGGAACCAGGGTACCCAGGCTTGCCTATCTGCGGGCCGCGATGCGCTCCTACCATGGCCTGGTACGGCCCAGCTGATAGACCAGCTGCCCAAGACCCTCGCGAGGGGGCTAGACCTCGCGAGGAGAACGACGTCAAGACCCCCTCAGGACCGGCCTAGGCTAGGTTGCTCCGGAGGGGCGGAGAATCCAGGGCCAAGCCTGTCTCAGGAGGAGGCATTGACGCAAGAAGTGACGCACCGCGCGAGTGGGTGCTAGCGTGTAATGCCCTGGATGTAACACTTTCCCTATATGGCAATATATAAAATTTGGCTTCATCAGTTCCTTTCTGGGTTCTTCTTTCTTTCGGGCTTCTCGTTTTGTCGTGTGCATGTGTGCATTTCATCCATGTCATGTTGTCATGTGCATTGCATTGCATTAGTGTTGTCACTTGCATCCGGTCCCACTCGTCTCTTCCCGTTGTCCGTTTCGAGTTCCGACGCTCTCACACGTGCCCGTGGCATCCCTGAGTCCTTTTTCGTGTTTGGCCATGTAACGTTTCCGGAATGGCGTGAGACTTGTCGTGCGATGTTGTTTTGGTACGTGTAGGCCGCCTGTCAAGTTTCGTCGCGTTTGGAGTTCATTTGCTACCCCAACGGTTAACCTACTGGGCTAAAAGTACCTCCTCTTTGAGGCCCAAGACCCCCTCCACAACACCCCACCAACCCAGCACAACCCTTCCCATCATCTCGGTCGTCGAATTGTGATCGCGTGGCCGAAAACAGCTCCTCATTTGGAGTTTCCTAGCTCCCAGAATCTATAAATTAGTCCACATCCTTGAAATCCCGGTGCAACACTAATTTTCCTCGCGCTCCGCGCGCCGGACACGTCCGACCCGCCGCCACCTCACTCCAACAAATCGGAGGCCACCATGTCACCTCCGCCGCCACGTGGCGACCCCCCATTGGCTGGGCCACCTCATCCAGCTCCAACCACCGCCACCTCACCGCTCCTCCTCGCCGGAACTTCGCCGGAGCTTCGCAGGAACGCAGCCGCGCCGCGACGAGCTCCATCCGCCTCCCGCGCCGCCGCCGCCCCGGCGACAGCCGCCGCCGCCTCGCCATACGTGCCGCCGCCGCCTCGCCATACGCGTCGCCGCCGCCGCGCCATACACCGCCGCCGCCGCGCGCGCCATACACAGCCGCGCCACCGGGGGCCTCAAGCCGCGCCGCCGCCGGACCTCTTGCCCTGCCGCCGGCCTCATAGCTCCGCCGACGGCACCTCCGAGCGCGCCACCCCACCGGCCTCGCCTTCGTCCATCTCCTAGCCGGAATCCGCGTCTCCGGTCATCTTCTTCCTCCAACTCCGGTGAACTTCAGATCGGGACGAGATCCACCACTCCCTCCATCCAAACACCGCCCTACAGCCCGGATCCCTCCATCCCGCACGGATCCGTCCCGCGTTGACTTTTGGAGGTATAAAATTCCACTAAGTCCCAGATCTGTAACGTTTTATTGCCTCCTTTGCATGCCCGTAACTTTGTGCTCATAGGTCCATTTTGTGCATATGATATATCAAAATGATCGTGGTGACATGTACTATGTTTTGTTCCATTGTGTCATGCTTGTTTGAGTCCATCTAGATGTCTTAATCTTCATGACAAGAGTGTTACATGATATAAACTGGTGCTATTAGTTGTTTTCATGCCATGTTTGAGATGTGATAACTTGGTGCATGTTTATCCAAATGAAGCAAATGATATGTCAAAATGTTCATCATGAGATGCCCTACATGTTGGTTGCTATAGCATGCATGTTAGAGTTCATATTCCCATGTGTATCACTATTGCAAAAGTGCATGTGGCTGTTAGGTTTTGTAAGTTGTTACGAGATGCCTAGTTGAGGAGCTCGTTGCTATTGATGTGTTTGTCCCCATGTCACGTGCTCATATGTTTTGGATTCCCCATCATGTGTACTTTGTTGTGGTACAAACCAATTGCCATGATATGCTTTGAGATGACTTATACATGCTCACAAACATGCCATGATAATATTGCTGTTTTAACAATTAGTGAAATTTCACTAAGTCTGGAATCTGTAATATCCTGATGCTATGTTTGCTTGTTGTTCTAGGCAAATCCATGTTAGTTTTGGTGTGGCTATTGATCATTGCTTGTTGTATATGTTGTTAGCTATCCATCCATGCCCTCACATGCTCATTTGGGTTGATGTAGCATATTTAATTCTTGCTCCCAAGTTGCTATAAAATATTGCTGTCGGGTTTTTATTGTCATGATCAAAATGTTGTAGCTTGTTGCTATTGATCCATGCCTCCTATGGAGATGCTCCAATGGAGTTGTTTGCTGTAGGATATGTCTACTTCATGTTCATACTTATTGTCACCATGTTTGAGTGTTGTAGAGTATATATTTCTTGCCCCAAAGTTGCTATGTGGCTGTTAGTTTCAGCTTTGGATTGTTTCTTGTTTCGGTTGTATCTTTTAGCCCGTTGCTCCGTTTTGGGTGAGTCCTATATGAAACTTGTGTGATTTTGCATGTAGATTCATAATATCATCTTGTTAACATGTTTGGAGTATGTTTGCTTGATGTTTGGGTGCATCTTGCACCGTTGCCATGCTTATCTTGTTTTGATCATATCTTCTAGACCGTAGCTCCGTTTTAAACAAACTTTATATGAAACTTGACTAGAAATTCGTGTAGATTGTCATGATGCATGTTAACTTGCTGTTTAACAACTTTAACTTAAGGTTTGTTCATATCTGGACTAATTTCAAACTATGCATATGAGGACTTACCGGATTTGTCTTAAGTAGTTTCCGGCCTCATTTAAACCTGCTGTTTCTTGTGTTGTTTCTCTGTGCTTCCTACCTTGCCATGTTTTGCATCCTAAATAGACTTTTCTTGCATCCTAAGTGCACCTGCAGTGCTTCCTTAGTGCATCAGCCATGCATCCTGTAGTTTGCGCATTGCATCTTGTTTGATTTCGTGCCTCGTGTGTTCTTGTGTTGGGTAGAGTCGGAAGCCGAGATTGAGTACGAGAACGAGGTTACTATCGAGGTTGAGAACGAGGAGCCGTCTTACGATCCCATCGATGACTCGACAGGCAAGATGACCTGACCCAGATATCATTACTATCTTTGCCTATTGCTAGAAGTCTCGCTCTTTAGCTTATTGCCTCGATGCCCATGTTTTGTCTGTCAGCCTCCTATTGTAACCATGAATCTGACTAACCACCCTACCTATGCAAACCTTTGATTGGCTACGTAGGCTTCGCTCAGCCCCTCTTATAGCATTGCTAGTTGCAGGAGAAGATTTGAAGATTCTTGCTTCATGTTGAAGCTTGTTGGGATATCACACTATATAAATTCTTAAATGAAATCATCTATATATTGGTAATGGGTGGAAGGCTAAGCCTCTTGCTTGGTGATTTGTTCCACTCATGCCACCCTAGGAACCGTATAAACCGGTGTTATGTTCTTTGATTATGCGTTCCTCACACGGTTGGGGTTATGGGACCCCCTCGATAAACCGCTTAGCGCTAAGTCTTTTCCAGCAAGTCCCAACATTGGTACTATTTGCCTAAACAACTAAAAACTTGCATAGGGAGTAATTAACCCTCTTATTAATAAACAACCTGGGCCAGTGCTCCACATGAGTGTTGGTCCAAACTGGGCAACCTGCGGGGCCACCTTGGGGGAACCCGAGGGCTAGTAAAAACCCGTAGCTTGTCCCATCCGGTCGTGGCCTGAGACGAGATACGTGCGGCTACTAGTAGGGTGTCGGCACGCCCGGAGGATTTGCTGGATTAGTCTTACCTTAGTCAGAGTATCTTGAGCACGGGATTCCGAAAATACCCGGGCCTTCCCACCTTGGAGTTGCGACTCCGCGGATCGTGGGCTTGTCATGGGCCAAGTTGGAACACCCCTGTAGGGTTTTGAACTTTCAAAAGCCGTGCCCGCGGTTATGTGGCAGTTGGGAATTTGTTAATATCCGGTTGTAGAAAACTTGACACCATGTTCAGAACACACTACCAGCGTGAGTACCGTGACGGTCATTTTCCGAAAGGGGCTCGGGAAGTGAACATGGTGGGGTTATGTTTGACGTGCTTAGTTAGGATCACTTCGTGATCACCTTCTCGCTCGAGGCACTTCTCTTCTCGCTCTTATTCCGTAAGCTAGTGCTAGTGCAGCTGCAGCCTTTTATTCTTTCTTCAGCCTTGTTCCACACCCAAGGCTTAGATAGTTTTGCTACCCGGGAACGGGATTGCTGAGTCCTCCGTGGCTCACAGATTCTACACCACACCAGATGCAGGTACCATGGTGAGCTACTCAGGTGACGGCACAGAGCTATACTGGGAGTATGATGAGGAACGTAGCCGTTACTATGTGCACTATCCCGATGATCAGTAGTGGTTTCTACTAGGGGCGATTCGAACCTGTGGCTTTATGTATGTTTGGTATCTTTCATTTGGATCTTCACCCGTAGACGGGTTGTGATGTTATTTGGATGATGATTTGCTATGTAATGAAGTGTGTGACGTGGTGAGTGTAAGCCAACTATCTCTTTTCCTTTTCATCCCCATTTTTACATGAGATGTGCAAAGATACCGAACTTGAGATCATTCCAGAATGGGCTTATACCTTTAAGTCATGCCTCGACACGTAGGAGGTATAGTCCCATCCTGGGCATTACAAGTTGGTATTCAGAGCCTTCTCCGACCTAGAAGCCCCCACTGATTGATCGAATCGTTGACGGTTGAGTCTAGGCACACACTTAAAATGTTTTGAGTCCTATATATATATATATATCGGAGAGTAGGATTTCTTTGCTCCTCATCTCTTTTCACTCTGGTGAGGACTCCTGACGATTACTCTTGTCTCTTCTACTCTCAAAAGTTCACCAATTTTTTTTAGGAATCTCACGAGTATTGTTTGGATTGTTCCGATGTCTTTGTGACGAGAACATTGTTCTCGATGCCTCCTGTCATTTAGGGGTTTTGGCAGTGTCCCGGGGAGTTGAGCTCCGAGGTGCTGTCATCACAAATATATCGCAGCAGTTCTGGAATACTTAAGACGGCCGACATCGAAAACTCTCCTATGCGGTTAGTGGCAAGATAACCCCGACATCACCCAGTACTAGGGAGGTAGTTCGGGAGTATTCCCATAGCTTGTATAGTAGGTGCGTTTCGAAGGTCCGAGGTAGACGGTTTCCGGAAATAACTGGTTATGTGTTGAAGGATGGATACAGCTGGATGTAGGATTAGAGTTGAGTGCACGATGCTTCCCCTGTATCCCCAACACCTGATTGCATAACTGGAAACGTTCGGAAATTAATAGGTGGGTTCATCTAGTAGCTCATAGGCATTCTTCCAACGAATGCATGATATGGAGTTCGGGGTTCTACATTGAGTGAAGTAGTTTTATGGACGTTGTTCCGATCGGGAGTTGCATCTTAAAGGGTCCTTGGCTATGCTGATCCGGGGATTGCAAAACCCTTTTGTAACACGTTCCATAAGCTTTCAACACGAATATGTCGAACGAAGCTTCTATCTTGTATTTGTTCTATCCACTCCTTGTTATTTTATTTACCTTTTGTTATCCCAAGTGGCTTCTCGTGAAGATTGTTGTTATCATTAAACTGTGAATTTCATTCGTTCCTCTTGTTCGAATGATTCTTGTGAAGACTATGTTGCAATTCTAGCCGTTGATTTAGCTTATATCTTCTTTCAATCAATGGCTAATAGTGGTCATCTCTTTCAGGATGGCTCCTAAAAGGGTTCCCAATGCTAACCCAGAGGGTGAAGAGGTTCCTGATCGTCCTCCTTCACCTCCTCCTCCGTCTGAGGCCTGGAGAGCAATTATGCAAGCTACGAACCAGAACACCCAGATGCTTATGCAAATGATGCAGAATATTCAAGCAAATCAAGCAAATCAGGGTGCTCATGGGAACCAAGGCAATTTGTTCAACCAACCTCATTTTGCTATGCTCAACCAGTTCCTGGCAAATCAACCAAATGCATTCAGTTACTGCATGGACCCTCTAGATGCTGAAGACTGGATAACAGATATCAAGAAGCATTTCGAGTGCAGCAACGTAAGGCCCGAGGACTATGTGAAGTTTGCAGCCTTCCAACTCAAGGACCAAGCAGCTGATTGGTGGCAGCAGTACAAAGACTCCAGAGCAGGGCATGTAATCTCCTGGGATGACTTCTCCAAGGACTTTCGTTCTCACCACATTCCAACAAGTGTCATCAAGGGTATGCGTGAGCAATTCCGCAACCTGAAGCAAGGCTCAATGACTGTCTACCCATATAATGTCAGGTTCCAGAACCTTGCCCGCTATGCCAAGCAAGACATCCCAGATGCCAAGAGCAAGATCTATCAGTTCCGTGGTGGTCTGAAGGATGAACTCCAACTAGCTCTCACCTTGTTCCAGCTTGATGAGTTTGATCAATTCTATAACATGGCACTTAAGCAAGAGGCAGCCCAGCTCAAGATGGAAGCTTCCAAAAAAAGGATCAGAGACGATGTTCACTCCTCCTCTTCTTCTCAAGTGGTCGCAAAGCAACATAAGTTTTGGCTTCCACCTCCTCCAGTGATCCGAGCTCCCTACAACAACAACAAGAATTCTGGTGGCCGTGCTTTCTCCCACCCACCCAACCCAAGCAACCAGTCAAAGAATCATTTTCAAGCTTCCAAGTCAAGTGCTCCTTATCACCCTACTCTCTCAGAAATGGTTTGCAATAAGTGCACTCAGAAGGGTCACTATGCTAACAAGTGCCCCAACCCAAGGCGCCTTCCGCCTCCTCCACCTGTCAGCACTGCTATTGTCAAGCACAATCCAAAGGCAGCAAGAGTGAATCTGATGAATGCATCTCAAGCAGAGAATTCTTCAGATGTGATACTTGGTAACCTTCCAGTTAACTCTATTCCTGCAAAAGTGTTGTTTGATTCGGGTGCTTCATGTTCCTTCATGCCATATCCATTTGCATCCAAGCATAATATTCACTCTGAAGCTTTACCAAGAACTTTGAGTGTTATATGTCTTGGTAAGAGATTGAGTTCTAGTATGGTGGCTCCGAATGTATCTATTCGCATGGGTGATTACCGCTTTCTGGCTTCTCCGGTTATTCTCGGTAATTCCGACATTGATCTTATTCTCGAGATGGGTTGGCTTTCTCAGCATGATGCTCACATTGATTGTGCAAACAAGGAAGTCAAGATTACTCATCCTAACGAAGACATGATTATCTTCGCCTCTCGGGATAACACAATCAGGCTATTCTCTCTCAATGACAAGGGCGAGATTAATGACATCTCTCAAATTCCGGTGGTCAATGAATACGAAGACATTTTTCCTGAAGAACTTCCAGGCATGCCTCCGCATCGTCAAGTTGAATTCGTCATTGAACTCGAGCCTGGTACTGAGCCAGCATGCCGGCGTCTGTACAAGTTCTCCCTGAAGAGTTGAAGGAGTTGAAGAAACAACTTGATGAACAAGAGTGTATGGGTCTGATCAGGCCTAGCACGTCTCCTTGGGGCTGTGGTGTCTTATTTGTCAAGAAGAAGGATGGCACGGAGCGCCTTTGCGTTGATTACCGGCCATTTAACAAGAAGACAATAAAGAACAAGTATCCGCTCCCCAACATCAATCAATTGTTCAAGCAGCTCAAAGGAGCAAAAGCGTTCTCAAAGCTCGATATCTGGATGGGTTACCACCAAATTCGCATTCGTGAAGAAGATATCCACAAGACTACCTTCGGAACGAGCTACGGCTCCTATGAATATATAGTCATGTCTTTTGGCCTCGCTAATGCTCCACCTACCTTCTCGAGAGTGATGCACTACATTTTCAACCCCTACACCAACGAATTTGTGCTTGTGTATCTGGATGACATCTTGGTATTCTTCAAGAATGAAGAGGATCACGAAAAGCACCTCCGCCTGGTTCTCGACAGACTCCGTGAACATAAGTTCTATGCCAAGTTCTCCAAGTGCAAATTCTGGCTCGATAAGGTCTTGTATCTGGGCCATATCATCTCCGCTGACGGTATTGCGGTCAACCCCGAGAAAGTTGAAGCGATTGTCAACTGGGAACCTCCTCAGAACGTCAAGCAACTCTGAAGCTTCCTTGGTCTTGCTAGCTATTGCAGAAGGTTCGTTGAGAACTTCTCCAAGATTGCCAAGCCTCTCTCCAACTTGCTGCAGAAGAATGTCAAGTACAACTGGTCTCCGGATTGTGATGTGGCATTCAAAACTCTCAAAGAAAAGCCCATCTCTGCTCTAGTTGTTACCCCTCCAGATGAATCCAAGCCCTACGAAGTATTCTGTGATGCTTCTCTTCAAGGACTTGGTGGTGTGCTAATGCAGGACAAGAAGATTGTGGCATACACTTCTCGTCAACTGAAGCCAAGTGAGAAGAACTACCCCACACATGATCTCGAGCTAGCAGCTGTGGTACACGCCTTGATCACGTGGAGACACCTTCTGTTGGGCAGAAAAGTCGACATCTTCACGGATCACAAGAGCTTGAAGTACATCTTCACACAGCCAAACCTGAACCTTCGCCAGACTCGTTGGGTTGAGATGATCCAAGAGTATGATCCAAGCATCGAATACACACCTGGCAAGGCCAATGTCATTGTGGATGCCTTGAGCAGAAAGGCATATTGCAACAGTCTCCTTATCAAGCCGTTCCAGCCTGAGCTTTGTGAAGCATTCAGGAAGCTCAACCTCCAAGTTGTTCCGCAAGGCTTTCTTGCAAATCTTCAAGTTGCTCCTACCTTGGAAGATCAGATCCGTAGGGCCCAGCTCAGTGATGCTATGGTGCAGAAAGTGAAACATGGTATTGCAAAGGGTACTCCCAAATACAAGTGCTATCGCGTTGATGAGAGAGTTACCTTGTTCTTTGAGGACAGACTTGTGGTTCCCAAGGGTGATCTCAGGAAGCTCATAATGAATGAAGCACATGACTCCCTCCTGTCGATTCATCTTGGAAGTTCCAAGATGTACCAGGACCTCAAACAATCTTACTGGTGGACTCGCATGAAAAGGGAGATTGCCCAATTCATGAATGAATGTGATGTCTGCAGAAGAGTGAAGGCAGAGCATCAACGTCCAGCCGGTCTTCTCCAACCTCTTCCTATTCCCGAGTGGAAGTTTGACCACATTGAAATGGATTTCGTCACTGGGTTTCCTAAGTCCAAGAAAGGAAATGATTCTATCTTTGTGGTGATTGACAAGCTTACCAAAGTAGCTCACTTCCTTCCAGTCAAAGAATCCATCAATGCAGCTCAACTGGCAGAGTTGTACACTTCCAGAATTGTGTCCTTACATGGCATTCCTCAAGTTATCTCCTCAGACCGTGGAAGTTTGTTCACATCCATGTTCTGGGACTCCTTTCAGTCTGCCATGGGCACTAAGACCCGTTTCAGCATTGCATTTCACCCTTAGACTAGTAGTCAAGTCGAAAGAGTGAACCAGATCCTAGAAGACATGCTCAGAGCTTGTGTCATCTCTTTTGGCATGAAGTGGGAAGACTGTCTTCCGTTTGCCGAGTTCTCTTACAACAACAGTTTCCAAGCAAGTGCCGGAAAAGCTCCGTTTGAAATCCTCTATGGCAGAAAGTGTCGTACCCCTCTCAACTCGTCCGAGACTGGTGAACGTCAACTTCTTGGCAATGACTTGATCTCAGAAGCCGAAGAAATGTGCAAATTCATACGTGAGAATCTCAACGCCGCTCAGTCGCGTCAGAAGAGTTACTATGACGGCAAGCATCGTGATTTGGCCTTCAACATTGGGGATCATGTCTATCTCCGTGTTTCTCCTATGAAAGGCACCCAAAGATTTGGTATCAAAGGAAAGCTTGCTCCTAGATACGTGGGCCCTTTCAAGATCCTTGGCAAAAGAGGCGATCTAGCCTATCAACTTGAGCTCCCTTGCAACTTCGCTAATGTTCATGATGTGTTTCACGTGTCTCAACTCCGCAAGTGCTTCAAGGCTCCTGAACGCACTATTCCCTTTGAGGAGATTGATCTTCAACAAGACTTGTCTAACCGAGAGCATCCCGTTGCTATTCTCGAAGAAACCGAGCGCAACACCCGCAACAAGTCAATCAAGTTCTTGAAAGTTAAGTGGTCACACCATACCGACCGAGAAGCTACGTGGGAACGAGAAGATCACCTTCGTTCCGAGTACCCTTCCTTCTTCCAGTCCTAGATCTCGGGACGAGATCTTTTCATAGTAGAGGAGAGTTTGTAATGCCCCGGATGTAACACTTTCCCTATATGTCATATATAAACTTTGGCTTCATCAGTTCCTTTCCGGGTTCTTCTTTCTTTCGGGTTTCTCGTTTTGTCATGTGCGTGTGTGCATTTCATCCATGTCATGTTGTCATGTGCATTGCATTGCATTTGTGTTGTCACTTGCATCCGGTCCCACTCGTCTCTTCCCGTTGTCCGTTTCGAGTTCCCACGCTCTCACACGTGCCCGTGGCATCCCCGAGTCCTTCTTTCATGTTTGGCCATGTAAGGTTTCCGAAATGGCGTGAGACTTGTCGTGTGATGTTGTTTTGGTACGTGTAGGCCGCCTGGCAAGTTTCGTCGCGTTTGGAGTTCGTTTGCTACCCCAACGGTTAACCTACTGGGCAAAAAGTACATCCTCTTTGAGGCCCAAGACACCCTCCAAAACAGCCCACCAACCCCGCACAACCCTTCCCATTGTCTCGGTCGTCGAATTTTGATCACGTGGCCGAAAACCGCTCCTCATTTGGAGTTTCCTAGCTCCCAGAATCTATAAATTAGTCCACATCCCCGAAATCCCGATGCAACCCTAATTTTCCTCCCGCTCCGCGTGCCGGACACGTCCGCACAGCCGCCGGACACGTCCGACCCGTCGCCACCTCACTCCAACCAATCGGAGGCCGCCACGTCACCTCTGCCGCCACGTGGCGACCCCCCATTGGCCGGGCCACCTCATCCAGCTCCAACCACCGCCACCTCACCGCTCCTCCTCGCCGGAACTTCGCCGGAACGCCGCCGCGCCGCCACGAGCTCCATCCGCCTCCCGCGCCGCCGCCGCCTCGCCATACGCGCCGCCGCCGCCGCGCCATACACCGCCGCCGCCGCGCGCGCCATACACAGCCGCGCCGCCGGGGGCCTCAAGCCGCGCCGCCGCCGGACCTCTTGCCCTGCCGCCGGCCTCATAGCTCCGCCGCCGGCACCTCCGAGCGCGCCACCCCGCCGGCCTTACCTCCGTCCATCTCCTCGCCGGAATCCGCGTCTCCGGTCATCTTCTTCCTCCAACTCCGGCGAACTTTAGATCGGGACAAGATCCACCACTCCCTCCATCCAAACACCGCCCTGCAGCCCGGATCCCTCCATCCCGCACGGATCCGTCCCGCGTTGACTTTTGGAGGTATAAAATTCCACTAAGTCCCAGATCTGTAATGTTTTGTTGCCTCCTTTGCATGCCCGTAACTTTGTGCTCGTAGGTCTGTTTTGTGCATATGATATATCAAAATGATCGTGGTGACATGTACTTTGTTTTGTTCCATTGTCTCATGCTTGTTTGAGTC
The DNA here is from genome assembly GCA_902687465.1 of Secale cereale. NCBI lineage: Eukaryota > Viridiplantae > Streptophyta > Magnoliopsida > Poales > Poaceae > Secale > Secale cereale. The sequence goes on from LR738710.1 coordinate 514,119,562, forward strand.
CATCTAGATGTCTTAATCTTCATGACAAGAGTGTTACATGATATAAACTGGTGCTATTAGTTGTTTTCATGCCATGTTTGAGATGTGATAACTTGGTGCATGTTTATCCAAATGAAGCAAATGATATGTCAAAATGTTCATCATGAGATGCTCTACATGTTGGTTGCTATAGCATGCATGTTAGAGTTCATATTGCCATGTTTATCACTGTTGCAAAAGTGCATGTGGCTGTTAGGTTTTGTAAGTTGTTACGAGATGCCTAGTTGAGGAGCTCGTTGCTATTGATGTGTTTGTCCCCATGTCACATGCTCATATATTTTGGATTCCCCATCATGTGTACTTTGCTGTGGTACAAACCAATTGCCATGATATGCTTTGAGATGAATTATACATGCTCACAAACATGCCATGATAATATTGCTGTTTTAACACTTAGTGAAATTTCACTAAGTCTGGAATCTGTAATATCCTGATGCTATGTTTGCTTGTTGTTCTAGGCAATTCCATCTTAGTTTTGGGGTGGCTATTGATCATTCCTTGTTGTATATGTTGTTGGCTATCCATGCATGCCCTCACATGCTCATTTGGGTTGCTGTAGCATATTTAATTCTTGCTCCCAAGTTGCTATAAAATATTGTTGTCAGGTTTTTATTGTCATGATCAAAATGTTGTAGCTTGTTGCTATTGATCCATGCCTCCTATGGAGATGCTCTAATGGAGTTGTTTGCTGTAGGATATGTCTAATTCATGTTCATACTTCTTGTCACCATGTTTGAGTGATGTAGAGTATATATTTCTTGCCCCAAAGTTGCTATGTGGCTGTTAGTTTCAGCTTTGGATTGTTTCTTGTTTCGGTTGTATCTTTTAGCCCGTTGCTCCGTTTTGGGTGAGTCCTATATGAAACTTGTGTGATTTTGCATGTAGATTCATAATATCATCTTGTTAACATGTTTGGAGTATGTTTTCTTGATGTTTGGGTGAATCTTGCACCGTTGCCATGCTTATCTTGTTTTGATCATATCTTCTAGACCGTAGCTCCGTTTTAAACAAACTTTATATGGAACTTGACTAGAATTTCGTGTAGATTGTCATGGTGCATGTTAACTTGCTGTTTAACTACTTTAACTTAAGGTTTGTTCAGATCTGGACTAATTTCAAAATATGCATATGAGGACTTACCGGATTTGTCTTAAGTAGTTTCCGGCCTCATTTAAACCTGCTGTTTCTTGTGTTATTTATCTGTGCTTCCTACCTTGCCATGTTTTGCATCCGAAATAGACTTGTCTTGCATCCTACTTGCTTGAGCATATTGTCATGTTTCTTGTGCTGTTTCTCTGTGCTTCCTATGTTGTCATGCTGTGCATCCTAAGTGCATCTTCAGTGCTTCCTTAGTGCATCAGCCATGCATCATGTAGTTTGCGCATTGCATCTTGTTTGATTTCGTGCCTCGTGTGTTCTTGTGTTGAGTAGAGCCGGAAGCCGAGATTGAGTACGAGAACGAGGTTACTACCGAGGTTGAGAACGGGAGGAGCCGTCTTACGATCCCATCGACGACTCGACAGGCAAGATGACCCGACCCAGATATCATTACTATTTTTGCCTATTGCTAGAAGTCTCGCTCTTTAGCTTATTGCCTCGATGCCCATGTTTTGTCTGTCAGCCTCCTATTGTAACCATGAATCTGACTAACCACCCTACCTATGCAAACCTTTGATTAGCTACGTAGGCTTCGCTCAGCCCCTCTTATAGCATTGCTAGTTGCAGGAGAAGATTTGAAGATTCTTGCTTCATGTTGAAGCTTGTTGGGATATCACCCTATATAAATTCTTAAATGAAATCATCTATATATTGGTAATGGGTGGAAGGCTAAGTCTCTTGCTTGGTGATTTGTTCCACTCATGCCGCCCTAGGAACCGTATAAACCTGTGTTATGTTCCTTGATTATGCGTTCCTCACACGGTTGGGGTTATGGGACCCCCTCGATAAACCGCTTAGCCCTAAGTCTTTTCCAGCAAGTCCCAACATTGGTACTATTTGCCTAAACAACAAAAAACATGCATAGGGAGTATTTAACCCTCTTCTTAATCAACAACCCGGGCCAGTGATCCACATGAGTGTTGGTCCAAACTGGGCAACCTGCGGGGCCACCTTGGGGGAACCCGAGGGCTGGTAAAAACCCGTAGCTTGTCCCATCCGGTCGTGGCCTAAGACGAGATACGCGCGGATACTATCAGGGTGTCGGCACGCCGGGAGGATTTGCTGGATTAGTCTTACCTTAGTCGGAGTATCTTGAGCACGGGATTCCGAGAATACTCGGGCCTTCCCACCTTGGAGTTGCGACTCCGTTTATCGTGGGCTTGTCATGGGCAAAGTTGGAACACCCCTGCACGGTTTTGAACTTTTGAAAGCCGTGCCCGCGGTTATGTGGCAGATGGGAATTTGTTAATATCCGGTTGTAGAAAACTTGACACCATGTTCAAAACACACTACCAGCGTGAGTACCGTGACGGTCATTTTTCGAAAGGGGCTCGGGAAGTGAACACGGTGGGGTTATGTTTGATGTGCTTAGTTAGGATCACTTCGTGATCACCTTGTCGCTCGAGGCACTTATCTTCTCGCTCTTATTACGTAAGCTAGTGCTAGTGCAGCTGCAGCCTTTTATTCTTTCTTCAGCCTTGTTCCACACCCAAGGCTTAGATAGTTTTGCTACCCGGGAACGGGATTGCTGAGTCCTCCGTGGCTCACAGATTCTACACGACACCAGATGCAGGTACCATGGTGAGCTACTCAGGTGACGGCATAGAGGTATACTGGGAGTATGATGAGGAACGTAGCCGTTACTATGTGCACTATCCCGATGATCAGTAGTGGTTTCTACTAGGGGCGATTCGAACCTGTTGCTTTATGTATGTTTGGTATCTTTCATTTGGATCTTCACCCGTGTCACACCCTGCATTTTTTAACATGTTATTTGTAACTCTGAAGCATGAAAATTTGGACCAACAAATTTTTTTAGCATCATTTGGCTTTTATTTGGAATTAAGTTTTCTTCATTTGCTTTTTCATGTGCTCATTAAGTCAACTATGACCTCTTGTAGATTTCATCTCCACACCCAAAACTTCTGCCCAATGATCATGCCAAGTGTTATATAACAGTATAGTATTTTCTTACAAAATTAATTTGGCCAAAAAGTATTTTATAAATTTAGTTTTCCAAAAACCCCTGAATTGAGATTTGCACTGCAAGTACTTGATTTAGGGTGTGAAAATTATTTCAAAAGGTTATTTGAGACCTAGTAGTCATAGGACTCCCAGAAACCACAAAGGTATAATTTTAAAAGTTGTTTTCCTATTTTATTTAAAAGCTTTTTCTTAAGGCCAGAAATGGTCTTTAATAGGGGAAAATTATTTAACTATTTCAAAAATATTTGCCAAAATTCAGAGAGACTCATAGGACATATATTGTCCATATATAAGAGTTTCAACACTTGGTCATGTTCAAAATAATGGGCTAAACCCTCTAAAACCCTTTCTGGATATTTCAAGCTTTTGAAATATTTACAAAGGAAACTTTCTCCAAAAATTCCAGGGAAATTCTATCATGTCATATATGACATATTTGGTGATCTTGCCAAGTCCCATGTCTTGGGAAGCAAGAAAACATCCTCAAACCCCTTCATAACCATTCTGTCAATATTTGAAGTTTGAGCAACTTTACATTGCCAAACTTGTCCAAATGCTCTCAAACTTGGTGCACATGCTAGAATGACCCAATAAGGCATCTAGACCAAATGGCACAAGATTTGGAATAGAGCAACTTGATCAGATCACCTCAAAACCCTTTCTGTTCAAATACAAATTTGAACAACTTTACATTACCAACTTTTTATCTGGAGCTTCAAACCTTGTGGGCATGATCAATACCCCAAATGATGATGCTACACCAAGTGGTGCATCAAGGGGAAATGATTAGCTTGACTCAATCAAGATGAAACTGTTTCTGTTGATTTCTAGGGTTCACCAAAGTTACATTGGCTAGTTTCTTCAAATGAGCCCAAATTTGGTAAAGCACCCTATTTTCTCATGTCTTTCAACCCTGTCAAGTGCCATGTCAAGTGGAATTCATTTACTTGACCAAACACTGATCAAACACCTTCTGCAGAAATGCTAAAACCTCCAATTTGACCACTTTCACTTTTCTCCATGGCCTCAACTTCTTACCACAGGCTCATTGAGTTACCAGCTACCTCCAGTAACTCCCCCAGCACCCCAGCTCCATGATTGAAGGATGAAACCCTTGTTTTACCTTGCTGTACAGTAGGTTTCCACCATTTTAACAACACTCTCACTCTCTCTCTGCATCCCCAGGGCATCCAAGGCCTCAGGGCATTTCTTTACTCCTCCCTCTACATGCTGGACACTGTTGGACACGCTGACCAAACCGGCGAGAGCGCGCTGATGCCAGCAATACGCGTGCTCTGGAGCGCGCAACAGTGTCCTCCGCACGCTGGCTCCAGCCAATCGCCGATCCCCGACAGCCTCGGGCCTCCCCCTCGCGCCAGTCGAGGCGCCTCGACGTCCGCAACCTCCCCGGCGCTGTCCCCCCTCCTCCTGCGCCCTCCAGTGAACGTCGTCGCACGCGCACCGGCCGCCCGCTTCGGCCATTCTTCTGCTTCACACGCGCGCGCCCCTCTGACGCTCCCCCGCTCCTCCTCTCACCTCAGCTGGACGTGGAGCTAGCCCACGGACCTCCCCGGCGTGTTCCCAGGCTCCAAAACTCTCCATAGCCTCGCCTGCAACCTCGCCGGCGCACGGGTCCACGGTGGACCACGGGCGCGGCTATATAAGGCCCTCCCGAGCCTCTCCAGCACCATCACCAGCCTCACACCTCTCCACTGAGACCCCCAGCACCCTCCACTCCTCCCCAGGACGCCCCAGTGCTCGGGATCGACCGGGGCTCCGCCGCGTCGGGCCGCCGGCGATCTCGAGGTACGGGCCTCCCCTGCCTCTCCTTCCACCTGTTTCGGAACCGCCGCACCTCACTGACTCTTTCCTCCTCGTTTCCCCTCTCTGTTGCAGTCGGAAACGGCCGCAGCAACCACCCTCCAACGAGCTTCCGCCGTCCCACCTCGCCGCCGGTGAACCAGAACTCCCCGCCATGCCGCACCACCACCACAGCAACCGCAACACGACGTTGGTCACGTCCCTGGCCTCCGTTGCCGTCGCCGTGGCCGGAGTCCTCGCCGGTGAGCTCGCCGCCGCTGTGGCCGTGGGGTTAGAGATGACAGGCGGGCCCCGCCTGTCATCCCCCCACCTCTCTCCCCCTCCTCTGTGCCGCTGACCCACGGGCCCCGCCCGTCAGGTTTGAAAACCTGACGCGCGCGCGCTGGCTCCCGTGCGGCTGGGCCAGTCCGTCTGGGCCGTGCACTGTGGCCTCCTCTGGCCCAGTGCACGGGGCCCTTTTTCATTTTTCTTTTCTGTTGATGTTTTAAACATTTATACAGAAAAGAATATTGATCCAAATTAAATATTTTCAACTCCTAAAATCTTGCAATATTCCAACCTATTTAATGGTACCACTTTCATTCAAATCCATGAAACTTTTCTGTACTGTTCAAATTTAAATTCAAATTTGGGCAGTAATACTCCTGTTCAAAAATCAATCTATTCCATTCTGTAACTCCAAAACTCCAACTAAGATTTTTCCCCATCTTAGAAATCTCTCTAGTATTTTACAAAAATGAGTTGACATTTTTCTGAGCACTTTGATTTTTCTGTTTTATTTGTATTCTTATTTTCCCGTGGTTATTATGCGACGTATAGATCCCGTATTTGACGAAGTTGCTGTGGAAGAAGAAGGAGAAGGACTTGAAGACTTTGAAGACCAAGCCAATCCAGGCAAGCAGCCCTTTGACCATGATACACTTGTTCCTCGGAACCGTGTGTTTCCGATGCATGATGATAGGGTTACGATGGTAACCTAGTTGATTCCACCACATGATGCATGCTTGATCTTGATCTTGCTAAGTGCTAGATGACATGCAAATAGATGGTCATGATGCTTATATGATGCATGTGTGAGATGAACTCTCGTAGCTAAAATCTTTGCATGAACCCATCGGGTGCCCCTAATGCCCGAGGGTGATGAAGTGTTAGGTCATCACTTGAGAAAGAAGTGATGTGCCGGTAGATCATGTGCATGGTGGAATGATGGATTAGATTTATGTGTGACTACCGTCCCAACCAAACATGTGCAACCACACTACCCCTTATGGGACGGGGCTTTATTGATTACTTAGGTCGATACTAGCATGGTGCCCGCATTACTAGTGACGGGAAGACTTGAGGTCTTTCCCGGGACGGGGTCGTGCTTGGATAGACGATCATGACTGTTTTTACAGGGCACCGGACACACCGTTGGTCCCTTCGGGTACGCGTGACATTGAAATTAGGGCAAGTCCTGTGATCTATTGTTTGTACGCGAGGGCCGTGTACCAACGAGTGGACTCTATGTTAGTGTCGTCTAAGGAAAGGTAATGACCGGGTGCTTACCCCGGGTACTTGAGGTACCGCGGGTCGTGGATAAACACGGAAGTTCCCCGGATCTTTTGGGTAAAGTGCGCAACCTCTGCAGAGTGTAAAACTATTCGAATAGCCGTGTCCACGGTCATGGACAGTTGGGTGGTGCTACTTAAACTATGTCCAGAATTTTACTTCCTCGGAGTTGGAATGTGTGTGACAAGTCAAGGATGGTGACTTGACTCGATGAGTTGAATCATATTCATGTTGATGTCGGTAACCTGTCTTCAAGGTTACGCGAGGTTATTGATGCATAGACTTGATGATAACATATTGTTCTAGCTTTCTGCTAGATTGTTCATTATTGTTCCATTGCATTGTTACCACATCATGGGTTGCTTGCGAGTACATTCAAAGTACTCATTGGCTTGCCACTGGTTATTTAATTGGCCAGGCATGGAAGAGCAGGATTATGAGGAAGAGTTCTTTGGAGACGAACATGCGAACTAGGACGCTATCCCAGTCAGAATGCCTGTAGGGTTAAGGCAGATGGCATGGGTTCTACCCGTTTATCGAAGACTTCCGCTACTTGAGTTATTTGCTATTCAGCCCGTGAGGCTCTATCTATGTAAGACTTGGCCATAATGGCCTTAATTCGTGTAAGACTATATGTATGGATGTAAGACTCTTGTTATTTCAGCTTCTGTGTGTTCAGTGAGCATTGATCTCTGGGATCACTGTACACGTGCATTCGGTGATCTCGACTTCTAAGTCGGGGTCCCCACAGAGCTGGTATCAGAGCCATCCTGACTGTAGGAAGCCTTAGTTAGCATGGGCGTTAGTTAGTTGAGACCCCTTTTCAAAAACCTTCTGGACCTCTCTTCTTTTCTAAACCTGAGATTTCATCAGCTATTTAACCCCTTCTATTCCACCTTTGTAGATGGCCGCTGTTCCCGAAGAGCACCTGACCACTGGGTTTCCCTTACTTCTCGAGGATAGCCTCCAGGAGTGTCAGTTCCACCGAGCACCCATCCTCACTTACCTCGAGCATTGGGTGAGCGATACTGAGGTGGAGTACCATGTGGAAGTGATCGTGAAGGCAAATGATCCTCCCACAAGTTGGTTCTTCGAGGGACCCCAGATGGCAACACTACCACTCGCTGCCGAGACTGCTGCACTCAAGGCACTAACCCGTCTCCGCGAGCTTCTTCCGGAGATGGCAGCCAAGATGGCAACTCGCTTCTTACCTTACCGGAAGGAAGGTGACGAAGAAAGCAGCGCACTAGCCCCTCCACTGAAGGAAGGACTCTCACTTCGGTTCCAGACCTACTTCAGTCTATGTGCCGACAGCCTGGCACAAGACTTGGCCTCGGAATCAATGAAGCTTCGAGAAGAACTTTACAAGACCAAGGCACTTCTTCGTCGAGCTCAAGAGAAGGCAAACAGGATCAAGAAGGAAGGAGCACCTTCTGGACAATCCGCTATCCCATATCGAGGCGGAAGGCCCTCCGAGGATGTATCTTCCAAGGGTGAAGAACCACCTCGGCGACGCCGGATGACAGCAAGGGAATATCGCAAGCTTTTCCCTGCACCTCCGTCGAAGCACCGTCGTATCCAACTCCTCCACTCCCCCACTCCCTCAAGTGACAAGGGAGCCCAGACAGATGAAGACAAGGAGGAAGACCCAGAAGAGCCGGAATACGCGACCGAGCATTCCGCCGCTTAGGCATTATTCGCTACTCGGATATGCCAGTTGTAGCCCCTACGGTAGGATAGGTCGTGTAACCCCTATGCGCAGTCGAGTCCTTGTATGGTTCATATGAAACCATCTAGTGTTTGCTTTTGTTGTGTCTGGATGTAAGTCGTAATCTTCCTTCGGGAATGTGTAAGCGACTACATCACCCATTTGGATTTTAATGAATGTGTTTTGGCCTCTCGGCCCTTGCATGATTTGATTTAGTGTCACACCCACCCCCTTACTAGGCACCCATCTATCTTGCTTTCCCTCTTCCGAGTCATGAGACCTTTTACCGCTCCACCAGGATGCCTGTTGTAACTCGTACTGGTACCTCTACCCAGCAGCCCGAAGCCGAAGCATCCTCTCAGCCAGAGGCAGGCCACGACCAAACCAACGACCAAGCTCCACCACCACCTCCTCCAAGCATGGACATGGCTCAGCTTCTCCAAGCTTACCGAGAGGAACGCCAAGCCAACACTGCATCTCTCCAGCTGATTGCTCAAGCTGTCACCAACAACCACCAGCCGGCGGGGAATGGCAATGGACGTTCCACGTTGGCAGAGTTCAAGAAGCATACACCGCCAACCTTCATCGAGACTGCTAAACCCCTGGATGCAGACGACTGTGTCCGTTCCATTGAGGATATACTGGAACTAGTCGGATGCACCGAAGACCGCGAGAAGGTGGCTTATGCAGCCCACTGCCTCGGGGGAACTGCTAGAGCTTGGTGGGATGGATTCAAGGTCATGCATGCTGAACAAGACATCACTTGGGTGAACTTCAAGGCAGAATTCCGCAAGGCCCACATTCCTTCCGGAATCATGGCTATCAAAAAGCGCGAGTTCCGAGCCCTGAAGCAAGGAAGTGGCACTGTCAAGGAGTACATGCAGAAGTTCAGTGTTCTGTCAAGGTATGCCCCTGAGGATGTCAGCACTGATGCTGCCAAAAGGGAGCGCTTCATGGAAGGCCTTAATCAGACTCTGCAATACTCGCTTGTCGTGTGCGACTGCCCGTCTTTCCCTGACCTGGTGAACAAGGCACTTATGCTTGAAGACAAGCGGCGAGCTTTGGAAGACACTCGCAAGCGCAAGTTGGTCAGTAAGGGAAGTTCCAGCAACCAGAAGCCTCGTCCGTGGCAGTCAGCCCCAGCCAAGCCAACCTATCAGCAGCCAAGAGCTCCTGCACCTCGTGCCAATCCTCAGCCTCAGCAGTATGCCAACCCCAGGCCAGCTTTCAACTCCCAATACCAGTGGTGGCAACAAGATCAATCCAAACCAAGTCACTTGCTTTGGATGTGGTCAGCCCGGACACATCTCAAGGGTGTGCCCCAACAAGAAGTCTGATGCCCCGCGCCCCAATGCGCCGAACCAGGGACAAGGCCGTGGAATGCCACCAAGGAACCCAGCTCCTCGCAATCCACCGAACTATGGGAAGGGGCGTGTGAATCACGTCACTGCTGAAGAAGCCTAGGAAGACCCGGACGTCGTGCTGGGTACGTTCCTTGTCAACTCAGCACCTGCAACTGTCTTGTTTGATTCTGGAGCAACGCATTCTTTTGTAACTCAAAGATTTGCATTAAAAAGTGGCATGACCCCTACACCCCTGAATAACCCTATGGTGGTACAAACCCTCGGAGCCGAGATGAGAGCCAAGATAGGCTGTAAAGGAGTCAGTATTACCATTAACGGTGTAGACTTCCTAGCAGACCTTATCGTCCTAAGATCGCAAGGCTTGGATGTGATCCTAGGTATGAATTGGCTCAGCAAGCACCAAGGCTTCTTAGACTGTGCCAATCGGACAGTCACTGTGACCAATGACCAAGGAGTCGAAGTCAAGTTTGCCCCCAACTCCTCTTCCGCTCAAGCCGCTAAAGTCAACTGTCTGTCTGAAGTTGGGCTAGATCAAGTACCGGTGGTATGTGAGTATCCTGATGTCTTTCCGGATGAACTACCAGGAATGCCCCCTGACCGTGACATTGAGTTCATCATCGAGCTCGTGCTCGGAGCAGGACCCATCTATAAGAAGCCTTATAGAATGGGGACGGAAGAATTAGCCGAGTTGAAGAAGCAGCTAGAAGAGCAGCTAAGGAAGGGATTTATCCGCCCAAGTGCCTCCCCTTGGGGATCTCCTGTTCTGTTTGTGGCAAAGAGGGACGGTACCATCTGCTTATGCATTGACTATCGTTCCCTCAATGAAGTCACCATCAAGAACAAGTACCCACTTCCCAAGATCGAAGATCTGTTTGATCAGCTCAGCGGAGCCAAGGTATTCTCCAAGATCGACCTCAGATCTGGGTATTACCAGCTGAAGATCAGACCCCAAGATATTCCGAAGACAGCATTCGTAACCAGATATGGCCTGTACGAGTGCACGGTCATGTCTTTTGGGTTAACCAATGCCCCATCTTACTTCATGTATCTCATGAACAAAGTCTTCATGGAATATTTGGACAAGTTCGTTGTTGTCTTCATTGATCACATTCTTGTGTTCTCGAAGTCGGAGGAAGAGCATGAGCAACATCTGAGGATGGTCCTAGACAAGCTTCGTGAGCACCAACTGTATGCCAAATTCAGCAAGTGTGAGTTCTGGCTGCATAAAGTTGGATTCTTAGGTCATGTCTTGACCGAGGAAGGATTATCTATTGATCCTGCAAAAATCGAAGCTGTGACCCAATGGCAATCTCCAACGACCGTCAAGGAAGTCAGAAGCTTCCTCGGATTAGCGGGCTATTACCGCAAGTTCGTGGAAGGGTTCTCTAGCATTGCACGACCAATGACTCAGCTCCTCAAGAAGGACAAGAAGTTCGAGTGGACGCCAAAATGCGAAGAGAGCTTCCAAGATCTCAAGAAGAGATTGACCACCGCCCCAGTTCTGGCAACACCTGATATTCACAAGGAGTTCGTGATATATTGTGATGCCTCTCGAACCAGATTGGGAAGCGTTCTGATGCAAGAAGGCCGCGTCATAGCATACCTCTCCAGGTACCTACGACCCCATGAGGAGAACTACGCTACTCACGATCTTGAGCTAGCGGCAGTAGTTCATGCCTTGAAGACATGGCGGCATTACCTCCTAGGGAAACGGTGTGAGATTTACACAGACCACAAAAGTCTGAAGTATATTTTCACCCAAAAGGAATTGAACATGAGGCAGCAGAGATGGTTGGAACTCATCAAGGATTATGACCTCAGTGTTCAGTATCACCCTGGGAAGGCTAACGTGGTGGCCGATGCCTTAAGCAGGAAGGCTTGCTCTTTGAATGTCATTATTCAAGAGAGGCAGCCAGCCTTGTTTAAGGAGATCGAACAATTCAGTTTGGAATTGGTCACCCCCGGATTTCTGGATCATTTGGAGGTCAGACCAACCCTGATGGACGACGTCAAGAAGGCTCAAGATGGACATGCAAGCATCAAAGGTATCAAGAAGAAGATGAAGCTGGGCAAGGCCCCAGGATTCTCTGAAGACGAGCACGGGATTGTTTGGTACAAAGGTCGCCTCTGCGTACCAAACAACACCGAGCTGAAGACGCTGATTCTGCAAGAAGCCCATGACACTCCGTATTCCATCCACCCCGGAGGAACCAAGATGTACCAAGACTTGAAGGCACGATTATGGTGGCACGGTATGAAGAGAGAGATTGCAACCTATGTTGCAAAGTGTGATTTGTGCCAAAGGGTCAAGGCTGAGTATCAGCGACCTGCTGGATTGCTTCAACCACTCCAAGTTCCTGAGTGGAAGTGGGATAAAGTCGGAATGGACTTCATCACTTGACTACCAAGGTCGAATAGAGGACATGACTCTATCTGGGTCATAGTCGATCATTTGACCAAGGTGGCTCATTTCATTCCTGTCAAGACCACTTATGATGGCAACCGGCTGGCAGCTTTCTACATCGACCGAATCGTAAGTCTTCACGGTGTTCCCAAGGAGATTGTGTCAGATCGAGGCACCCAGTTCACCTCAAGATTCTGGAAGAAGTTCCAAGAAGCCTTGGGAACCAAGTTGTCGTTCAGCACAGCTTTCCACCCACAGACCGGAGGTCAAACTGAGCGAGTCAATCAGATTCTCGAAGACATGCTCCGATCCTGTGTCCTGGCGTATGGAGCCAAGTGGGAAGACTGTCTTCCTTTTGCCGAGTTCTCCTATAACAACAGTTACCAGTCAAGCCTTCAGATGGCACCATTTGAGGTGTTGTACGGACGCAGATGCCGCACACCCCTCAACTGGTCAGAGACTGGAGAAGGACTAGTCTTTGGACCGGATAATCTCCGCGCAGCAGAAGAGCAAGTCCAACTAGTTAGAGAGCGATTAAAGGCAGCCAAGTCAAGGCAGAAGAGTTATGCTGACACTCGACGCCGAGACATGAGTTTCCATGTCGGGGACCATGTGTACCTGCGGGTAACTCCTCTGAAGGGAACCAAGCGTTTCCATGTCAAGGGGAAGCTCGCACCAAGGTTCATTGGACCCTTTGAGATCACTGCACGACGAGGAGAAGTGGCTTATCAGTTGGAACTACCACCTGAGCTATCCGATGTGCACAATGTGTTCCATGTGTCACAACTCCGGAAGTGTCTCCAAGTTCCAGACAAGCCCAATCTCTACAAGGATGTGGATCACCAAGCCATTGATCTGCAGCCTGATCTGACCTACCGCGAGAAGCCCATTCGCATTCTGGACGAAGCAGAATGACGTACGCGGAGCCGTACCATCAAGTACTTCAAGGTCCAGTGGAGCAACCACACCGAAGCAGAAACAACCTGGGAACGAGAAGACTATCTTAGATCCGAGTTTCCCGATCTCTTTTAAGCCCTAGTTTAGGAATCTCGGGGACGAGATTCTTGTAAGGGGGGTAGGTCTGTCACACCCTGCATTTTGTAACATGTTATTTGTAACTCTGAAGCATGAAAATTTGGACCAGCAAAATTTTTTAGCATCATTTGGCTTTTATTTGGAATTAAGTTTTCTTCATTTGCTTTTTCATGTGCTCATTAAGTCAACTATGACCTCTTGTAGATTTCATCTCCACACCCAAAACTTCTGCCCAATGATCATGCCAAGTGTTATATAACAGTATAGTATTTTCTTACAAAATTAATTTGGCCAAAAAGTATTTTATAAATTTAGTTTTCCAAAAACCCCTGAATTGAGATTTGCACTGCAAGTACTTTATTTAGGGTGTGAAAATTATTTCAAAAGGTTATTTGAGACCTAGTAGTCATAGGACTCCCAGAAACCACAAAGGTATAATTTTAAAAGTTGTTTTCCTATTTTATTTAAACGCTTTTTCTTAAGGCCAGAAATGGTCTTTAATAGGGGAAAATTATTTAACTATTTCAAAAATATTTGCCAAAATTCAGAGACACTCATAGGACATATATTGTCCATATATAAGAGTTTCAACACTTGATCATGTTCAAAATAATGGGCTAAACCCTCTAAAACCCTTTCTGGATATTTCAAGCTTTTGAAATATTTACAAAGGAAACTTTCTCCAAAAATTCCAGGGAAATTCTATCATGTCATATATGACATATTTGATGATCTTGCCAAGTCCCATGTCTTGGGAAGCAAGAAAACATCCTCAAACCCCTTCATAACCATTCTGTCCATATTTGAAGTTTGAGCAACTTTACATTGCCAAACTTGTCCAAATGCTCTCAAACTTGGTTCACATGCTAGAATGACCCAATAAGGCATCTAGACCAAATGGCACAAGATTTGGAATAGAGCAACTTGATCAGATCACCTCAAAACCCTTTCTGTTCAAATACAAATTTGAACAACTTTACATTACCAACTTTTTATCTGGAGCTTCAAACCTTGTGGGCATGATCAATACCCCAAATGATGATGCTACACCAAGTGGTGCATCATGGGGAGATGATTAGCTTGACTCAATCAAGATGAAACTGTTTCTGTTGATTTCTAGGGTTCACCAAAGTTACATTGGCTAGTTTCTTCAAATGAGCCCAAATTTGGTAAAGCACCCTATTTTCTCATGTCTTTCAACCCTGTCAAGTGCCATGTCAAGTGGAATTCATTTACTTGACCAAACACTGATCAAACACCTTCTGCAGAAATGCTAAAACCTCCAATTTGACCACTTTCACTTTTCTCCATGGCCTCAACTTCTTACCACACGCTCATTGAGTTACCAGCTACCTCCAGTAACTCCCCCAGCACCCCAGCTCCATGATTGAAGGATGAAACCCTTGTTTTACCTTGCTGTACAGTAGGTTTCCACCATTTTACCAACACTCTCACTCTCTCTCTGCATCCCCAGGGCATCCAAGGCCTCAGGGCATTTGTTTACTCCTCCCTCTACATGCTGGACACTGTTGGACACGCTGGATCGGACCAAACCGGCGAGAGCGCGCTGATGCCAGCAATACGCGCGCTCTGGAGCGCGCAACAGTGCCCTCCGCACGCTGGCTCCAGCCAATCGCTGATCCCCGACAGCCTCGGGCCTCCCCCTCGCGCCAGTCGAGGCGCCTCGACGTCCGCAACCTCCCCGGCGCTGTCCCCCCTCCTCATGCGCCCTCCAGTGAACGTCGTCGCACGCGCACCGGCCGCCCGCTTCGGCCATTCTTCTACTTCACACGCGCGCGCGCCTCTGACGCTCCCCCGCTCCTCCTCTCACCTCAGCTGGACGTGGAGCTAGCCCACGGACCTCCCCGACGTGTTCCCAGGCTCCAGAACTCTCCATAGCCTCGCCTGCAACCTCGTCGGTGCACGGGTCCACGGTGGACCACGGGCGCGGCTATATAAGGCCCTCCCGAGCCTCTCCAGCACCATCACCAGCCTCACACCTCTCCCCTGAGACCCCCAGCACCCTCCACTCCTCCCCAGGACGCCCCAGTGCTCGGGATCGACCGGAGCTCCGCCGCGTCGGGCCGCCGGCGATCTCGAGGTACGGGCCTCCCCTGCCTCTCCTTCCACCTGTTTCGGAACCGCCGCACCTCACTGACTCTTTCCCCCTCGTTTCCCCTCTCTGTTGCAGTCGGAAACGGCCTCAGCAACCACCCTCCAACGAGCTTCCGCCGTCCCACCTCGCCGCCGGTGAACTAGGACTCCCCGCCGTGCCGCACCACCACCACAGCAACCGCAACACGACGCTGGTCACGTCCCTGGCCTCCGTTGCCTTCGCCGTGGCCGGAGTCCTCGCCGGTGAGCTCGCCACCGCCGTGGCCGTGGGGTTAGAGATGACAGGCGGGCCCCGCCTGTCATCCCCCCACCACTCTCCCCCTCCTCTGTGCCGCTGACCCACGGGCCTCGCCCGTCAGGTTTGAAAACCTGACGCGCGCGCGCTGGCTCCCGTGCGGCTGGGCCAGTCCGTCTGGGCCATGCACTGTGGCCTCCTCTGGCCCAGTGCACAGGACCCTGTTTCATTTTTCTTTTCTGTTGATGTTTTAAACATTTATACAGAAAGAATATTGATCCAAATTAAATATTTTCAACTCCTAAAATCTTGCAATATTCCAACCTATTTAATGGTACCACTTTCATTCAAATCCATGCAACTTTTCTGTACTGTTCAAATTTAAATTCAAATTTGGGCAGTAATACTCCTGTTCAAAAATCAATCTATTCCATTCTGTAACTCCAAAACTCCAACTAAGATTTTTTTCCCCATCTTAGAAATCTCTCTAGTATTTTACAAAAATGAGTTGACATTTTTCTGAGCACTTTGATTTTTCTGTTTTATTTGTATTCTTATTTTCCCGTGGTTATTATGCGACGTATAGATCCCGTATTTGACGAAGTTGCTGTGGAAGAAGAAGGAGAAGGACTTGAAGACTTTGAAGACCAAGCCAATCCAGGCAGGCAGCCCTTTGACCATGATACACTTGTTCCTCGGAACCGTTTGTTTCCGATGCATGATGATAGGGTTACGATGGTAACCTAGTTGATTCCACCACATGATGCATGCTTGATCTTGATCTTGCTAAGTGCTAGATGACATGCAAATAGATGGTCATGATGCTTATATGATGCATGTGTGAGATGAACTCTCGTAGCTAAAATCTTTGCATGAACCCATCGGGTGCCCCTAATGCCCGAGGGTGATGAAGTGTTAGGTCATCACTTGAGAAAGAAGTGATGTGCCGGTAGATCATGTGCATGGTGGAATGATGGATTAGATTTATGTGTGACTACCGTCCCAACCAAACATGTGCAACCACACTACCCCTTATGGGACGGGGCTTTATTGATTACTTAGGTCGATACTAGCATGGTGCCCGCATTACTAGTGACGGGAAGACTTGAGGTCTTTCCCGGGACGGGGTCGTGCTTGGATAGACGATCATGACTGTTTTCACAGGGCACCGGACACACCGTTGGTCCCTTCGGGTACGCGTGACATTGAAATTAGGGCAAGTCCCGTGATCTATTGTTTGTACCCGAGGGCCGTGTACCAACGAGTGGACTCTATGTTAGTGTCGTCTAAGGAAAGGTAATGACCGGGTGCTTACCCCGGGTACTTGAGGTACCGCGGGTCGTCGATAAACACGGAAGTTCCCCGGATCTTGTGGGTAAAGTGTGCAACCTCTGCAGAGTGTAAAACTATTCGAATAGCCGTGTCCACGGTCATGGACAGTTGGGTGGTGCTACTTAAACTATGTCCAGAATTTTACTTCCTCAGAGTTGGAATGTGTGTAACAAGTCAAGGATGGTGACTTGACTCGATGAGTTGAATCATATTCATGTTGATGTCAGTAACCTGTCTTCAAGGTTACGCGAGGTTATTGATGCATAGACTTGATGATAACATATTGTTCTAGCTTTCTGCAAGATTGTTCATTATTGTTCCATTGCATTGTTACCACATCATGGGTTGCTTGCGAGTACATTCAAAGTACTCATTGGCTTGCCACTGGTTATTTAATTGGCCAGGCATGGAAGAGCAGGATTATGAGGAAGAGTTCTTTGGAGACGAACATGCGAACTAGGACGCTATCCCAATCAGAATGCCTATAGGGTTAAGGCAGATGGCATGGGTTCTACCCGTTTATCGAAGACTTCCGCTACTTGAGTTATTTGCTATTCAGCCTGTGAGGCTCTATCTATGTAAGACTTGGCCATAATGGCCTTAATTCGTGTAAGACTATTTGTATGGATGTAAGACTCTTGTTATTTCAGCTTCTGTGTGTTCAGTGAGCATTGATCTCTGGGATCACTGTACACGTGCATTTGGTGATCTCTACTTCTAAGTCGGGGTCCCCACAACCCGTAGATGGGTTGTGATGTAATTTGGATGATGATTTGCTATGTAATGAAGTGTGTGACATGGCGAGTGTAAGCCAACTATCTCTTTTCCTTTTCATCCCCATTTTTACATGAGATGTGCAAAGATACCGAACTTGAGATCATTCCAGAATGGGCTTATACCTTTAAGTCGTGCCTCGACACGTAGGAGGTACAGTCCCATCCTGGGCATTACACAGCGCGCGCCAGCGACACAGTTGCCATTTTGGTGCAAAGGAGACAGCGCATGCGCAGGTTCTCGAGGAGCGGGACAAAGGTTTCCCCTTCGGTGCAACAAGACCGAAGACCGTAAGGACGACAGGGAGGATTCACCACTGAGCCCACCACCGTTTCACCGACTGATCCTTTTGCAGGCGAAGCCCACTTTTGTCAGGACAAGATCGTCCTTGTGTTCCCGCTCAAAATGGCCGTTGTGGGATTCCTTCCCGCCTAAACATTTCGGGGGAAGAGGATGATGGCCGCCTATATAAGTAGCTAGGATCCCCACTATGGGGGAGGAAGTCAATTAGATCTAGAAACTCAGCCCTCGCACAAAGGAGCAAGAACCCTTGCCTCCTGACCCTCCTGAGCTCTCCTCCTGAGCTCAGGAACCACTGTACTCATCCATACTCAAGCCCTCCCGAGGCCAATCCACCAAAGCAGGAAGTAGGGTTATACACCGCAAGGTGGCCTGAACCTGGGTAAACTCTTGTGTGCTTTACTTGTTGTTCGCTTGAATCTCTTCATCGGCAACGGCGAGACGCTAGGTAGACGCGAGTGGGAGAGATCTTCGTTCACGCCCCTGTGTTCGAACTTCTTGGGTTTGCGGAGCCTGTAATCCGACATAGCTCATCGTCGAAAATTGTGCTCCGGGAAGGACCAGGTAGCGCAATTAAAATTTAGCACGATAACGATATATCCGATCAGGCTAGGAATGACTTGAAGGATTATTAAACTCGTAAGCAACGCAAATTACTTAGAGTTATTAAATCGAAGTGCAGAATCAATTCACTTATCGGTGTTCTCGACTGACTAATAACTCAGAACCCGTGGGAAATCTGAAAACGGTGAAGAGCAATACAAGATGAAGGCTCATAGGAAGCAACACCATTCTTTGATATTCTCGAGATACCGAAGGTAATACTCGAAGGAAGATCAAAAGTAGGGGTTGCGGAGATGTATTGATTTGCAGAAGATAAGTGCTTTAACTCGTGTGAGAAATGGAATCAAGGAGAAAATATGGTCGGAACCACGATAGGAAAGGACGAATTCACAGATACCAGATGATATTTTATGAAGGAAATAGTTATTACTAGAAGAAGCTTCCATGATAGGATCTACATCATGTCCATGGGCATGAACACAAAGTTCAAGATCGACTCCCACTTCAAATGCATAACCTTTCATTCACTTCTCGCTTTCGATGAAGTTGTAGTGTTGAAATATTATAAGGAAAAACCCCAGAAGAGTATGACTCGTGAAAACTCTCGGGTGCATACGGTCAGGGAAGGCATAGGTTCGTCTCATCGGAGCATCTTAGGAACCTATACCACAAACATCAGAAGTAATTAACACAAGATCAAAAGAAGAGCATGGTTGACAAAACGAGAGGATACGATTTACCAAAGGCATTATGTATTTGGGAAAGAACTCACAAGGTGATTAAATATGAAGTACTCTGTCAGATAAAATCCAACAAAGGATCTGGTGGTCCACAAGGGATCTGATGTGAGCATTGGTGCTCAACCAGAAGAAGAAAGAATGCAAGGACATCAAACTATAGAAACAACTGACTAATTCAAGCTTGAATGCAAAGGAATGATGATTTCCAAATCAAGGGATAAGAAGCAAATGCTCTGATAAAGGATGGATAAGTTGAATAGACTTAGGGGTACAATGGACGACAATTTGATTGGCGTGAATCAGCACATATTCGGAACGTCGTCTGAGCTGGAAGAATGAATTCTAGTTTGACTGATGATTGCGAGTATTTACAACCTATGAAATCAACAAGATTAGAAAGTCAATCTCAAAGGATTTTAATGAAATTGATATACATATGGCATTAACCATAATGCAAGCAGGTAAAACTTTCCAGAGCGATAGGTTGCTGAGGATTTTTGGAAGATTGAATAGCATGTTGAAGACATTTGTCAAACGCATGAACAATTGGGGATGAACGAATCCTCGGTAAGTGTAAGGAATTATTCATACATGTATTCACGCGGAAAAGGAGCTGCAAGGCAGCATGCACGATTCTCGGAATATCCGAAGTATTTTAGGTTATCTTGTAATAACAAGAACAATTGGAAATGAAGGTATGGATGACAAGTGTATGCAGCTATCCTTAGGGATTTGTCAATGATATGGAATTGCAACGGCGAAGGACACAAGGGTCTCGGGGAAACATCAGAGAGTATCTTCGAAATCTTCTGGTGCAGCAAGCAATCATCAGGACTGAAGGGGATCTTTGGGAGAAAGTATTTCGAGGACCTAAAGTTAGGTTTTAGCAAAATCATTTAACCCGAATAGAAGAGAGATCACAACCCAGAGTATGGACGAGGAATAAAAGATCCTAGTACCACCCAATGGCGACTTGGCCATAAGCCACACATCCATGTTAGTAAGACAATTTTTCAAAGACTAGACTCAACTTCGACCAAGGAGTTGGAAAGGGGGCTTCCGACAGGCAGTCGGATCTGGTACCAACTTGTGACGCCCCCGATTTGACCATACACTAATCATGCACGCAAATGTGTATGACCAATATCAGGGACTCATGGGAAGATATCACAACACAACTCTAGACACAAATAAAAGAATACAAGCCTTATATTACAAGCGAGGGGCCTCCAGGGCTCAAATACACAAGAGTCAGCGGAAGCAACGATATCTGAGTACAGACATAAGTTAAACTAGTTTGCCTTAAGAAGGCTAGCACAAAAGTAGCAACGATCGAAAAGGCAAGGCCTCTTGCCTGGGATTCTCCTAACTACTCCTGGTCGTCGGTGACCGTCATGTAGTAGTAGGCACCCTCGGGGTAGTAGCAGTCGTCAAAGGTGGCATCTAGCTCCCGGGCTTCCTATCTTGTTGCAACAACCAGAAGAAGAAGAAGGGGGGAAAGGGGTAGAAAAGCAACCGTGAGTACTCATCCAAAGTAACCGCAAGCAAGGATCTATACTACATATGCATCGGTATCAATGAAAAAGGGGTAGTATCTATGGACTAACTGTAGAATGCCAGAATAAGAGGGGGAGAAGCTAGTCATATCGAAGACTAGCATCTTCTGGAAACCACCGTCTTGCAGCAACAGGAGGGAGTAGAGTAGTATAACATAAGTCATATTTAAGTTGTTGTAACAATGCTCCAGGATCCTTTCTCGACTCCCGAAGCCACATATCCGATCATGCCTCAGCATCCACTTCTAGTTGTATCGATCGGAATACAACTCCGAGTGTCCGTTACCGTAGGACAGGCTATCGATAGATGTTTTCTTCCCTGCAGGGGTGCACCAACTTACCCAACACGCTCGCTTAACTCCGGCCGAACACACTTTACTGGGTCTTGCCCGGCCTCGGCCAAAATGATATGCCGCAACCCGACCTAGGATTAATAGAGAGGTCAGCACGCCAGACTAAACCTATGCCCCCAGGGGTCTTGGGCCATCGCCCTGGGAACTCATGCATGTTGTGTACGCGGCCGGTGAGCAGACCTAGCTACCTCCTTAAAAAGGCAGGAGCTTACGCAGTCCAACCCGGCACGCACCGCTCAATCGCATGATGCGTAATAAGATTCGGCTTATGCATATGATGCAGAATGCCCATACTATGCCCATGTGATGGTTAGTGCTATCAGGCCAGATGGCCCTCGGATCAAATATCCAAACTGATTAGTCTTGGGAGCGCGCGGTAACGAGCAGAGACTCACGATCATGTGACCCCATCGCCCCGTCTCATGGACTTACGACAAGGGCCAGGAATGCCCGACCATGCCACGTAATTATCTCGCGGGCACCTTCCAGGTTAACCCGACTACACATCACTCGCAGTTAAGCTCGCGCGGGTACCCCTCAGGGCCGACCCGTCTTTAGTAACATGGTTCAGTGTAAATTTATAGTAACCATAGTAACCTTGTGTCTAACGCCAAAGGGAACCCTGAGGAATCACCCTCGATGGAATTCCACATGATGTTATCGCTAAGGTGAACGAATCACCCTTGATGGTCCACACTTGAGGGGTTGCACAACGGAGTCGTTATTGGGAGTGGTGAAGGAGGAATCACCCTCAATGACCATGACCCATTAACTTCACTATAGAGATCTCATCAGAAGTGCTATACGAGGTATCACCCTCGGCACTCGATAGTAACTCTGCTGAGTCGTACAACTAGGGGGTGATGTGCGGTGTTGGGGCCTGGTGGTCGATCACGTTGATTGAGTCATATGGTAATCCAGTGGGGGCAACAGGGACAAGGTGGGGGTCTCTGGTGGATCTCTAACCAACCTATACTAAGCAGTTACAATAAGCAGGTAAGTTAAGAAAGCAGGTAACAACAAGAGGCTATGCATCAGAATAGGATCATACAAAAACAATAGCAGTTCTAATGAAAGAATAAGAGAGAAAGGAATGGGCGATATCAGAATGATCAAAGGGGGTTGGCTTGTGTGGAAGATCTGCTGCAAAGGAATGGACGTCGGTGATGTAGTCGATCTTGAGGTCTACCGGAGAGAAGAGGGGGGGTAAGAAACAGTAAATACAGAGCAACAGAGGTACCACTAAGCATGACAACGTGATACGCATAACTAGGGTTGAACTAGCGTAATGCTACATGTTGCAGACGGAGGGGGGAAACATCCCAGGATGATTTCCCGACGTTAGACGGATTCCGTACAAAAGAAAAAGAGGGGATGGTTCCATGTTCATCATGATAGGGGCATGTGACAGATGAATGGACTACCTATTCGGGTTCGTTGGATTTTTCTGATCGATTTTCATATATAAAACAATTTCATCCGAGTTACATTTTAATCTCTATGAATTTCTAAAGTTTATAACATTTACTGAAATTATGTAAATTAACAGAAAAAGGATTATTGCAGCATCATGATGTCACTGCGACCAACAGACTGGTTGACTAGTCAAAAGACCAGTGGGTCCCATATGTCATACTCAGAGGGACTAACAGTAGTTTATTCTAGCTAAACAGAATTAAAAAGTAGTAGGGCCCACATCTCAGTGACTGGTTAGGTTAACTAATTAGTTTTATTTATAAAAATGTTTTAATTAGATTAATTATGTGATGGGGCCCGCATGTCATTTACTGGGGCCTGCCCATTCAGCATAGTTGACTGGGTCAACTGGGCCCAGGGGGCCCAGTGTCAGTGGCTGAGTGGTGGGATGTGACGCCCGGGTAATCAAGCTACAGCAACCCTCCGGTAATGATGCCACATCACCACGATTAATGTTGCTAATCTCGCGTTAGTTCGGAACCGATTCAAATTCAAATTAAAAATCAAGCAAACAATAAAAGTTTTCAAATATTAAAACTAAAATATTCGGAGTGAACCAAATATTGCATAGGCAATTATGGTGGAGAAACCCCACTTTTATAAAGTGCTTAAATACTCTAAGTTGATTAAAACAGTAGCAAGAACCAATATTTAAATGCTTCAAAGTTAACAAAATAGTAAACTAAATTGTTTTAGGATAAAACCTTTTGTGGCAGTGGGTTTTGAGGTATTAAGTAATTTAGGGATCATTATTGTATTATACAAAACTATATTGAAATGAAAAAAAATGAAACAAAAATAAAATTAAATAAAAAAACAAAAGAAACAAAAAAGGTAGAAGAAGGAAACTCCCACCCCATTAGGCCATGGCCCAGCTGGACTCTCGGCCAACCAGGCCGGCCCAGTCCACCTAACCCCCAACTCTCCATCGACCTCCCGCTGCAGGAGGCAGGCGGTGTGTGTGGCGCTCATTCATGACAACCATGGCCGTGGATGGCCTCCACGTCCCCCTCATGTCCTATTAGTGCGTCCACCGGAACCCTAAACCACCCCTCGCCCGATCCCCTTTCTTTCCCCATCGAGGCGCCTCCTCCTCGGCTCGTACTCGAGCGCAAGAGCTCATGCGGTGACCGTGCTGTTCGTCATCGATCTCGTGCCAACCGTCATCCCCGCCACCTGGATCCATGTCCGGGAGACGCGCCTGTTACTTCTCCGTCGACTGCGTGCACCACTTGGAGCTGTGCGCGCCTACATCGATGCCGGCATCATCTTCTTCCTCGGACTTGGCCGATCGATTCATCGCCACCGAGCCTCCCCGAGCCCTCTAAGTGCATATACAGGCCAATTGTGAGCTTCTCTCCCGAACTCCGCTCTCCTTGGCTTTGATTCACCATGGTATGGTCGTCCTGGCGAGCTCGGTCGCCATGGCCAAAACTTCACGCCAGTATGCTCACTGTCCCTATCGTGCCTCTGGGCCGTGCCCTACCGCGCTCTGCACCGATCGTGCATCCCTGGCACCGCGCCGCCCGTGCTTCCCGCACCCCGGCGGCCTGCGACTGTCATCTGCTGCCACTCTCGCGCCCCTTGGCCCGCCCGCCTGAAGCTTCGTCGGTCGTCACCTGCAACTGCTAGCCACGCCCCTGCCGTGGACCCATTCACCGCTCGTGAACTACTGCCACCCCACCGCTGCCGCCCCACTGCGCGCCGCCCTGCACCATGCCACCTGGCCGGGCGCCCGTCTACGGCCTCCGGCGCGGCCGCGGCCTTGCCGCATCCACTCGTAGCGACTGCTGCGGCAGATTGCTCCGGCGCCCCCTCTTCCCCGCCCCGGTCCGCTGACTGCAGGGTGCCCCGCCCGAGCCTCGCCCCACGCCCAGCGCGCCCCGGCGTGCGAGCCCGCGCCCCTGCCCCCGGCACGGCCCCCTTGCTCATCGCGACCACGCTCTGGCGGCCAACCCGCCGCTGCGGCCTCGCCCGCACCCCCCTAGTGGATCAGGGCATGCGGGCATCCCTTGGCCCACTGCGCCCTGCGCCCGTTAAGTCCCCGTGAGCCTATGACATAAAGGCCCCATGCCTTTTTAAAAAATAATTAAAAATAAAAAAATAAATGAAAATAATAATAATTAGTTATTTAATTAATTAAACTTAATTAACCTAATTAATCTGTTAGTTAGACTAATTAATTGTTAATTAATTAACAACCTATGACATGCGGGACCCACCCCGTCAGTTGACTGGTCAACGGCCACCTTTGATCGCTGATGTCATGCTGACATCATGATGATGCATCAATGATTTTTCGAATTAATTTAATAATGATAATCCAAAAAATAATTAAATATTCATAAACTAATATAAAATAAACCGTAACTCGGATGAAAAACTTTGTACATGAAAATTGCTCAGAACGACGAGGCGAATCCGAAGACGTAGTCCGTTCGTTCAGCACACGCCCCTAGCATAGCGAACATGCAACATTCCCTTCCGTTTCATCTGCCCGAAATGTGAAACACCGGGAATACTTTCCCGAATGTTTTACCCCTTCACCAGTTGCACCTAGCACTGCGTTAGGTCACCCCTAGCACCGCGCATTGCCTCGTTATGTTTTGTGATTCTTTGTTCACCCCGTATTTACTGTTTCTCCCCCCCTCTTCTTCTTCGGTAGACACGCTTAACGAGATCTTGGTATTTGATTTGAGTTTGGCCATTGGCCTATACGCACTGACCAGCTACGTGGGAATAGTTATGGGCACTCAACGTCGTGGTATCAGCCCAAGCCTTCTTGACGTGAGCGACTTAGCGGCGCACACCTGATTGGACTGGAACGTCGCTTTGCTTATCGGCCACCCTCGCAATGTGCAGGTGTGCATTGGGTGATGGGACATACCCTTGTGCGCTTAGGACTTAAACCGGCGTGCTAATCTCTCTTCTGTGCTTAGGTAGGGCTGCGACGTGTTTATCTTCCTATGTCGGGCATGACCCAGGAAAGTGTGTCCGACCAAATGGGATCGAGCGTGCTTTGTAATGTGGTGCACCCCTCCAGGGAATTTAATCTATTCGAATAGCTGTGTCCCTCGGTAAAAGGATGACCTGGAGTTGTACTCCGACCTCATGACAACTAGAACCAGATACTTAATAAAACACACCCTTACGAGTGCCAGATACAACTCGATGATCGCTTTCCCAGAGGGTGACGAGGGGAGGATTGCCGGGTAGGATTATGCTATACGATGTTACTTGGTGAACTTTCCATCTACTCCTTTCTACTACTGCAAGACGGAGGCTGCCAGAAGGGAGGATACTTGTTACTTTCCAGCTACTCTCTTCTACTGCTGCAAGATGGAGGTGGCCAGAAGTGTAGTCTTCGATTGGATTAGCTATCCCCTCTTATTCTGGCATTCTGCAGTTTAGCCCACAGATATTACCCCTTTACTCAGATATCATTCCATATGTAGTGTAGATCCTTGCTTGCGGGTACTTTGGATGAGTACTCACGGTTCCTTTTCTCCCCCTTTTCCCCTTTTTTCCTCTTTTCTCGGATGATGCAACCAGATCGGTGGAGTCTAGGAGCCAGAGGACCCCGAGGATGATTCTACGTGGAGTTCAGTTTCGAGGAGTAGTTTGGAGGTCCCAAGCAGGAGGCCTTGCCTCTTCGATAGTTGCTACATTTGTGCTAGCCTTCTTAAGGCAAACTTGTTTAACTTATGTCTGTACTCAGATATTAATGCTTCCGCTGACTCTTGTGTTTCGAGCTTATGTATTCGAGCCCTCGAGGCCCCTGTCTTGTAATATAATGCTTATATTATTTTAATTTGTGTCTAGAGTTGTGTTGTGATATCTTCCAGTGAGTCCCTAATCTTGGTCGTACACATTTGCGTGCATGATTAGTGTACGGTCAAATCGGGGGCGTCACAACTTGGTATCAGAGCCGACTGCCTGTAGGAATCCCCCATTCCAACTCCTTGGCCGAAGTTGAGTCTAGTCTTTGAAAAACAAATTTACTAACTTGTTATGTGGCTTACGGGCCCACATCACCGATGGGTGGTGTTAGGATCTTTTATTCCTCTTCTATGCTCTTGGACTCTCATCTGTCTTCTATCCGGGTTAAAAGATTTTACTAACTCTGACTCTAGGTTCTCGTAACTATTTCTCCCGGAGAGCCCTCTTTCCGGAAAATCGCCTGCTTCGTCAGAAGATCCAGAGGATATCCCTTGATAATTTCCCGAGACCCTTGTGTTCATCGCATTTGCAATTCACTGCCACCAATATATCCATATGGATATCTGCATGCACTTTCATTCTCATGATCATTCCTCATCACTCTTGTTGTTACAAGATGCTTTGAAATATTCTCCGTTGTCCCGAGAACCCTTTGAGTTTATAGTCTTGCAGTTTTATATCGCATGAAAACCCTTACAATTATTTCCTCTCATTTAACGAGGATCCGTTCTTCTCAATTGTTCATGTGTCTCACAAAATTCTTCGGAATACTTTTCGATCTTTCAAAAATCCTCTGCACCCTGTTACTCTTGAAATTCTTGCCTACTTGCATTATGATTAATTTCATATGACTAGTAGTCTTCGTTAACATCCCTTGTCTTTGCCATCTTGAGCCAATTGATTCAATGTGTGCGTATGCACACACTCATCAGGTTGTCCTTTTTAAAATTATCTTTCCGTCTCAGACGTCGCTCCGGACATGAGTTGGTACTCGACATTTCAAACCATTATTGATTGTCCAAGTAAGTGTTTTCAACTTATCCATCCTTGATCAGAGCATCTGCTTCTGATCCTTTGTTTTGGAAACCATAATTTCTCTCTATTTAAGCATTAGACTAATCAGGTGATTCTTGAATCTGATGCCTCTGCATTCTTTCTTCCTCTGAGTGAGTACCGATACTCACATTAGCTCCTTTGTGGATCGCCCGATCCGTTGTTGGATTGTTATCCGATAGTTTCCTTCATATTCAATCACCTTGTGAGTTCTTCCCCTAATACATAATGCCTTTGGTAATTTGTATCCTCTGCTTGGCCAACCATGCTCTGCTTTTGAGCTTGAGTATTTACTTTTGAAACTTGTGGTATATGTTACTAAGATGCCTGATGGGTTGAACCTATGCCTTCCCCTAATCCATGAGAACCCAAAAGTTTTCACAAGTCATACTCTTCCGGTGTTCTACCAAATAAAATTCCAACACTATAGTTTTATCAAAGCATGAGGTGAATGAAATGATATGCATTAAAGAAGTGGGATTCGACCTTGAACTTTGTGTTCATGCCCATGAAAATGATGTATACCATCTTGGAAGCTTCTTGCAAAATCATTACCCAGCTGTATGATTCTTTTGGTTTTCTTGAATTGATTCCTTACAGTTATGGTTCCGACCATGCTGTCCTAATATGATATATCTAATGGGAGTTCATTCCAGTGCCTCGTCTATTTTCGGCAAGGTTGAAGTATCTACTGTCATAGGTCAATGACCCGGTTCTACTTCTATCATATTCTACCTTCGAGTATTACCACCTGGTATCTCGAAGATGTCTTGCCATTGCACCACATCTTACTAACTTTGTTGAAGTAATGTCTTTCCTTGTCGTAATCACTCTACGAGTTCTGGGTTGTTGTCAACCGAGGACACCGACTAGTGAAATTATTCCACACTACAAATTAAATACCCCTAGTATTTTACTAGGAAATTCTGAACTCAATCTGGTCATTCCTATACTATCGGCTGCATCCTGGTCTTGCTATCTTTGACGGTGCTACCTCGTCCTTCTCTGGTGCATGAATTCTTTAGTGTGTGAGCAGGACTTACGTCGAGCTTTCTTCATCATGTTGCTTGTCTTGAAAGGCAACTTTGGTTCCGAGCTTGCATCTTATATATTGATCCTATAACTTGCCACTTCGTCATTCCCTTGTTGCCATTGTTGTTTGATTGCATCCTCTTGAACCCCCCAGCAAATGTGTCGGATCACCTTCAACACTTTGACTTATTCTGAGATGTCAACTGTGTTCTTGATGATAAATACCCTCCTTGCCCTCGATGATTTTTATTATCATCGGCAACACCCTTGACTTCCTTTCATCGCGAACTTGTCCACATTATGAATACAACTTGCTCTCCAGCTAGTGTTGTGTTTTGCATTGAAGTATTACTGTCTTTTATGTCGAGAATGTTGTGGGGATTGCCCCACCTCTTAGAAATTCTCGATATGAAGATACTTCTCATCACCACCATTCTTCCATGGTCCCCGTGTTGTTTTCAACCAGGATACCAATATGCTAAAGATGCTGCTTGAGTTCTACACTTCTAGCAACCCTATTGCTTTGAAGTTAACGATCGACAGTTCGTTCTTAGACTGTTGGTTATTGAATCATCACTCTAACATTGATCTTGCTGCCTAAGGTCATATTTCGGGCACACCTTTCAACTAATGATTAATGGTGTATGTTTTCCTTGAGCATACAACATTATATCATTTGAATTGACAAGTGTCATCTTCTTGTTCACATTATTGTGGAAATCCATCCGTTTGGAATTCTCGATTAATTGTCGCTGATCCAATCAGCCACCTTCTCATCCTCTCCTTGGTTTAATGATGAACTATTGTTCGGGAACCCGCTCCCATAGTTCATTTCCCGAGAATCTTGCAATGTCATTTCGTCGATTAGTGTTGCACCTTTTCTTCTCGAACATCCTGAGTCTAAGGTATCATGACACCAATCGGATCTAAATCTCGGTCAAATATGATGGATGGGACAACTTTCCAGGAGTTATAATGTTGGTCCTTTGATGACTCGGTAATATGATGTCATGCCTAGCACCCTTGGCCGGAGGACCTATCATTATGATCTCTTTTGCAAGGATAACCATTCTTCCAGGAGGAAATTGTAAGACTTATTCTATAAGTTGTTCCTGATAAATCCTTTTTGTATCCAAGTCCGACCTTTGATTCAAGACCATGTCAATGCTATCTCGAAGCATGTCTGTGGTACTCCGATTGTCAACAAGAGCATTTGAAGCCCAATGCTAAATGTTTCTTTCTCAGTTATCCAAACAACATTGTATGGGTAATGTCATGAAATTTCTCTCACCTTACCTAAAGGATTTTCTACATTATATCCTGTCAGGGATATCATGCTCTGCTTGTCCTTGGGAAGGATATACCCCTGAAATATGTGTTTAAACTCATTTTCCTTTCCGTTGTTTCGTTTATTCTGATAACCATCTTTACCTTTCCACCGTTTGGTTTAACCTTCTTGTGATCTATTTGATCTAAGCAGTAATATTCTCGTGCTTATGTAAGCAACTCGGTGTACAATTTTGTTAGTAAAACCATGTTACTATTGTTGATGACATTCTGGCAACCATCGATGGACGAGAACTTTGCCTATTTGTCCACCTCGTTCAACGAGAAAGAAAATGGTTCTCTTCGTCCCTCGCCTTGGCGCTGACGTTGTTGCTGACATAATCGACAGGCTACCCTCTCACGTACATTGCTATAATGATCGTGCAAAATGTCACCGCCCTTCCTACCTTTAACCTACATGGTGGGCCCATAACCCACAGTTCCATAGGATCGAGATCTGACTCTTGTGTACACCCCCTAGTTTCCAAGGTTATTCATCACGCTTGGCTTCGTGTGCAATTTGCGAGCCACCTTACTCATGATCTATTCTGGTATCAGACGCAATATGTATTCTCGTTACTCTGGACCCCTTTCACACCTTGATTCAGACATTGAATGATTGTCTATCCATTTGAAACTTCTTATTATACCATATTACTTTGCTCGCGACGTGTTCTATTCATTCAACTCGAGAGATACTAATGTGTTGATTCGTGGGATAACCCCCGGTGAATACCCCTTGTAGCATTCTGTTGTTGTTGTCAAGCTGCCCCTTTCCTATTCGTAAGTACGATGGAGACCCCGAAGAAAGGATGACGACATCATCATGATGACCTGAAGCCGAGGACTAAAGATATCAACATAATGGATTGACCTCTTCGAGAAGAACAACCAAGGTCGGGAAGACTCGCTAGAATTTCGTAACCAGACCTTTCCCCCTGGCTCCCCCTCTTAAATCTCGAGACGAGATTTCTTGTAGTGGAGGAGAATTGTGACGCTCGAGTAACCAAGCTACAGTAACCCTCCGGTAATGATGCCACGTCACCACGATTACTGTTGCTAATCTCGCATTAGTTCGGAACCGATTCAAATTCAAATTAAAAATCAAGCAAACAATAAAAGTTTTTAAATATTAAAACTAAAAGGTTCGGAGTGAACCAAATATTGCATAGGCAATTATGATGGAGAAACCCCACTTTTATAAAGTGCTTAAATACTCTAAGTTCATTAAAACAATAGCAAGAACTAATATTTAAATGCTTCAAAGTTAACAAAATACTAAACTAAATTGTTTTAGGATAAAACTTTTTGTTGCAGTGGGTTTAGAGGTATTAACTAATTTAGGGATCATTATTGAATTATACAAAACTATATTGAAATCGGAAAATGAAACAAAAATAAAAGTAAATAAAAAAAACAAACAAAAAAGGTAGAAGAAGGAAACTCCCCCCCCCCCCACTGGGCCATGGCCCAGCTGGCCTGTGGGCCAACCAGGCCGGCCCAGTCCACCTAGCCCCCAACTCTCCTTCCACCTCCCGCTACAGGAGGCAGGCGGTGTGCGTGACGCTCATCCACGACAGCCATGGCCGTGGATGGCCTCCACGTCCCCCTCATGTCCTATAACTGCGTCCACCAGAACCCTAAATCACCCCTCGCCGGATCTGCTTTCTTTCCCCGTCGAGTCTCCTCCTCCTCGGCTCGTACTCGAGCGAAAGAGCTCGTGCGGTGACCGCGCTGTTCGTCATCGATCTCGTGCCAACTGTCGTCCCCGCTGCCTGGATCCGTGTCCGGCAGACGCGCCTGTTACTTCTCCGTCGACTGCGTGCACCACTTGGAGCTGTGCGCCCCTACATCGATGCTAGCATCATCTTCTTCCTCGGACTTCGCCGATCAATTCATCGCCACCGAGCCTCCCTGAGCCCTCTAAGCACATCTACAGGCTAACTGTGAGCTTCTCTCCCGAACCCCGCTCTCCTTGGCTACGATTCACCGTCGTATGGTCGTCCCGGCGAGCTCGGTCGCCATGGCCAAAACTTCACGCCCGTACGCGCTCACTGTCCCTGCCGTGCCTCTGGGCCGTGCCCTGCCGCGCATCCTCGGCACAGCGCCGCTCGCGCTTCCCACACCCCGGCCGCCTGCGACTATCGTCTCCTGCCACTCTTGCGTGCCCCATGGCCCGCCCGCCTGTAGCTTCGTCGGCCGTCACCTGCAACTGCTAGCCACGCTCCTGTCGCGGATCCGGTCGCCGCTCGTGAACTACTACCGCCCCACCGTTGCCGCCCCACTGCGCGCCTCCCCGCACCACGCCGTCTGGCCGCGCGCCCGTCTCGGGCCTCCGGCTCGGCCGCCGCCTTGCCGCATCCGCCCGTAGCGACTGCTGCGGCATATTCCTCTGACGCCCCCATCTTCCCCGCGCCTGCCCGTTGACTGCAGGGTGTCCCGCCCCAGCCTCGCCCCACGCCTAGCGCGCCCCGGCGCGCGAGCCCGTACCCCTGCCCTCGGCGCGGCCCCCTTGCTCACCGCGACCACGCTCCGGCGGCCAACCCGCCGCTGCGGCCTCGCCCGCACCCCCTGGTGGATCGGGCGTGTGGGCATCCCTTGGCCCGCTACGCCCTGCGCGCGTTAAGGCCCCGTGGGCCTATGACATAAGGGCCCCACGCCTTTTTAAAAATAATTAAATAATTAAAAATAAATGAAAATATTAATAATTAGAAAATATTAATTAATTAGTTAAATACTTAATTATACTTAATTGACATGTTAATTAACCTAATTAATCTATTAGTTAGACTAACTAATTGTTAATTAATAAACAACCTATGACATGCGGGACCCACCCCGTTAGTTGATTGGTCAACGATCACCTTTGACCGCTGATGTCATGTTGACATCATGATGATGCAGTAATGATTTTTTTGAATTAATTAAATAATAATAATTCCAGAAAATAATTAAATCTTTCTAAATTAATATAAAATAAACCGTAACTCGGAGGAAAAAACTTTGTACATGAAAATTGCTCAGAACGACGAGACGAATCCGAAAACTTAGTCCGTTCATTCACCACACGTCCCTAGCATAGCGGATATGCAACATTCCCCCTCCGTTTCATCTGCCCGAAAACATGAAACACCGGAAATACTTTCCCGGCTGTTTTCCCCCTTCGCCAGTTGCACCTAGCACTGCGTTAGGTCACCCCTAGCACCGCGTATTGCCTTGTTATGTTTTGTGATGCTTTGTTTGCTCCGTATTTACCGTTTCTTCCCCCTCTTCTTCTTCAGTAGACCCCAAGACCGGCGCTGATGCCACCGAGTACGACTACGGAGTTGACGACCCCTCCTTCTTGCTAGAGCAACCAAGGAAGCCCCCCCTCGTGATCACCAGATATCGCCCATTCTCCTCTCTCTTATTCTTGCATTAGGTTTGCTATAGTTGTTGATTCGATAGCTCGTATTCTATTGCATAGCCTGTCATTGTTGCTACAACTCTTGATACCTTTACCTGCTATCCTAATGCTTAGTATAGGATGCTAGTATTCCATCAGTAGCCCTACATTCTTGTCCGTCCGCCATGCTATACTATTAGGCCGTCATCACTTCGGGAGGTGATCACGAGTATATACTTTACTATTACATACTCATTTTGATGATTCAGAGATGGGGGCTGAAGGGGCAGGTGGTTCCACACAGGTAGTGGTGGGCCTGGGTTCCCAGCAGCCCCATGATGGTTACTTGTGGCGGAGCAACAGGGCGGGTTGCGACCACCTAGGAGACAGGTGGGCCTGGTCCATGGTCGTTGTTCGCGGTTACTTCAAAATAACACGCTTAATGAGATCTTGGTATTTGGTCTGAGTCTGGCCATTGGCCTATACGCACTAACCAGCTACATGGGAATAGTTATGGGCACTCGACGTCGTGGTATCAGCCGAAGCCTTCTTGACGTCAGCGACTTAGCAGCGCGCGCCGGATTGGACTGGAACGCCGCTCTGGTATTAGGAGCGGCTAGGTCTACTTACCGGTAGCCCTCGCAACGTGCAGGTGTGCATTGGGCTATGGGCCCAGACCCTTGTGCGCTTAGGACTTAGACCGGCGTGCTGACCTCTCTGATGTTCTTAGGTAGGGCTGCGACGTGTTGATCTTTAGAGGCCGGGCATGACCCAGGAAAGTGTGTCCGGCCAAATGGGATCGAGCGTGCTGAGTAATGTGGTGCACCCCTGTAGGGAAGTTAATCTATTCGAATAGCCGTGTCCCTTGGTAAAAGGACGACCCGGAGTTGTACTCTGACCTCATGACAACTAGAACCGGATACTTAATAAAACACACCCTTACCAGTGCCAAATACAACCCGGTGATCGCTTTCCCACAGGGTTACGAGGGGAGGATCGCCGGGTAGGATTATGTTATACGATGTTACTTGGTGAACTTACCATCTACTCCATTCTACTATTGCAAGACGGAGGCTGCCAGAAGCGAGGATACTTGTTACTTTCCAGCTACTCTCTTCTACTGCTGCAAGATGGAGGTGGCCAGAAGCGTAGTCTTCGATTGGATTAGCTATCCCCCTCTTGTTCTGGCGTTCTGCAGTTTAGTGTAATGCCCAGGATGGGACTATACCTCCTACGTGTCGAGGCACGACTTAAAGGTATAAGCCCATCCTAGAATGATCTCAAGTTTGGTATCTTTGCACGACTCATGTAAAAGAGGGATTAACTTGCAAAAGAAGATAGTTGGCTTACACTCGCCACTTCACACAATACATTACATAAGTAAGAACATCATTCAAAACATCACAGCCCGTCTAAGGGTAAGATCCAAAAGACAAGATACCAAACAACATAAAACCACAGGTCTAGATCGAATCCTAGTAGAAACCACTACTGATCGTCGAAAACGTCACAAGCATACGGCCAAACTCTTCATCGAGCTCCCAGTGAAGAACTTGAACCAGCTCCTGCTTCAACTCGGCTGAACCTGCATCTGGTGTTGTAGTATCTGTGAGCCACGAGGACTCAACAATACCATAACCATGGGTATCAAGATTAGCAAAGCTTTGTGGGTAGGAAGAGGTAAAGTGGTGAGGTTGCAGCAGCGGCTAAGCATAATATGGTGGCTAGCTTACGAGTACCAGAATAAGATGAGCATCTACGCAAACGGTCGCAAAAGAAGTGATCGCTAAAGATCCTGAACTATATACGAATCAAACATAACCCCACCGTGTCCTCTTCACAAAGTGAAAAGAGACAGTCACGGTTACTCACACAGTTGTGTGTTTTACTTCGGATCCTCTGTCAAGTTTTCTACAACCGGACATTAACAAATTCCAATCTGCCACATAACAGCGGGCACGGCTTTCGAAAGATCATAACCCTGCAGGGGTGTCCCAACTTAGCCCATCACAAGCTCTCACGATTAGCTGAAGTGATAAATATAATATCATCACCCCTTATCTTAGGGAAATCCGATCAGGCTCGGCTTCCCGGTAGCACAAGACATTTCGACAATGGTAAAACAAGTCCAGCAAGACCTCCCGGTGTGTCGACACCCTGATAGTAGCCGCGCGTATCTCGTCTCAGGCCACAACCAGATGGGTGAAGCTACGGGAGCCAAACCTCGAGTTTCCCCGTGGTGGCCCCCCAGGCTCCCCGTTTGGGACCAACACCATCAGCACTGGCCCCCCCTGCTATGTAGAAAGAAACCTCGGGTAGCGCTAACTCCCTATGCAAATTTAATTAATTAATTAAGTTGTTATTATGAGCAAATTAAAACCAATGTTGGGCCTTGCTGGAGAAGTTTTATTCAAAGTCGAACTGTCAAGGGGTCCCCATCCACCCATAGTGTAAGGAACGCAAAATCAAGGAACATAATGCCGGTTTATCGGCGCCTAAGGTGGCATGAGTGGAACAAAACACCGAGCATAAGGCCAAGCCTTCCACCCATGCCCAGTATATAGGTGTGTTAATAATAATTATAGATATTGTGATATAACAACAACAACAACAAGTTCCCTCCTGTAACGAACTTCATCTTCACCTGCAACTAGCAACGCTATAAGAGGGGCTGAGCAAGCAGGTAACATAGCCAAACAGTGGTTTTGCTAGGAAGGTGTCAAGGTTAGAGGTTTCATGGCAACAAGGGGAGGCTGACAATAAAAGATGGGTAGCGCGACATGTAACGATAGCATCGAGACAACTAAGCATGGCAATGGTAGTAAAGGTATCCAAGGGTATGATCATATTGCCTGGGTTTCCGCGAGGGAGAAGAACAAGTCCATGAAGTAGACGGAGCAACACAGTCGAGCGAATCCTCACAACACCGGAACGAATCCGAAGCTAACAAGAGAAGCAACCGGAAAGAAGCAAACAACACGGTAAACACACAAGCATAAACACGGCATACGATGCACAAGCAAGCATGATGCATGTCCGGTTTAAAATGCATGGCATGGCAAAGTGCACAAACAAAACTACAAGTTAAGTGGAGCTCAATATGCAACGAGTTGCATATTGACGAAACACCACATGTTAATTATTTAGTTGACTCTCGTTATTTACAAGACAAGATTAAATGTTTTTAACATAGCAAGAGGTGAAGCAATAATAAAACTACACTATTTAGACATTTTAAATGAGGCCGGAAAATAACAACAACAAATCCGGAAAATCCCCATGAGCATGTTTAGCAATTATAAGCAAACAACAATTCACACATTTTAATGTTATTAACATGATGCGGATGACATGATCAAGTTTATGCAATTTTATTAAAGGTTGACAAGAGAGATATGAAGTATTTGTCACCGTGGTGGAAGGAAAGGTGCCATGGCAACGATCCGAAAATGATGCAACGCAACATCTCGGTCCCGGTAACTCATTGAGAGACCGGTGCAAAAGCAAAAGGTGGAGTGAACGAGTCAGACGAGATGAAAGGTGGGGTGATCCCGTCACTGGGTTCCCACGGGTCGGCGACGAGGCAACCGAGGAACACGACAAAAGATGAAACGGTCACGGAGCACACAAGGGAAAACATTCCATACAACACAAGCATCAACCACGGGTCATCGTCTCGGGGTTATACCTTCGAAACATTCGTTTCGGGGCGGAATCGAGTCGTCGAGGGACGTAGTGGTAGTAGTGGAAGTAGACGTTCTCGAGGCGGTAGTTGTACTCGTTCGGGCGTCGAGTTCGTAGAGGTACTTGGCGCATCCATCGTTTCCGGGGCGACGGTAGTGGTACATGCCGTAGAGGGAAGTAGTCGTTCTCGGACGTCGGGGATGTAGACGTTCACGTTCGTAGTCGTTCAAGTCGTCGGTAGGGTACTTGTCGAACATGCCGGTCTCGGTCTCGTAGTTGTACATGATCCGTAGAGGAACTTGACCGATCTGAACCCTTCGGTGTCGTCGTGGTACTTGTCGGTCCATGAAGTAGTCGAACTTGACGGGTCGCCGAGTAGCCGAACTTGGACACACCGGA
Source organism: Secale cereale (assembly GCA_902687465.1). Taxonomy (NCBI): domain Eukaryota; kingdom Viridiplantae; phylum Streptophyta; class Magnoliopsida; order Poales; family Poaceae; genus Secale; species Secale cereale. The sequence continues at coordinate 514,156,672 of LR738710.1, forward strand.
AGGAACACTTGGCAAAAAAAAACATAGGCAGCAACAAACTTGGCGGTCTCAGTACTTGGACAGCAGCATGGCGAAGAGGTGCTGGAGGACGAGGGACCAGCCACCATGGAGGAGCTCGGGGCTCGGGCCACAATGCAGCGGGCGGCCGGCTGTTCTGGTCGCTGGAGGCGAGGAAGGGACCCGGGCGCAGGGGCCATGGCGCGGCTTCGATCCGGCAGCGGTGCCGACAGTCGAAGGGAGGTGCGCGCGGAGGCGAGGGTCCAGGGCGTTGGAGGAGGTGCAGGGAACGAGGCGGCGCCGGCCTTGGCGATGCGCTTGGGGGTGCCATGGCGGGGCGACGCTCGAGGACGGGGCCTCCACGTGAGGGAGACGGAGGGTGCGGCTTTGTCGCGGTACTTGGCACGGAGGGTGCGGTCGCGGCCGGCCTCCTGGCGCGAGGGAGGAGGAGGCGCTCGGGGAGGGACGACTACTCGAGGTGCGGCTCGAGGGAGCGGGCGCCGCGGCCAGAAGGCGGCGGACGGTGCTGCCGAAGGAGGAGGCGAGCGGCCCCAGGGGAAGGCGAGGAGGAGAAGGGCCTGAGGGCCGGTGGCGCTCGGTGCTGCGAGGGAGAATGAGGAGCGAGGCAGCGAGGCGCTGTGGTCGGGAAGAGCGAAGGGGATCGGGATCGAGAGCTGCGGGACGAGGGGGAAAAGGTGCGGCGCCTGGTGGGAGAGGGAGTGAGCGAGAGGAGCGTCGGGCTCGCTAGGTTACAGACTGGGGGTTTAGGCCGATGGGCCTAAGGGGGCCGAAGTGGCCAGGGCCAAGGAAGTTGGGCCGGCTGGGGGGGGGGGGG
>LR738710.1:514157515-514300767 GCA_902687465.1 Secale cereale
GGCTGGAGATGGGCCAGGAAGAATGGCCTTGAGGCCCAGATGGCCAGGAGATGCGGTGGCCTGATGGGCCAAAGGAGGGAGGCGGCTGTTAGGCCAGCTGCGGCTAGGCCCTCTGCTATTAAACTTTTAGCAGAAACATAAAGAGAAGGAAGAAAAGAAAGAGGGGGGGTTTAGGGAAAAGTTGCACAAAGGTTAATTTTCTCGGGCTCGTAAAAATGAGCACGGTCCGAGAAAAATATAAAAGGCCTGATCGAAAAAAATAATTCAAACATATTTGAATTTAATCAAATGGGTTTGAACTAAGAGTTGATTATAGAAGTGTCCAAAAGTGATGAGGATTTTTGGAGGATCCTCGATAAACAAGAAAAGAAATATTGACAAGGTTTGGCGGTGAAACTTGAAGCAAAAGAAGTCCGCAGAATAAATGCAAGTGTGTTACGGTGATCCCAAACAATGGAATATTTATTTATATAGCTCCCTAGATATTGAGAGGCTTTTATATGTTATAAAGAGAAGTCACCTTCCCTCGATTTAAATGGACCGAAGGTCCACACGATTTATTTAGGTTGAGATGCAAAGATTAAAGACATGATGGCATGATGCTATGATGCAATGCGAAAAAATAAATAACACAAGCACAAACGAAACACAAGGGAGAACCCGGAACATCTGGAATCTTCTGGGACGTCGGTCTTCGGGCGTCACATTTAGCCCACAGATATTACCCCTTTACACAGATATCATTGCATATGTAGTGTAGATCCTTGCTTGCGAGTACTTTGGATGAGTACTCACGGTTGCTTTGATCCCCCTTTTCCCCCTATTTCCTCTTTTCTCGGATGATGCAACCAGATCGGTGGAGTCCAGGAGCCAGAGGATGTCGAGGATGATTCTACGTGGAGTTCAGTTTCGAGGAGTAGTTAGGAGGTCCTAGGTAGGAGGCCTTGCCTCTTCGATTGTTGCTACATTTGTGCTAGCCTTCTTAAGGCAAACTTATTTAACTTATGTCTGTACTCAGATATTAATACTTCCGCTGACTCTTGTGTTTCGAGCTTATGTATTGGAGCCCTCGAGGCCCCATGCTTGTAATATAAAGCTTGTATTATTTTAATTTGTGTCTAGAGTTGTGTTGTGATATCTTCGAGTGAGTCCCTGATCTTGGTCGTACATATTTGCGTGCATCATTAGTGTATGGTCAAATCGGGGGTGTCACATGGGACCTACGGCGCCACGTCGGCGCCGAGTCAGCGCGGCCACTGGACTGCGTCAATGAGGCCAACATGGTGGCGAGCTCCGGCAAGCTCGGAAATGGGCTACGGTGGCTCGGAAACGGGCTACGGTGGACCAAAATGGGCGTGGCCAGGCTTTGTGGAACAACCTCTTCGTGCCGCATCCGATGAAGGGGAGGGCGATGGCGGGGCTGGCCGGAATGGTCACCAGCGATGACTTCGGGCGGCGACGGTAATGGGTTTGTGATGAGGACGGTGCTGCAGTGCGTGCGTGAGCAAACGAGGAGGCTAGGTGAGGTCTACGCGATGCAGCGAAGCAGATGGGCAGCAGCACGGGGCCGTTTGGTCGCCGAAACGAGGCCGACGACGATCTATGAGGTGGCGAGCTCGGGCAAGTTGGAGGCGGCGCGTACAGCTAGCGAACAACGACAAGAGAGAGAGGGAGGAAGCGGGAGCTCACGTCGAGCCTGTAGAGGTGCAAAGTGGGCTCGGGGGAGGCTCGACGGCGACGAATTCGGCGACAGCGTGTGGGTGGCCGAAGGTTGAAGAATAAGTCGAGGAGCTCAATGCAAAGGCGCTCCTGCTCGGGTGACTCATCGGGGAGGAAGAGGAGGTCGAGGCGGTCGTTCTTGGTGCGGAGGCAAGGCGAGGACTGGCCGATGGCCGCGGTGGTTAATAACCCACAAGTGTAAGGGATTGCAACAGTTTTCGAGGGTAGAGTATTCAACCCAAATTTATTGATTCGACACAAGGGGAGCCAAAGAATACTCAAGTATTAGAAGTTGAGTTGTCAATTCAACCACACGTGGAAGACTTAATATCTGCAGCAAAGTATTTAGTAGCAAAGTAATATGGTAGTAACGGTAAAAGTGGCAAAGTAATAATAGTAGTTTTTGTAGTGATTGTAATAGTAGCAGCGGTAAAATAACTAAGCAACAAGCAATATGTGAAAAGATCGTAGGCATTGGATCAGTGGTGGATAATTATGTCGGATGCGATTGCTCGTTTAATATTTATAACCTAGGGTGACACAGGACTAGCTCCAGTTCATTAATGTAATGTAGGCATGTATTCTGAATATAGTCATACGTGCTTATGGGAAAGAACTTGCATGACATCATTTGTCCTACTCTCCTGTGGCAGCGGGGTCCTATTGGAAACTAAGGGATATTAAGGCCTCCTTTTAATAGAGTATCGGACCAAAGCATTAACACATAGTGAATACATGAACTCCTCAAACTACGGTCATCACCGGGAGTGGTCCCGATTATTGTCACTTCTGGGTTGCCGGATCATAACATATAGTAGGTGACTATTGACTTGCAAGATAGGATCAAGAACACACATATATTCATAAAAACATAATAGGTTTAGATCTGAAATCATGGCACTCGGGCCCTAGTGACAAGCATTAAGCATGGCTAAGTCATAGCAACATCAATCTTAGAACATAATGGATACTAGGGATCAAACCCTAACAAAACTAACTCGATTACATGGTAAATCGCATTTAACCCATCACCGTCCAGCAAGCCTACGATGGGATTACTCACGCACGGCGGTGAGCATCATGGAAATGGTGATGGAGGAAGGTTGATGATGACGACGGCGACGATCTCCACTCTCCGGAGCCCCGAACGGACTCCAAATCAGCCTTCCCGAGAGATATTAGGGCTTGGCGGCGGCTCCGTATCGTAAAACATGATGAATCATTCTCTCTTATGTTTTCTCCTCGAAAGTGAATATATGGAGTCGGAGGTGATGTCGGTGGAGCCTCAGCGGGGCCACGAGGAGGGGGCGCGCTCAGGGGGCGCCCCCACCCTCGTGGACAGGGTGTGGGCCCCCTGGTCTGGTTTCTTTCACCGGTATTTTTTTATATATTCCAATATATTTCTCCGTTGATTTTCATGTCATTCCGAGAAATTTTATTTTTGCACAAAAATAACACCATGGCAGTTCTGCTGAAAACAGCGTCAGTCCGAGTTAGTTACATTCAAATCATGCAAGTTAGAGTCCAAAACAAGGGCAAAAGTGTTTGGAAAACTAGATACATTGGAGACGTATCTGTTACAGTATATGTGGATTGTCTAGCCCTTTCCATCAGTTCGGACTTTTGGTTGCGTTGGCTAGTGCATGAAGCTTAACATGGTATCAGAGCTAAGGTCTTGAGTCCAAGTCCTGGCTTTCGCAATTTATCTAAAAAATTGCTGATGCCCCCCTTTGTGTCCACGTATTGGCTTCTTGAGTCATACATGAGTTTCGCGCGCCGTCGCTCTCTTCCGGTTGCACGTGTTGACTTGTCTTCCCCGTCACACGTGAGAGGGGGTGTTATAGTATATGTGGATTGTCTAGCCCTTTCCATCAGTTCGGACTTTTGGTTGCGTTGGCTAGTGCATGAAGCTTAACAGTATCAACTCCCCCAAGCTTAAACCTTTGCTTGTCCTCAAGCAATTCAGTTGATAAGCTGAAAGTGATAAAGAAAAACTTTGACAAACTCTGTTTGCTCTTGTTGTTGCTAATATGTAAAGCCAACATTCAAGTTTTCAGCAAAGATTATGAACTAACCATATTCACAATATCAAGTCTCATGTCTACTTATATCAATGGCATAATCAACTAGCGGGCAATAGTAATAAACCTCGAATGACAACACTTTCTCAAAACAATCATAATATGATATGACAAGATGGTATCTCGCTAGCCCTTTTTGAGACCGCAAAACATAAATGCAGAGCACCTCTGAAGATCAAGGACTGACTAGACATTGTAATTCATGGTAAAAGAGATCCAGTCATAATCATACTCAATGTAAATTAATAGTAGTACATGCAAATGACAGCGGTGCTCTCCAACTGGTGCTTTTTAATAAGAGGATGATGACTCAACATAAAAGTAAATAGATAGGCCCTTCGCAGAGGGAGGCAAGGATTTGTAGAGGTGCCAGAGCTTGATTTTGAAATAGATATGAATAAAATTCTGAGCGGTATACTTTCATTATCAACATAACAACCAAGAGTTCTCGATATCTTCCATGCTACACACATTATAAGCGGTTCCCAAACAGAATGGTAAAGTTTATACTCCCCCAACCACCAACAAGCACACTCCACGGCTGGCCCGAAACAACGGGTACCATCCATACCAACAACACCCCTGGGGGAGTTTTGTTTAATTATTATGATCTGAGCATGGGACTGGGCATCTCGGTTACCAGCCATTTTCTCATGAATGATGAGCAAAGTCCACTCATTGTGAGAATAACCCACCTAGCATGGAAGATATAGACATCCCTAGTTGATACATGAGCTGTTCGAGCATACAAAATAGAATTTCATTTGAAGGTTTAGAGTTTGGTACATACAAATTTACTTGGAACGGAAGGTAGATACCACATATAAGAAGGTATGGTGGACTCATATGGAACAACTTTGGGGTTCATGGAAGTGGATGCACAAGCAGTATTCCCGCTTAGTACAAGTGAAGGCTAGAAAGAGACTGGGAAGCGACCAGCTAGAGAGCGACAATAGTCATGAACATGCATTAAAATTAATCAACAATGAATGCAAGCATGAGTAGGATATAAATCACCATGAACATAAATATCGTGGAGGCTATGTTGATTTTGTTTCAACTACATGCGTGAACATGTGCCAAGTCAAACCACTTGAATCGTTCGAAGGAGGATACCACCGTATCATACCACATCACAACCATTTTAGTATCATGTTGACACGCAAGGTAAACCATTATAAACTCCTAGCTAATTAAGTATGGCATGAGCAACTATGATATCTAATTGTCATTGCAAGCATGTTTCATTCATAATAGGCTGAATCAGGAACGATGAACTTTCATATTTACAAAAACAAGAGAGGTCGAGTTCATACCAGCTTTTCTCATCTCAATCAATTCATCACATATCGTCATTATTGCCTTTCACTCGCACGACCGAACGTTGTGGATAATAATAATAGTGCACGTGCATTGGACTAAGCTGGAATCTGCAAGCATTTAATACAAGGGAGAAGACAAAGTAATATGGCTCATGGTTAAATCAACAGTAATGCATATGAGAGCCACTAAACATTTTCATCATGGTCTTCTCCTCTCGACTCCCAAAGAAAAGAAAAGAAACTATTTACACGGGAAAGCTCCCAACAAGCAAAAGAAGAACGAGAAATCTTTTTGGGTTTTCTTTTAATTACTACTACTACATGCATGGAAAGTAAACTAGCTAATAGCTACAACTATTTTTTTTGTTTTTCTTAAGATTTTTCTAATGACAAGAAAAAGACTAAGAAAAAAATGAAACTAGCATGGATAGTACAATGAAAAAGTATGAGCACCGACTACTAGGATAAATGTGTGGACATGAATGTAATGTCAGTGAGAAATACGTACTCCCCCAAGCTTAGTCTTTTGGCCTAAGTTGGTCTATTGCCACAGATCAAAGCTACTCTCTCTGGTGCACGGAGGAGTGTCCTCTGGGTGCCACTGGTTGGCAATCTCATCCAGATCCCACCGATAAACCAACTGCCGATAAGGGTCAAGTGGTGGCTCCGCCTCCGGCTTTAAAGCTTGTGCTTGGCTCCGGTACGCATAAACGGCATCCAGAAAAACGAGGTACATGCCTGAAAGTAAATCAAACAAAGATGGTGCTGGCAAGGTAATAATCTCACAATATTTTTCGTCAAACATCAATTTGTACTTAAGCAACTTCTTCTTATCTTTAACAATAAAATCATGTGCTATCATACTCTTATAATTTAGAAAAGCAGGGGCCATCAACTTCTCTTCCTTCTCATCATGCCTAATAGGTATTCTAAAATGTTCCGCAAGGCGTGAAGCAAAGATGCCTCCGAAGATGGGGACCTTTGTACGGTTCAGACTTAATCATTTAGTAACAACATCACCCAAACTAAAAGTTGTATCTCGGAACAACACATGGCGCAAAATAACAATATCTGGGGCACTACGATTCCCACTGTTCCCATGACCAATAAAGCATCTACTAGCAAATATCGCAAAGTAGCGTAGAACAGGAAAATGTATACTAGTAATCCTTGCCCCTGAACTTTCCTCGTTTCCCCTACAACTATCATACTAATAAACCCCTCAACATCCTTACGATGTGGTTGCTCTAGACTACCAGCAAAGGGTATCTTACATACTTGACAAAATTCGTAGAACGACATCTCCTTAACCTCATCATATAAATGAAACTCTACTGAAGGTGGTGATTTCTTAGCATGGAAATGAAAATTCTACACGAAAATATTGGTGAGTAAGAGATACTGTTCGTGCTGGTCATGGAGGAAGTCGGTGAGGCCTGCATTCTCAGCCAAATAATAAAAGTCTTTATAAATCCCGGTGGCTTCCAAGAACTCATTGCAAGGCCATTCACACGGTCATACTTCCGCAGTGTGAGGAAGATCGCATTTGGGCTTCTTATTCTCCTCCTTCAGCTTGTCCTTTGAGCTTTGGCTCGAAGAGCTTCTCAATAATCTCCTCATCATTTTCTTCCTCTGAAAATTTTCTGAAATTTTTAGTAACTCAAAATAAAAGTGAACCAAACTCAACAAGATTGATAGCAACCACTCCCACAAGTGCCTAAAGACTATATCATGCATTAGAACTACTTGGGACCACATAAATTTGACATGCAAGCTCAAGAACAGGGTCACCTAAGAAGCAAAAATTTGCAATAAATAAAGCACTAGAACAAAAACTAATTGGATCATTGGAGGAGTCACATACCGAAGAACAATCTCCCCAAACAATTTTGTGAATGGAGCTTTGAGCAAGGAGATCGAAAATGGCAGCAAGATGAGCTAGAACTCGTGCTTGAGCTGGTTGGTGATTTTTTTGGGAGGAAGAAGGAGTGTGTGGGTGCTGGAGTAAGTGGAGGGGGGGCACGTGGGGCCCACGAGGCAGGGGGCGCACCCAGGGGTGGGTGCTCCCTGTACCCTCGTGGCCAGGTGCTGGATCCCCCTGTTGTGTTCTTAGTGCCAAATATTCTTAAATATTCTGGAAAAAATCATATTTCATTTTCGATGCATTTGGAGAACTTTTATTTTTGGGGTATTTTTTTATTGCACGGATAATTCAGAAAATAGACATAAAATACTATCTTTTGCTTTATTTAATCTAATTAACAGAAAGTAAAAGGGGGGTACAGAAAGTTGTGCTTTCTAAATTCAACCATCTCAATCTCATCAAAAGGAATCCATTAACAAGGTTGATCAGGTCTTGTCAATGAACTCTTTCTGAATAACATGAAACCGGATAATTTTCGAACGAAACTAGGTTACCTCAATGGGGATATGTATGTCCCCAACAGTAAGAATATCATATTTCTTCTTGACAGTAGGAAGAGGAAATGCAAAACATCCAATAGTAATCTTTGAAATTTTTCCAATAGAATTGATACTGTGAACCTGAGGTTGTTTCCTCGGAAAGTGCACAGTATGCTCGTTACCATTGACATGAAAAGTAACATTGCCTTTGTTGCAATCAATAACAGCCCCTGCAGTATTCAAGAAGGGTCTACCAAGGATAATAGACATACTATCGTCCTCGGGAATATCAAGGATAACAAAGTCCTTTAGAATAGTAACATTTGCAACCACAACAGGCACATCCTCACAAATACCGATAGGTATAGCAGTTGATTTATCAGCCATTTGCAAAGATATTTCAGTAGGTGTTAACTTATTCAAATCAAGTCTACGATATAAAAAGAGAGGCATAACACTAACACCGGCTCCAAGATCACATAAAGCAGTTTTAACATAGTTTCTTTTAATGGAGCAGGGTATAGTTGGTACTCCTGGATCTCCTAGTTTCTTTTGTATTACACCTTTAGAAGTATAATTGCCAAGCATGGTGGATATTTCAACTTCATGTATCTTTCTTTTATTTGTAATAATATCTTTTATATACTTAGCATACGGATTTGTTTTAAGCATATCAGTCAAACGCATACACAAAAATATAGGTCTAATCATTTTGGCAAAGCGCTCAAAATCCTCATCATCCTTTTTCTTGGATGGTTTAGGAGGAAAAGGCATGGGTTTCTGAACCCATGGTTCTCTTTCCTTACCATGCTTCCTAGAAACAAAGTCTCTCTTATCATAATGTTGATTCTTTGATTGTGGGTTATCGAGATCAACAACGGGTTCAATCTCTACATCATTGTCATTGCTAGGTTGAGCATCATCATGAACATCATAATTAAAATTATCACTAGGTTCATGTTCATTACCAGATTGTGTTTCAGCATCAGAGATGGAGATATCATTGGGATTCTCTGGTGTGTCGGCAACAGGTGCACTAGAAGCATGCACAGTCCTATCATTTATCTTTTTCTTCTTCTTAGAAGAACTAGGTGCATCTACATTAGCTCTCTGAGAATCTTGCTCAATTCTCTTAGGGTGGCCCTCTGGGTACAGAGGTTCCTAAGTTATTTTGCCCCCTCTAGTCACAACTCTAACAAAATTATCATTTTTCTTACTATTTAATTTGTTGAGCAAATCATTTTGTGCTTTAAGTACTTGTTCTACTTGAGTGGTAACCATAGAAGCATGTTTACTAATGAGTTTCAATTCACCTTTAACTCTAGACATATAATCACTCAAGCGTTCAATCATATAAGCATTACGTTGCAATTGTCTACCAACATAAGCATTGAAGTTTTCTTGTTTGACAATAAAGTTGTCAAACTCATCTAAGCATTGGCTAGCAGACTTATAACGAGGAATATCACCTTCATCAATCTATAAAGAGAATTTACCTTTACTAGCTGTGTCGGGTTATCAAGACCATGTATTTCTTCAATAGGTGGTAAATTCTTAACATCTTCAGCTTCAATACCTTTTTCTTTCATAAATTTCTTTGCCTCTTGCATATCTTCAGAACTGAGAAACAGAACACCCCTTTTCTTCAGAGTTGGCTTAGGAGTTGGTTCAAGAAGTGTCCAATTGTTTTCATTGGTCAACATATTATTCAATAGCAACTCAGCTTGATCGACAGTTCTTTCCCTGAAAACACAACCAACACAACTATCCAGGTGGTCTCTGGAAGCATCGGTTAGTCCATTATAAAAGATATCAAGTATTTCATTTTTCTTAAGAGGATGATCAGGCAAAGCATTAAGTAATCGGAGAAGCCTCCCCCAAGCTTGTGGGGGACTCTCTTCTTCAATTTGCACAAAATTATATATTTCCCGTAAGGCAGCTTGTTTCTTATGAGCGGGAAAATATTTAGCAGAGAAGTAATAAATCATATCCTGGGACTACGCACACAACGAGGATCAGGAGAATTAAACCATGTCTTAGCATCACCCTTCAATGAGAACGGAAATAATTTAAGGATATAGTAGTAACGATTTTTTACCACGTTGATGAATAGGGTGGCTACGTCATTCAACTTAGTAAGATGTGCCACAATAGTTTCAGATTCATAACCACGAAAAGGATCAGATTTAACCAAAGTAATTAACTTGGGATCGACAGAGAAAGCAGGGTCATATTTCATTCTAGCATTCAAAGACTTTTCTTTCAGCTTAGCTAATAATTTCTTAAGATCATATCTATCATTGCAAGCAAGAAAGTCTCTAGCAGTTTCTTCATCCATAACATAGCCCTCAGGAACAAAAGGCAATTCATATTTAGGGGGAGAATCTTCATCATCACTTTCATCAATATTATCAGTTTCAATAATTTCATTCTCTCTAACCCTAGCAATTTGTTCATCAAGAAATTCACCTAGTGGGGCAATATTATCAAGCATAGAAGTAGTTTCATCATACAAAGCAGAAGTGGCATCATCAAGAACATGTGACATATCAGATTCAATAGCAGGAGTAGGTGTCACAAATTTACTCATAACAGAAGGTGAATCAAGTGCAGAGCTAGATGGCAGTTCCTTACCTCCCCTCGTAGTTGAGGGAAAGATCTTGGTTTTTGAGTCTTCATGTTCTTCATAGTGATAAACAGATATAAATCCCAAGTGACTTAAAGAACATAGCTATGCTCCCCAGCAACTGTGCCAGAAAATAGTCTTGATAACCCATAAGTGTAGGGGATCGCAATAGTTTTCGAGGGTAGAGTATTCAACCGAAATTTATTGATTCGACACAAGGGGAGCCAAAGAATACTCTCAAGTATTAGAAGTTGAGTTGTCAATTCAACCATACCTGGAAGACTTAATATCTGCAGCAAAGTATTTAGTAGCAAAGTAATATGGTAGTAACGGTAACAGTAGCAAAGTAACGATATCAGTTTTTGTAGTGATTGTAACAGTAGGAGCGATAAAATAACTAAGCAACAAGCAATATGTGAAAAGCTCGTAGGCATTGGATCAGTGATGGATAATTATGTTTGATGCGATTCCTCATGTAATAGTTATAACCTAGGGTGACAAAGAACTAGCTCCAGTTATCAATGTAATGTAGGCATGTATTTCGAATATAGTCATACGTGCTTATGGGAAAGAACTTGCATGCCATCTTTTGTCCTACCCTCCCGTGGCAGCGAGGTCGTATTGGAAACTAAGGGATATTAAGGTCTCCTTTTAATAGAGTACCGAACCAAAGCATTAACACATAGTGAATACATGAACTCCTCAAACTACGGTCATCACCGGGAGTGGTCCCGATTATTATCACTTCGGGGTTGCCGGATCATAACACATGGTAGGTGACTATTTACTTGCAAGATAGGATCAAGAACACACCTATATTCATCAAAACATAATAGGTTCAGATCTGAAATCATGGCACTCGGTCCCTAGTGACAAGCATTAAGCATGGCTAAGTCATAGCAATATCAATCTTAGAACATAATGGATACTAGGGATCAAACCCTAACAAAACTAACTCGATTACATGGTAAATCTCATCCAACCCATCACCGTCCAGCAAGCCCACGATGGCATTACTCACGCACGGTAGTGAGCATCATGGAATTGGTGATGGAGCAAGGTTGATGATGACGACGGTGACGATCTCCACTCTCCGGAGCCCCGAACGGACTCTAGATCAGCCCTCCCGAGAGAGATTAGGGCTTGGCGGCGGCTTCGTATCGTAAAACGCGATGAATCCTTCTCTCTTATTTTTTTCTCCCCGGAAGTGAATATATGGAGTCGGAGGTGATGTCGGTGGAGCCTCTCGGGGCCCATGAGGCAGGGGGCGCGCCCCCCACCCTCATGGACAGGGTGTGGGCCCCTTGGTCTAGTTTCTTCCACCGGTATTTTTTATATATTCCAAAATAATTTTCCGTTGATTTTCATGTCATTCCGAGAACTTTTATTTCTGCACAAAAATAACACCATGGCAGTTCTGCTGAAAACAGCGTCAGTCCGAGTTAGTTCCATTCAAATCATGCAAGTTAGAGTCCAAAACAAGGACAAAAGTGTTTGGAAAAGTAGATACGATGGAGACGTATCAGTGGTCAGAGCAGCGAGGCCATGGCGGCGCTCGAGCGAGGGGGGAGCAAAGAGGGAGCAAGGGGAGAGCGAGAGGCTAAGGATTGGGGCGTCGAGAGGGGGGTCGACGACATCTTGAGAGTGTCGGGCAGCCGCTAGATGGCCGCCCCGTGGTCATCGGCATCGTGGATGGTCGCGCGGCGGCCTGCGCCCCCCTGTTGAACAGGGTTGAAAACGACTGGCGCTAGTGGGCTGGGCCGGGCACTGTTGCCTCAGCTGGGCCGTCCGCACAGTGCCGCCTGGCCCTTTCCTTTTCTATATTTTATTTTCTATTCTTTTTTTGGTTCCCGTTTTCCCTTTACTTTAAATAGCAAACTAGTTTTATAAAATAAGTAACTTGGTCCAATATTAGTGATTCAAATTTAGTCACTGCCACAAAAGGTCTGGCGAGCCTGTGAATTTATTTGAATTTTACATAAAATGACAATGGATTAATGGGGCCATTTTGGTCACTGCTTTAATCATTTTAGGGCATTAAAACATGTTATAAAAATATTGGTTCACCACCAATATTAGTTATGGATTATATGCCACAAGATGAGCATTTTAGATTTCAAGTCTAACAAATATGAATTTTTGACTTTATATTGGATTTGAAATTGAATTGTGATTTGGATCAAGTGAAGATTAGCAACAGTAATGTGATGACATGGCACCATTAACAGGGGCTAACTGTAGCATGACGCTGGGGGTGTTACAGGTGACACAGAACTAGCTCCAATTCATCATCAATGTAATGTAGGCATGTATTCCGAATATAGTCATACGTGCTTATGAAAAAGAACTTGCATGACATCTTTTTTCCTACCCTCCCGTGGCAGCAGGGTCCTAATGGAAACTAAGGGATATTAAGGCCTCCTTTGAATAGAGTATTAGACCAAAGCATTAGCACTTAGTGAATACATGAACTCCTCAAACTATGGTCATCACCGGGAAGTGTTCCAGTTATTTTCACTCCGGGGTTGCCGGATCATAACACATAGTAGGTGACAATTGACTTGCAATATAGGATCAAGAACACAAATATATTCATGAAAACATAATAGGTTCAGATCTGAAATCATGGCACTCGGGCCCTAGTGACAAGCATTAAGCATTTCTCAGTCATATCAACATCAATCTTAGAATATAGTGTATACTAGGGATCAAACCCTAACAAAACTAACTTGATTACATGATAAATCTCATCCAATCCATCACTGTCAAGCAAGCCTACGAGGAAAGTACTCACGAACGGATGCGAGCATGATGAAATTGGTGATGGAGAATGGTTGGTGATGACGACGGCGATGATCTCCACTCTTTGGAGCCCCGAACGGGCTCCAGATCAGGTGTCTCCATGAAGAATAGGAGGTGGCGGCAGCTCCGTATCGTAAAACAAAATGGGATCTTCTCTCTATTTTTTTTCTCTCCGAAAGAGATTATGTGGAGTTGCAGTTGATGTCGGTGGAGCTCCAGGGGGCCCACAAGGTAGGGGGGCGTGCCCCCACCCTTGTGGCTAGGGCGTGGGCCCCATTCAGTATTTATTTTCGTCAATATTTTTTATATATTCTGAAAATATTCTCCGTGAAGTTTCAGGTCATTCCGAGAACTTTTATTTCTGCACAAAAATAACACCAAGGCAATTCTGCTCAAAACAGCGCCAGTCCGGGTTAGTTTCATTCAAATCATGCAAATTAGAGTCCAAAACAAGGGCAAAAGAGTTTGGAAAAGTAGATATGATGGAGATGTATCAAGTAGTTGCACTAAAATTGAGCAACTTTAATGTTAGTTGTCCTTCTCATGCAAGGTTCAACTATAATTCGTTTATCCTTTTGTGTAGTTCCACTAAAATAAAATTCCATTGTGGTGACAGTGACGACTCATCTTGCGAAGGCTAATAAAATGTTGCACGAGATTACCAACAGAGTTTGACAGAGATGTTGGAAACTCCAATCAACCTTTGTGCAGTTCAACCAAAATTGAGAGACGTTGCCCGCGTGACATTTTAGTTGAACTGGACAAGACACCCGATCAAAAAAACGTGTTTTGTGCAGTTCACCAAAAGGTCACAATAGCAACGAGGTGAAATGGATATCCCTATCTGCACTAAAAGATAGTAAGAAAACAGTTACTGGTTAATAACAAGATACGAAACATACACGAAATGAAAAGAAGCATCTCTATTATGTTCATGGGAATCACGCAAGAACAATAGAATTTTAAAATGGTGGCATGGCTTCATGTTACCGGAAGGATTACGATCAATAATGACATTCGTCAAATATGGGATTACTTTAGTGGTGGCATTGCTTGTTTACCAGATACAGTAGATCAATATCAACTGGATAGTGGGGACCAGGACACGCAACAGCGTAAAGAAGCACCTTAGTTATCATATTGGTAAAAACAACATGAGTACCATTTGTAACACAGTTTAATTGCATCATATTACTAGAGGCATTAGATTAACAATAACACCGGTTAGACATGTCGTAAAGGTAACAGTGTGATTACTTCATTTTACATGCGTGCTTACATTAACAACAACAAAAAGTTGGTATAAGGACATGCGGCAGTGGACGCATCAGCAGAATGTACCAACAAGGAGGCATAGTGGTGATGCCGAGTTTGGTCATACTCTGTGAGGGCAGCAAATCTAGTCCTGGAGACCTTTTACTACGTGAGGGCATCAAATCTAATCCTGGACATACTCTGTTGACTTGTCCACCAGCCGCCACTTTCTATCCCTTTTTCAACCAATAACAGAGATGTTCCTTATCCAGGTTGTACTGCATTTTCCCTTTATTTCCCGTTTCGACCAAGAGACTGGTTGGGTATCTAGTCTCTACTACTTCCCCCTATTATTTCCTCTTTGAATCAATTCCTAGATTCATGCTAGTACAACTTTACCCCTTTTCTTCGATGTTTGAACCAAGTCCTAGATTTGACTGCATGAAGTAGCTTTACCTCCAATATACTAAAAAATTAGGTGGCTTTGGAAGAGCTGATGGGAGTAGAAAAGGATCCACATGCAGACACGTGGGGAGCTGGGGCAGTAGAGCAAGGCCACTTTCGAAGGAACTTATACCTGAGGGTCGTCGGGATGTGGCTAGGAGGCCGATGGGAGGTCGGATCTGCCTATAATATGGCAGGGAGGAAGAAGGGGTCCGAGGACCTCCTGAGTCGGCGCTATGTAGGAGAGAATGACACAGGCAAAGGATCGGGACCCGCCGGCAGCTGTGGGTTTCCTCCCTCGCTGCCGATGACCGCGTGAATGATGCAACTAGTCCCCTACACACCCTGACCGAAGGGATCTGTCCGGATCTATGACCAGCGGTGAGCGGAGAGAAAATGTCATTCCCGCTGTCCTGTTTAGATCTGTAGAGGATGAGAGAATGAAGAGAGCAACCCTAGAAAAGCAAGCGCTCAGGCTCCTGCCTATGTATATAGTGGAGTGATTATCTTTTCTCTCCAGAACAAGTGTTTCATTTTGTGTACATGGTATTAAAGAAAAAAACTCTCTATTTAACGTGACCAACTAGACGTCGCACTTTGTACTATACTGTACTATAAAAAATGCATGATTTACATTCCGAATCGCAAGCTAGAACTTGAACTATATTTGTTTACATGTACTGTACCACCTTTTTCTTTTGGTTTTCTGCTACATGGCACAATTCATTGATACAAAATTTTACTCCCTCTGTTCCTAAATATTTGTCTCTCTAGAGATTTCAACAAGTGACTACATATGAAGCAAAATGAGTAAATCTACACTCTAAAATATGTCTACATACATCCATATGTTATAGTCCATTTGAAATTCCTAGGAAGACAAATATTTAGGAACAGAGGGAGCAGGAGTATTAAAAAGTCGAGGGCGGGGCTTTTCTCGGGCAGTACACATGGCAGTTTTGCCTAACCGGTTTGACAGAGAGGAGGAGGGTGAGGGACTATCAGACTCAACTTACTGCTGGAAAGGTAGGGCTGTGTGATTGGATGACTCGTTACTGCTAGAAAGATGGGGTCTTGTGATATGACGGCTCATAATAGTCATTATCACATCGGGAAAACACGATAGCCAAGTGAACCAGCAGGGGATAGCCATAGAAAACAATGTGGTGATATGGCCATAAAAAACAACGTACGTCCTCCTCTCGGTTCATCGCAATCTACTTTCACCATTCATGTGTTTTCAGGATCCTGCGAATAAAAGAGGCCCTTAGACTGGTTTAGGTCCGGACATTTTTTTTTCAATTTTTTATGTCCAAAATTTAATGAACGTGCTCCGGCTTCTATGAAAATAATCCGGTTTGCATGTGGTAATTCATTTATTTATTTATTCTTCTACGGGGGCTTTACATGTAATTCGTCAGGTCTGAAATGTAAAGTACACCGGCATGGTTGCATATGCTCCGAGTCATGCATGCACTACGACACATATGCTCTATGTCCCACGTGTCGGCGAAAGGAAGCACGTGGAAATAGCCTAGGAGTACATATAGGAGGAAAAATGTGTGGAAAATTATCTCTACTCTTATAAAAAAAACAGATTTGGTGAAGATGGTGTGCCTGTCATCCTGCAATATAGGTCGTCCGATCTATATCTGATGGATAGGAAGGAAAGTATGAGAATTTTGCAAAAACATACCCGCACTCCTCTCCACATTTGCAGATAAGGCCTACCCTTGTTCATGCTTATCTCCCACAGGATAAACTACTCATATAAATGCATCTTGATGTTCCGTGCAACGGACGGGCATCTTGCTAGTGTACTATGAAGTCGTACGCACCCAACTAGGGGTGCTCTTCTCCCTCGTTTCTCTCTCCTTATTCTAACTCAGCCGACATGCGGTGGGCGGGGTGGAGATTTGTGAAGGTACTAGTAAACCAAGACGTAGGTAGTAAACCAGGACGAAGATAGTGATACATCATACACTCATATGTGTACTACATATAATTAATACCACCAAATAAAAGAAAGGGATCACACATGTCATTTACGACTGGAATAAAAACGCCATACACTAACACATTAAGGCACGAGGCGATGCGGTGTTGGTTACAGGAGGCAAGAAGAAAGATGCATCCATCCACGACCTCCTCCTCCTCGACCTAGGGCGCAGGCCCACCAAACAGCGACTAAGTAGCAGCGGATTTTGTGGCCAGGTCCACGTGCTTCTAAACAATGGCGTCCAAAGATTCCAGCCAGTCGAAGAAAGCCAACGTCTTGATGTCCTCCCTGGCCTTGTAGTGGCCTATGTAGATGATTTCCTCGTAGACGTGGATGTGTAGGTTGACGGTTTCTTGCATGGCGAGCCGCTGCACTACGAGCGCGGCCTCAAGGTGCACATTCTTCGTCGCGACCTCCGGCAGCTGCAAGGCCACTAGTGCTTGAAAGAGTTCGTCACCGTGGAGGCCGATGAGGGTGGCCGGCAACGAGGAGCCTGGGCGCGCGGGCTAGAGGAGTACGGCAAGGTCGTCCGCGCGCTTCTTGACGGCGGTGAACTTGTGGATGGAGCAGACAATTATCTCTTCCACGTGAAAGGTGAAGCCGGCGTCGACGAGGGCTATGATGGCGGCGGTCGCTAGCACCAACTGGAAACAATGCACGGTTCGGGGCCACAGGCCGGCTTCTTGGATGATCGGGCACAGCCGACTGCCGCTCGTGTCCATCAACTCCATGGGTGCTTGTGGCTTCTAGTCACTTGTCTTGGTCTGGGATTGCAGTGAGTAGTGTTGCGCAGAGACTAGGAGTAGATGGATTGGAGTGGTGGGGCGCTTTTATATGAGAGTCCAAACTGCGTTGCATTAACATCGTGTTGGCTCCATTCTGCTTCTCCAATTAATTCCCTCTGCATGCTAATTGAATGAGGATGCACCATTGATCGTTCAATGTTTCGGGAACCGCTACCCGCTCCCTCATTGGCATTCAATGATTCAAGCCGTATCAACGTAAATGTGTGTCAAAAAGAGACTACTGCACTGTACACCGCGACCAAGGTGGATAGGAAAACAAGAGAAATTAATATTTATTTGCTAATTAATACGATTGCATGCAATGAACTGACCATTGCATGCGGTGCTACTACCTCCGTCCTGGTTTATTGGTCCCCTTTGTAGTTTGTGTCACATTTTGACCAAACATTTAACTAATAAAATATTAATGCATGTCAACAAAAATTACATCGTTGGATTCAAATTTGAACATAGTTTTCAATGATATAATTTTTGGTGACATGCATGAACATTTCATTAGTTAAATTTACACTCAAAATTTGGCACAAAATACAATGGGGACCAATAAACCAGGATGGAGGTACTAGTAGAAGGTAGTAGTACGTCTCAAGGCATTAAAACAACAGAAACAAGAAAGGTGGTCGGGTTTGTTTTGGGAATATTTGATTTTCGTAAGATAACTACTCCCTCCATTCCCAAGTATTTTTCTTTCTAGAGATTTCAACAAGTGACTACATACGAAGCAAAATGAGTGAATCTACACTCTAAAATATGTCTACATACATCCGTATGTTGTATTCCATTTGAAATGTCTAGAAAGGCAAATATTTGGGAATGGAGGGAGTATAACCGTAAGATCTGCATCCGATGGTGGCACCTACTAGACGCAAACAACAATACTAGAAAATAATTGCCACAAAACTGCCACACCACGCCCTTCTCCTACCCATAAGACTGTCACGCGAGCGTTCACAACTGCCACGTTCGGGTTGTGCTTGGCTCTTCGCCTCTTTGAGAAGTCAAACAATGTTAGTACTACTTCTAAAGTACCGAATCAACTGCTGCATGTCCACCGCGTGGGGGAGGGAGATCTTCTTATTGTAAGCAAAAGCTTCTCCTCGTCTGCGAGCCATCGCGCGCATGGGCGAGGGAGAGGGCGTACTAGTAATCAAGCTTCTCCTTGTTGTACGAGTTGATGTGACACATCATAATACGGTTTTCTCAAAAACTTGTGTTTACAAATGCATGCATGCCGTGAGTTTCCTATTGATCCTTGCATCTGTTGATTTAATGCACCTTGAAGTATGAACATGTGATGATAAACATGTCACGGTGGAGAGCACCTCCAGTGTTTGGAGGCATCACTGTCTCTAACACCGGCCCCATATGCTTGCATGTAAGCTTGTCTAAAACACCTGCAATGTATACTAACATTTACCGCAACCTCTAACATTTACCCCACCACAAGTTAAAATATATATTTATCTCTTGACCAGATCAGCGTACAAACTTCAATCAACGGGAAGACAGGTAGGGCCACATGATTATTTCAATTGAAAAAATGCTTGTAGATGGCCTAGCATGGAGGCAACTCCAACGATTTTAAGCTTAGAGGCGCCCGGTCTGAAGTATATGGCATTGGGCTTAGACCTTACACAATGCTAGGCCCCATAGGTGCTTAGAGAGGTGCTTAGAAAAATAAACCAGATTTTCCTGAAGCACCGATGCCTATTTCTACAGGTGAGACGCTTAATTAAGCGTCTACCTTGTACAAATAAGCACCCGTGCTTAAAGAAGCCTTGGTTTATTTCTCTAAGCACCTCCTCAGGCTACTCACACTTGGGAGTATCATATACTAGTATCATGCATATGATACTAGTGTATAAAATACTACCTTCATACTACCACTATCATGTGCATGGTACTATCATAGATGATCTTATTTATTGCCATGCATGACACAAAGTAGCGTTGCATTTAACATGATACGATATCTATACCTATGTTACTCTAACCATCTCTTTCTTCTTTACTAATTCTCTACCATGTCTGCGTGTTTGTTGTTCCCAAGTGCATGATACTAGAGATACCACCACTATGGCCAGCCTAAGCATCTTGCATTGTAAGACACCTAGGCTATGTTACTAGCTACTGTACTCCATAGTGGTTAGTAAAACCGGCCCTAAAAATGGAGAGTACACCCTTCGTCTAGGTGAATAAGAGCATGGTAAATACTATAGCCAACTGCTGGCTATAAGCCATTGCCATGTCATCTATACCCATCTTATAGCCAATATGTACAATAGTTTATTAGAAGAGTGTACTACTTTTTAGAGTAACATAGGTATAGATGATTCGAATAGAATAACCAACTGTATCTGTTTCCGGCCAGTTTTCCATATAAACTACTCAATTCTCTTATTTTTAATGAAAAGGCAGACACTACAAAAAAATACACTTCCATGATGATACGTGTTTGTCACAGTAGGTCACGTTTTCTGTCATGCATGTACATCCATGACAAATTTATGACAGAATCAAGATAATCATACCTGTGCTATTGTAGACGTGTTCCATGACATTACCAAAATTATCAACACGGAAGTGCCCACTTCCATGATGATAAATCGCGCGTCACAGATGTGCTTTCATCAAGGGTGACCGACACGTGGCATCCACCGTAACGGAACGCCATTAAGCTATCATGTCCGGTTTTGGATCCGATAACCTGTTAACAACCCCGACCAATGGGGATTTTCCACATGTAAAATCATCATTGGCTGGAGGAAACATGTGTCGGCTCACCGTTGGGATAGATGTCATCCACTCATTGGACCCAAAGCGCTTATGATACATCGACACGTGGCACGACCCAATAGAGGCCCATTCCTGTGAAAAGGCCGGCCCGTTTGACTTGGTCAAAAGGTGGCGGACCGGCCCAAGGAAAGCTTGTTAAGGGCTTGTTCGCATATAGCCCGTTTACATGCCGCTAACCCAGGGCCCGTTACGACCTATCCAAATTAGGCCCAGTAGCGCCATCTGGGCCGTCCAATATGATTCCTGCCCATTTTAAGTTTCGGCCAATGTATGGCCCATGACATCTTTCGTCCCATATGAGGCCCTTTGTAACTCTTGGCCCATTAATGGCCCATGGTGATACTGGCCCATAATGAACAATGTATCACTTTATACCCATTAATGGCCCATTAATCCATTGGGCCGTTTGCAGCCCATGTTATCTTTTGGCCTTCTCAGGGCCCATTTATTCTTGGCCCATTAACGGCCCGTGGTGAAACTGGCCCGTGATGAACAGTGTATCACTTTATACCCATTAACTGCTCATTAATCCATTGGGCCGTTTGCAACCCATGTTATCTTTCGGCCTTCTCAAGGCCCATTTATTCTTGGGCTCATTTCCAGCATTCGGTTACTCACGACCCGTTAGTGCCATTTTCTGCTTGTGGGCCAAATTCAGCCCATGGTTACAGTCGACCCGTTTGTGGCCTGTTAATATGTTGGGCAGTTTTCACAGCGTCATCAAATACGACCTATTAACGCGGCCCGTTATGGTCGGCCCATGAATGGACGACTCCAACTCTAGCCCGTTTACGGCTATAATGCGGTCTGTTTTTGGCCCTTGTTTGGCCAATCGATCATACGGCCCGTCTAAGGCCCATTGATGATACGTCCCATAGAAGGCCCATTGTTTCTATGGCCCGTAGAAGGCCCATTGTTTCTACGGACCGTAGAATGCCCATTGTTTCTACGGCCCGTAGGAAGCCTAGTGTCACTACAGTAAATATGTAGCCCATGGCCTGTTAAAGGCGGGAAACTACTATAGGTTTAGAACAACTAATGGTCCAAGATGATTATAGGCCCATGTTTTGGCCCATATGAGTAACGGGCCGGCCTGAAGACCGACAACACTGAGATCCACTGAACCTTCCGGCCTAAATTACAGCATACCGGACAAAGAATAAACCTAGACTATACAACAAAGAAATTACGGCATATTACATCCACTGGGAATCAAAGTTCGCTACCGGTGATAATAAAGCGCAACATGACCACGGATTACATACACTGGGCATCAAAGGTCGCCACCTGTGCATATAAACGCGCCGCCAAAAGAATATACAAAACTGAGAGCACTTCAGAAGGCACTAGACCTGGCAAGCTCGGGCCCCGCAAGCAGCCGAACAAGCTGATGAGACCTTAGTTGTGTCAATGATAGATGCTTCATCCCTATCTGTGAAAGTGCAGTATACCGACTAGAAGGGGGGGGGGGTGAATAGGCGATTTTTATGGAATGCTTCAAAACATGGAAGTTTCGAAGACAACCAATAGTACCGATCCTATTTATATGCAGTGGAAGGTAGACTACACTAGACAAGCCATAGTCAAGTATTCAATGAAGTGAAAGCATGAAGACTAAAAGTAGCTAGGCAGTAAGGATCATGATTGAAGATTGAATGAAGCCAATCAGAACAGGTAGTCACACAGTGAAGTCAAACAGATAGGCAAGCAAGCAAATACTTCACAATGAAAGATAGTAAGTAAAGAGAAGGAAAGGATAGAACCAATAGCTCGGGGAAGACAGTGATTTGTTAGACCAGTTCCAGTTGCTGTGACAACTGTATGTCTGGTTAGGGAGGCTGAGATTTAACTCAGAAGACCGCGTCTTCACCTTGTTCCCCTTGAGCTAAGGACACCTAGTCCTCGCCCAATCACTCTGGTAAGTCTTCAATGTAGACTTCCAAACCTTCACAGACTTTGTTCACCGGCAATCCACAATGACTCTTGGATGCTCAGAACGTGACGCCTAACCGGCTGGAGGAAACACAGTCCTCAAGTGTAACAAGTCTTCAGGTCACACAGACAGAAAGATTTCAGTGATGCCTAACACTCTTTGGCTCTGGGTGTTTGGGCTTTGTCCTTGCAAGGATCTCTCTCTCAAATGCTTCGGAGGTGGGTTGCTCTCAAACGACCAAAGCCGTGTAATAACTCTGAGGAGCCACCAATTTATGGTGTAGGGGGTGGGCTATTTATAGCCATTGGGAAACCCAACCTGATTTGTCCGAAGTGACCCCGGGTCACTAGGGAACTCACACGTGTTGCAACGGTCATATTTCAAACACACATGACAACTTTACTTGGGCTACAAGTAAAGCTGACTCATCCAGCTCTCGATAAGATTTGCTCTCATTGTCTTCGCTCGAAGACATAGGATTTGGTTGAGCATCACTTCAGTCACTCTGACTTTGTTCACTTGGACCCCACTTAACAGTACGGTGGTTCCTATGACTCAACAAAGAAGAAAAAGGAAACAACGAAACATCTAAGTCTTCGCGCTCCATAGTCTTCACACAATGTCTTCTCGTGTCATAGACTTCAATATGATTATCTTCATATACCACCATTGTCGTCAATGTCTTCATACATTTTTAGGGGTCATCTCCGGTAGGTAAACCAAATTAATGAAGGACTACTACCTATGTTATCCTGCAATTCTCACAAACACATTAGTCCCTCAACCAGGTTTGTCGTCAATACTCCAAAACCAACTAGGGGTGGCACTAGATGCACTTACAATCTCCCCCTTTTTGGTGATTGATGACAAACTGGTTGAAGTTTTCAACGGGGATAAAGTATGTGAAATTTTAGAGGATAAAGGTATTGTCTTCATAAGTAGCAAAAGGCTCCCCCTGAAGATGTGCATATAGTTGATTTGCTTTTGAATGCAAATGCACATGGCAGGTTGTACTTGTGGAGATCCTCTTCAACTTATGAAGACAATTCATCATGCACATTTTGTAAGTGCATCTAGTGCCACCCCTAGTTGGTTTTGGAGTATTGATGACAAACCTGGTTGAGGGACTAATGTGTTTGTGAGAATTGCAGGATAACATAGGTAGTAGTCCCTCATTGATTCGGTTAACCTACCAGAGATGACCCCTAAAAATGTATGAAGACATTAATATCAGTGGTGGTATATGAAGATAATCATATTGAAGACTATGACATGGGAAGACATTGTGTGAAGACTATGGAGAGCGAAGACGTAGACGTTTCGTTGTTTCCTTTTCTTCTTTGTTGAGTCATAGGAACCACCGTACTGTTAAGTGGGGTCCAAGTGAACTAAGTCAGAGTGCCTGAAGTGATGCTCAACCAAATCCTATGTCTTCGAGCGAAGACTATGAGAGCAAATCTTATCCAGTGGCGGATGAGTCAGCTTTACTTGGAGCTCAAGTAAAGTTGCCGTGTGTGTTTGAAATCTGACCGTTGGAACACGTGTCAGTTCCTTAGTGACCCAGGGTCACTTCGGACAAATCAGGTCGGGTTGCCCAGTGGCTATAAATAGCCCACCCCCTACACCATAAATTGGTGGTTGCTGATGGATTCTCGCCCCTCGTTGGTTACCCCAAGTGGAAGGTTTGAGATGCAGTGTAGCGGAAGTTTTCCCTTGGCAAAGATACCAAGGATCGATTTCCCCTGAGACTCCCAGTTTCAACAAGAAGGTGTCAACTGCTAACGGCGCCAGATATTAGCAATCAACGTGGACCTGCACACAGATACAAATAACTTTGCTCCCAACGAGTACAGAGAGGTTGTCAATCCCTCCGGCCTTGTCGGTTACAAAGGATCAAACGCAAGTGATAATAGTGATAGGTTTTGCTGCAATAGTAAGTAAAAAGCGGAAAGTAAATAGCGGATGTGATCAGTGATGGTAATATGGACCGGGGTCCCATGATGTTCACTAGTGATGTCTCTCTCCCAAAAGACGATAAAACAACTATGTGAGGTAAACGAATTACAGCTGGGCAATTGACAGAATTATGTGCGCAAACCAATGCTAACTATGTTGCAAGAAAGGTAGAGGTTCAAAACAGGGGCGGTACGCCAAGGCAAGTAGACAGAAATCCATCTGCATCTACTACTAATCATCCACCTTGAGATATCTATCCAGAACATCTCGCTGGTATTAAGTTGCGAGTCCCACCCATAGTGTAAACTCAAAGCAACAGACAACTGCATTAAAAGAACTTTGCGTAAAGTAAACAATCCTTGCACCCGCGGGCACAAGCACCGTTGTTTTCCCCCTTGTGGCAACATCACATCCCCTAGACTCATGTTTCTGTCACTCAAGCTAGTCATCGAGGGGCATGAACCCACAATCAAGCATAACGTTCCCTCTTGGAGTCACTACCTACTACTTGGCCAAAGCAATAAATAACAACGGAGAACATGGAAGAATTACTTACGAACATAAATATAAAAGAGGTAGATCAAATATATTACTCAAACACAATATGAACATAATCTCACAATCCATCGGATCCCAGCAAACTCAACATAGCAACAGCATAAGGATTACATATGTGCCTCGATCATGTAGGGCAGCTCACGAGGACTAATTAGTGAAGCACAAGAACGGGAGGAGAACATCACATAGCTACTGGTCATGGACCCATGGTCCAAGGGAGACTACTCACAACTCATCCGGGAGGCGTCCATGGTGGTGGAGAGGCTCCCGGTGGTGATCCTCCCCTCCGGCAGGGTGCCGGGAAGAGTTCTCCTGGTGCTCCCGATCTTGGAAACGCGGCGGCGGCGGAACGGAGATGAGATCGCGAAAAAGGGTTCCCGTCTCGAGGGTTTTGGGACACGATATAAATATATGCCAAAGGGGGGCATCAGCGGAGGCCTGGGGGGCCCAAGCGCCCCCCCGGCGCGGCCAGGAGGGGGGCCGCGCCACCAGGGCGCCTGGAGCCCTGGTGGCCCCCCTCCGGCCCTACTTCGGCTGCCGGGAAGCTTCTGGAATGCTGATTTTTTATATAATTTTTCCGGGATTTTTCTGGCAGTTCTCGTAATGGGAAAACCTGAAATACAAAAACAGCAGAAAACAGAAACTGGCACTGGGGTGCACTGAGTTAATAGGTTAGTCCAAATATGACCAAAAGTGTATGGAAGTGTATAAATATCATAGCAATATCACCCAAAAGAGGCATGGAGCAAGCAGAAATTATAGATACGTTTTGGACGTATCAACATCCCCAAGCTTAATTCCTGCTCGTCTTCGAGTAGGTAAATGATAACAAGAATAATTTCTGTGGTGACATGCTATTAACCATATAGGGACTTTTCATAGTCACATGACAAAAGCTTACTGAGACAATGAATCTGTAGTAATTAAGTTGCCTCATGAGAAAATCACAAAGAACTGAAAGTTTTACAACATGATACTGAAACATCAAATAGATTTGTAATGAGCATGGTGTGCAAATATGATAAAGTGATATCTCGCTTGCCCCCTTTAGTGAAGCAAAACATAAATGCAGGGGCACCTCCAAGGTTTAAGTGATGACTAGATACAATAATTTCAAAATAAACGATATCACAATCATGCAAAAGACAATGCTACTTTGGGACAATGCACATTACACTCAGAATGACAATCATGCTCTCAGTAGTTGGTGCTTTAAAAGAAGGTGGAGACTCTCGAACCATGGCTTTTGTTGGCAAGGTTGAAAACCCTTAGTCGTAAACAAAGACAAAACATGTACCAGAGCTCTTGGTTTTTAAAAACAGAGGTAATAATTATTTTTTTGATTATGCATGTTCCGTCAACGAATGCTAGCAGATAGCTCAATCACTTCTTGAGATGGACAAGTTTAGAGGAAAGGCTCCCGAATGAGGACGATCACATCCTCTTAATCTCCTTTGTTTATCACTGCCAAAGTTTTCTGATTTCTCATGAACAAAGCGTGAAGGAGGGTTTGTTTGTTATATTAATTTTGAGCCGGGCGCACTCAATGCCAGTTCCTTCTCGTGTTATGGGTTTGCACATTAGACATGCAATCCCGGGGTGAAGCTTGTCCAACTTAAAAAGATCATGAATTAACTACTACTTCCTCATGAACTTAAAACAGAGGCACAAAATAGGAATGCATTTTTTTTTCTTTTTGAATAATTTCGAGATGGTACATGCAAGTCTCCGTTAGGAATGGCAGGTAAATACCATGTAGGAAGGTATGGTGGACTCATATGGCATAACTGGTTTAAAAGAATTTGGATGCACAAGCAGTCAGTCCGCTTAGTACAGGTGGAGGTTAGCAAAAGACTGGGAGCGACCAACTAAGAGAGCAATGACGGTCATAATCATGCAGAGCGACAAAGCAACATTGAATCAGGCATGGTAGTTATATCGCTACTCAGAAACAAAAGATCATCAAGGCTTGACATACTTTCTTTACAGTCATAAATATGCGTGAGCATACGCCAAGTCAATCAAAATAAATTCTTGAAGGAAGATATTACTAAACCATACCACATCATAGGCAAACAAATCATGTTGGTACTCCAATAACACATTGGGAACCCCCCCAGCTATTTGAGACTAACCATAAGAAAACATGAACTACTAAGCACCATTATGCACGTAGCATTTTTATCATAGACATATCAACCATGCAACAGAAGCAAACTCTCTTAATAAGATAATCATGATAAATAAAGAGAATTCAAGCAACCAACTAAACAAAAGCTCTTTAAAAAGATAAGCATGAAAACTAAGAGCTGAACATGATAGTAGCTATTAAAAGACAACGAACACACACAGCAAAGATAGACATGAAAATTCTATGTTGTGTTCTAGGTAGAAGTGGAGCGTGTTTCTCTCCCACATAAAGAAAGCTGAGTTCCGACTCATTATGAAAAGCTAAGGAAAACTAAAAAGGAAAACTAAAAGCAAGACGCTCCAAGCATAGCACATAACACAGGAAGTGATAAAAATATAGTGGAACGAAAGACGAACTGATAATGTTGATGGAGAAGGGGATGCACGGGGGCATCCCCAAGCTTAGACGCTTGAGTCTCCTTGAATATTTCTTGGGGGTGCATGGGGGCATCCCCAAGCTTGAGCGTTTGACACTCCTGAATCTTTTTATCATCTTCCCTCGCACACTTGAAAACTCCCTTCATACATAACTCATCATAATCTGATTAGCGAGGTTAGTACCCGTAATAAAATAATTGTTCCTTGCTGGAAATAAAGATATTCTTGAAGATCTACTGTTTCTCAAGATTGCCAAAAGGTTTTTGCAAAGAAAAAGCAAGCTCAAGGTTTGCAAAATGAAGGAAAGGCAAAACAGGACATCATCTGTGAAAAACAGAACAACAGGTAGTAAATGGTTTTTTCGAGGCACTTATGCAACTCTAATCAAAAAACTCATAACAGACGCACAAAAGACAATTGTATAGAGCACGCTGTCGAAACAATTCAGACCAAAAAGATGATCTGGTGATTTTATACGAATTTTTCTATCCAAGGACAGAATCTATTTCCTGGACAGCACATCACGACTTTTGAACTTTGTTGCAATCAGAGGCTACACTTGGCACAAAGTTGAAAAGTAAAGATACAATGATGATGCTACTGTAGTAACAACATCAAGACACAACAAAAGCAAAATAAAATTTTATTCATGTGGGCTACCTCCCAAAAGCGCTTTCTTTTATGCCTTTAAGCTAGGCATAATGCAAAGAGATCAAGTTTTATCAAGAGTAAAAGAATAGCTAGCCCGTATAGCGGACTCAAAAGGTAACTTAATCTTCTTTCGAGGGAAGTGTTCCATCCCTTTCTTGAGAGGAAATTGGAATTTTATATTCCCCTCTTTCATGTCAATGATAGCACCAACGGTGCGTAGGAAAGGACGTCCCAAAATAATTGGACAAGAAGGTTCACATTCAATATCCATAATAGTAAAATCAACGGGAACGTAATTGTCATTGACAATGATAAGAACATCGTCGATCCTCCCCAAAGGTTTCTTTATGGAAGAATCAACGATACGAACACCAAAAGAACAAGAATCAAAAGGTTTCAATTTAAGCATATCATATAGTCTTTTGGGCATAATGGAGGTACTAGCTACAGCATCACATAAAGCATAGCAAGAGAAGTTATTCAATTTAATTTTAATCATAGGATCCCAACCATCTTCTAGCTTTCTAGGTATGGAGGCTTCTACTCTAAGTTTCTCCTCCCTAGCTTTGATGAGAGCATTAGTGATATGCTCTGTGAAGGCAAGGTTAAGCGTGCTAGTGCGGGGATCTCTAGACATCTTGTGAAGGAAATCAATAACTTCGGTAAGAGTGCAATTATCAAAATCAAGGTCACTACTATCAAGCAAAGTGGTAGTGGTGTCCTTTAGGTTCACTTGTTTGCTAGTTTCTATAGTCATAGCATCACCATTAATAGGTCCAATGGGACCAGGAGTGCATTGGGTGCTAAGAGTTTGGATATCCTCAACAACTTGGATAGTAGCAACAGTGTGGTGGGTAGGAAGGTTCTTAATTCTAGCTTCTTCATCCCTTTCTCTAGCCCATCTCTCTTTAAGTTTATCCAACATCCTAATGTTTTCATTAATTTGCACTTGAATAGCATTCATAGGAGTGACCTTCCTCTCCTCAAGAGGAGAAATTCTAATTTTAAGCAATTCTACCTCATTGGCTAAATTGTCTACCTTCGAAGAGAGATCATCTAGTTTGTTTAGTTTTTCTTCTACACTATTATTAAAGGCTTTTTGGGTAGTGATGAAATCTTTAAGCATAATCTCTAGTTCAGTAGTGGAGTTCTTGGTGATAGGATAAGCATTGTTGTTCCCATAAGAATTAGAGGGGAACGGTCTAGGATTGCTACCAAAATTACTCCTATAAGCATTGTTATTAAAATTGTTTCTAGAGATAAAGTTCACATCTACTTGTTCTTGAGCAATCAAAGAATTTAAAGGAACATCACGAGGATCAACAGAAGATTGCTTCGAAAGTAGAGACATGATCAAGTCAACTTTTTCATTTAGGGAGGAAATCTCCTCGACAGAGTTTACCTTCCTACCTGTTGGAGCGCGTTCGGTGTGCCATTGGGAATAATTGGTCATCATCTCATCGAGAAGCTTCGTGGCAGCACCAAGTGTAGTTGACATAAAGGTTCCTCCCGCGGCCGAATCTAACAAGTTCCGCGAGGTAAAGTTCAAGCCTGCATAAAAAGTTTGGATAACCATCCAAGTAGTCAAACCATGAGTAGGGCAGTTCTTGATAAGAGATTTCATACGTTCCCAAGCTTGGGCAACGTGTTCATTATCCAATTGTTTAAAATTCATTATGTTACTTCTTAGTTGGATAATTTTAGCAGGTGGATAGTATTTTCCAATAAAAGCATCTTTGCACTTGTCCCATGAATCTATGCTATTTCTAGGCAAAGACTGAAACCAAATTTTAGCTCCTCCTCTCAAGGAGAAAGGAAAAAGCTTAAGCTTAACAATATTACCATCTATTTCTTGGTACTTTAGCATATCACAAAGTTCAAAAAAATTGTTTAAGCGTAAAACAGCATCATCTCCAGCACCAGAGAATTGATCTTTCATGACTAAGTTCAGTAAAGCAGGTTTAATTTCATACGAAGGTGCTGAAGTGGCAGGTGTAGTGATAGGTGTGCAGATAAAGTCATCGTTGTTATGACTAGTGAAGTCACACAACTTGGTGTTCTCGGTGGAACCCACAGTAGCAAGCAAGCAAGATAACTATTTTTGTGATTTTTGATGAAAGATACTAAAACAAAACTAAAAGGTAAACTAACAAGACTAAAAAGCAAAGGTAAAAGATAGCGTGCAACTCCCCTATCCTGAAGAGTGGAGTCCCCGGCAACGGCGCCAGAAAACTTTGCTTGATGGCTTCTCGCCCCTCGTTGGTTACCCCAAGTGGAAGGTTTGAGATGCAGTGTAGCGGAAGTTTTCCCTTGGCAAAGATACCAAGGATCGATTTCCCCTGAGACTCCCAGTTTCAACAAGAAGGTATCAACTGCTAACGGCGCCAGATATTAGCAATCAACGTGGACCTGCACACAGATACAAATAACTTTGCTCCCAACGAGTACAGAAAGCTTGTCAATCCCTCCGGCCTTTTCGTTTACAAAGGATCAAACGCAAGAGATAATAGTGATAGGTTTTGCTGCAATAGTAAGTAAAAAGCAGAAAGTAAATAGCGGATGCGATCAGTGATGGTAATATGGACTAGGGTCCCATGATGTTCACTAGTGATGTCTCTCTCCCAAAATACGATAAAACAGCTATGTGAGGTAAACGAATTACAGCTGGGCAATTGACAGAATTATGTGCGCAAACCAATGCTAACTATGTTGCAAGAAAGGTAGAGGTTCAAAGTATGGGCGGTACGCCAAGGCAAGTAGACTGAAATCCATCTGCATCTACTACTAATCATCCACCTTGAGATATCTATCCAGAACATCTCGCTGGTATTAAGTTGCGAGTCCCACCCATAGTGTAAACTCAAAGCAACAGACAACTGCGTTAAAAGAACTTTGCGTAAAGTAAACAATCCTTGCACCCGCGGGCACAAGCACCGTTGTTTTCCCCCTTGTGGCAACGTCACATCCCCTAGACTCATGTTTCTGTCACTCAAGCTAGTCATCGAGGGGCATGAACCCACAATCAAGCATAACGTTCCCTCTTGGAGTCACTACCTACTACTTGGCCAAAGCAATAAATAACAACAGAGAACATGCAAGAATTACTTACGAACATAAATATAAAAGAGGTAGATCAAATATATTACTCAAACACAATATGAACATAATCTCACAATCCATCGGATCCCAGCAAACTCAACATAGCAACAACATAAGGATTACATATGTGCCTCGATCATGTAGGGCAGCTCACGAGGACTAATTAGTGAAGCACAAGAACGGGAGGAGAACATCACATAGCTACTGGTCATGGACCAATGGTCCAAGGGAGACTACTCACAACTCATCCGGGAGGCGTCCATGGTGGTGGAGAGGCTCTCGGTGGTGATCCTCCCCTCCGGCAGGGTGCCGGGAAGAGTTCTCCTGGTGCTCCCGATCTTGGAAGCGCGGCGGCGGCGAAACAGAGATGAGATCGCGAAAAAGGGTTCCCGTCTCGAGGGTTTCGGGACACGATATAAATATATGCCAAAGGGGGGCATCAGCGGATGCCTGGGGGGCCCAGGCGCCCCCCGGCGCGGCCAGGAGGGGGGCCGCGCCACCAGGGCGCCTGGAGCCCTGGTGGCCCCCCTCCGGCCCTACTTCGGCTGCCGGGAAGCTTCTGGAACGCTGATTTTTTATATAATTTTTCCGGGATTTTTCTGGCAGTTCTCGTAATGGGAAAACCTGAAATACAAAAACAGCAGAAAACAGAAACTGGCACTGGGGGGCACCGAGTTAATAGGTTAGTCCAAATATGATCAAAAGTGTATGGAAGTGTATAAATATCATAGCTAAATCACCCAAAAGAGGCATGGAGCAAGCAGAAATTATAGATACGTTTTGGACGTATCAGCTGCTCAGAGTTATTGCACGGCTTTTGTCGTTTGAGAGCAACCCACCTCGGAAGCATTTGAGAGAGAAATCCTTGCGAGGACAAAGCCCAAACACCCAGAGCCGAAGAGTGTTAGGCATCACTGAAGTCTTTCTGTCTGTGTGACCTGAAGACTTATTACACTTGAGGACTGTGTTTCCTCCAGCCGGTTAGGCGTCGTGTTCTGAGCATCCAACAGTCATTGTGGATCGCCGGTGAACGAAGTCTGTGAAGGTTTGGAAGTCTACCTTGAGGACTTACCAGAGTGATTGGGCGAGGACTAGGTGTCCTTAGCTCAAGGGGAATAAGGTGAAGACGCGGTCTTCTGAGTTAAATCTCAGCCTCCCTAACGAGACGTATAGTTGTCATAGCAACTGGAACTGGTCTAACAAATCACAGTCTTCCCCGAGCTACTAGTTATATCCTTCCCTTCCTTTACTTACTGCCATACGTTGTGAAGTCATTGCATGCTTGCCTTATCTGATTGTCTTCACTGAGTATCTGCTTGTTTTGATTGGCTTCATTCCTTCTTCCTTTATGATCCCTACTGCCTAGATGGTATTAGTCTTCGTGCTTTGACTTCATTGAATACATGACTATGGCTTATCTAGTGTAGTCCACTTTCCGCTGCATACTAATAGGTTTGAGTTTATCGTTTTTCTTCGAAACTACCATGTGTTGAAGCATTTCATAAAAATCTCCTATTCACCCCCCTCTAGTCGATATACTGCACTTTCAATTGGTATCAGAGCAAGGTACTCCCTTGTTCTGTGTGATTCGGTTTAACCACCTGGAGTTTTAGCTATGTCGACTGCAGGGATAATCAAAGTCTCGGCTGCGTGCCCCGTCTTAGATGGCACAGAATATCCCTACTGGAAGAACAAGATGCGCATGCACCTTGAAGCCATTGACGTGGACCTCTGGTTTGTCGTCAAGAACGACAAAGGTATCACCCCTGCTGATGTCAAGAGGCTCGTTCAATTGGATTCAACAGCCAAGAATGTCATCTGTGGTCATCTGACCAAAGGACAGTATGGTCGTGTAAGTGCTCTGGACACGTTAAAGGAAGTTTGGGACTGGCTCTCAAAGGTCAATGAAGGAGTCCCTACCCAGAGAGATCAAAGGATCAGCGTCCTTCGCAATCTCTTCAATCGCTTCAAGAGACATGACAATGAGAATGTCCAACACACTTTTGATCGTCTCACTGACATCACAAATGAGCTTCAAGAACTTGGCGCCACTGATATTACCAAGCATGAAATCGTCAAGACCCTCCTGAGATCACTCGATAGCTCATTTGATATCCTTGCCCTGATGATTCAAGAACGCCCTGACTTCAAGACTCTCGATCCGTCTGATATACTTGAGAGGCTCAACACACATGAGTTCCAGCTATCTAAGAAATGTGACATCTATGGTCCCAACTATGGCCAATCTCGTGCCTTAAAGGCAAAAGCTGTTTCTTCATCTGAAGAAGAATCTGACTGCAGTTCTGATGATCCTGAAGACATTGGAAAGGAGCTTGCCATGCTTGTGAAGAAGTTCCAGAAATTCACTAGGAAGAAAGGCTTCAGAAAGTCTTCACGATCCAGCTCAAGAAATGATGAAGCTTCTACTCATGACTACAAGAAGAGAACATGTCATAAGTGCAAGAAACCTGGTCACTACATCTCTGAGTGTCCTCAGTGGGACAATGAGAAGAAGAAGAAGAAGAAGAAGAGCAAGGAATATGATTCTGATGACAAGAAAAAGAAGAAATACTCAAAGTCTTCTTCGAAGTCTTCATCAAAGTATTCATCACACAAGAAGAATTCATCTGGCAAGGCTCGCGCATTTGTTGGCAAGGAGATGGATTTTGAGGAAGAGTCTGCTTCTAAAGAGGCGGAGGTGGAGTCGGAGGAGGAGTCTGATTCTGGTGCTGCAAGTCTGGCTTTAGCCACTGCCTACGTGGGCAAGTCCATCTTCAACACTGAAGACAATGGACCCGTCCCCAACAATGATGATGAGGACGACGACTCTGCTCCCACCTTCTGCTTCATGGCACACCGTGCCAAGGTAAAATCATGCGATGCTTACTTTCAAACATCTAGTGAAGATGACTCTGATTGTGAATCAAAACCTAGCTACAAAACACTTGCTAAAATTGCCACTGAACAGCAGAAAGCCATGGAACATATTCAAAAACTGTTAGACAAAAGCGATGACCTGTTGGACACGGAAATGACCCGTTCTCAGTCCTTAATTGAAGACATAAAAAATCTTCATGTTAAGTACAAGGAACTTGAAGGTCTTTATGAATCGCTCTCAAAAACTCATGAAAAGCTTTCCCATGATTACATTCAAAGGAAACGAGAACTTGAGAAATTGAAAGCGGCTCATGATGATCTTCAAAAGGAGAATGAGTCACTCCGCGCTCAACTGATCAGCTCCACTCACGAAGAGTTTGAACCACCATGTCTAAAATGCATTGAACGTGATAATGCTACATCTGTTGCTGAATGTTCTACTGCTGCTACTGTTGCAATGTCTTCAACTACTGATGTGGTAACTAACCCCTCTGCTGAGGAAACCACTACTATTGCTGATGAAAATGCTAGGTTGAAGACTTTGCTTGAAACAGGGATGTACAAAAGCCTCAAAGGGCATCAGACTCTATGTGATGTCCTCAAAAAGCAGATACTGAACCGAAACCCTAGGAAAGAGGGTGTTGGGTTCGACAGGAAAATGAATGTTGATGGTTCATACCGGAAGCCTGAGCAGTATCTAAAACCACATGGGTTGCTGCAAAGGAACCTTCAGTAGATCCATCTACCTTATCTGGCTTCACTTGTGCTAATCCTGTTATCATTGATGAATCCTTTGATGCAAACTATAAACTGTTTAAGAATCAAAATGGTGAAGTGTTTGCCACGTATATTGGTACTAACTGCAGCAATGGACCACCTATGAAGAAGATCTGGGTACCCACAGGTTGTCTTGAGAAGCTTCCAGCAAATACTATCATGACACCTCCTAGGATGAAGACAAACCCCAGACCAAAGGCTTCATATGGTCCTAAGGCTTCATATAGACAAAGGACTCACCCGAGTCACCCTAACGCAGATGTTTTGTAGGGAAACCATACTCAGACCCATGAATATGAGCGTGTTTCTTCTAACCGCTATGTTCATGAATCCAAGAACTTTTCTGCCTATTCTTATGAGTATTATTCTCCTCCCGCAAGACTATTTGCTAGGGCCCCAAAGCCAAAATTCTCAGATGCTGCTCTTAGACTCATTGCTTCTAAGCCACCCCTGAAAATGTGAATGGTTAAGAAGAACTAACTTTCTCTTGCAGGGAAAGGTCTCCAGCCTATAATCAAAGGCTTCCGATGCTATTGCTGGGGACCTAAAACACTTGTTGGGCACAAGATCAAATGCCCAAAATGACTTACTGCTCATACAATTCATAAATCACTTGCTGAACATCTTATCAGTCCTAACTTTCATCTAAGCTTTCATAATCCACTTATGCATCAAATGTTTATGCTTCACAATGGCTTTTGGTGAAGCATATCGTCCTAACTGCATTGTAGGGAGTGACACCAAAGTCTTCAGGATGGATTATGGATAGCGGATGCACAAATCATATGACTGGTGATCGAAATCTTCTCATGGACTCAACTTTACGTCCATCTAACAAGAGTCACATCACATTTGTTGATACTGGTAAAAGCAAAGTGTTGGGTCTAGGTAGAGTTGCAATCTCAAGAGATCAGCACATGGATAAAGTCATGCTTGTTGAATCTCTTGGCTTCAACTTAATGTCTGTCTCAATGCTTTGTGACTTAAAGATGATTGTGATCTTTGGTAAATTTCGTTGCATTGTACTAATGGAATCTGACAAGTCTTTAGTATTTAAAGGATACAGAAAAGGTGATCTGTATATGGTAGATTTCTCAGCTGGACCGCAGATGGCCGTATGTCTTCTGGCAAAAGCTTCAGAGTGCTGGCTCTGGCATCGGAGGCTAGGACATGCTGGCATGAGGAACTTGCACACTCTCACAAAGAAGAAGCATGTCATAGGCATCGAGGAAGTCAAGTTCAAGAAAGATCATCTATGTGGTGCCTGTGAAGTTGGGAAGATGACTAGAGCCAAGCACCCCTCGAAGACAATCATGACGACATCCAAACCCTTCGAGCTGCTTCACATGGACTTATTTGGCCCTACTCACTACTCCACATTCTCTACCACAGCCTGTCTCTATGGCTTCGTCATTGTTGATGATTATTCAAGATGCACATGGGTGCACATAATACTCTACAAGACTGAAGTGCAAGATGTCTTCAGACGCTTCGCCAACCGTGCCATGAACAACTATGGCATCAAGATCAAGCATATCAGAAGTGACAATGGCACTGAATTCAAGAACACTGGCCTCGATCTTTATCTGGATGAGATGGGAATCACTCATGAATTCTCAGCCCCGTATACACCTCAGCAAAATGGGATCGTTGAGCGCAAGAACAGAACTCTAATTGAGATGGCTCGAACGATGCTCAATGAATACAAAACACCAAGAAGATTCTGGCCCGAAGCTATTAATATTGCATGCCATATCATCAACCGTGTTTATCTTCACAAGCTTCTGAAGAAAACAACCTATGAACTCCTCATTGGAAAGAAGCCTAATGTAAGTTACTTTAGAGTATTTGGAGCTAAGTGCTGGATCAAGGATCCTCATCATAAGTCAAAATTTGCACCCAAAGCTCATGAAGGCTTCATGCTCGGATATGGAAAGGACTCACACTCCTACAGAGTCTTCACCATTTTTCTCTATAAAATTGTTGAAACTGTGGATGTGCGGTTTGATGAGACAAATGGTTCACAAAGAGAGTCCCTACCAAATGTGCTAGATGAAGCT
This sequence comes from Secale cereale, assembly GCA_902687465.1. Taxonomy (NCBI): domain Eukaryota; kingdom Viridiplantae; phylum Streptophyta; class Magnoliopsida; order Poales; family Poaceae; genus Secale; species Secale cereale. The sequence continues at coordinate 514,194,247 of LR738710.1, forward strand.
TGACCAAATGAATCAATCAAGCTAATGGGAACTGGTGAGATCATGCCTTCTGAAGCACAACCTGACGAGGAACTCATCATCGCTGCTCCAAATCAACCTGACGACAATGCTCAGCCTGAAGACAACACTCTTGATGAAGACAGTGTACATCAAGAGCAAAATCTTCGTCCAGCTCATCCTCGTGTTGCAAATGAAGTACAAGTTGAAAAGATAATTGATAGCATAAATGCTCCTGGTCCACTGACTCGCTCAAGAGCAATACAGCTTGCAAATTTCTATGGGCACTTTGCTTTTGTCTCAATATCTGAACCCAAGAAAGTTGCTGAAGCTTTTATGGAGCCTGAATGGATTCAAGTAATGCAAGAAGAGCTTCAATAGTTTGAGCTGAACAATGTGTGGGAACTTGTCAAGCGTCCTGATCCTCGCAAGCACAAAATAATAGGCACAAAATGGATCTATCGCAACAAGCAAGATGAGCATGGTCAAGTGGTCAGAAACAAAGATCGTCTCGTTGCTCAAGGATACACTCAAGTCGAAGGGATTGACTTCGATGAAACATTTGCTCCTGTGGCTAGGCTTGAAGCTATTCGTATACTGCTAGCCTATGCAAATCATCACAACATTCTTCTATATCAAATGGATGTAAAGAGTGCCTTTCTCAATGGAATAATTGAAGAAGAAGAAGTGTATGTTGCACAACCACCTGGCTTTGAAGACCCAAAACGTCCTGATATGGTATACAAGCTCAACAAGGCACTGTATGGCCTCAAACAAGCGCCTCATGCTTGGTATGACACTCTCAAAGACATCCTAAAGAGCAAAGGCTTCAAACCTGGATCCCTAGACCCCACAATCTTCACGAAGACATATGATGATGAGCTATTTGTCTGCCAAATCTATGTGGATGACATTATCTTCGGCTGCACGGACAAGAAATACAGTGATGAGTTTGGTCACATGACGCAAGAGCAATATCAAATGTCCATGATGGGTGAGCTGAAGTTCTTCCTTGGTCTTCAAATTCGTCAGCAAAGCAACGGCATCTTCATATCTCAATAGAAGTACCTCAAAGATTGCCTGAAAAAGTTTGGAATGCAAGACTGCAAAGGGTACTCGATGCCAATGCCTGCTAAACATCATCTGGGTCCCGACACCAATGGTAAAGAGTTTGATCAACATGTATACCGCTCCATGATTGGTTCTATAATTTATTTATGTGCATCTAGGCCAGATATTATGCTTAGTATTTGCATGTGTGCTCGATATCAAGTGGCACCAAAGGAGTCGCATCACTTAGCTGTGAAGCGAATACTTCGATATTTGGCTTACACCCCAACACTAGGATTATGGTATCCAAAGGGCTCAGAGTTTGATCTAGTAGGATTTTCAGATGCTGATTATGCTGGTGACAAAGTTGATCGCAAGTCCACATCAGGCACATGTCATTTTCTAGGACGATCACTTGTCTGTTGGTCTTCAAAGAAGCAGAACTGTGTATTACTCTCCACTGCTGAATCTGAATATATTGCTGCTGGATCTTGCTGTGCTTAGCTTCTCTGGATGAAGCAAACACTCAAGGACTATGGAGTCCATCTGAAGCATGTGCCACTCTACTGTGATAATGAAAGCGCCATCAAGATTGCCAACAACCCAGTTCAGCACTCGAAGACAAAGCACATTGAAATTCGTCATCACTTTCTCAGAGATCATGTTATGAAGGAAGATATTGATATCATACACGTCAACACTGAAGAGCAACTGGCAGATATCTTCACAAAGCCCTTGGATGAGAAAAGGTTTTGCAAGTTGTGGTGTGAGCTAAATATCTTAGAATCCTCAAATGTCCTGTAATCAGGCACACATCCTAACACTTATGCATATTGATGACTTAGATGTGCAACACACGAAGTAAATTATATCTTCAATCAATGAAGACTTACATTCTAAGTGTGAATACATTAACATGGAATTTGACTTTGGAGCGCCACGATAATTGTGCGCCATGTCTGGGTCTAATACTTCCTATACGGTGGGTAATGCCACCACCAAATTCTTCTTTGAAGTGTTTCTCGTGGCGTTACATTTGCAAAGTCTTCGCATTTGGTTTATCTTCATATAGGACATATATATATAGAGTTGTGTTCTGTCCTCAACAACATTCACTTATAGCTATGTCTTCATATTTGAATCTTTTGGACTAAGTGAATGTGATCGGACCCTAACCTCTCCATGCTTTCTTATCTCACACTCTGTCTGTCCAAATCATATGCATTCTGTTGAAACTGTCGAATATCTTCTCTGCATCCTTGTCAGCAGAAGATACGGAGACAAACTTTAAATCTGATTTTAATGCTCCATCCTTTATGCTGAAACCCGAAGAAGCCGGAACGACCACTCCGACAGTCGTGGTGAACGTGGGATCGTGGGACAACTACCAATGCGTTACATGAACGCCACGTGTCACTCGTATGTGAACCGTCAGGGGCACCTCCGTAATTGCGATGTGCCATCTCCCATGCCTATAAATGCACGTCCCATCATGGTCAAAAGTTTCTTCTACCACATCTCCACCTCGACCAACCCTAGCGCCTCCGCTAGCTTTCGACGACGCCAGCGACGAAGCGCTTCGCTGCCGCAACTTTGTCGACGCCGTCGTCACGCCGGCCGCGGACATCTTCTGCTCCGCCGTCGCCGTAGCTGTCCTCCGTCGCCAAGGTAGGGCACGGAAGACCGAACTGCTGGGCATCCAACTCCTCTCCATCTAAGCAGTTCATCGTGTGCTAAATAAAACTTGCTTTTTACCATCTTCTAGATCCATAGAGATTCATCTAGTTTACCACAAGAAGTTTTTGCCTACTTAGATATATAGATCTATCCTCTCTGCATCTCATATCTTGCCTAGTACATTCACATATGCTTCAACCATAGTTAGATTCCTCACTTGTACCTATTCGTGGATTCGTACAAATCTGGAACCAACTCTCATGAGTGAATGTCTTCGCGCTATGAGGTCAAAGTCTTCAAAACTGTTTTAATCTTCAAAACTTCTGAGAATGCATATGACCTCTTCCCCTTCCCTTGCATCTCTAATGCTGTCACAGGTACATGTCCGTGGGAGAATCCCTTGGTTCTCATAGTCTACATTCGTTTGCAGAATTTTTGCAGTGTCACATTCACTCCCCTGAAGACAGTTCCTGTCTGACCAGTAGACCAAAGCATTTGCCTGGTTTGAAGCCATTCAGTTTGAAGCCCTTCAGGTTGAAGGAAATGGCAACTGACAAGACAGTTAGAAAGGGTGACAGATAGCGCCGTGGCAACACCTCCATTGATTTGCCTCCTCATCTCAGTGAGATATACAAGACTGATCCAAAGGAGGATTACAATCAGAGAAAGACACGAATCCAATGGATTCGAAGATACTGGGCTGAACAATGGTTCAAGTATAGGTTCATGACCCAAGAGTATGCTGAGAAGAATGCCATTAAGCATCCATGGGGAGATATCACTTATAAAAATCTCCCCCCAAGACTCGTCCTGAAGCCATTGCTCAAGGCTTCTATCCTTGCATGGTCAGAGGACCTCAGCCTGCTGATGCTGATCCAAGCTCTCTGCTATGGTGTCGCGATGACAATCTGTTCAAGCGGAATCTTCAGTACGCCAAGATCTCAGCCAAAGAGAACAACAAGCATTGGGGATTAGACTTCAATCTTGGCCCCTCTGCGCCCTGCGCTGATGGCACGCGCGAAGCTGAACCAAATCTGGTTGGGCCCTTCTACAACTTAGAAGGCCTCATCAGTCACATAAGGGTTCAAGGGGCGGATGTAGATCATCCTGAAGTAGATGCTGATTCTGAAGAAGCGCCTGCAACACCGAAGCCCAAGAAGAAGAAATCAAAGGCTTCGAAGACCACTCCTCCAACTGCTTCTAGAGTGAAGCCTCTGGCCACTGCTCCACCCGCACCAAGTGTGCAATCTGAGGAACACTCTCGTATCTCCAAGAGCAGACAACTGAAGAGGAAGCCATCACGCAACCCCAGTCCAGCTCTCACTCCTGATGCAGTGTTGAAGAATGCCAATGATGCCCTTGATCTCTCAAGTGATGAAGCTCTTGGTGATGATGCTCTGGAGCTATTGATCAAGAGCAAGCAAGATGCTAAAATCTTCAATGATTTGCCGCTCTTTGACGTTGAAGTGCTCAATAACTTCATTGATGAATGGTTTGACACACCCAACCTGAGCTTCGACGATCTTGAACTTCCAGTTGGCCTCAGCGTCTCCTTCCATGGCGCCATTGCTTCTGAGCTGGCTCTGGATCAGAGAATTGTTGAGCCGAAGCAAAATATAGACTATGAAAAGGCTCAGTTCAAGAAGCATGTGGACAAGCTCAGCGTGCAAGAAATTCAAAACTTCAAGGTTATGATGCACGAGCTCAAGGAAGCCTTTCGCCAGCGGCGTGATGAAGCCAAAGGTTCTCGTGAGAGAATCAAGGACTTGGCTGCCAAATGCGTTCAAGCGTTCAATGAAGCTGAAAAGCGCAAGGCTCTTGGGCGTCCTGGCATTGACCCATGGATGGCTGCCAAGAAGAAGAAGAAGCAACCTGTGCTCGAAGCTGAAGAATCTGGGCAGGAAATGCCTCGCATAGTCTTCCCTGCTAGTATGACTGGCACGAAGCCTAAGGCAACACCAACCGCGTCAAAGCTCAAGAAGACAAAGGTGGCTGAAGCTGATGCTCGCAAGCGCAAGCAATCTACTGATGAAGCTCCACCCACCAAGAAGCGAAAGACCATGAAGGATAAGGCTACTTCCAAAGAGCATATCTTTGTCGAGCCAATCTCTGTTGTTCGCCCTGCCTCTGCCCAAAGAGAACGTAGAATGACTGTTCATGAGCCTGCTCCCACAGAGGCTGAAGACATTCCAGCTGTTGACCCCACCGCAGCTGAAGACATTGGTCCTCAAGACAATGTTGAAGATGATGAAGTCCTTCCTCAGATCGAATACAACGTTGAATCCTCGCCTGTTCTCATGAACAGCGAACACATCAGCATTGGTCGTCCATTGACGCCAATTGCACAGGATGACTCATGGGCTGATCACCCACAGGATACACCAGCCACACCTCTGCAAACTCAAGACACCAGTACGGTGCTTGAAGATGAAGACTTTGAGGCCCAACAACCTCCATCCCCTCAGGAGTTGCCAGCTTTTCGCAGGCTTCGCAAAGGACCAAGGCCTCAAGTCGTCGCCCCAAGTGTTCCAGAAGGAGTAGAGCAACCATCTGCACCTGATGCTGCTCCTACTATGAACCTCTCAGAATCTGAAGCCAAAGCGACTGAAGATATTCCGGCTGCATCAGCCGAAGAAGAACCACCCCAAGGAGAAGAACAACCAGAAGTTGAAGAAAAACGTACTGCCACACCCCCTGTTCTCGAGGAGAACGTGCCCGACCCTCCAGCTCCTGAAGTGGAGGCTACAAATTCAGAGGCTGCCACCACCAACACTGAAGCCAATGACGTGGTCATCGCTGAAGCTAATGTGGCACCTGAAGACACAGTGGCGCCTGAAGTGACTGCGCCTGAAGTGACTGCTCCTGAAGCCAGTGCTGTGCCTAAAGCCAGTGCTGCGCCTGACGCCAATGCTGCACCTGAAGCAAATCTGCAGCTTGAAGATAATGCCTCTGCTCCTGTTCCGCCTCCACGGCCCCACACCATTGAGAAAGCATACAACAAGGATGATCAGCTTGTTACTGTCCGGTGGCCCATTCTGCTTCCGCCACCTACCACTGAACCGCGTGCTGCTGGTCCTCAGTTTGATCATCATGTTGCTCACAGGCCCCAAGTTCAGAAGCCTAAGCCAAGACAGCCAAGGTTTCCAGGTATTGCAACCTCTTCAGGGTCATTCAATGCCAATAGCTTCACTGCGCACAACACCTTCTTTGACAGCGCCAAGAACCCATATTCCAAGCCAAGAATATCATCAGATAGGTTCTGGAGCCATCAGCAGCGCATCTACTACTCAAGAGTACTCTATGATCAAGGGCGCATTTTCCCTCATATGCGTCTTGACACTGAAGCTATTGCTGGTTTGCCTTGCCTGGAGGAAGCTCTTGACTGCTTTCGTGATGCTGGCCTACTCAATTTTGTCACAGACAAAGAGCATTGGAATGAAGAGCTGCTTCTGCAATTCTATGCAACCCTCCACCTCCGAGGCTACAGCAGGGATCCGAAGACATGGGTCCTTGAGTGGATGACAGGCAATATGCATCATGAAGCTAAAGCCTTTGATCTCATTGAGCTTACTGGCCTGCCCACTCCAGGAGATCTCTATGAACCTGGCTGTCAATTGCACACTAAAGCCTTGGAGAGTATATTTCAGAAGCGCCAGCCCAACATAAGCCAAATGCTCATCATGATGAAGCCTCTGCCAAGTGATGCTGAATATCCTAAGGAATTCTTTGTTGAAGACCTACAGTACCTGCCGCACACCATCTATCACATCATAAGGCGTACTCTATGGCCAATCAAAGGACATTCTTCATCAGCCAAGCTTGAAGGCATATGAATACTTTGGTCTTCTATATATTCAATGGCATCAGCTTCAATGCACAAGATTTCTTCATTAGGCAAATGGCTATGTCTGGAGCTGATCTATTTGGTCTGAAATTTTATGCCCCTTGGATAATGCGCCTCATCAAGTTGCATTCAGCTGTCACCTATCAGCCCTCTGCTCGCAACCATCAGATTATCTTGCCTGAGGTTGATATGTCAGCTGAAGCCATCTACCAAGAGCCTGCTAAAGAGCCTGTTAGTCTTCACAACGCTAATCACCAGAGCTTCAGTCAGCAGATTGAAGGTGTTCCAGCAGTCTCATGCGTTTATCCTCAAGCTGGCCGCACTCGTCTACCTCGACACGCTGAAACCGAAGCCACTGAGAGCACCATCGCCCAAAGGCCTCAGAAGCGATCTAGTGTCCTGAATAACCGAGAGCTTCTGGTTGCCCTTCATCAGAAACAGGACAAGCATCACCTCTGGTTAAAGCGTCAGATGCAAAGCCTCTTGGTGGATGTCAATCAAATTCGCAATCTTGCCACCAAGAATGCCTTTGTTGCTCATGAAACATGTTGGAGGTCTTGGAAGAGTTTGACCTTGCTGAGTGCTGAAGCGGATCTTCAAGAAGATGGCTTCACAGAGAGATTCATGTTTGACAACACTCCTCCAAGGACTGCTGTTATGCGTCGAACTCCATCTCTTGAAGATTCTGAATACTCCTCCTCCGCTGCAACAATTGACACCAGGGTGATCGATGATCAAGATGATGCTACTTCACCGCCTCCTACTTCAGCGCGCATCAACACTGCACCAACCACTTCTGCACCGCCAAACAACAACTTCGACCCTGCATCCTCTTCTGCTCCAACTGGGAACGAGTAGAGGCTCTATGTCTTCAAACCTTTTTGGTCCTTACTGACAAAAGGGGGAGAAGCATATGAGTTGATAATCTTCAAGCGGGTCCATATGGGCGGGTGCTTTATAATTTGCCTAGTGTTTACAACTCTCATGCTGCTACATTTGGTTCTTTGAGTTGTAACACTTAAACTGATGATCATCTGCTACGTTTTTATGCTACTCTGTAATGCGATGATAAATTCCGCATCTGCTATCTTATATTCCGCACTTAGTCATTATTGCAGACGTCCATCTTTCATTATGCATGTCATTATCTTCGACATATCAATTGTGCATGATGAATTATCTTCATAAGTTGAAGAGGATCTCCACAAGTACAACCTGCCATGTACATTTGCATTCAAAGGCAAATCAACTATATGCACATCTTCAGGGAGAGCCTTTTGCTACTTACGAAGACAATACCTTTATCCTTTACAATTTCACATATCTTTATCCCCGTTGAAAACTTCAACCAATTTGTCATCAATCACCAAAAAGGGGGAGATTGTAAGTGCATCTAGTGCCACCCCTAGTTGGTTTTGGAGTATTGACGACAAACCTGGTTGAGGGACTAATGTGTTTGTGAGAATTGCAGGATAACACATGTAGTATTCTTTCATTGATTTGGTTAACCTACCGGAGATGACCCCTAAAAATGTATGAAGACATTAATATCAGTGGTGGTATATGAAGATAATCATATTGAAGACTATGACATGAGAAGACATTGTGTGAAGACTATGGAGAGCGAAGACATAGATGTTTCGTTGTTTCCTTTTCTTATTTGTAGAGTCATAGGAACCACCGTACTGTTAAGTGGGGTCCAAGTGAACTAAGTCAGAGTGACTGAAGTGATGCTCAACCAAATCCTATGTCTTCGAGCGAAGACTATGAGAGCAAATCTTATCCAGAGACGGATGAGTCAGCTTTACTTGGAGCTCAAGTAAAGTTGCCGTGTGTGTTTGAAATCTGACCGTTGGAACACGTGTCAGTTCCTTAGTGACCCAGGGTCACTTCAGACAAATCAGGTCGGGTTGCCCAGTGGCTATAAATAGCCCACCCCCTACACCATAAATTGGTGGCTGCTTAGAGTTATTGCACGACTTTTGTCGTTTGAGAGCAACCCACCCCCGAAGCATTTGAGAGAGAAATCCTTGCGAGGACAAAGCCCAAACACCCAGAGCCGAAGAGTGTCAGGCATCACTGAAGTCTTTCTGTCTGTGTGACTTGAAGACTTATTACACTTGAGGACTGTGTTTCCTCCAGCCGGTTATGCGTCGCGTTCTGAGCATCCAAGAGTCATTGTGGATCGCCGGTGAACGAAGTCTGTGAAGGTTTGGAAGTCTACCTTGAAGACTTACCAGAGTGATTGGGCGAGGACTAGGTGTCCTTCGCTCAAGGGGAACAAGGTGAAGACGCGGTCTTCTAAGTTAAATCTCAGCCTCCCTAACCAGACGTATAGTTGTCACAACAACTGGAACTAGTCTAACAAATCACTGTCTTCCCCGATACTGGTTCTATCCTTCCCTTCCTTTACTTACTGCCATACGTTGTGAAGTCATTGCATGCTTGCCTTATCTGATTGTCTTCATTGAGTATCTGCTTGTTTTGATTGGCTTCATTCCTTCTTCCTTTATGATCCCTACTGCCTAGATGCTATTAGTCTTCGTGCTTTCACTTCATTGAATACATGACTATGGCTTATATAGTGTAGTCCACTTTCCGCTGCATACTAATAGGATTGAGTTTATCGTTTGTCTTTGAAACTACCATGTTTTAAAGCATTTCATAAAAATCGTCTATTCACCCCCCTCTAGTCGATATACTGCACTTTCACATTTGATATGTCGTATATAATAATATGCATAATGAGAAATGGACGTCTGGAAAATGACTAAGTGCGGAAAATATCGTAGCACATGCAGAATTTATCATCGCATTACAGAGTACCAGAAAACATAGCAGACGACCATCAAGTTTAAGTGTTACAACTCAAAGAACCAAATGTAGCAAAACCGAGAGTTATAAACACTAGGCAAAATATAAAGCACCCGCCCATATTGTAATGCCCAGGATGGAGTTATACCTCCTACGTGTCGAGGCACGACTTAAAGGCATAAGTCCATCCTAGAATGATCTCAAGTTTGGTAATCTTTGCACAACTCATGTAAAAGAGGGATAGTAAACTGAAAATAGTTGGCTTACACTCGCCACGTCACAGAATAACAGTACAAGTCTCAAACATCATACATTAAGATCACTACAACCCTCTAAGGGCAAAAGCCAAATGTCAAAGTACCAAACTCAGATAAATAAAACAACCACAGGCGGATCGAATCCTAGTAAGAGACTCCACTACTGATCGTCCGGGTAGCGCACGTAGTAACGACTACGCTCCTCGTCGTACTCCCAATCCAGCTCGGTGCCATCACCTGGATAGCTCACAGCTGGACCTGCATCTGGTGTGTGAAGTAACTGTGAGCCACAGAGGACTCAGCAATCCCGTTCCCGGGTAACAGAACTATTTAAGCCTTTAGGTGAGGGAAAAGGCTGAAGAAAGAACAAGTCTGCAGCAGCAACTAGCATCTATCTTACGCAAGTGAGAGCGAGAAGAGAAGGCATCGCGAGAAGTGATCACGAAGTGATCCTAGCTACAAGCTCACAAACATAACCCCTCCGTGTTCAACTCCCGAATCCCTATTCGGAAATTGACAGTCACGGAACACACGCTGGTAGTGTATTAGTATCATTGTGTCAAGTTTTCTACAACCGGAATTAACAAGCTCCCATCTGCCACATAACCGCGGGCACGGCTTTCGAAAGTTCAAAACCCTGCAGGGGTGTTCCAACTTGACCCATTACAAGCCCACGATCCGCGGAGTCGCAACTCCAAAGTGGGAAGACCCGAGTATCCTCGGAATCCCGTGCTCAAGATATACCGAGCTAAGGTAAGGCTAATCCAGCAAATCCTCCCGGCGTGCCGACACCCTGATAGTAGCCGCGCGTATCTCGTCTCAGGCCACGACCGGATGGGCGATCCCACGGGTTTTTACCAAACCTTGAGTTTCCTCGAGGTGGCCCCGCGTAACCCCCGTTTCGGACCAACACTCATGTGGAGCACTGGCCCGGGGTTGTTGAATTAAATAAAAGGGTTTATAACTCCCTATGCAAGTTTAGTTTGTTATTAGGCAAATAGTACCAATGTTGGGATTTGCTGGAAAAGACTTAGCACTTAGCGGTTTATCGAGGGGGTCCCATACACCCCAACCGTGTTAGGAACGCATAATCAAGGAACATAAAACCGGCTTATACGGATCCTAACGGCATGAGTGGAACAAAACACCAAGCAAAAAGGCTTAGCCTTCCACCCTTGCCAAAATATAGATGATTTCAATTAAAGCATTTATATAGTGTGATATAACCCAACCAAACTTCAACATGGAGCAAGCATCTTCACTTCACCTGCAACTAGCAACGCTATAAGAAGGGCTGAGCGAAGCGTACTTAGCCAAGCAACGGTTTGCATAGGTAGGGTGGTTAAACATGGCAATTGGTTACAAGTAGGAGGCTGACAAGAAGAACATGGGCATCGAGGCAAAACTATAGATCGAGACTACTAGCAATAGGCGAAGATAGTAAAGTTATCGGGGTTCGGTCATCTTGCCTGAAGAGAATTCGTTCGGATCGTAAGAAGGGTCCTCGTGCTCAACCTCGTTGGAAAACTCGTGCTCAACTTCGTTCCCGGTCTCAGCTTCCGGCTCTAAACACAACAAACACACCAAGCACCAATCAACACGATGCAATGCGCACTCGAAAAACATGAATGCATGATGGATGCACTAGGGATGCACATGGAGCACGTAAAACATCACTCAAGCAAAACACCTCAAAACAAGATAACAAGCTGATATTATTAATCTACACAGAAAATCACCCAAGTTTGATATAAGACTCGCTGAAATCGGAGTTACGGGCTAAAAGTTATGCCCGAAACAAGATTTGAGCGAAAACTGCAAAATACAGCAACATAGCCTCTTTGGAGCTCAAAATAATTAATCTACAGCACCCAAAAAGCATGGCAAGGACTTGAACACAAACTAGATATATAGTACAGCAACTAGGTCCAAAGTGCACCCCCAACGGAGTCACGGATCAACAGCAATGATCTTGGACATATTGAACTTTGAAATAAAATTCTGGCAGCAGAATTTTATTGAAAGTTTGGAGCAAAAGATAAACATGCTACAGCCACTCAAATGGACATGTGAGGACATGGATGGAAATACAACAATATATACTACAAGGAACAATCAAAATCCACCCCAAAACTATCATGCTTTGTCCTACAACATCACACGAACATGGCATCGGAACGTTACAGATTTCAGACTTAGTGAAATTTCACTAAGTCCTAAAACAGCAATATCATCATAGCATGTAAAAGAGCATGTTTAATTCACCTCGAAACTAAACATGGCAAAGGGTAAGCACCTCATCAAAATACATATGACGGTGATCCCGAAACACACAAGCATGCATCATTGTGGTGAACACACCGATTGCAACGAGCTCAACAAGATGGCATTTCATAACAAGTAAAAAACACAACATGTGAATATGGCATCTTGCAACGATGATAACAAGGAAACAATAAATCTACCATGCAACCTATCACAAGCAACACGTAGTTCGTGGCAAGACGAACACGTGGACATGTCATTTGCATCGTTTGGACAAACGAGCTAAAAGTTATCACAAGTCAAAGGTGGCATGAAAATAACACATAACAGCAGTTTGTAACATGATGCACTCTTGCAACAGCAAAACAAGTGTCAAGATGACATCTAACATGCATGACTACAACAGGTAAAGCGTAGAGGACAACTCCACGAACATCTGGACATGCTACACGCGCAAAACGGAGCAACAGGCACAAAGTTACGGCAGGTCAAAGTTAGCATCTCAGATTGACAGATCTGGGGAGTTAGAGGAAAAAAAAACAACCTCGATGAACAGTACGGGCCGGCGGGGCTACAGATCCGGCCCAGAACTGGCGGCTGGCGGCTGGGATCCGGCGGGGCGAGGCCCACCGAGACGAGGAGGCCCGCGGGGGTGTTGGCGAGCGGGCCCCGGCGCGGATGCGGGAGCAGGGCGAGGCACGGCCCGGCCTGCGGAGCTGGCGGCGCGAGGCGGCCCGTGGCCTCGGCGGGAGGCGGCGGTGAACGGGCCCGTGGGGGGTGCGGCGGCGGGAGGCGGCGGTGAAGGGACGGGCCGCGGCCCAGGACGCGCGGCGAGCGGGGCGATGTGGGAGGCGGTACGGGCCTGGATCCGGCTGGCTGACGACCGGGCTTGCTCGGGGGCGGAGCCCAGCCAGGGAAGCAGAGAAGGCCGGCCAAGTGGTCCCGCGCGGGGACGTACGGGCCGCGCCGATGCGGCTGCTCGGTGAGGAGCGATCGAGGTCCCGCGCGAAGGAGCGATGCGGTGACTCGCTCGAGCGTTGACCCGATCGATGGGATCGAGGATCCCGGCGGCTCGGTTGGCAGATCGAAGGATCCCCTCGGGATCCGGGCAGGAAAAAGTGGATCTGAGAAAGAGAAGAAAAAAAAAGGAAGGGGATCTAGAGGAGGAAGAAGAAGGGGATAGGGATGCCCAAAATAGACTAGGGGGGTCTATATGTAGCAGAATTTTAGGGTTAGGAGGAGTTTAGGGGCGCTAGGAGCCCTCCGATCGCGATCCGACGGATCCGATCGCGGGGGTTGATTAAAAGGGCCTAGACGGAGATAAAAGAAAGCAGTAGGGGTATTTCCGGGACACGAAGTGAAGGCACATCGGACCCACACGGACAACGGAGGGAAAAGTCAACGGAGTCCAAACGAGACGAGATTTGAGAGGCGGGTTGCACACAACAAAACAACAACACACAACACAACCTCGCGGCACACCGGTAACGAAAAACGCCCGAACAACAAAGTAGACCTACGGGACGTCACGGACACGTGAGGGAGCTCCGGAACACGAAACGGACAACGGGAAGGAACGCCACGAACCGGATGCAACCCACAACACAAAAGCAAAGCAATGCACATATCTACATGATATGAATGAATGCCACACACTCACACAGCAAAACGACGAAAACCCGAAAGACAAAGAACCCGAAATGGAAATAGATGAAGCCGGAGATATAATATATACCCAAAAGGGAAAGTATTACATCCGGGGCATTACAAACTCTCCTCTACTACAAAAAGATCTCGTCCCGAGATCTAGGACTGGAAAAAGGAAGGGTACTCGGAACGAAGATGATCTTCTCGTTCCCAGGTAGCTTCTCGGTCGGTGTGATGTGACCACTTGACTTTCAGAAACTTGATGGACTTGTTGCGAGTCTTGCGTTCGGTTTCTTCGAGAATTGCAACTGGATGCTCTCGGTAGGAAAGGTCTTGTTGAAGATCAATCTCCTCAAACGGAATCATGCGCTCAGGTGCCTTGAAGCATTTGCGAAGCTGAGACACATGGAAGACATCATGAACATTTGCAAAGTTGGAAGGGAGCTCGAGCTGATAGGCTAGATCGCCTCTTTTGCCAAGAATTTTGAAAGGCCCGACGTATCTAGGAGCAAGTTTTCCTTTGATACCGAATCTTTGGGTTCCTTTCATCGGAGAAACTCGGAGATAGACATGATCACCGATGTCGAAAGCCAAATCACGATGCTTTCCGTCATAGTAGCTCTTCTGACGCGACTGAGCGGCCTTGAGATTCTCACGTATGACCTTGCACATTTCTTCGGCTTCAGAGATCAAGTCATTGCCAAGAAGTTGGCGTTCGCCTGTTTCAGACCAGTTGAGAGGGGTACGGCACTTTCTGCCATAGAGAATTTCAAACGGTGCTTTGCCTGCACTTGCTTGAAAGCTGTTGTTGTAAGAGAACTCGGCAAATGGAAGACAGTCTTCCCATTTCATGCCAAAGGAGATGACACAGGCTCTGAGCATATCTTCTAGGATCTGATTCACACGCTCGACTTGACCACTAGTCTGAGGGTGAAAGGCAGTGCTGAACCTGATCTTCGTGCCCATGGCGGACTGAAAGAAGTCCCAGAACCTTGATGTGAACAAGCTGCCACGGTCTGAGGATATCACTTGAGGAATGCCATGTAGGGACACAATTCTGGAAGTGTACAGCTCTGCAAGTTGAGCTGCATTGATTGATTCTTTGACTGGAAGAAAGTGAGCGACTTTGGTAAGCTTGTCAATCACCACAAAGATAGCATCATTGCCTCGCTTGGATTTAGGAAAGCCAGTGACGAAGTCCATTTCAATGTGGTCGAACTTCCACTCAGGGATAGGAAGAGGTTGGAGAAGACCAGCTGGACGTTGATGTTCTGCTTTCACTCTTCTGCATACATCACATTCATTCACGAATTGGGCAATTTGCCTTTTCATGCGTGTCCACCAGTAAGATTGCTTGAGGTCTTGATACATCTTGGAACTGCCAGGATGAATGGAAAGGAGAGAATCATGAGCTTCTTCCATTATGAGCTTCCTGAGATCACCTTTGGGAACAACGAGTCTGTCCTCGAAGAACAAGGTATCTCTCTCATCAACACGGAAGCACTTGTATTTTGGAGTGCCCTTTGCAATCCCATGTTTCACCTTCTTCACCATGGTATCACTGAGCTGGGCCTCTCGGACTTGATCTTCCAAGGTAGGAGCAATTTGGAGATTAGCAAGAAAACCCTGCGGAACAACCTGAAGGTTGAGCTTCCTGAAAGCTTCACAAAGCTCAGGCTGGTGTGGCTTGATAAGAAGGCTGTTGCAATAAGCCTTTCTGCTCAAAGCATCTGCAATCACATTCGCCTTGCCTGGAGTGTACTCAATGCTGGGGTTGTACTCTTGGATCATCTCGACCCAACGAGTCTGGCGGAGGTTCAGATGCGGCTGTGTGAAGATGTACTTCAAGCTCTTGTGATCAGTGAAGATGTCGACCTTTCTGCCCAACAACAGATGTCTCCACGTAATCAGAGCATGTACCACAGCTGCTAGCTCGAGATCATGTGTGGGATAGTTCTTCTCACTTGGCTTGAGCTGCCGAGAAGTATATGCCACAATTTTCTTATCTTGCATAAGCACACCACCAAGACCTTGAAGAGAAGCGTCACAGAACACTTCATAGGGCTTGGTTTCATCCGGAGGAGTCAGAACTGGAGCTGAGACAAGCTTCTCTTTGAGGGTTTTGAAAGCCACTTCACACTCGGGAGACCAAAAGTATTTGACATTCTTCTGAAGCAGGTTGGAAAGAGGCTTGGCAATCTTGGAGAAGTTCTCCACAAACCTTCTGCAATAGCTGGCAAGGCCCAGAAAACTGCGGAGCTGCTTGACGTTCTGAGGAGCTTCCCAGTTGACAATTGCTTCAACTTTCTCGGGATTAACCGCAATACCGTCAGCTGAGATGATGTGGCCCAGGTACAAAACCTTATCGAGCCAAAACTCGCACTTTGAGAACTTGGCATAGAATTTATGCTCTCGGAGTCGATCAAGAACCAGACGCAAGTGCTTTTCGTGATCTTCTTCATTCTTGGAAAACACCAGAATATCATCCAGATACACAAGCACGAATTCGCCAGTATAGGGGTTGAAGATGTAATGCATCATCCTTGAAAAGGTAGGAGGAGCATTGGCGAGACCGAAGGACATGACGGTATACTCATATGAACCGTAGCTCGTTCTGAAGGCCGTCTTGGGAATGTCTTCCTCGCGAATGCGAATTTGATGATAGCCCATTCGGAGGTCAAGCTTAGAGAACACTTTTGCTCCTTTGAGCTGCTCAAAGAGTTCGTTGATGTTGGGGAGCGGATACTTGTTCTTAATCGTCTTCTTGTTCAACGGCCGGTAGTCAACACAGAGACGCTCCGTGCCATCTTTCTTCTTGACAAATAAGACACCACAGCCCCACGGAGATGTACTCGGTCTGATGAGACCCATACTCTCCTGCTTATCAAGCTGCTTCTTCAATTCCTTCAATTCATCCGGAGAGAGCTTGTAAGGACGCCGGCAAGCAGGTTCGGTGCCCGGCTCGAGTTCAATGACAAACTCCACCTGACGGTGTGGAGGCATGCCTGGAAGATCTTCTGGAAAGACGTCTTGATATTCATTCACCACTGGAATTTGCTCTATGGCATTAATTTCACCCTTATCATTAAGAGAGAAAAGCCGAATAGTATTATCCCTGGAGGCGAAGATAATCACATCTTCATCAGAATGAGTCAATTTGACTTCCTTTTGAGCACAATCAATGTGAGCATCGTGCTGAGAAAGCCAATCCATTCCGAGAATGAGGTCGATGTCAGAATGACCCAGAACCACCGGTTTAGCCAGAAAACGATAATCTCCCATGCGGATAGAAACATCCGGAGCAAATATCTTTGAATGCAATAGTTTGCCTGGAGAAACAACTGACAATTCTCTTGGCAAACTTCTGGTGACGATGTTGTGCTTGGATGCAAAAGGATATGACATGAAAGAGCAAGATGCACCCGAATCAAATAACACTTTAGCTGGAAAAGAGTTCACTGGAAGGTTACCCAGAATGACATCAGAAGAAGCCTCTGCTTGTGCTGCATTCATCAGATTGACCCTTGCAGACTTTGAATCATGCCTGACAATCGCTGAACTCATAGGTGGTGGAGGATGAAGACGCTTCGGATTCGGACATCTGTTGGCATAGTGACCTTTCTGAGTGCATTTGTTGCAAGTCACTTCTGAGAGAGGACGGAACTGAGAGCCACTGGACTTGGAGCCTTGAGACTGAAACGGCTTCTTCGACTGGTTGGTTGGGTTGGGTGGGTGGGAGAAACCACGACCACTAGAGTTCTTATTGTTGGAGTTGTTGAAGTTGCTGGAGTTGTTGTATGGAGCTCGAATCATTGGAGGAGGAGGAAGCCAGAATTTCTGTTGTTTCGCAGCCAACTGAGACGATGAGGTAGAGTGAACAGCATCTCGAATTCTCTTCTTAGAAGCCTCCATCTTGAGCTGAGCTGCTTCTTGTTTCAAAGCCATATTATAGAACTTATCGAATTCGTCTGGCTCGAACAAAGTGAGAGCAAGCTGAAGTTCATCTTTGAGACCTCCACGGAACTGATAGATTTTGCTCTTTGCATCAGGAATGTCTTGCTTTGCATAGCGAGCGAGGTTTTGGAACTTGACATTATACTGATAGACTGTCATGGAGCCCTGCTTGAGGTTGCGGAATTGCTCACGCATTCCCTCGATGACACTTGTAGGAATGTGATGCGAGCGGAAATCCTTGCAGAAATTCTCCCATGAGATCACTTGACCCGGCCTTGAGTCTTTGTACTGCTGCCACCAGTCAGCTGCTTGATATTTCAGTTGGAAGGCTGCAAACTTCACATAGTCATCTTCTTTCACGTTACTGCACTCAAAATGCTTCTTGATATCGGTCAGCCAATCTTCAGCATCAAGAGGGTCGACACAGTAACTGAAAGCTTTAGGATTGTTAGCCAGGAACTGGTTGAGAGTAGCATGGTGCTGCTGGAAGAAGTTGCCTTGGTTCATTGGAACGCCCTGATTAGCTTGATTAGCTTGCATCATCTGCATCATCTGCATCATCAACTGAGTGTTCTGAGCAGTAGTCTGCATAATTGCTCTCCAAGCCTCAGGCGGAGGAGGAGGTGAAGGAGGATGCTCTGGGACCTCTTCCACCTCTGGGTTGGCATTCGGAACCTTTTTCGGAGCCATCCTGTAAGAGATGACCACGAATCAGCAATTGATTGACAAAAGGAATAAGCTGAATCAATGGAATGAATTGCAACAAGTCTTCACAATAATCATTCGAACAATAAGAACGAATGAAATCATCCGAACAAGAGGAACGAATGATATTCTTAGTTAAATGATAACATCAGTCTTCACGAGAAGCCACATAGGGAACAAAAGGATAAAATAATAAAACAACAAGGTACGGAAAGGAACAAACACAAGAGAGGAGTTTCGTTCTAACATCTTTGTGCTGAAAGCATATGAACGCGTTACGAAAAGGTTTTGCAATCCCCGGATCAGCATAGCCAAGGACCCTTTAAGATGCAACTCCTGATAGTAACCTCGGTCATATAACTCCTTCACTCAATGTCGAACCCCGAACTCACTAACCTGCATTCGTTGGAAGAATGCCTACGATCTACTGGATAAAACCCACCTATAGTTTTCCGAAAGATTCCAGTTATGCAATCAGGTGTTGGGGATACACGGGAAGCACCGCGCAATCAACTCTAACCTACATTCAGGTGTATCCATCCTTCAACACATAACCAGTCTTTCTCGGAAACTGTGTACCTCGGACCTTCGAAAAGCATCCACTATAACAAGCTATGGCAATACTCCCGAACTACCTCCCCAGTACTGGGTGATGTCGGGGTTATCTTGCCACTGGCCGTATAGGGGAGATTTTCGATGTCGGCCATCTTAAGTATTTAGTACTGTCGCGATATGCTTGTTACAATGATACCCCGAAGCTCAACTCCTCGGTAACAGGAGGCATCGAGAACAATATCCTTGTCACAAGAACATCGAAACAATCCCAGAATACTCGCGGGATTCCTAAAAAAAAATTTGTGCAAATTTTGAAGATAGGAGAGACAAGAGTAGACGTCAGGAGTCCTCACCAGAGAGAAAGGGGATGAGAAGCAAAGAAATCCTACTCTCCGATATAATATAGGACTCAAAAAGTTTTCAGTGTGTGCCTAGACTCAACCGTCAACGGTTCGATCAAACAGTGGGGGCTCCTAGGTCGGAGAAGGCTCTGATACCAACTTGTAATGCCCAGGATGGAGTTATACCTCCTACGTGTCGAGGCACGACTTAAAGGCATAAGTCCATCCTAGAATGATCTCAAGTTTGGTAATCTTTGCACAACTCATGTAAAAGAGGGATAGTAAACTGAAAATAGTTGGCTTACACTCGCCACGTCACAGAATAACAGTACAAGTCTCAAACATCATACATTAAGATCACTACAACCCTCTAAGGGCAAAAGCCAAATGTCAAAGTACCAAACTCAGATAAATAAAACAACCACAGGCGGATCGAATCCTAGTAAGAGACTCCACTACTGATCGTCCGGGTAGCGCACGTAGTAACGACTACGCTCCTCGTTGTACTCCCAATCCAGCTCGGTGCCATCACCTGGATAGCTCACAGCTGGACCTGCATCTGGTGTGTGAAGTAACTGTGAGCCACAGAGGACTCAGCAATCCCGTTCCCGGGTAACAGAACTATCAAAGCCTTTAGGTGAGGGAAAGGCTGAAGAAAGAACAAGTCTGCAGCAGCAACTAGCATCTAGCTTACGCAAGTGAGAGCGAGAAGAGAAGGCAACGCGAGAAGTGATCACGAAGTGATCCTAGCTACAAGCTCTCAAACATAACCCCTCCGTGTTCAACTCCCGAATCCCTATTCGGAAATTGACAGTCACGGAACACACGCTGGTAGTGTATTAGTATCATTTTGTCAAGTTATCTACAACCGGAATTAACAAGCTCCCATCTGCCACATAACCGCGGGCACGGCTTTCGAAAGTTCAAACCCTGCAGGGGTGTTCCAACTTGACCCATTACAAGCCCACGATCCGCGGAGTCGCAACTCCAAAGTGGGAAGACCCGAGTATCCTCGGAATCCCGTGCTCAAGATATACCGAGCTAAGGTAAGGCTAATCCAGCAAATCCTCCCGGCGTGCCGACACCCTGATAGTAGCCGCGCGTATCTCGTCTCAGGCCACGACCGGATGGGCGATCCCACGGGTTTTTACTAAACCTTGAGTTTCCTCGAGGTGGCCCCGCGTAACCCCCGTTTCGGACCAACACTCATGTGGAGCACTGGCCCGGGGTTGTTGAATTAAATAAAAGGGTTTATAACTCCCTATGCAAGTTTAGTTTGTTATTAGGCAAATAGTACCAATGTTGGGATTTGCTGGAAAAGACTTAGCACTTAGCGGTTTATCGAGGGGGTCCCATACACCCCAACCGTGTTAGGAACGCATAATCAAGGAACATAAAACCGGCTTATACGGATCCTAACGGCATGAGTGGAACAAAACACCAAGCAAAAAGGCTTAGCCTTCCACCCTTGCCAAAATATAGATGATTTCAATTAAAGCATTTATATAGTGTGATATAACCCAACCAAACTTCAACATGGAGCAAGCATCTTCACTTCACCTGCAACTAGCAACGCTATAAGAAGGGCTAAGCGAAGCGTACTTAGCCAAGCAACGGTTTGCATAGGTAGGGTGGTTAAACATGGCAATTGGTTACAAGTAGGAGGCTGACAAGAAGAACATGGGCATCGAGGCAAAACTATAGATCGAGACTACTAGCAATAGGCGAAGATAGTAAAGTTATCGGGGTTCGGTCATCTTGCCTGAAGAGAATTCGTTCGGATCGTAAGAAGGGTCCTCGTGCTCAACCTCGTTGGAAAACTCGTGCTCAACTTCGTTCCCGGTCTCAGCTTCCGGCTCTAAACACAACAAACACACCAAGCACCAATCAACACGATGCAATGCGCACTCGAAAAACATGAATGCATGATGGATGCACTAGGGATGCACATGGAGCACGTAAAACATCACTCAAGCAAAACACCTCAAAACAAGATAACAAGCTGATATTATTAATCTACACAGAAAATCACCCAAGTTTGATATAAGACTCGCTGAAATCGGAGTTACGGGCTAAAAGTTATGCCCGAAACAAGATTTGAGCGAAAACTGCAAAATACAGCAACATAGCCTCTTTGGAGCTCAAAATAATTAATCTACAGCACCCAAAAAGCATGGCAAGGACTTGAACACAAACTAGATATATAGTACAGCAACTAGGTCCAAAGTGCACCCCCAACGGAGTCACGGATCAATAGCAATGATCTTGGACATATTGAACTTTGAAATAAAATTCTGGCAGCAGAATTTTATTGAAAGTTTGGAGAAAAAGATAAACATGCTACAGCCACTCAAATGGACATGTGAGGACATGGATGGAAATACAACAATATATACTACAAGGAACAATCAAAA
Source organism: Secale cereale (assembly GCA_902687465.1). Taxonomy (NCBI): domain Eukaryota; kingdom Viridiplantae; phylum Streptophyta; class Magnoliopsida; order Poales; family Poaceae; genus Secale; species Secale cereale. The sequence goes on from LR738710.1 coordinate 514,215,767, forward strand.
TCCACCCCAAAACTATCATGCTTTGTCCTACAACATCACACGAACATGGCATCGGAACGTTACAGATTTCAGACTTAGTGAAATTTCACTAAGTCCTAAAACAGCAATATCATCATAGCATGTAAAAGAGCATGTTTAAGTCACCTCGAAACTAAACATGGCAAAGGGTAAGCACCTCATCAAAATACATATGACGGTGATCCCGAAACACACAAGCATGCATCATTGTGGTGAACACACCGATTGCAACGAGCTCAACAAGATGGCATTTCATAACAAGTAAAAAACACAACATGTGAACATGGCATCTTGCAACGATGATAACAAGGAAACAATAATTCTACCATGCAACCTATCACAAGCAACACGTAGTTCGTGGCAAGACGAACACGTGGACATGTCATTTGCATCGTTTGGACAAACGAGCTAAAAGTTATCACAAGTCAAAGGTGGCATGAAAATAACACATAACAGCAGTTTGTAACATGATGCACTCTTGCAACAGCAAAACAAGTGTCAAGATGACATCTAACATGCATGACTACAACAGGTAAAGCGTAGAGGACAACTCCACGAACATCTGGACATGCTACACGCGCAAAACGGAGCAACAGGCACAAAGTTACGGCAGGTCAAAGTTAGCATCTCAGATTGACAGATCTGGGGAGTTAGAGGAAAAAAAAACAACCTTGATGAACTGTACGGGCCGGCGGGGCCACAGATCCGGCCCAGAACTGGCGGCTGGCGGCTGGGATCCGGCGAGGCGAGGCCCACCGAGACGAGGAGGCCCGCGGGGGTGTTGGCGAGCGGGCCCCGGCGCGGATGCGGGAGCAGGGCGAGGCACGGCCCGGCCTGCGGAGCTGGCGGCGCGAGGCGGCCCGTGGCCTCGGCGGGAGGCGGCGGTGAACGGGCCCGTGGGGGGTGCGGCGGCGGGAGGCGGCGGTGAAGGGACGGGCCGCGGCCCAGGACGCGCGGCGAGCGGGGCGATGTGGGAGGCGGTACGGGCCTGGATCCGGCTGGCTGACGACCGGGCTTGCTCGGGGGCGGAGCCCAGCCAGGGAAGCAGAGAAGGCCGGCCAAGTGGTCCCGCGCGGGGACGTACGGGCCGCGCCGATGCGGCTGCTCGGTGAGGAGCGATTGAGGTCCCGCGCGAAGGAGCGATGCGGTGACTCGCTCGAGCGTTGACCCGATCGATGGGATCGAGGATCCCGGCGGCTCGGTTGGCAGATCGAAGGATCCCCTCGTGATCCGGGCAGGAAAAAGTGGATCTGAGAAAGAGAAAAAAAAAAAAGAAGGGGATCTAGAGGAGGAAGAAGAAGGGGATAGGGATGCCCAAAATAGACTAGGGGGGTCTATATGTAGCAGAATTTTAGGGTTAGGAGGAGTTTAGGGGCGCTAGGAGCCCTCCGATCGCGATCCGACGGATCCGATCGCGGGGGTTGATTAAAAGGGCCTAGACGGAGATAAAAGAAAGCAGTAGGGGTATTTCCGGGACACGAAGTGAAGGCACATCGGACCCACACGGACAACGGAGGGAAAAGTCAACGGAGTCCAAACGAGACGAGATTTGAGAGGCGGGTTGCACACAACAAAACAACAACACACAACACAACCTCGCGGCACACCGGTAACGAAAAACGCCCGAACAACAAAGTAGACCTACGGGACGTCACGGACACGTGAGGGAGCTCTGGAACACGAAACGGACAACGGGAAGGAACGCCACGAACCGGATGCAACCCACAACACAAAAGCAAAGCAATGCACATGTCTACATGATATGAATGAATGCCACACACTCACACAGCAAAACGACGAAAACCCGAAAGACAAAGAACCCGAAATGGAAATAGATGAAGCCGGAGATATAATATATACCCAAAAGGGAAAGTATTACATCCGGGGCATTACACATATGGACCCGCTTGAAGACTATCAACTCATATGCTTCTCCCCCTTTTGTCAGTAAGGACCAAAAAGGTTTGAAGACATACAGCCTCTACTCATTCCCAGTTGGAGCAGGAGAGGATGCAGGGTCGGCGTTGGTGTTTGGCGGTGTAGAAGTAGTTGGTGCAGTGTCGACACGCGCTGAAGGAGGAGGTGGTGAGGTAGCATCATCTTGATCATCTATCACCCTGGCGTCAACCGTTGCAGCGGAGGAGGAGTAGTCAGAGTCTTCAAGAGACGGAGTTCGACGCAGAACAACATTTCTCGGAGGAGTGTGGTCAAACTTGAATATTTCAGTGAAGCCATCGTATTGAAGACCTGCTTCAGCACACAGCAAAGTTAAACTCTTCCATGACCTCCGATAGGTTTCATGAGCAACAAAGGCATTCTTGGTGGCAAGGTTGCGAATGCGATTGACGTCCACCAAGAGGCTTTGCATCTGACGCTTCAACTAGTAGTGATGCTTATCCTGTTTCTGTTGTAAGGCAACGAGAAGCTCTCGGTTGTTGAGAACACGAGATCGCTTCTGAGGCCTTTGGGCAATGGTGCTCTCAGTAGCTTCAGTCTCTGCATGGCGAGGTAGGCGAGTACGGCCAACCAGAGGATAAACGCGAGAGATAGCTGAAACTCCTTCAATTTGTTGAGTGAAGCTCTGGTGATCAGCGTTGTGAAGACTGACAGGCTCTTTGGCAGGCTCTTGGTATATGGCTTCAGCTGACATATCAACTTCTGGCAAGAATATATGATGATTGCGAGCAGAAGGCTGATAGTTGATAGCAGAATGAAGCTTGATGAGGCGCATTATCCATGGAGCGTAGAACTTGAGACCAAAAAGATCAGAGCCTGACACAGCCAACTGCCTGATAAAGAAATCTTGAGCATTGAAGCTGATGCCATTGAAGATATAGAAGACCAATGTCTTCATTGTGCCTTCAAGCTTGGCTGATGAAGAATGTCCTTTGACAGGCCATAGGGTTCACCTGATAATATGATAGATGGTGCGTGGCAGATACTCTAGATCTTCAACAAAGAAATCCTTTGGATATTCAGCATCGATTGGCAAAGGCTTCATCATGCTCAGCATCTGGCTCATGTTGGGCTTGGGCTTCTGAAAGATACTCTCCAAAGCTTCGTTGTGTAGTTGACAGCCAGGTTCATACAGTTCTCCTAGAGTGGCAGGCCAGTAAGCTCAATGAGATCAAAGGCTTTGGCTTAATGATGGACATTGCATGTCATCCACTCAAGGACCCATGTCTTCGGATCCCTGCTGTAACCTCGAATGTGGAGGGTTGCATAGAATTGCAGAAGTAGCTCTTCATTCCAATGCTCTTTGTCAGTCACAAAATTCAGCAAGCCAGCATCACGGAAGCAATCAAGAGCTTCCTAAAGATAGGGCAGTCCAGTAATGGCTTCAGTATCAAGACGCATATGAGGGAAAATGCGCCCTTGATCATAGAGTACGCGTGAATAATAACTACACTGTTGATGGCTCCAGAACCTATTTGATGATATCCTTGGCTTGGAATAGGGGTTCTTGGCGCTATCAAAGAACGTGTTGTGCGTAGTGAAGCCATTTGCATTGAAGGACCCTTGAGAGGTGGCAGTGCCTGGGAACCTTGGCAGTCTTGGCTTAGGCTTCTGAACCTGAGGCCTGTGCTCAACATGGTAGTCAAATTGAGGACCAGCAGCAGGCGGAGGAATCAGAATGGGCCATCTGATAGAGACGAGCTGATCATCTTTGTCGTATGCTTGCTCAGTTGTATGGGGCCGTGGAGGCGGAATATGAGCAGTGGCAGTGGCTTCAGGCTGTTGAGTGGCTTCAGGTGCCATTACATCAGGCACCACATTGACTTCAGGTGCCACATTAGCTTCAGCCATGACAACATCATTGGCTTCAGTGGTGGTGGTGGCAGCCTCAGAATTTGTAACCTCCACTTTCGGAGCTGGAGGGTCGGACACGTTCTCCTCGAGAACAGGGGGTGTGGCAGCACGTGCTTCTTCTTCTTCGGGTTATTCTTCATCGGCTGATGCAGCCGGAATATCTTCAGCCACTTTGGCTTCACACTCTAGGAGGTTCACAGAAGGAGAAGCTTCAGGAATAGATTGTTTCTCTTCTCCTTCTGGAACACTTGAAGGAACGACTTGGGGCCTTGGTCCTTTGCGAAGCCTGCGAAATGCAGGCGACGCCTGTGGTGATGGAGTTGGTTGGGCCTCAAAGTCTTCATCTTCAAGCACCAAACTGGTGACTTGGGTTGGGGGAGTTGTTGGTGTATCTTGTGGGTGATCAGCCCATTTGTCATCCTGTGCAATTGGCGTCAATGGACGACCAATGCTGAAGCGTTCGCTGTTCGTGAAAACAGGCGATGATTCCACATTGTACTCGATCTGAGGAAGGACTTCATCATCTTCAACATTGTCGTGAGGACCAATGTCTTCAGCTGCAGTGGGGTAAACAGCTGGAGTGTCTTCGGCCTCTGTGGGAGCAGGCTCATGAACAGTCAGGCGACGTTCTTGGTGTGTAGACGCAGGATGAGCAACAGAAATGGGCTCGACGAAAAGGGGCTCTGTAGTAGCAGCCCATGCCTTCTTGGTCTTGCGGTTCTTAGTGGGGGAGCATCATCAGTGTTGTTCTTGCGCTTGCGGGCTTCAGCTTCAGCCACCTTTGTCTTTTTAAGCTCTGAAGCGACTGGGGTGACCTTAGGCTTCGTGCCTGTCATGCTGGCAGGGAAGACAATGCTAGGCACTTCCTGCCTTGATTCTTCAGCTTGGGTCATAGTTTGCTTCTTCTTTTTCTTGGCAGCCATCCTAGGGTCAATGCCAGGACGCCCAAGGGCCTTGCGCTTTTCAGGTTCATTGTAAGCTTGGACGCATTTGGCAGCCAAGGCCTTGATTCCCTCACGAGAACCTTTGGCTTCTTCTCGCCTTTTGCGAAAGGCCTCCTTGAGCTCATGCATCATGACTTTGAAGTTCTGGATTTCTTGGACGCTGAGCTTGGCCATATGCTTCTTGAACTGAGCCTTTTCATAGTCAATCTTTTGCTTCAGCTCAACAATTCTCTGAGCAAGAGCTAGCTCAAAAGCAATGGTGCCATTGAAGGAGACGCTGAGGCCAACTGGAAGCCGCAGATCGTCAAAACTGAGGTTGGGGATGTCAAACCACTCATCAATGAAGTTTTTCAACACTTCCACGTCAAAGAGCGGCAAATCGTTGAAGATTTCTGCATCTTGCTTGCTCTTGATCAATTGCTCCAGAGCGTCATCAGCTAGATCTTCATCGCTTGAGAGATCAATGGCTTCATTAGCGTTCTTCAGAACAGCATCAGGAGTTAGAGCTGGGCTGGGGTTGTGCATGGGCTTCTTCCTTAGCTGTTTGCTCTTGGAAATGCGAGAGTGCTCCTCAGATTGCACACTTGGTGCTGGTGGAGCAGAAGCCAACGACTTCACTCTCGAAGCAATTGGTGGAGTGGTCTTCGAAGCCTTGGATTTCTTCTTCTTGGGCTTCGGAGATGCAGGCGCTTCATCAGAATCAGCGTCGTCTATAGGTTGATCCACATCCGCCCCTTGAACCGTTATATGACTGATGAGACCTTCTAGGTTATAGAAGGGCCCAACCAGGTTAGGTTCAGCTTCGCGCGTGCCATCGGCATGGGGCGCAGAGGGGCCAGGATTGAAGTCTAAACCCCAATTCTTCTTGTTTTCTTTGGCCGAGTTCTTGGCATACTGAAGATTTGACTTGAACAGATTGTCGTCGCGACACCATAGCAGTGATGATGGGTCGGCATCTGCTGGTTTTGGCCCTTGGACCATGCAAGGAAAGAAGCCTTGAGCAATGGCTTCAGCTTGGGTCCTGGGTGGAAGATTCTTGTGCATAATATCTCCCCATGGACGCTTGATGGCATTCTTTTCTGCATACTCTTGAGTCACGAATCTGTACTTAAACCACTGTTCAGCCCAATATCTTCGAATCCATTGGATTCGAGTCTTCCTCTGATTGTAGTCCTCCTCTGGATCAGTCTTGTACATTTCACTGAGGTCGGGAGGCAAATCTTTGGAGGTGTTTCCACGGCGCTGCCTGCCACCTTTCCTAACAGATTTGTCAGTAGCCATTGCGTTCAGACGGAAAGGCTTCAACACTGGCAAATGCTTCGGTTTCCTGGTCAGACATGAACTGGCTTCGGGAGAGTGAATATGACGCTGCAAGAATTTTGCAAATGAATGCAGACTATGAGAACCAAGGGATTCTCCCACGGACTTGTACCTGTGATAGCATTAGAGATGCGAGGGAAGGGGAAGAGGTCATATGCATTCTCAGAAGATTTTGAAGATAAATAAGTATAGAAGACTTTCACTTATATGGTGAGAGTTGGTTCCAGATTTGAACGAATCCATGAATAGGTACAAGTGAGGAATCTAACTATGTGTGGAGCATAAGTGAATATACTAGGCAAGATATGAGATGCAGATAGGATAGATCCAAACATGTGGAGGCAGAAACTTCTTGTGGTAAAAGTGATGAATCTATTGGATCAATAAGATGGTAAAAGGAGAGTTTTAATTTACCACACGATGAACTGCTAGACGGAGAAGAAGTGGATGCCGAGCAGTTCGATCTTCCGTGCCCTAACTTGGCGACGGAGGACACTTATGGCGGTGGCGGAGGAGACGATGTCCGAGGTCGACGTGAAGACGGCGTCGACGAGGTCGCGGCAACGAAGCGCTTCGTCGCCGGCATCGTCGAGAGCTAGCGGAGGCGCTAGGGTTGGTCGAGGTGTAGAGGTGGTAGTGAATTTTTGACCGTGATGGGACGTGCATTTATAAGCATGGGAGACGGCACAACGCAATTACGCAGGTGCCCCTAGCGGTTCACATCTGAGGGACACGTGGCGGACATGTAACACATTGGAGTTTTCCCACGATCCCACGCACACCTGGACTGTCGGGGTGGTCGTTCCGGCTTCTCCGGGTTTCAGGCATAAAGGATTGAGCATTAAAAATCAGATTTAAAGTTTGTCTCTGTATCTTCTGTTGACAAGGACGCAGAGAAGATATTCGATGGTTCCAACAGAATGCATATGATTTGGATAGATAGAGTTTGAGGTGAGGAAGCATAGAGAGGTTCGGGTCCGATCACATTCACTTAGTTCAAAAGATTCTAATAAGAAGACATAGCTATAAGTGAATGCTGTAGAGGACAGAACACAAGTCTATATTTGTCCTATATGAAGATAAATCAAATGCGAAGACTTTTCAAAAGTAACGCCAAGAGAAACACTTCAAACAATTATTTGGTGGTGGCGTTACCCACCGTATAGGAAGTATTAGACCCAGACACGGCGCACAATTATCGTGGGGCTCTGAAGTCAAATTCCGCGTTAATGTATTCACACTTAGAATGTAAGTCTTCATTGATTGAAGATATACTTTACTTCGTGTGTTGCACATCTAAGTCATCAATATGCTTAAGTGCTAGGATGTGTGCCTAATTACAGGACATTTGAGGATTCTAAGATATTTCGCTCACACCGCAACTTGCAAAACCTTTTCTCATCCAAGGGATTCGTTAAGATATCTGCCAGTTGCTCTTCAGAGTTGACGTGTATGATATCAATATCTTCCTTCATGACATGATCTCTGAGAAAGTGATGAGGAATTTCAATGTGCTTTGTCTTCGAGTGCTGAACTGGGTTGTTGGCAATCTTGATGGCGCTTTCATTGTCGCAGTAGAGTGGCAGATGCTTCAGATGGACACCATAGTCCTTGAGTGTTTGCTTCATCCAGAGAAGTTGAGCGCAGCAAGATCCAGCAGCAATGTATTCAGATTCGGCAGTGGAGAGTGATACACAGTTCTGCTTCTTTGAAGACCAACAGACAAGTGATTGTCCCAAAAAGTGACATGTGCCCGATGTAGACTTGCGATCGACTTTGTCACCAGCATAATCAGCATCAGAGAATCCAAATATATCAAACTCTGAGCCCTTTGGATACCATAATCCTAGTGTTGGAGTGTAAGCCAAATATCGAAGTATACGCTTCACAGCTAAGTGATGCGACTCCTTTGGTGCCACTTGATATCGAGCACACATGCAAACACTAAGCATAATATCTGGCCTAGATGCACATAAATAAAGTAAAGAACCAATCATGGAGCAGTATACCTTTTGATCGAAATCTTTACCATTGGCGTCGGGACCCAGATGGTGTTTAGCTGGCATAGGCGTCGAGTAACCTTTGCAATCTTGCATTCCAAACTTCTTCAGGCAATCTTTGAGATATTTATCTTGAGATATGAAGATGTCGTTGCTTTGCTGACGAATTTGAAGACCAAGGAAGAACTTCAGCTCACCCATCATGGACATATGATATTGCTCTTGCATCATGTGACCAAACTCATCACCGTATCTTTTGTCAGTGCAGCCAAAGATAATGTCGTCCACATAGATTTGGCAGAAAAACAGTTCATCATCATATGTCTTTGTGAAGAGTGTGGGATCCAGGGAACCAGGTGTGAAGCCTTTGCTCTTCAGGAAGTCTTTGAGTGTGTCATACCAAGAACGAGGGGCTTGTTTGAGGCCATACAGTGCCTTGTTGAGCTTGTATACCATATCAGGACGTTTTGGATCTTCAAAGCCAGGTGGTTGTGCAACATACACTTCTTCTTCAATCCTTCCATTGAGAAAGGCACTCTTCACATCCATTTGATACAGAAGTATGTTGTGATGATTTGCATAGGCTAGCAGTATGCGAATAGCTTCAAGCCTAGCCACAGGAGAAAATGTTTCATCGAAGTGAATCCCTTCAACTTGAGTGTATCCTTGAGCAACAAGACGAGCTTTGTTTCTAACAACTTGACCGTGCTCATCTTGCTTGTTGCGATATATCCATTTTGTGCCTATTATGTTGTGCTTGCGAGGGTCAGGACGTTTGACAAGTTCCCATACGTTGTTTAGCTCAAACTGTTGAAGCTCTTCTTGCATTGCTTGAATCCATTCAGGTTCCATAAAGGCTTCATCAACTTTCTTGGGTTCAGATATTGAGACAAATGCAAAGTGCCCACAGAAATTTGCTAGTTGTGTTGCTCTAGAACGAGTTAGTGGACCAGGTGCATTTATGCTGTCAATTATCTTCTCAACTTGTACTTCATTTGCAACACAAGGATGAGCTGGACGATGATTTTGCTCTTGCTATACATAGTCATCATCAGGAGGATTGTCTTCAGGCTGAGCATTGTCGTCGGGTTGATTTGGAGCAGAAATGATGAGTTCCTCGTCAGGTTGTGCTTCAGAAGGCATGATTTCACCGGTTCCCATTAGCTTGATAGATTCATTAGGTGAAGCTTCATCCAGCACATTTGGCAGGAACTATCTTTGTGAACCATTCATTTCATCAAACCGCACATCCACAGTTTCAACTACTTTGTAGAGAAAGATCTTGAAGACTCTGTAGGAGTGCGAGTCCTTTCCATAGCCGAGCATGAAGCCTTCATGTCCTTTTGGTGGAAATTTTGACTTGTGATGTGGATCCTTGATCCATGTAATGCCCAGGATGGAACTATACCTCCTACGTGTCGAGGCACGGCTTAAAGGTATAAGTCCATCCTAGAATGATCTCAAGTTTGGTAATCTTTGCACATCTCATGTAAAAGAGGGGATTGTAAACATAAAATAGTTGGCTTACACTCGCCACGTCACACAAATACAATACATGTCTCAAACATCATGCATTAAGAATATCACAACCCTCTAAGGGCAAAATCCAAATGTCAAGATACCAAACTTAAATAAATAAACCACAGGTCGGATCGAATCCTAGTAGAAGTCTCCACTACTGATCATCCGGATAACGAACATAGTATCGACTACGCTCCTCGTCGTACTCCCAGTCAAGCTCGGTGCCATCACCTGGATAGCTCACAACTGGACCTGCATCTGGTGTGGTGAAGTAACTGTGAGCCCCAGAGGACTCAGCAATCCCGTTCCCGGGTAACAAGACTATTTAAGCCTTGGGAGAGGATAAGGCTGAAGAAAAGAACAAGTGTCTGCAGCAGCAACTAGCAACTAGCTTACGTGAGTGAGAGCGAGAAGAGAAAGCCTCGGTCGAGAAGTGATCACGAAGTCATCCTAGCTACAAGCTCAACAAACATAACCCCTCCGTGTTCAACTCCCGAATCCCTATCCGGAAATTGACAATCACAGAACACACGCTGGTAGTGTATTAGAAACATTGTGTCAAGTTATCTACAACCGGATATTAACAAGCTCCCATCTGCCACATAACCGCGGGCACGGCTTTCGAAAGTTCATAACCCTGCAGGGGTGTTCCAACTTGACCCATTACAAGCCCACGATCCGCGGAGTCGCAACTCCAAAGTGGGAAGACCCGAGTATCCTCGGAATACCGTGCTCAAGATACTCCGAACTAAGGTAAGGCTAATCCAGCAAATCCTCCCGGCGTGCCGACACCCTGATAGTAGCCGCGCGTATCTAGTCTCAGGCCACGACCGGATGAGCGCTACGTACAGATACCAAAGATCCCAGCGAACTGGGTGGTATCCGCAAGTCACTCTAGTTTGGACCAACACTCAAAACGAGCACTAGCCCAGGGGGGTTGAATTAATTAAGCCTCGGGTTAATTACTCCCTCGGTAAGTTTTAGTTGTTTAGGAGAATAGTACCAATGTTGGGACTTGCTGGAAAAGACTTAGCACTTAGCGGTTTATCGAGGGGGTCCCATACACCCCAACCGTGTTAGGAACGCATAATCAAGGAACATAACACCGGTTTATACGGTTCCTAACGGCATGAGTGGAACAAAACACCAAGAAAATGGCTTAGCCTTACACCCTTGCCAATATATAGATGATTTCATTTTAAGCATTTATATAGTGTGATATAACCCAACAAAACTTCAACATGAAGCAAGCATCTTCGATCTTCTCCTGCAACTAGCAATGCTATAAGAAGGGCTGAGCGAAGCCTACTTAGCCAAGCAACGGTTTGCATAGGTAGGGTGGTTAAACATGGTAATGGTTACAAGTAGGAGGCTGACAGGAAGAACATGGGCATCGAGGCAAAACTATAGAGCGGAACTACTAGCAATAGGCAAAGATAGTAATGTTATCGGGGTTCGGTCATCTTGCCTGAAGTGTAGTCGTTCGGATCGTAAGAAGGGTCCTCATGCTCAACCTCGTTGGTAACCTCGTGCTCATACTCGTACTCGATCTCAGCTTCCGGCTCTAAACAATACAATCACACAAGGCACAAATCAACAAGATGCAATGCGCACTCGAAAATGATGGATGCATGATGGATGCACTAAGGCTGCACACGGAGCACGGAAAATAGCACTCAATCAAATCACCTCAAAACATGATAACAACAGGAGATTATGAAACTACACGGAAAATCAATCCAGTTTCATATAAGACTCGCTGAAATCGGAGCTACGGGCTAAAAGTTATGCCCGAAACAAGAAACGAGCGAAAGCTGAAAATTAGAGCAACATAGCAACTTCGGAGCACTAGAAAAATAAGCTACAGCACTCAAACACCATGGCAAAGAGCATGAACATAAACTAGACATATCCTACAGCAAATAAGTCCAAAGGTGCACCCCCAAAGGAGCCACGGATCAATAGCAATAAGCTTGGACATATTGAACTTGACAATAAAATTCTGGCAGCAGAATTTTATTGAAACTTTGGAGCAAAAGTTAAACATGCTACAGCCACTTAAATAAGCATGTGAGAACATGAATGGAAAGCCAACAATATATACTACAAGGAACAATCAAGATCCACCCCAAAACTATCATGGTTTGTCCTAGAGCAGCAAGCAAACATGGCATCGGAACGTTACAGATTTCAGACTTAGTGAAAAAACCCACTAAGTCCTAAAACAGCAGTTTCATCATGGCATCTAAAAGAGCAAGTTTAAGTCACCTCGAAACTAAACATGGCAAGTGGTAAGCACCACATCAAAGTACACATGATGGTGATTCCGAAACACACAAGCATGCATCATGGAGATAAACACAACGATAGTAACGAGCTCAACAAGATGGCATTTCATAACAAGTGAAACAACATCACAGCCACATGGCACTTTGCAACGATGATAAACATGGCAAGAATAAATCTATCATGCAACCTATCACCAACAACATGTAGAGCATGGCAAGACGAACACGTGGACATGTCATTTGCATCATTCGGACAAACGAGCTAAAAGTTATCACATGGCAAAGATGGCATAAAAATATCACATAGCAGCAAATATACCGGGATGCACTCTTGCAATGGGAAAACAAGCACCTAGATGATCTCTAACATGCATGACACAAAAAGATAAAACGTAGTGCTAATCACCACGAACGTCTGAACATGCTATTTGCGCGAAACGGACAAACACACAAAAAGTTAGAGCAGTTTGAAAATAGCATCAACAACTAATTCACAGGGACTTAGAGGAATAAAAGAGGCAACCTAGATCTGCAGAGAAGGTGGGCTCGGTCCCGGATCTGAAGACGGTGCGGCCCGGTTGGATGGAGTGGGCCGGGAGGCGGCGGAGGCGGCTTCGGCCCGCGGAGGTGGTCCGGCTGGAAGGCGAGGCTGGCGAAGGCCAAGGCGGAGGCGCGGCCCGCGAAGCATCTGGAGGCCCGGCGCGCGAAGGGGCCCAGGCGGACTCGGTTCCAGGCGGGGAGGAGAGGCGGCCCGTCGGATCTGCTGGGACCTGGGCCGCGGTCGGCGCGCACAGAGTGGGAGCGGCCCAGCTGGGGTTGGCTCGGGCCATACGGCTCGCTGACCCAGGCGAACGGCGCTGGAGGCGGGAGGCTGGGCTTGGTGCAGGTGGGCCGCGCCCAGCGGCGGGCGACTGGCGGAGACGGAGTGCGGGAGGCGGCGAAGGAGACCTGGGCCTCGGGCCCCGGCTGGATCGGCGCGCGACGAGAGGCGGTGGAGAGCCCAAGCACCTGGCTGGAGAGGCCTGGAGACTCGCTGAGTCCGGTCGATCGGAGGGACGGGCCGCGGCGATGTGGTCCTGCAGGATCTGGCGGTCGATCGAGGAAGCCCAGTGCTCCTGGCTGGATCGGTCGGGTGGAGACGGCTGGACTCGAGGGCGCTTCAGCGTTGACCCTGCGGGATCGAAGGAAAACTGGTCGATCTAGGCGATGGAAACGGCGGCGGCTCGAGGCTCGATGTGGTAGCTCGAGGGGAACTAGCCATGTGGCTGTGAGGGGGCTGGTGGATCTGAAAAAAATGAGGGGGAGAGAGGAGCTAGAAGTTAGGGATGCCCAAAATGGACATGGGGGGAGTTATATGTAGCAGATTTTCTAGGGTTAGGGTTTTTAGGTGTTTAGGAGCCCTCCGATCGCGATCCAACGGATCCGATCGCGGGGGGAGTTAGGATGGGCCTAGGGGATGTTAGTGCCACAAAGTGGAGGCACTTTGGACCCACACGAATAACTGCTGGGATAGCAAAAGGAGTCCAAACGCGACGAGATTTGACAGGCGGGTTACACACAACAAAACAACAAAGCACGACAAGTCTCGCGCCACACCGGCAACGTTACACGGCCAAACAACAAAGTAGGCCTACGGGACGTCACGGACACGTGAGGGAGCTCCGGAACGCGAAACGGACAACGGGAAGGAACGCGCGAAACCGGATGCAAACGACAACACAAATGCAATGCGATGCACATGTCTACATGATATGAATGAATGCCACACACGCACACAACAAAACGACGAACCCGAAAGACAAGGAACCCGAAATGGAATAGATGAAGCCGGTGATATATTATATGCCCAAAAGGGAAAGTGTTACATCCGGGGCATTACAAATTCTCCTCTACTACAAAAAGATCTCGTCCCGAGATCTAGGACTGGAAAAGGAAGGGTACTCGGAACGAAGATGATCTTCTCGTTCCCACGTAGCCTCTCGGTCGGTGTGATGTGACCACTTGACTTTCAAGAATTTGATGGACTTGTTGCGGGTCTTGCGTTCGGTTTCTTCGAGAATAGCAACAGGATGCTCTCGGTAGGACAGGTCTTGTTGAAGATCAATCTCTTCAAACGGAATCATGCGCTCCGGTGCCTTGAAGCATTTGCGGAGTTGAGACACATGGAAGACATCATGAACATTGGCGAAGTTGGGAGGGAGCTCAAGTTGATAGGCTAGATCGCCTCTTTTGCCAAGAATCTTGAAAGGCCCGACGTATCTAGGAGCAAGCTTTCCTTTGATACCGAATCTTTGGGTGCCTTTCATCGGAGACACACGGAGATAATCGTGATCATTAATGTTGAAAGTCAAATCACGATGCTTGCCGTCATAGTAGCTCTTCTGACGCGACTGAGCGGCCTTGAGATTCTCACGTATGACTTTGCACATCTCTTCGGCTTCTGAGATCAAGTCATTGCCAAGAAGTTGACGTTCGCCTGTTTCGGACCAGTTGAGAGGGGTACGGCACTTTCTGCCATAGAGGATTTCAAACGGAGTTTTTCCGGCACTTGCTTGAAAGCTATTGTTGTAAGAGAACTCGGCAAATGGCAGGTAGTCTTCCCATTTCATGCCAAAAGAGATGACACAGGCTCTGAGCATGTCTTCTAGAATCTGATTCACTCGCTCGACTTGACCACTAGTCTGAGGGTGAAAAGCAGTGCTGAACCTGATCTTAGTGCCCATGGCGGACTGAAAGGAGTCCCAGAACCTGGATGTGAACAAACTTCCACGGTCTGAGGAGATAACTTGAGGAATGCCATGTAACGACACAATTCTGGAAGTGTACAGCTCTGCCAATTGAGCTGCATTGATTGATTCTTTGACTGGCAGGAAGTGAGCGACTTTGGTAAGCTTGTCGATCACCACGAAGATAGAATCATTTCCTCGCTTGGACTTAGGAAAGCCAGTGACGAAGTCCATTTCAATGTGGTCGAACTTCCACTCGGGAATAGGAAGAGGTTGGAGAAGACCGGCTGGACGTTGATGTTCTGCTTTCACTCTTCTGCAAACATCACATTCATTCACGAATTGGGCAATCTCCCTTTTCATGCGTGTCCACCAGTAAGCCTGCTTGAGGTCTTGTTACATCTTGGAACTGCCAGGATGAATGGAAAGGAGAGAATCATGTGCTTCTTCCATTATGAGCTTCCTGAGATCACCTTTGGGAACAACGAGTCTGTCCTCGAAGAACAAGGTATCTCTCTCATCAACACGGAAGCACTTATATTTCGGAATGCCCTTAGCAATAGCATGTTTCACCTTCTTCACCATGGTATCCCTGAGTTGGGCCTCACTGACCTGATCTTCCAAGGTAGGAGCAATTTGAAGATTTGTAAGAAAACCCTGCGGAACAACTTGAAGGTTGAGCTTCCTGAAGGCTTAACAAAGCTCAGGCTGGTACGGCTTGATAAGAAGGCTGTTGCAATATGCCTTTCTGCTCAAAGCATCTGCAATCACATTCGCCTTGCCAGGAGTGTATTCAATGCTGGGATCATACTCTTGGATCATTTCAACCCAACGAGTCTGGCGGAGGTTCAGATGCGGCTCTGTGAAGATGTACTTCAAGCTCTTGTGATCGGTGAAGATGTCGAGTTTTCTGCCCAACAACAGATGACTCCACGTAATCAAAGCATGTACCACAGCTGCTAGCTCGAGATCATGTGTGGGATAGTTCTTCTCACTTGGCTTGAGCTGACGAGAAGTATATGCCACAATTCTCTTATCTTGCATAAGCACACCACCAAGACCTTGAAGAGAAGCATCACAAAATACTTCATAGGGCTTGGACTCATCTGGAGGAGTCAGAACTGGAGCAGAGACGACCTTTTCTTTGAGAGTTTTGAATGCCACTTCACACTCTGGAGACCAAAAGTATTTGACATTCTTCTGAAGCAAGTTGGAAAGAGGCTTGGCAATCTTGGACAAGTTCTCAACGAACCTTCTGCAATAGCTGGCAAGACCCAGAAAACTGCGGAGTTGCTTGACGTTCTGAGGAGCTTCCCAGTTGACAATTGCTTCAACTTTCTCCGGATTAACCGCAATGCCGTCAGCTGAGATGATATGGCCCAGGTACAAAACCTTATCGAGCCAAAACTCGCACTTTGAGAACTTGGCATAGAACTTATGCTCTCGGAGTCGATCAAGAACTAGACGTAAGTGCTTTTCGTGATCTTCTTCATTCTTGGAAAATACCAGAATATCATCCAGATACACAAGCACAAACTCGCCAGTATAGGGGTTGAAGATGTAGTGCATCATCCTCGAAAAGGTAAGAGGAGCATTGGCGAGACCGAAGGACATGATGGTATACTCGTATGAACCGTAGCTCGTTCTGAAGGCCGTCTTGGGAATGTCTGAAAGGATCGAGATGGACCTAGAGGGGGGGGGGTGAATAGGTACAATTCTAAATTTTAATTGTTACTTAGCAATTTTTAGGCAATGGTACTAAATATGAAAGTGAGCCTAACAATTGCAAGTAAGATGCTTAACAAGTTAAGCAAGCTACACGGTTAGGTAGGTAAAGTAACACAATGAGATACAAGTAATAACTTAAATAACAAGTAACCACAAGTAGAAAGTTTAGGTTAGGAATAACCGAAACTTCGAGAGACGAGGATGTATGCCGATGTTCACTTCCTTGGAGGGAAGCTACGTCACCGTTTAGAGAGGTGGGTGCTACCACGAAGGCACACCAACGCCACGAAGGCTCACCCTATTCTCTCTTTGAGATATCGCCACGAAGGCGATTCCCAACCACTAGTGGTAAGCCTTTAGATGGCCTCCAAACCCTTACAAACTTTTCCAGGGGTAATCACAGAGTTTGATTCCTCACCGAAAGACTCCTACCGCCTAGGAGTCTCCAACCTCCAAGAGTAACAAGAACAATGAAGTAAAGCTCAAGACTTGCTCAAATCACAAATTCCTTTGGTGCAAAGAAGAGGAGGGAGTGGATCTATCACTTGATTGGACAACTTCTCACAAATGTCTTCAAATCCTTTTGGGATCTAAGATTTGGTGTATCAAGGTGAGAGAGAGTGCGAATGTGTTCTTGAGTAAGCTCAAAGTGAATGGTCAACCTCTCTTGTGGAAGAAGGGACTATATATAGTCATAGAGGAGAGAGGTGACCGTTGTACAGAAAAACGTACAGCATGTGTCGGACGTCCGGTCATTACCGGATGTCCGGTGGCATAGGTAGCACCGGACGTCCGATGGAGGCCGGACGTCCGGAGCCTGACAGTTCACCAGACGGGGCTACGTATACTGCTGTGTGTACAGGTGACCGGACGTCCGGAAGATTCCGGACATCCGCTAATTCTTTCTGTGAAGAAGTGCCGGACGTCCGGAGTGTGCCGGACGTCCGTTAGGCGCTGAAGGACCGGTCGTCCGGAGGAGACCGGAAAACCGCTGAATAGTTTCTGTTGAGGAATACCGGACATCCGGAAGAGGTCGGTCGTCCGTTAGGCGCTGAGTGACCGGACGTCCGGAAGATACCGGTCGTCCGGTAGGCTGTGAAGGTCCGGACGTCCGGAGAGTGCCGGACGTCCGGAGATAACTGGACACATAGGTTTAGTTACTCATACTTCTAGGTGCACAGAATATTATACTTGGTATGGATAGAGTAGAGACAGTGTGGGAGGATACTTTGTATGTTTTGAGCAAGTCTTTCACAATATCCATTGATCCCCTCTTAATAGTGCGGGATCCCTATACTCAGAATCAACCTGAAAATCAAGCTAGAAGCTATCATCTTTTATGTCCGTTCTTGAGCAATGTAGATTTGTCTGTATTCATGATCCACGCACGCATTGAGACATAATCCTGAGATATACTTGATAAACATGATTAGTCCCATATATGCATGTTGTCATCATTTATCAAAATATAATTAAAGGCAAGATTGCACTTTCAATCTCCCCCTTTTTGGTAGTTGATGACAACATGCATGCATTTCTCAAAGAATTGTATTAAAGGTTTTCAAATATCGAAATGATGTTATAGAGCTCCCCCTCAATAGGTGCATGAACAATAATAAACAAGAGGAGAGGAGCTCCCCCTCAATATGATATCATGACAATCTCTTTCACAGATTTCACAGGAAACTTACACACGAGATATCATACATAAAACCTCATACCCATGATATAACACAATAGTTCCATAGATATATAGGTGCATCACATAATAGATAAGGTTTCAACACAGAGTTCATCATAACAGGTTCACATCATAGGTTTGATACAAATCTCACATCATTACATAAATAGATAAGTTCTTAGTGAAATGCCTACTCCCCCTTTGGCAGCTACTACCCAAAAGGTGTCAGACCATCAGAAAGCATCATCATCATCATCGTGAGTACCACTGCCACCAGCCTCGTCAAGAAATTCAGACCACTCAGGACCCGAGGGGAAGCCAAAGTCAGAAGGCGGAACATCCGGAAGTCGTTCATCATCACTCACATCGTATACTCCGGATTCTCTCAGACGAGCCTTCAGAGCATTCTTGGAAGTAACCATGCGAGTGACTACATCGTGGTTCTGGGAACACTGAAAGGTGATGGCCTTCATCATGGCAGAGTGAGCTTCCCAAGAAAGCGAGCAATGCGTCCAAGGGATGAAGACCCGGAATGAGTAGTGGGAGGAAAATGAGCAGCAGTTCGACGAGGATGAGTGGATGAGGAGGGCCTCACCCAGCCATCTGCCATGTGGGATGGAATGACCCACTGCTCATGTAAATGAGTGCGGACAATGGGAAAGGGAGCCACACTCTCAATAAAGGCCTGAAGATAGGGGGCATGAGGAAAGGCTCGCTTGAATTGGAAGGAAGCGAGACGGATCTCATGCCACAGAAAGTGCGGAACATTTATCTTTCCTTTAGGTGCCGTGTAGAGACGATGCATTAGGTCAATGCAATAGCTATTGCACGACCCTTTGTCTCCCATTTTAGGATAGACGGTGCGAATGACACACTGAAAAATGATGTAAAAGGGAGAGCGCCAAATTGACACTTGGTTTAGATCTTTTTCTTTCTCCTCCTTAGTCATTTCAGCGATGGGTTTGAGGAGATCCATGCAAACATTTATGCCTTTGGGCTTATGGCGGGGATCATCTTTGTGTATTTTGAACCCACTATCAGGAAAGCCCAGAGCAGCCACAAATTGAGAGTATGAGGCTGTAAGCACTGTGTCGGAGGTCATCCAAGTGACAGTGTTGTTCGGGTGAAAATGACATGTGGCATAAAATTTATGGATCGCAGCATTATTAAAATCATGCTGAAAGGAAAAAGGAGCAGCGAGACCCGAAGTCTCAATGAGTTCAATGGCTCCCGGATACTTCTCCGGATGAGAACGAATGTGCTCAAGATCAATGCACAAATGTAAGGACAGACCTTTAGGTAAAACGACAGTGGTGAAAATGTCTGCCTGGACATTGGTGCGAAAACGATCATCCGTGGAGTCGCTTGCAACCGTAAATTGGTCTACATCACGGCGAAGAGTAAGATATGATGCGATGGGAATGGTGTTGAATCGCTTAACCTTTCGACCGTGAGAGAGAGGAGGCTCAAGGGAGATGTGACGAGCATCACCTTGAGGCTGAACTGGTGGAGGAGGTGGCTTAAACGTGGGTCGCCGAGTCCCGGGCTTGGGTGCAGCAGTGTGGGAAGAGCCAAGGTCCTCCCTCTCCATAGCTGCGAGTTCATCCTCAAAATCTGATTCCTCCGATGAGGAGTCGCTTGTGGGGTTGCGAGGCGGAGCGACGCGCTTCTTAGCGCGAGCATGTTCTTGTGAGTCATCGGAGCCACCACGACGAGATGGGCGAGTAATCCCACCGGTGGCCTCCTTGCGTGCGGAGTGTTTAATCTTCGGCATTCCGACCTAGAATAAGAAAAAAAGAACCCACAATCACCACACTACTCTCATAGATCGAGGGCAAACCCGAGGGATGAGAGGAGGGGAAGAAGAGGGGGAAACCTTGGAGTGAAGATGCGAGACGGAGAGAGGCCGGCGAGGGAACTAGGCGACCAGCCCGGCTTATGGACAGACGAGGGCCCCCTCCTGGCGGCGGCCAGAAAAAGGATTCCAGCGACGACGGCGGCCAGACGATGAGGTCCAGCGGCGGCGGCCAGGCGATGAGATCCAGCGGCGGCGGCCAGGAGATAGGGACGGGGATGAAGATTTTAGGGTAAAACTGCCCCTTGCCACGCGGCCCGCCTTATATATGGGCCAGGGATATACCGGACGACCGGCGGTTTTCGGACGTCCGGTCCTAGTATAATTAGCGGATATCCGACAGTACCGGACGTCCAGCATAGGATTGACAGAAGGGTTTTGTCGGACATCCGGAACGTACCGGACGTCCGGACGCACTCGAAACACCGGACGTCCGGAAAGTACCGGACGACCGGAGGGTCAGAGATGATGGATGGCTTGGGGCATTTTGTAGGGAGATGATGGATGATGCTTGCATGAATCTCGGAGACGATAAAATAACTTGCTTGGTTACTATGGTTACTCTACGAGTGGTGGTTGATGTCACCATGTTTGAGCATATGTGATATGAGACCTCAAGAATGTTGACTTGGGTGCATAGTCACAACTCCATCATATTAAAGCACCACATGATATGGTAAGCTTTGAGAGTGTTTGTTCTTTTTATGCATTGTATAGGAAGTAGAGTACTCATGAGTTGAGTGTCTCCCCCTAAATATATGCCTACATCAAGACGAGATATTAAGTTTATGCATGAATGGGTACTAGATTTCACATAATATTGTCAAGCTCCAAGATACCAAGTTCACGCCTAAGTCGACAAAACCTAGCTTCATCCAATGGCTTCGTGAAGATGTCTGCAAGTTGCATTTCTGTACCAATGTGGGCAACATTGATGTCACCCTTTTCCACATGATCTCTCAAGAAATGATACCTAATGTCAATGTGCTTGGTGCGAAGATGATCTTTGGGATTTTCAGCAATGTTGATTGCACTTTCATTATCACATAGAAGAGGCACATGTCGATAGGTGATCCCGTAATCCTTCAAAGTCTGCCTCATCCATAGTAATTGAGTTCCACAACTGGCAGCTGCAATGTATTCTGCTTCACAGCTGGAAAGGGCAATACAATTTTGTTTCTTGGAGGACCAACTTACCAATGAGCGTCCAAGAAATTGACATGCACCGGAGGTAGACTTGCGGTCCACTTTGTCACCAGCCCAATCAGCATCCGTGTACCCAATAAGATCAAACTTAGCATCCTTGGGGTACCATAGACCCAACTTTGGGGTGTGAACAAGGTATCTAAGAATATGCTTAACCGCTTTATGATGGCTTTCCCTAGGGGAAGCTTGAAATCTAGCACACATGCATACGCTAAACATGATGTCTGGTCTACATGCACAAAGATAAATCAATGAACCAATCATAGAGCGATAAATAGATGGGTCAAAAGGAATACCGTTTGTGTCTTCAGTGAGGGCAATTGTGGTTGGCATGGGTGTCTTACATGGACTAGCATCAGACATGCCAAACTTTGCTAGGATGTCCTTGAGGTATTTTGCTTGAGACAAGAAGATTCCTTCTTGAAATTGTTGAATTTGAAATCCGAGGAAGAATTTCAAATCCGCATTGAGCGACATTTCAAAATTCTTGGTCATTGAAGCCGCAAACTTCTTGCATAAATGAATGTTAGGAGAACCAAAAATTATGTCGTCTACATAGATTTGGCATAATATCAAATCACCCTTGTGTCTCTTAGTAAAAAGAGTGGGATCGATCACCCCTCTCACAAAACCATCATCGAGTAGAAACTTCTTAAGATGATCATACCAAGCACGAGGTGCTTGTTTAAGGCCATACAAGGCCTTATGAAGTTTGTACACATAGTTTTTGTGATCGGGATCAACGAACCCAGGTGGTTGTGATACATATACTTCTTCTTGTAGAGGACCGTTAAGGAAAGCACTCTTCACATCCATTTGATGTAATGTAAATCCATTGAAAGCAGCATAAGCAAGTAAGATGCGAATAGATTCGAGACGGGCAACAGGAGCAAAGGTCTCACCAAAGTCCAAACCTTTGACTTGTGAGTACCCTTGTGCCACTAACCTTGCCTTGTTGCGGATGATGACACCATTCTCATCTGGCTTGTTCTTGAAAATCCATTTTGTTCCAATGACATTGTGTTTTGTAGTTGGTCTCTCCACCAGAGACCATACTTGGTTGCGTTCAAAACTGTTCAACTCTTCTTGCATTGCCACGAGCCAATCGTTGTCCATTAATGCGTCTTGTACCTTGATTGGCTCAATACTAGACACAAACGAGAAGTGAGCACAAAAGTTTGTCAATTGTTTACGAGTGACCCTACCTTCGGATATGCCAGTGAGAATTTTGTCAACATCAACACGTCCGGCCACACGAGGCATGATGGAGGTGAGAGTTTCACGAGGTTCAACTTCATGTCCATCATCCACGTCCTCAACATATGGATCATTGATGTGAGGTGGAAGATCTTCTTCTTCATATTGCATTCGTTGAGGTTCATCATCTTCTTCTTCATGTTGCCTTTGTTGAGGTTCATCATCCCTGATTGCACTTTCTTGCTCTTGGTCTGGTTGAGGATGATCATGGTGAAGGACTTGATCATCATCAGGTGCTTGAGTTCTGGGCATTGGTCGAGGATTTTGATCTTGTGGTGGTGTGGGTGTTGTAATGGTTGGATATATAGGAAGTCGTGCGTCGTTTTCCATATCATCATGAGGTTCTTGTTCCATTGGAAGAAGAGCACCAACACCCATGTTCAAGATATCTTGAGAGGAATCTTCATCACCTGCATCACTTAGATCAACTTGCTCTCCATGAGAGCCATTAAATTCATCAAACACCACGTCACAAGTTTCTACAACACATCCATTGGATTTGTTGTAGACCCTATAGGCGTGGGAGTTTGATCCATAACCAACAAATATACCCTCAATAGTTTTGGATTGAAATTTTCCTAATCGTTCTTTCTTGTTGAGTAAGAAGCACTTACATCCGAACACACGGAAGTACTTGACATTTGGTTTGTTTCCGGTTAGGAGCTCATATGGGGTCTTTTCCAAGATTTTGCGGAGGAAAAGACGGTTTGAGGCATGACATGCAGTGTTGACGGCCTCAGCCCAAAAGCTATGTGGTGACTTGTACTCATCCAACATTGACCTTGCCATCTCCACAAGGGTACGGTTCTTTCTTTCAGCCACACCATTATGTTGAGGAGTGTAGGGGGCGGAGTATTGATGCTCAATCCCCTCGTCACTGGGAAACTCTTCCAAGGTGTAATTTTTGAACTCGGAGCCATTGTCACTTCTTATTGCCAAGATTTCTTTGTCAAATTTGCGTTGAGCTTGTTTGGCAAAATCAATGAAGGTGAACTTCATCTCGTCTTTGGATTTGAGGAAGAACACCCATGTGTATCTTGAGTAATCATCAACAATGACAAGACCATACTTTTTCCCACCAAGACTATCCCATGAAGGAGGCCCAAAGAGATCCACATGAAGGAGCTCCAAAGGCCTTGATGTAGATACAATATTCTTGGGTGGGTGTTTTGATTGGTGTTGCTTCCCGGCTATGCATGCACTACACACACGATCTTTCTCAAAAGAAATATTAGTTAGTCCAAGGATGTGATTCCCCTTTAAGAGGTCTTGAAGATTTCTCATGCCGACATGGGCTAGCCGGCGATGCGATAGCCATCCCTTGTCGGCTTTGGCCATTAGACAAGTTGCATGGAAGGTACTCTCTTTCGAGAAATCAACCGTGTAAAGGTTGCCATCCAACTTTCCAACCAAGGCCACTTCAAGAGTATCTCTCTTAAAGACTTTCACATCCGTTAGTCCAAACAGTGTATCATAACCAACAGAAGCCAATTGACGAACGGAAAGTAAATGATATTTTAGAGATTGGACAAGCATGACATTTGCAAGTGACATGTCATTTGTGATAGCCACCTTACCCAATCCAAGTACCTGTCCTTTTGTTCCTCCACCGAACACGATGCTCATAAATGGTTTGATGGCTTCCATAAAATCGTAGAGCAATTTTCCGTCTCCGGTCATATGGTTGGTGCATCCACTATCGATCACCCATTTGACTCCACCGGAGAAGGCAACCTACACACAATTCATTACTTGGTTAGAGGCACCCATTTTGCAATGGGACCTCTCACATTAGTCACAAGGGTCTTAGGAACCCAAATAGCATAGAAACGAAATGCATTATGGTGGCCAACAAATTTTGCATAAACCTCTCCATCCTTTGTTTTACGAAGTACATAGGATGGAGGCATGAAACCCTTAGGTTTGATGGGAGTGGGTTGGTCCCTAGTGGCCTTTCCACTCATAATATTGTTGCTTGACTCTCTCCTTTCTGCCTCTGCCCTTCGCGTACAAACGTCTCCTTGAGAGGAGTGGTGCACTTTTGAGTGGAGGTTTTTGTCTTGCTTGTGCTTGGGTCGTACCCAAGCCCTTCCTTTGCGAAAACATCATTGTGACGACTCAATACTTCATTAAGGTTCTGTTGTCCTTGAGCACAAGTCATGAGTCCTTTCTTGAGCTGTGCTTTTAGAAATCGATTTTCCTCACAAATAGATGCTAGATCATAACTTGCGTTAGTAGTACAGGCATCAACATTTATAACAGGAGAGGAGTAAGCCTTGGCTAGAGTTTCAAGATAAGTAGCTTTGAGCGTCTCAAAGCTCTTTGTAAGAAGGGTGAGCTCTTCTTCCTTAGTCTTAAGAGACACAGATAGAAGCTCACACTCCTTAGAGAGAGTAGCATGAGACCTCACAAGTTTGCTCTTATCATTCGTCAACTCCTTGAAGGAGCTTTCATCCTTTTCCAAGGAACCAAGTTTCTTGACATATTCATCAAGGTTTGTACCAATTTTTATGCACAGTTCATCATTTTTTGCTTCCTCATATAGGACTTTCCGCTCAAGGATTTCATATTTTTCCTTTTCCTCGGTGACGAGGGTTTCGAGTTCCTTAATGGTGACGGTGTGCTTACCCACCATCTCCATAAGCATACGAAACATAGTGAGTTTCTTTCCTTTGAGGGAACACATGAATTTTTCTAGTTTAGCATACATAGGATCATTCTCATCATTATCCTCATGATTATCCTCCGCATCATTAAGAGTAGGTGGAGAGAAAAGAGGAGGTTCCGAACGAGAGGTTACCTTCACTTTGTCTGAAGAGGTTTGTTGCTCATGGTCCTCAACAATGGCATTGGCCATCAAACACTTGTGTGCGTTGCCCTTGTAGTCTTTCATGTAGTTGTAGGCGACAACCTCACCACTTTTGTTGACTAGTCTCAAGGTGCTTTGAGAATCTTGAGCAACACCGGCAACACCTCCAACATCATCGGGATCGGATTCTTCTTGGGCAATCATAGCCCTTCCATCTTTCTTCTTAAGCTTGGAGTTCACAGGTTTTGGCAATTTCTTCTTTACAAAGTTCTTGGGGAATCTGGGCTTATCTTCTCTCTTCTCATATGGGCACTCATTGGAGAAGTGATCCGTCTCGTCACAATTGTAGCAACTTCGGACCTTCTTCTTTTGAAATCTCCCTTTGAATTTTCCTGCGCTGAACTTCTTCACAAAGAGAGCAATGTCTTCATATGAGGGTCCCTCTTCAGAGTCACTTTCATCAGTTTCATCATCTTCATCCTCACTTTCTTCTTCTTCACACACTTGTTTAGCCTTCAAGGCTAAGTTGGTCCCGGAAGATGAATTTCCATGCATGGCAAGATGTCTTGTAGCATTTGCCTTGGATTCTTCAAATAGTTGAAAGGTGGATATGACGACATCTGGAGTCATTTCTTTGAATCCATGGTGTTGCTTTATGTCCCACACCATTTGATGGTGATACGGGGAAAGAGCATGTAGCAACTTGTCCACAAGAAACCGCTTTGTCAAGTTGAATCCATCTTGTGTCTTGTCACAGTCACAGGACTCTATGTCAGAGGTAAGCGTCATCAGACGCTCGTTGAGCTGGTTGGGGGTTTCACCTTTCTCCATACAGAAGTTTTGCAATTGACCTTTGGCAATCTCATATTGTGCAAGCCGGAGGGAGGAGGTTCCGGTTTTTGATCTCACAATGTAATCCCACAAATCCTTGGCACTGGTGATGTGTATGAAAGGTCTCCTTTGCTTTTCACTCATCCCTTTCCTTAACAACATGATTGCAGTGTCGTTGAGATGCTTGTCATATATTTCTCTTGGAGTGAGATTCTTTGGATCAACAGGGTTGTACCCATCCTCCAAGATGGCCATCATCTCATCGTTTGCGAACCTAAGATGATCCTGCATAGCAACTCTCCACATAGAAAAGTCAGCCTTTTTGTCAAGCACGGGAGGTTCACCCCCATGCTTATACTTTGGTTTTTCATCTTTAGGTTTTGCATATAGCCATGGAACATTAGAGTGATCACTATTAGGAGGTTGTTGATCAAGAGATGGAATAGGCGCAGTTTGCCTCGAACCCACACCACCCGGACTAGGGGGTATCGTGGAATCTGTGGTTAGTGCGGCTAACCTTATTTTGACCAAGGCCTCAAGAGAAGCATCATGCTCCTCCTTTTGCTTAGCAAGGGCCCGTTCTAGATCCTCAGAGGTGAAGTTCTTAACTCCCGAAGAAGTTGAGACCTGATCTTTTGAATCTACAACAAGGGGAGTCCCATCGGGGTTCATCTCGCTCTAGGGCGGTTAAGCCACAAGAATAGAGCACGAGGCTCTGATACCAATTGAAAGGATCGAGATGGACCTAGAGGGGGGGTGAATAGGTACAATTCTAAATTTTAATTGTTACTTAGCAATTTTTAGGCAATGGTACTAAATATGAAAGTGAGCCTAACAATTGCAAGTAAGATGCTTAACAAGTTAAGCAAGCTACACGGTTAGGTAGGTAAAGTAACACAATGAGATATAAGTAATAACTTAAATAACATGTAACCACAAGTAGAAAGTTTAGGTTAGGAATAACCGAAACTTCGAGAGACGAGGATGTATGCCGATGTTCACTTCCTTGGAGGGAAGCTACGTCACCGTTTAGAGAGGTGGGTGCTACCACGAAGGCACACCAACGCCACGAAGGCTCACCCTATTCTCTCTTTGAGATATCACCACGAAGGCGATTCCCAACCACTAGTGGTAAGCCTTTAGGTGGCCTCCAAACCCTTACAAACTTTTCCGGGGGTAATCACAGAGTTTAATTCCTCACCGAAAGACTCCTACCGCCTAGGAGTCTCCAACCTCCAAGAGTAACAAGAACAATGAAGTAAAGCTCAAGACTTGCTCAAATCACAAATTCCTTTGGTGCAAAGAAGAGGAGGGAGTGGATCTATCACTTGATTGGACAACTTCTCACAAATGTCTTCAAATCCTTTTGGGATCTAAGATTTGGTGTATCAAGGTGAGAGAGAGTGCGAATGTATTCTTGAGTAAGCTCAAAGTGAATGGTCAACCTCTCTTGTGGAAGAAGAGACTATATATAGTCATAGAGGAGAGAGGTGACCGTTGTACAGAAAAACGTACAGCATGTGTCGGAGGTCCGGTCATTACCGGACGTCCAGTGGCATAGGTAGCACCGGACGTCCGATGGAGGCCGGACGTCTGGAGCCTGACAGTTCACCAGACGGGGCTACGTATACTGCTGTGTGTATAGGTAACCGGACGTCCGGAAGATTCCGGACATCCGCTAATTCTTTCTGTGAAGAAGTGCCGGACGTCCGGAGTGTGCCGGACGTCCGTTAGGCGCTAAAGGACCGGTCGTCCGGAGGAGACCGGAAAACCGCTGAATAGTTTCTGTTGAGGAATACCGGACATCCGGGAGAGGTCGGTCGTCCGTTAGGCGCTGAGTGACCGGACGTCCGGAAGATACCGGTCGTCCGGTAGGCTGTGAGGTCCGGACGTCCGGAGAGTGCCGGACGTCCGGAGATAACTGGACACATAGGTTTAGTTACTCATACTTCTAGGTGCACAGAATATTATACTTGGTATGGATAGAGTAGAGACAGTGTGGGAGGATACTTTTTATGTTTTGATCAAGTCTTTCACAATATCCATTGATCCCCTCTTAATAGTGCGGGATCCCTATACTCAGAATCAACCTGAAAATCAAGCTAGAAGCTATCATCTTTTATGTCCGTTCTTGAGCAATGTAGATTTGTCTGTATTCATGATCCACGCACGCATTGAGACATAATCCTGAGATATACTTGATAAACATGATTAGTCCCATATATGCATGTTGTCATCATTTATCAAAATATAATTAAAGGCAAGATTGCACTTTCAATGTCTTCCTCGCGAATGCGAATTTGGTGATAGCCCATTCGGAGGTCAAGCTTAGAGAACACTTTAGCTCCTTTGAGCTGCTCAAAGAGTTCGTTGATGTTGGGGAGCGGATATTTGTTCTTAATCGTCTTCTTGTTCAATGGCCGGTAATCAACACAGAGACGCTCCGTGCCATCTTTCTTCTTGACAAATAAGACACCACAGCCCCAAGGAGACGTACTAGGCTTGATGAGACCCATACTCTCCTGTTTATCAAGCTGCTTCTTCAATTCCCTCAATTCATCCGGAGAGAGCTTGTACGGACGCCGGCATGCTGGCTCAGTACCCGGCTCGAGTTCAATGACAAATTCCACCTGACGGTGTGGAGGCATGCCTGGAAGTTCTTCAGGAAAGACGTCTTGATATTCGTTCACCACCGGAATTTGAGATATGGCATTAATTTCGCCCTTATCATTGAGAGAGAAAAGCCTGATAGTGTTATCCCTGGAGGCAAAGATAATCACATCTTCATCAGGATGAGTCATCTTGACTTCCTTCTGTGCACAATCAATGTGAGCATCATGCTGAGAAAGCCAATCCATTCCGAGGATGAGGTCAATATCAGAATTACCAAGAACCACCGGATTAGCCAGAAATCGATAATCACCCATGCGAATAGACACGTTCGGAGCAACTGAGTTGGAAGTCATTTGCAAACCCGGAGAAATAATCTTCAAAGGTCTAGGAATCCTCTCCGAAATCAATTCATGCTTAGCAACAAAAGGTCTTGAAATGAAGGACAATGAAGCACCCGAATCAAACAAGACTTTAGCTGGAAAATAGTTAATTGAGAGGTTACCCAAAATCACATCAGAAGAATTCTCCGCTTCAGCTGCACTCATCAGATTCACCCTTGCAGACTTTGGATTATGCTTGACAATAGCTGAACTCACAGGTGGAGGAGGTGGAAGATGCTTTGGATTCGGACATCTGTTGGCATAGTGACCCTTCTGGCCACACTTGTTGCACACCACTTCTGAGAGAGGACGGAAATGAGAACTACTTGACTTGGAGCCTTGAGACTGAAACTGCTTCTTCGACTGGTTGCTCGGGTTGGGTGGGTGGGAGAAACCACGTCCACTAGAGTTCTTGTTACTGTTGGAGTTGTTGGAGTTGTTGTATGGAGCTCGAATCACTGGAGGAGGAGGAAGCCAGAATTTCTGTTGTTTCGCAGCCAACTGAGACGATGAGGAAGAGTGAACGGCATCTCAAATTCTCTTTTTATAAGCCTTCATCTTAAGCTGAGCTGCCTCTTGTTTCAAAGCCATGTTATAGAATTTGTCGAACTCATCGGGCTCGAACAGAGTGAGAGCAAGTTGAAGCTCATCTTTCAGACCTCCACAGAACTGGTAGATTTTGCTCTTAGCATCAGGAATATCTTGCTTAGCATAGCGAGCGAGGTTTTGGAACTTGACATTATACTGATAGACTGTCATGGAGCCCTGCTTCAGGTTGCGGAATTGCTCACGCATACCCTCGATGACACTTGTAGGAATGTGGTGAGAGCGAAAGTCCTTGCAGAAATTCTCCCAAGAGATCACTTGACCTGGCCTGGAGTCTTTGTACTGCTGCCACCAGTCAGCTGCTTGGTCTTTGAGTTGGAAGGCTGCAAACTTCACATAATCCTCTTCTCTTACGTAACTGCACTCAAAATGCTTCTTTATGTCGGTTAACCAATCTTCAGGATCAAGAGGGTCGACACAGTAACTGAAAGCTTTTGGATTATTGGCCAGGAACTGGTTGAGAGTAGCATGGTGCTGTTGGTTGAAGAAGTTGCCTTGATTCCCTGGAACACCCTGATTAGCTTGATTAGCTTGCATCTACTGCATCATCTGCATCAACATCTGGGTGTTCTGAGTTGTAGTCTGCATAATCGCTCTCCAAGCCTCAGACGGAGGAGGAGGGGAAGGAGGACGATCTGGGACCTCTTCACCCTCTGGGTTAGCGTTGGGAACCCTTTTCGGAGCCATCCTGAAAGAGATGACCACGAATCATCAATTGATTGACAGAAGGTATAAGCTGAATCAATGGAATGAATTGCAACAAGTCTTCTCAACAATCATTCGAACAATAGGAACGAATGAAATCATTCGAACAAGAGGAACGGATGAAATTCTCAGTTAAATGATTATATCAATCTTCACGAGAAGCCACATAGGGGACAAATGGTAAAATAAGAAAACAACAAGGTACAGACGGGAACAAACACAAGATAGGAGCTTCGTTCTAACATCTTTGTGCTGAAAGCATATGAACGCGTTACGAACGGGTTTTGCAATCCCCGGATCAGCATAGCCAAGGACCCTTTAAGATGCAACTCCTGATAGTAACATCGGTCATAAACCACTTCACTCAATGTAGAACCCCGAACTCGCTAACCTGCATTCGTTGGAAGAATGCCTACGATCTACTGGATAAACCCACCTACAAATTTCCGAAAGATTCCAGTTATGCAATCAGGTGTTGGGGATACACGGGAAGCACCGCGCAATCAACTCTAAACCTACATCCAGGTGTATCCATCCTTCAACACATAACCAGTCTTTCTCGGAAACTGTTTACCTCGGACCTTCGAAAAGCATCCACTATAACAAGCTATGGCAATACTCCCGAACTACCTCCCCAGTACTGGGTGATGTCGGGGTTACCTTGCCACTGGCCGTATAGGAGAGATTTTTGATGTCGGCCGTCTTAAGTATTTAGTACTGCCGCGATATGCTTGTGACGACAATACCCCGAAGCTCAACTCCCCGGGACACTGCCACAACCCCTAATGTCAGGAGGCATCGAGAACAATATTCTCGTCACAAGAACATCGAAACAATCCCATAATACTCACGAGATTCCTAAAAAAAATTGGTGCAATTTTTGAAAGTAGGAGAGACAAGAGTAGTCGTCAGGAGTCCTCACCAGAGAGAAAGGGGATGAGAAGCAAATAAATCCTACTCTCCGATATAATATATAGGACTCAAAATATTTTCAGTGTGTGCCTAGACTCGACCGTCAATGATTCGATCAATCAGTGGGGGCTCCTAGGTCGGAGAAGGCTCTGATACCAACTTGTAATGCCCAGGATGGAACTATACCTCCTATGTGTCAAGGCACGACTTAAAGGTATAAGTCCATCCTAGAATGATCTCAAGTTTGGTAATCTTTGCACATCTCATGTAAAAGAGGGGATTGTAAACATAAAATAGTTGGCTTACACTCGCCACGTCACACAAATACAATACATGTCTCAAACATCATGCATTAAGAATATCACAACCCTCTAAGGGCAAAATCCAAATGTCAAGATACCAAACTTAAATAAATAAACCACAGGTCGGATCGAATCCTAGTAGAAGTCTCCACTACTGATCATCCGGATAACGAACATAGTATCGACTACGCTCCTCGTCGTACTCCCAGTCAAGCTCGGTGCCATCACCTGGATAGCTCACAACTGGACCTGCATCTGGTGTGGTGAAGTAACTATGAGCCACAGAGGACTCAGCAATCCCGTTCCCGGGTAACAAGACTATTTAAGCCTTGGTAGAGGATAAGGCTGAAGAAAAGAACAAGTGTCTGCAGCAGCAACTAGCAACTAGCTTACGTGAGTGAGAGCGAGAAGAGAAAGCCTCAGTCGAGAAGTGATCACGAAGTGATCCTAGCTACAAGCTCAACAAAATAACCCCTCTGTGTTCAACTCCCGAATCCCTATCCGGAAATTGACAGTCACGGAACACACGCTGGTAGTGTATTAGAAACATTGTGTCAAGTTATCTACAACCGGATATTAACAAGCTCCCATCTGCCACATAACCGCGGGCACGGCTTTTGAAAGTTCATAACCCTGCAGGGGTGTTCCAACTTGACCCATTACAAGCCCACGATCCGCAGAGTCGCAACTCCAAAGTGGGAAGACCCGAGTATCCTCGGAATCCCGTGCTCAAGATACTACGAACTAAGGTAAGGCTAATCCAGCAAATCCTCCCGGCGTGCCGACACCCTGATAGTAGCCGCGCGTATCTAGTCTCAGGCCATGACCGAATGAGCGCTACGTACAGATACCGAAGATCCCAGCGAACTGGGTGGTATCCGCAAGTGACTCTAGTTTGGACCAACACTCAAATCGAGCACTGGCCCAGGGGGGTTGAATTAATTAAGCCTCGGGTTAATTACTCCCTCGGTAAGTTTTAGTTGTTTAGGAGAATAGTACCAATGTTGGGACTTGCTGGAAAAGACATAGCACTTAGCGGTTTATCGAGGGGGTCCCATACACCCCAACCGTGTTAGGAACGCATAATCAAGGAACATAACACCGGTTTATACGGTTCCTAACGGCATGAGTGGAACAAAACACCAAGCAAAAGGCTTAGCCTTCCACCCTTGCCAATATATAGATGATTTCATTTTAAGCATTTATATAGTGTGATATAACCCAACAAAACTTCAGCATGAAGCAAGCATCTTCGATCTTCTCCTGCAACTAGCAATGCTATAAGAAGGGCTGAGCGAAGCGTACTCAGCCAAGCAACGGTTTGCATAGGTAGGGTGGTTAAACATGGTAATGGTTACAAGTACGAGGCTGACAGGAAGAACATGGGCATCGAGGCGAAACTATAGAGCGGAACTACTAGCAATAGGCAAAGATAGTAATGTTATCGGGGTTCGGTCATCTTGCCTGAAGTGTAGTCGTTCGGATCGTAAGAAGGGTCCTCGTGCTCAACCTCGTTGGTAACCTCGTGCTCGTACTCGTACTCGGTCTCAGCTTCCGGCTCTAAACAATACAATCACACAAGGCACAAATCAACAAGTTGCAATGCGCACTCGAAAATGATGGATGCATGATGGATGCACTAAGGCTGCACACGGAGCACGGAAAATAGCACTCAAGCAAATCACCTAAAAACAAGATAACAATAGGAGATTATGAAACTACACGGAAAATCAATCAAGTTTCATATAAGACTCGCTGAAATCGGAGCTACGGGCTAAAAGTTATGCCCGAAACAAGAAATTACAGCAACATAGCAACTTCGGAGCACTAGAAAAATAAGCTACAGCACTCAAACACCATGGCAAAGAGCATGAACATAAACTAGACATATCCTACAGCAAATAAGTCCAAAGGTGCACCCCCAAAGGAGCCACGGATCAATAGTAATAAGCTTGGACATATTGAACTTGACAATAAAATTCTGGCAGCAGAATTTTATTGAAACTTTGGAGCAAAAGTTAAACATGCTACAGCCACTTACATAAGCATGTGAGAACATGAATGGAAAGCCAACAATATATACTACAAGGAACAATCAAGATCCACCCCAAAACTATCATGGTTTGTCCTAGAGCAGCAAGCAAACATGGCATCGGAACGTTACAGATTTCAGACTTAGTGAAAAAACCACTAAGTCCTAAAACAGCAGTTTCATCATGGCATCTAAAAGAGCAAGTTTAAGTCACCTCGAAACTAAACATGGCAAGTGGTAAGCACCACATCAAAGTACACATGATGGTGATTCCGAAACACACAAGCATGCATCATGGAGATAAACACAACGATAGCAACGAGCTCAACAAGATGGCATTTCATAACAAGTGAAACAACATCACAGCCACATGGCACTTTGCAACGATGATAAACATGGCAAGAATAAATCTATCATGCAACCTATCACCAACAACATGTACAGCATGGCAAGACGAACACGTGGACATGTCATTTGCATCATTCGGACAAACGAGCTAAAAGTTATCACATGGCAAAGATGGCATAAAAACATCACATAGCAGCAAATATACCGGGATGCACTCTTGCAACGGGAAAACAAGCACCTAGATGATCTCTAACATGCATGACACAAAAAGATAAAACGTAGTGCTAATCACCACGAACGTCTAGACATGCTATTTGCGCGAAACGGACAAACACACAAAAAGTTAGAGCACTTTGAAAATAGCATCAGCAACTAATTCACAGGGACTTAGAGGAATAAAAGAGGCAACCTAGATCTGCAGAGAAGGTGGGCTCGGGCCCGGATCTGAAGACGGTGCGGCCCGGTTGGATGGAGTGGGCTGGGAGGCGGCGGAGGCGACTTCGGCCCGCGGAGGTGGTCCGGCTGGAAGGCGAGGCTGGCGAAGGCCAAGGCGGAGGCGCGGCCCGCGAAGCTTCTGGAGGCCCGGCGCGCGAAGGGGCCCAGGCGGACTCGGTTCCAGGAGGGGAGGAGAGGCGGCCCGTCGGATCTGCTGGGACCTGGGCCGCGGTCGACGCGCGCAGAGTGGGAGCGGCCCAGCTGGGGTTGGCTCGGGCCAGACGGCTCGCTGACCCAGGCGAACGTCGCTGGAGGCGGGAGGCTGGGCTTGGTGCAGGTGGGCCGCGCCCAGCGGCGGGCGGCTGGCGGAGACGGAGTGCGGGAGGCGGCGAAGGAGACCTGGGCCTCGGGCCCCGGCTGGATCGGCGCGCGACGAGAGGCGGTGGAGAGCCCAGGCGCCTGGCTGGAGAGGCCTGCAGACTCGCTGAGTCCGGTCGATCGGAGGGACGGGCCGCGGCGATGTGGTCCTGCGGGATCTGGCGGTCGATCCAGGAAGCCCAGCGCTCCTGGCTGGATCGGTCGGGCGGAGACGGCTGGACTCGAGGACGCTTCGGCGTTGACCCTGCGGGATCGAACGAAAACTGGTCGATCCAGGCGATGGAAACGGCGGCGGCTCGAGGCTCAATGTGGTAGCTCGAGGGGAACTAGCCAAGTGGCTGTGAGGGGGCTGGTGGATCTGAAAAAAATGAGGGGGAGAGAGGAGCTAGAGGTTAGGGATGCCCAAAATGGACATGGGGGGAGTTATATGTAGCAGATTTGCTAGGGTTAGGGTTTTTAGGTGTTTAGGAGCCCTCCGATCGCGATCCAACAGATCCGATCGCGGGGTGAGTTAGGATGGGCCTAGGGGATGTTAGTGCCACAAAGTGGAGGCACTTTGGACCCACACGAATAACTGTTGGGATAGCAAACGGAGTCCAAACGCGACGAGATTTGACAGGCGGGTTGCACACAACAAAAAAACAACGCACGACAAGTCTCGCGCCACACCGGCAACGTTACACGGCCAAAAAATAAAGTAGGCCTACGGGACGTCACGGACACGTGAGGGAGCTCTCGAACGCGAAACGGACAACGGGAAGGAACGCGCGAAACCGGATGCAAACGACAACACAAATGCAATGCGATGCACATGTCTACATGATATGAATGAATGCCACACACGCACACAACAAAATGACGAACCCGAAAGACAAGGAACCCGAAATGGAATAGATGAAGCCGGAGATATATTATATGCCCAAAAGGGAAAGTGTTACATCCGGGGCATTACAATCCAGCACCTAGCTCCAAATACTCTGAAGTAACTGACATTTCGCTTCTTGCAAGTAAGGAGTTCATAGGACCTTTTCTTCAGAAGCTTGTGAAGATAAACACAGTTGATGATATGGCATGCAGTATCAATAGCTTCAGGCCAGAACTTTCTTGGAGTCTTGTATTCATCGAGCATCGTTCGAGCCATCTCAATTAGGGTTCTGTTCTTGCGCTCTACGATGACATTCTACTGAGGTGTGTACGGAGCTGAATACTCATGAGTGATTCCCATTGTATCCAGATAAAGATCAAGGCCGATGTTCTTGAACTCAGTGCCATTGTCACTTCTGATATGCTTGATCTTGACGCCATAGTTGTTCATGGCACGGTTGGCGAAGCTGAAGAAATCTAGCACTTTACTCTTGTAGAGAATTATGTGCACCCATGTGTATCTTGAATAATCATCAACAATGACGAAGCCATAGAGACAAGCTGTGGTAGTGAACGTGGAGTAGTGAGTAGGGCCAAATAAGTCCATGTGAAGTAGCTCGAAGGGTTTGGATGTTGTCATGATTGTCTTTGAGGGATGCTTGGCCCTAGTCATCTTCCCAGCTTCATAGGCACCACATAGATGATCTTTCTTGAACTTGACGCCCTCGATGCCTATGGCGTGCTTCTTCTTAGCGAGAGTGTGCAAGTTCGTCATGCGGGCATGTCCTAGCCTCCGATGCCAGAGCCAGCACTCTGAAGCTTTTTCTAGAAGACATACGGCCATCTGCGGTCCAGGTGAGAAATCTACCATATACAGATCACCTTTTCTATATCCTTCAAATAGTAGAGACTTGTTAGATTCCATTAGTACAAGGCAACGAAATTTTCCAAATATCACAATCATGTTTAAGTCACAAAGCATTGAGACATACATTAAGTTGAAACCGAGGGATTCAACAAGCATGACTTTATCCATGTGCTGATCCCTTGAGATTGCAACTCCACCTAGACCCAACACTTTGCTTTTACCAGTATCAGCAAATGTGATGTGACTCTTGTTAGATGGACGTAAGGTTGAGTCCATAAGAAGACTTCAATCTCCAGTCATATGATTTGTGCATCCGCTGTCCATAATCCATTCTGAAGACTTTGGTGTCACTCCCTACAATGCAGTTAGGGGGATAGGCTTCACCAATAGTTAATGTGAAGCATAAACATTTGACGTACAAGTGGAATATGAAAGCTTAGATCCAAGTTAGGACTGATAAGAAGATTAGCAAGCGATTCATGAACAAAATGGATAGTAAGACCATTTGGGCATTTGATCTTGCGCCCTACAAGTTGTTTTAGGTCCCCAGCAATAGCATCAGACGCCTTTGATTTTCGGCTGGAGACCTTTCCCTGCAAGAGAAAGTCAGTTCTTCTTAACCACCCACATCTTCAGGGGTGGCTTAGAAGCAATTAGTCTACGAGCAGCATTTGAGAATTTTGGCTTTGGAGCCCTAGCAAATAGTCTTGCAGTAGGAGAATAATACTCATAAGAATAAGCAGAGAAGTTCTTTGTTTTGTGAATATAGCGGTTTGAGGAAACACGCTCATATTCATGGGTCTGAGTATAATTTCCCTGCAAAACATTGGCGTTAGGGTGACTCAGGTGAGTCCTTTGTCTGTATGAAGCCTTAGGACCATATGAAGACTTTGGTCCGGGGTTTGTCTTCTTCCCAGGTGGTGTCATGATGACATTTGCTGGAAGCGTCTCAAGACAACCTTTGGGAACCCAGATCTTCTTCATAGGTGGCCCGTTCCTGCACTTAGTACCAATATACCTGGCAAACACTTCACCATTCTGATTCTTAAACAGTTTATAGTTTGCATCAAAGGATTCATCAATGATAATTGGATTAGCACAAGTGAAGCCAGATAAGGTAGACGGATCCACTGAAGGTTCTTTTGCAGCAACCCATGTGGTTTTGGGGTACTGTTCAGGCTTCCAGTATGAACCATCAACATTCATTTTCCTCTCGAACCCTACACCCTCTTTCCTAGGGTTTTGGTTCAGTATCTGCTTTTTGAGGACATCACATAAAGTCTGATGCCCTTTGAGGCTTTTGTACATCCATGTTTCAAGCAAAGTCTTCAACCTAGCATTTTCATCAGCAATAGTAGTGGTATCCTTAGCAGAGGGGTTAGTTACCACATCAGCAGTTGAAGATATTGCAATAGTGGCAGCAGTAGAACATTCAGCAACAGATATAGCGTTATCATGCTCAATACATTTCAGACATGGTGGAATAAACTCTTCCTGAGAAGCACTGATTAGTTGAGCAAGTAATGAATCGCGCTCCTTCTGAAGATCTTCATAACACACTCTTAGCTTCTCATGATGAGATAAGAGAGTGTTATGATGACTTTGAAGCATGTCAAACTTGGTCTGAAGTCTCTGAAGACTCTCAACCAAGGTTTTCGACTGATCCATTTCTTCACCCAAAATATCATCGCTCTTACTAAGCATTTTTTGGGCTTTTTCCAAAGCTATTTGTTGTTTAGTGGCAAGGGAAGCAAGTTTGACATAGCTGGGTCCAAATTCATCACCAGATTCATCATCACTAGACTCAGATAGGTAGCATTCTGTTACCTTGGCACCTTTTGCCATAAGACATGGTGCTGAAGATGATGGTTCTGGATCGAAAGTCATCGTCTTGAGAGATTCTTTGAAATCCTCAAACTCGGGATCATCGCGAGTTCGATGACCTTCATAGACTTCAGAGAGACGGTCCCAGATAAGCTTCGCATGATCGAGATGCATGATATTCCTGAACTGATTTTGAGACAGACAGGAGCAGATGACGTCCTTCGCTGTGAGGTTGAGAAGAGTGAACTTGCAAATGTCATCAGCTTCTGCCATCTTGCACAGATCGGTAAGACCACTCTCAGTGACGGTCCACAGCTCACTGTTTATCGCCATGAGACGCTTCTTCATCATGGCCTTCCACTTGGGATACTCCTGACCGTCAAATATGGGGCAATGCATTGTCTTCATTCCTGTGGTCGACATAACTAAAACTCCAGGTGGTTAAACCGAATCACACAGAACAAGGGAGTACCTCGCTCTGATACCAATTGAAAGTGCAGTATATCGACTAGAGGGGGGGGTGAATAGGCGATTTTTATGGAATGCTTCAAAACATGGAAGTTTCGAAGACAAACAATAGTACCGATCCTATTTATATGCAGCGGAAGGTAGACTACACTAGACAAGCCATAGTCAAGTATTCAATGAAGTGAAAGCATGAAGACTAAAATTAGCTAGGCTGTAAGGATCAGGATGGAAGATTGAATGAAGCCAATCAGAACAGGTAGTCACACAGTGAAGTCAAACAGATAGGCAAGCAAGCAAAGACTTCACAATGAAAGACAGTAAATAAAGAGAAGGAAAGGATTGAACCAATAGCTCGGGGAAGACAGTGATTTGTTAGACTAGTTCCAGTTGCTGTGACAACTGTACGTCTGGTTAGGGAGGCTGAGATTTAACTCAGAAGACCGCGTCTTCACCTTGTTCCCCTTGAGCTAAGGACACCTAGTCCTCGCCAAATCACTCTGGTAAGTCTTCAAGGTAGACTTCCAAACCTTCACAGACTTCGTTCATGGGCAATCCACAATGACTCTTGGATGCTCAGAACGTGACACCTAACCGGCTGGAGGAAACACAGTCCTCAAGTGTAACAAGTCTTCAGGTCACGCAGACAGAAAGACTTCAGTGATGCCTAACACTCTTTGGCTCTGGGTGTCTGGGCTTTGTCCTCGCAAGGATCTCTCTCTCAAATGCTTCGGAGGTGGGTTGCTCTCAAACGACAAAAGCCGTGTAATAACTCTGAGCAGCCACCAATTTATGGTGTAGGGGGTGGGCTATTTATAGCCACTGGGCAACCCGACCTGATTTGTCCAAAGTGACCCTGGGTCACTAGGGAACTGACACGTGTTCCAACGGTCATATTTCAAACACACGGGGCAACTTTACTTGGGCTACAAGTAAAGCTGACTAATCCAGCTCTGGATAAGATTTGCTCTCATTGTCTTCGCTCGAAGACATAGGATTTGGTTGAGCATCACTTCAGTCACTCTGACTTTGTTCACTTGGACCCCACTTAACAGTACGGTGGTTCCTATGACTCAACAAAGAAGAAAAAGGAAACAACGGAACATCTAAGTCTTCATGCTCCATAGTCTTCACACAATGTCTTCTCATGTCATAGACTTCAATATGATTATCTTCAGATACCACCATTGTCGTCAATGTCTTCATACATTTTTAGGGGTCATCTCCGGTAGGTAAACCTAATTAATGAGGGACTACTACCTGTGTTATCCTGCAATTCTCACAAACACATTAGTCCCTCAACCAGGTTTGTCGTCAATACTCCAAAACCAACTAGGGGTGGCACTAGATGCACTTACAATCTGTATGGCACCATAGTGCGCAAGGCAGTCCCCTGACATCTTCATTACATCTTTGACTTCAAGTCGGAGCTGAGCTAAAGCAAGCCTTTCCGCTTTAAGTTGAGACTAAAGAAGTCGAACTGATTGAGGCAGCGAATGGACAGAGGTTGTCTCACACTTGCTGGTGAGTAGCTTCAACTCATTGTCTTCATCAAAACAGGACCTTGGGGTCATCTCGCTGTCCTCAAGATGGTTTGGCTCACTATCTTTCCTAAAGTTCTGCCTGGCATAAGAGATACGACTCTGAAAGAGAAACAAGGAGACACGTAACAGGTTTCACAATTATATAAGCAAATAAATGGATCTGTTCTGCATAAGGAACATGTTTTTACAACTACAATTTAAAACAGGTAGTTGTTGCAAACATCCAATCAGATGTAAACAACAGTGGAGGAAATGATGCCTATCCAAATCTATACTAGAACAAAGTTTGAAGGCTTGAGAAGGATGAACTTACATTACATGTTAACACGGGCTGGACAAAGCCCTTCTCCATGTTGATGGAAAGATAATTCAAAAATTTCCCCAAAGAAAAACTTTATAAGCGTTGCCATTATTCT
The DNA here is from genome assembly GCA_902687465.1 of Secale cereale. Classification (NCBI taxonomy): domain Eukaryota; kingdom Viridiplantae; phylum Streptophyta; class Magnoliopsida; order Poales; family Poaceae; genus Secale; species Secale cereale. Next base: position 514,256,453 of record LR738710.1, read on the forward strand.
ACATTTTCCAAAGAGTAAATATAGATCAAATAATATTGGAAGAAATAGAGGATAATGAAGCTCAAGTGCAGACTGATGATACATAATCAAATAGCAATTAATTAAGTACAGCATTACAAGGCAAAAGGTACTGGCAAGAGGAATGCAGACATCAACATGTGAAGTGGCATTGGCTTTATTCAACATTTTGGTAAGAGTAAATGTCGATATGATAATTTGGAGAAAGTGGAGGGCAGGGCAGATAAGATGCATAGTAATGCTCGACAATCAACTATCTTGCAATGCATGTACAGTAATACCACCACCGTCCGTTATTAGTTGTCGCTCCAATGGATGTATCTAGCACTATTAAGTTCTAAATACATCCAATTTATCAACAATTAATTCGATACAGAGGGAGTACATGACAACATGTACTTACATGAGCAATCCAAAACTTCATAACCATTGTGTTAATTCTACATTTATCTAAAAGTAAATATAGATCTTATAATTTCAAGCAAAGGGAGGATAAAGAAGCGAACATTTACAGTGATGCTACAGAATCAAACATAAATGAGTGTAAGTATGCTCACAAAGGGCAAAAGGTACTGACAAGAGCAATGCAGAGCCCAGTATTGTCGTGAGATCCTATGATCCTTTGAGCAAGGAGATTCATCTGAAATTAATTTTCATACAAGAGATAAGGTAAGCCACCTACATAAATTTAGGAGTTCAAATTTTGAATTGATATCATAGACAGTACCTGACGCTGGGCTATCAGCAGTTCTAATAGGGGTTTGGCCACTGGAGTAGGGGTAAAGTCTGTTACAGTTGGGCCTGTGTTTTCTGTGGCTGCTGATCTATCTGATTTAATAGATACCACTACCTTTTCCAAATACCTAGTTTGTACTCCTTGAGGATCTGCAATCACCCTCTTCCTTTTGGACATCTATTACGAAAGAACAACATTTGACTGGAAAAACATAGTATGACGACACATGGAATAGGTACAGAAAATGGATACGTATGGCATATACTCATATATGATGCTTAAACTAAGCAGATGGTGTAACAAAGTAGAAGTAATCCAAGAGGTCAGATGCAAAATATGTGCGACCAATACAACCTTTCCAAGTTAGAGCATGCACCTTGATGGGTGAATAAGATAGGCCATCCTCCACCATACCAAGTTTGTTAGCCAGTGGATTGTTCCGCAATATTCCTCTCGTGCGCCCATTCTCATATTCATTTTCACAATGTTCAATACCTGACATGCATGAAAACATAAAAACAAGTGAGAATATCTTTGTAATGCAAAAGTGATTCTAATCCAATACTTCCTCCCTATAAACCCCTTTGTGCTATCTCTGTAATTCTTCTAAGAGGTGCCATGCATGCTGTAATTTGGTGTGTGCATTATAATTTGGCCTATTACTCAAAATATGAGAGCTCCAGAAGTGATGATACTTCGCAGATGACAACTTCAACATATAGTAAAGAAGAACAAGTCGACCTAACCTGACAGATTCAAAACATATTAAGGGAGAATAACTCGACCTGACCAGTCGACCGCAAGAGAAGATGATCATCTTAAGGAAGAGCAAGCAAATTGAAGATATTACAAGTCTTTCTATACAATGTCGGTTGGCCACCCATGATGAACCAAAGCGCACAGAGAAATACTATTCCTTTCGATCTCTCCATATGTGGCTCACATGCATTTCGAAACTAAAGTAGGAACATTTAGCTGACCAATTAAACATCTCCCAGTTTTACTAATTTCAGCATAATATCAGATTTGAATTTGTACAACTAAGCTTGTTTAGCTCAATGGCTGGAGCAGTGCTATTAAGACACGAACCACATAGGCTAATCGTGGTCATCATAAAATGGGGAAACCATAAGCATGATGAGTATAGTGTTGACCGTGGCAGTGGGGTGGCAGATTTGAAGCTGCAAACCGCGCAAAGGGTAGTTAGCAACCGATACTTGCTTTGAAATAACAACTAAGATTTGGTATGGACAAGAAAGTACAATCAACAAGTGACAAAGAAATGCAATTCTGCTGTCTCTCTATATGTCGCGACATGCATTTGGAAACTCAAGTGGGACCTTTAGCTAACCAATTAAATGTGTCTGTTAACTAATATCAGTATCATATCACAATCATATTTGAACAACTAAGCTTTGGAATTTTGAGTGTTGTGTTGTTTAGCTTGAAGGGTGGAGTAATGCTAGTATGATAGAAAGCACCTACGCAGATTATAGTAGAGTAGATAAAAGGGGAAAACCCTAAGCATCAAGAGTAAAATCAGGAAAGTGGAACTAGCTGGACCAGTGGGTCGCACACATGCTTTTCAAAACGAATATAGGAACACTAGGTGACCAATTAAACGTTCTTTGTTTTAGTAATATGAGCATCATATCAGATTCGTATTTCAACACGTAAGCTTTGGCATGTTGTTTCACTTGATGGGTTGAGGTCTTGAGGAGCAGTGCTAGCACGACACGAAGCAGTGAAGCACCTACGATGATAGTAGTGAATATAAAGGGGGGAAACCATAAGCTTTACGAGTATAGTGACCGTGACATGGCGGATCTGAAGGTGCAAACCGGACAAAGCTACTTCGCAACCAATGTTTGCATTCAACTAGCCACTACGATTTGGTACGGACAATAAAAGTACAGTAAACAATTTAAGATTTATTTTCCAAGTGAGATCAATAACTTAAGAACATATGGAAGAGTACCATCTCTCTTACAACGCCGTGTAGGCCCCTGCAGATACGTTGAGGGTGCTGCGGGTGCGATGGCTGTCGGCGGCGGGGAAGAAAACTTTAGATGGCAGATGGCTGGGTTGGGGGATAAATCATGTTGCCATGGACAAGGCGGTCATACGAGAGGCAACGACAAAGTAGACGACGACGCCAATGAAGCGAGACAAAGCGATGAAAGGATCCTGGTCCGGCGCCATGGATGAGAGACGTCCATCTCTTGCAGTGGACGACGGGGTAGGGACAGCGACTCCGGCAAGTTGGAGGATGGGGTGGCAGACGGAGGAGGCTGGCCGCACTAGGGAGGTTGTCGTGGCGCCGACGGTGTATGAATGGGGAAATGGAGGGGGGGGGGATCTCAAACTTTGGGACGCGCTTGTCTGAAATGTGGCAAAGTTATGAACTTATCCCCCGTTTAAAATTTGGGACATGACGTCGGTTGGGGATAGGACAGTACTCTCGCATCTCCCAAATATTTGCCGGTAACGATTTCGGGCGAGGAGAGGGTGTTTTGCCGCCCATGGTTGGCGCCCACGATGTATGAACGGGGCTGACAGGTAGGGCGGTTGTGTCACGTCTGAGGGAAGTTACACATCTGCCCCTATTTTAAATATTAGCCTACATCGATTTCGGACGAGGAGAGTTTGTTTTGCCGCCCACCGTGGATGAATGGGGAAATGGAGGGAGAGACACATGTCTTTCGAACGAGCTTGAATCAAATGTGTTTTTCCGCCCACGTTTGGCGCCCACCGTGTCTGAATGGGCCCAGAGGCCGTCGTGTCACGTCTGATTGAAGTTACTAGTCTACCCCTATCGACAACAGTGTAAATCAGGTCGATAAGGATGTCAAGTGTCAGGGGTGGACAGTAATTTCCATCTTGCAAACACTTGCTTCGGGCAGGCCACAAATGATAGTGGGTGTTTAGCCGCTTCGTTCAAACCTTGGGAGAATTAGCATTCACGTTTGCCCTCGGCCCTGGCAACTAAATCCAAATCCAATTTTTATTCGATTACGAATATCCACAGACAATTCTACGTTTTGTTATTTATTTCCTCAAAACCCCAACAAAGATTTATTCCACCTTTATATATGATTATGATTTAGAAATGTCGTGATCTTCAAATTTAGTAGATTGGATACTTCTACTTCTCGAGCTTGTGTTGTATTCCCTCGAAGAGGAAAGGGAGATGCAGCACAGTAGTGTAAGTATTTCCCTCAGTTTTTGAGAACCAAGGTATCAATCCAGTAGGAGGCCACACGCGAGTCCTGATACGTCCATTTTGCATCATGCTTATAAGTTGATATTTATTGCATTATGGGCTGTTCATACATGTTTTGTCACAATACTTATGCCTTTTCTCTCTTATTTTACAAGGTTTACGTGAAGAGGGAGAATGCCGGCAGCTGGAATTCTGGGCTAGAAAAGGAGCAAACTCTGGAAAACTATTCTGCACAACTCCTAAAGCCCTAAAACTCCACAGAACATCGTTTCGGAAAATACAAAAAATATCTGGCGAAAGAAACCCACGAGAGGGGCCACCGGCTGTCCTCGAGGGTGGGGGGCGCGCCCCCCTTCCCAGGGCGCCCCCCCTTGCCTCGTGGGCCAGCCGGTAGGCCCCCGGTACCCATCGTCTCCTATATGAGGTGTTTTGACCTGGAAAAAATCATAAGGAGGCTTTCGGGACCAGACGCCACCGTCTCGAGGCGGAACCGAGGCGGAAACCAATCTAGGGCTCCGGCGGAGCTGTTCTACCAGAGATACTTCCCTCCGGGAGGGGGAAATCGTCACCGCCGTCATCACCAACAGCTCTCCCATCTTGGGGAGGGCTATCTTCATCAACATCTTCACCAGCACCACCTCCTCTCAAATCCTAGTTCATCTTTTGTATCCAATCTTTGTACCCAAACAGGTACCTGTGGGTTGCTAGTAGTGATGATTACTCCTTGTAGTTGATGCTAGTTGGTTTATTTGGTGGAAGATCATATGTTCAGATCCATTATGCATATTAATACCCCTGTGATCATGAACAATATTATGTCTTATGAGTAGTTACTTTGGTTCCTGAGGACATGGGAGAAGTCTTGCTATTAGTAGTCATGTGAATTTGGTCTTCGTTCGATATTTTGATGAGATGTATGTTGTCTCTCCTCTAGTGGTGTCATGTGAACGTCGACTACATGACACTTCACCATTATTTGGGCCTAGAGGAAGGCATTGCGAAGTAATAAGTAGATGATGGGTTGCTAGAGTGACAGAAGCTTAAACCCTAGTTTATGCATTGCTTCGTAAGGGGCTGATTTGGATCCATATGTTTCAGGCTATGGTTAGGTTTACCTTAATACTTATTTTGTAGTTGCGGATGCTTGCATTAGAGGTTAATCATAAGTGGGAGGCTTGTCCAAGTAAGGGCAGCACCCAAGCACCGGTCCATTCACATACCAAATTATCAAAGTACCGAACGTGAATCAGATGATCGTGATGAAAACTAGCTTGACGATAATTCCCATGTGTCCTCGGGAGCGCTTTCCTTTATATAAGAGTTTGTCCAGGCTTGTCCTTTGCTACAAAAAGGATTGGTCCACCTTGCTGCACCTTATTTACTTTTACCTTTTGTCACTTGCTACTAATTACCTTATCACAAAACTATCTGTTACCTATAATTTCAGTGCTTGCAGAAAATACCTTACTGAAAACTGCCTATCATTTCCTTCTGCTCCTCGTTGGGTTCGACACTCTTACTTATCTAAAGGACTACGATAGATCCCCTAAACTTATGGGTCATCAAGACTCTTTTCTGGCGCCGTTGCCGGGGAGTGAAGCGCCTTTGGTAAGGAAAAATTTATATAGTGTGCTGAAATTTATTGCCACTTGTTACTATGGCTCAAAATCCTTTGAGGGGCTTGTTCGAGGTATCTTCACCCCAAGCAGAAGAGCAAAGAGTTGCTCCTCAACCTACTGCACCTATTGAAAATGTTTGCTTTGAGATTCCTTCGGGTATGATAGAGAAATTGCTTGAAAACCCTTTTACAGGAGACGGAACACTGCATCCTGACTTACACCTAATCTATGTGGATGACGCTTATGGATTGTTTAAGCTTGCAGGTATGCCCGAGGATGTTATCAAGAAGAAGGTCTTCCCTTTATCTTTGAAGGGAGATGCATTGACATGGTTTAGGCTATGCGATGATATGGGATCATGGAATTATAATCGTCTGAAGTTGGAATTTCATCAGAAGTTCTACCCTATGCACCAGGTTCATCGTGATCGTAATTATATTTATAATTTATGGCCTCGTGAAGGAGAAATCATTGCTCAAGCTTGGGGGAGGCTTAAGTCAATGCTATATTCATGCCCCAATCATGAGCTCTCAAGAGAAATGATCATTCAAAAAATTTATGCTCGGCTTTCTCATAATAATCGCTCCATGCTCGATACTTCTTGCTCTGGCTCTTATATGATGAAGACTATTGACTTCAAATGGGATTTATTGGAAAGAATGAAACGCAACTCTGAAGATTGGGATCTCGAGGAAGGTAAGGAGTCTGGTATGACCCCTAAGATCGATTGTGTTAAAGCTTTTATGGATACCGATGTTTTCCGTGAGTTTAGCACTAAATATGGACTTGACTCTGAGATAGTATCTTCTTTGTGTGAATCCTTTGCTACTCATGTTGATCTCCCTAAGGAGAAGTGGTTTAAATACCATCCCCCTATTGAAGTAAAAGTAGTTGAACCTATTAAAGTTGAAGAAAAGATTATCACTTATAATGTTGATCCTGTTATACCTACCGCTTACATTGAGAAACCACCTTTCCTTGTTAGGATAAAGGATCATGCTCAAGCTTCAACTATAGTTTGTAAGAGTAATACTAGGACACCTACACCCTCTGAGCAGATTAAAGTTGAACCTAGTGTTGCTATGGTTAAAGATCTCTTGGTAGAAGATTTAGATGGACATGTTATTTACCTCCAAGAAGAATCTGCTAGAATAGCCAAACCCAATTCTAGGAATAAATATAAACCTGTTGTAGGCTTGCCTGTCATCTTTATCAATATAGGAGATCATTGCTATCATGGTTTATGTGACGTAGGTGCTAGTGCGAGTATTATCCCTCTTGATTTATATAACGAAATTATGCATGACATTGCACCTGTTGAGTTAGAAGGGATAGATGTTACTATTAAGCTTGCTAATGGAGATACTATTTCACCAGTTGGAATTGTTAGAGATATTGAAGTCTTGTGTGGGAAGGTTAAATACCCTGCTGATTTTCTTGTTCTTAGTTCCCCACAAGATGCATTCTGCCCCATTATATTTGGCAGACCCTTTTTGAATACCGTTAATGCCAAGATAGACTGCGTGAAAGATATTGTTACTGTTGGATTAGGGGATACGTCTCATGATTTTAACTTTGCTCAATTCCGTAGACAACCCCTTGAAAAGGCACCACCCAATAAGGATGAAATTATTGGTCTTGCTTCTATTGCCGTGCCACCTAATGATCCTTTAGAACAATACTTGCTAGACCATGAAAATGATATACATATGAATGAGAGAAGGGAGATAGATGAAATATTCCTTACACAGGGACCCATATTGAAAAACAACTTGCCTGTTGAAATCCTAGGGGATCCTCCTCCACCCAAGGGTGATCTCGTGTTTGAACTTAAACCTTTACCTGATAATCTTAAGTATGTTTATCTTGTTGAAAAGAAGATATATCCTATTATTATTAGTGCTAACCTTTCAGAGCAGGAAGAAGAAAAATTATTGAAAACTCTGAAGAAGCACCGTGCTGCTATTGGATATACTCTGGATGATCTTAAGGGCATTAGTCCCACTATATGCCAACACAAGATAAAATTGGAAGAAAATGCTAAACCAGTTATTGATCATCAGCGACGGTTAAATCCTAAGATGAAAGAAGTGGTAAGGAAGGAAATACTAAAGCTTCTAGAGGCATGTATTATCTATCTAGTTGCTGATAGCCAGTGGGTAAGTCTTGTCCATTGTGTTCCTAAGAAAGGAGGTATGACTGTCGTCCCTAATGATAAAGATGAATTGATTTCGCAAAGGATAGTTACAGGCTATAGGATGGTAACTGATTTCCGTAATTTAAATAAAGCTACTAAGAAAGATCATTACCCCTTGCCATTTATTGATCAAATGCTTGAAAGGTTATCCAAACATACTCATTTCTGCTTTCTAGATGGTTATTCTGGTTTCTCTCAAATACCTGTGTCAAAAGGGGATCAAGAAAAGAGCACTTTTACTTGTCCTTTCGGTACCTTTGCTTATAGACGTATGCCTTTTGATTTGTGTAATGCACCTGCTACCTTTCAAAGATGCATGATGGCTATATTCTCTAATTTTTGTGAAAAGATTGTTGAGGTATTCATGGATGATTTCACCGTTTACGGAACTTCTTTTGATGATTGCTTAAGCAACCTTGATCGAGTTTTGCAGAGATGTGAAGACACTAATCTGGTCTTGAATTGGGAGAAGTGCCACTTTATGGTTAATGAAGGCATTGTCTTGGGACATAAAATTTCTGAAAGAGGTATATAAGTTGACAAAGCTAAAGTTGATGCTATTGAAAAGATGCCATGCCCTAAGGATATCAAAGGTATACGAAGTTTCCTTAGCCATGGCGGGTTTTATAGGAGGTTCATAAAGGACTTCTCCAAAATCTCCAGGCCTCTGACTAATTTCTTACAAAAAGATATTCCTTTTTTCTTTGATGATGATTGTCTAGAAGCATTTGAAATACTTAAGAAAGCATTGATCTCTGCACCTATTGTCCAGCCTCCTGATTGGAATTTACCCATTGAGATTATGTGTGATGCTAGTGATTATGCTGTAGGAGCTGTTTTAGGGCAAGAGTTGATAAGAGATTGAATGTTATCCACTATGCTAGTAAAACTCTAGATAGTGCCCAAAGAAATAATGCCACTACTGAGAAAGAATTTCTAGCAGTTGTATTTGCTTGTGTAAGTTTAGACCCTATATCGTTGATTCTAAAGTAAATATTCACACTGATCATGCTGCTATCAAATACCTTATGGAAAAGAAAGATGCTAATCCTAGACTTATTAGATGGGTTCTCTTATTGCAAGAATTTTATTTGCATATTATTGATAGAAAGGGAGCTGAGAACCCCGTTGCAGATAACTTGTCTAGGTTAGAGAATATACTTGATGACCCACAACCTATTGATGATAGCTTTCCTAATGAACAATTAGCTGTCATAAATACTTCTCGTACTGCTCCATGGTATGCTGATTATGCTAATTATATTGTTGCTAAGTTTATACCTCCTAGCTTCACATACCAGCAAAAGAAAAAGTTCTTCTATGATTTGAAGCATTACTTCTGGGATGACCCACATCTTTATAAAGAAGGAGTAGATGGTATTATTAGACGTTGTGTACCTGAGCATGAACAGGAACAAATCCTACGCAAGTGCTACTCCGAAGCTTATGCAAGACACCATGCGGGAGATAGAACTGCACACTAGGTATTGCAATCCGGTTTTTATTGGCCTACTCTCTTCAAGGATGCCCGTAAGTTTGCCTTATCTTGTGATGGATGTCAAAGAATTGGTAATATTAGTAGACGTCAAGAAGTGCCTATGAATTATTCACTTGTTATTGAACCATTTGATGTTTGGGGCTTTGATTATATGGGACTATTTCCTGCCTCTAATGGGTACACACATATTTTAGTTGTTGTTGATTACGTTACTAAGTGGGTAGAAGCTATTCCAACTAGTAGTGCTGATCATAACACATCTATTAAGATGCTTAAAGAAGTTATATTTCCGAGGTTTGGAGTCCCTAGATATCTAATGACTGATGGTGGTTCACACTTTATTCATGGTGCTTTCCGTAAGATGCTTGCTAAGTATGATGTCAACCATAGAATTGCATCGCCTTATCACCCACAGACTAGTGGTCAAGTAGAACTTAGTAATAGGGAGTTGAAACTATTCTTGCAAAAGACAGTTAATAGGTCTAGAAATAATTGGTCCAAGAAATTTGATGATGCATTATGGGCCTATAGAACTGCATACAAAAATCCTATGGGTATGTCTCCATATAAGATGGTATATGGAAAAGCTTGTCACTTACCTCTTGAGCTAGAACAAAAGGCATATTGGGCTATTAAAGAGCTCAATTATTATTTCAAACTTGCCGGTGAAAAGAGGCTATTTGACATTAGCTGTCTTGATGAATGGAGAACCCAGGCCTACGAGAATGCGAAGCTATTTAAAGAAAAGGTTACAAGATGGCATGACAAGAGGATACAAAAGCGTGAGTATAACGTAGGGGATTATATCTTGCTATTCAACTCTCGTTTAAGATTTTTTGCAGGAAAACTTCTCTCCAAGTGGGAAGGACCTTACATTATCGAGGAGGTCTATAGTTCCGGTGCCATAAAAATCAACAACTTCAAAGGCACCAATCCGAAGGTGGTGAACGGTCAAAGAATCAAACATTATATCTCAGGTAATCCTATAAATGTTGAAACCAATGTTATTGAAACCGTAACCCCGGAGGAATACATAAGGGACACTTTCTAGAACGATTCAGCCTCCGAAAAGGAAGAGGTACGTGATACTGTAAGTAAACCGACTCCAAAACAGTTCTAAAGGCAATTTTTCTCCGTTTTGGAATTTAGAAAAATAGAAAAATAAACCACAGTCCGGAGGAGACACGAGGCCTCCACGAGGGTGGAGGGCGCGCCCCCCTTCCCAGGGCGCGCCCCCTGCCTCGTGGGCACCCCATGTGTCCCCTGGACTCCATTTTCATGTGGGTTACTCGTTTTGGTCGGTAAAAATTCATTATATATACTCCTAAAGGTTTTGACCTCTGTATCACGCAAAAATCCTCTGTTCTGGTTTCAAGCTGTTTTCTGTTAAGGTTTGTGAAGCCAGGCATCATGTCGTCTCCTTCCTCCAACAACGAAGGCAACGATGCTTGGCTAATGAAGATAGATCTAAAGAGGGAAGGACCCGAGGAGATCCACAAGGAGAAGAAGATCAAGATGGAGGTGGAAGATCCGGCTCCGGCAGCGGGAGAAGAAGACACCTCTAACACTACAAGAAAAACACTCATCAATGACCCTCCATTTTGGTCAAAGAATCGTCATTGGTATCTATTTACGACCTTTTTTGACCAAATTCAGAGGGTCAACAGTTGACCGTCAAGAACAAACAAACATGACCTTTTTAGTGTTTTGGTCAAGTATTCTTTGACCAAAAAAATTAGGTCATAAAATCTTTGACCATTTTTTTTGGTCACAGACATGTGTGCGTGAACCACGCAGGATCTGACATGGCATCAACCACATGGCTAAGGTGATGACATGGCGGCCATGATTGTGACTGAGAAATAAGGTCACAATTTTCCTAGCCTGGTCCAAATCAGATATCTAAATGGGCCAAGCCCAACACTTCAGCCATTTTTCCCATTGGGATTTCATTTTTTTGTGCCGCATTCATAAACCAATATTTGAGCCCACTAATAAATTTTTATCTAGGACGAGGACTTATTTTTCCACAGTTTTGATACACTAGGCATCGTAGATAACTCCAGCGAAAAATTCATTATGATAAATAGTTTCATTCATTTCAGCAATAGGCATCATGGCAGATACTTCACAAACATGCATCACATACAATAGTTCGGCATTCAACTCCACTACAAATCCAACAAGTGTTGGTACTGTACTACCAATACTTTTCACAAAGATGGAACCACGGTGGCTTCAATGGAACACATTAAAGAACACAAAATTGTATTTTTCACATGTAACAACAAATTGAAAAACCATCGCTTCGCCCATCTTCAACTGTCCCACTTCTTCTGGGTAGCTAGTTCTGGAATGAGGGACATCCTGACATTAAGAAGGATCACAAATGAGAAGAACATACAGACTAGAAGGGAGAAAAGAAGACACATGGAAATTTGAAAATGGAGCAATTGACTTGAAATAACATCAATAAATATGGCAGTGGGCATGCTTGTTCTAACATGCATACTGTAACAAGGAAACCAATGAAATTAAGGTTGATGGTACATCAAGCCAACAAAGGTGTCATGAGGCATTTTTTTCACAAGACAACAAGTCACTACAGGAAAAGGTTGGACACAATACATGCGACTTAACAACGGCTATCATGACAGTACAGAAGAGAAAATCAATCCTCTTTCAATTTTTATACATAGAAGTTGTGAGGTTAACACAAGCATTATTTCCAAATCATACAAATGCCAACCTGAAATAAAATTCCGATGTGAAACTATACATTTCTAGGTGCACATCAAGTATTATTTTGAGTTGACCACAACAAGTATTGACCAAGTTATTATAGCAAATAAGTATTCAGTATAGATTCAACTTTAGGTAACTCGTTAGCGATCGAGGAATCATAAAAAAAACTCATTGCTACTAGCATGATGCACCTGAGGCGAGGGAAAGAATTGTGGTACCTGTGAATGGCTCAGGTCTTCAAAAAAGTAAGGACAACACACCCTCCATGTTCCATATTGTTTGGTCCAAACATGGCAACAAGTAAATATGCAGGTTTCATCCGCACAAAATGATATTGCAAGATTAGCAAGTTGTAACATCAAAAGGTTGGTCAAGCTCTTGCCCACCAAAACTGCCATGTTGTCTCCTAGTTGTGAAAAGAACAGTGAGATGATTAACAACTCTAAAATCAGAACTTTGCATTTAACAGCTCTTGAAAATACCGATGTCACATTATTACAAACCAAGTAGAAGCATCATATCAAGCACAAAAAATTGTTGTTGTAATTTGCCGACAATTAAGAGGATTAACTCATCAAACTAAATATCTCAAAGAATAGCAATATGGGATAGGTTGTGGTTTACATGCCTATTATCAAATAAAGAAATGTCATTTGATGTGGTTAAATATGGTTCAATAGGGTTCGATTCACATACTGATGCAATAAATAGCGCTATACTCTGTAAGAATATGCTCCATAAAATGAAGCCATGTGCAGTTAGTTTAACCAGTGTTATGTTCTAAAAAAAGAGGGTAACTAAGGCAGGCATACATGCTAGGGAATAGCAAGTTACAGCCAAAATCATCGCCTTCCATTTATTTGCACCAACAAAATCATCAGATGTTCACAATTCAGATCAGACAAGGTAATTTGAAGCTCCCCACTGTTGCTGGCCCAACTAGACTCAGACTCCAGCATAACAACACATTTGAAATCTCTATTCAACATAAATAAATAAGAGCATAGTGCAAAGTCACAACATATATTATACTCCCTCTGTACCAAAATACATGTCGCTGGAGTAGCTGATGTTTAGCTACTCCAGCGACATGTATTTTGGTACAGAGGGAGTACAAAGCAAGCTAAATCCAGGGTTTGTGGTCAGTGGCGTAAATACCTGCACATAGAGGCTGGAGTATTTGAAGTAGATGTACTTGCTACAGAAATAAAATGAGTTGCCAAGGGGTAGGTGATGATGGAAGGATGCCGCCACCAAGCGCCTACAAGAATTTGATGATGAGCGACGGATCAGGCAACATACAGATAATAACATGTAAATCTACTTAATGCGCAAACACACAACAATCCAATTAAGCAGGTGCAGAGCACAAATAAAATCAATGATAATAATTTTAGCTCATGACCAATTCTAGAAATTATAGTTAAGCATTTGTTTCTAACAATAGAGACCATGCCAATAACCAGTACAAGTTTGTGCACAGTATAGTGCCTAAATCGTAAATAATAGCCTACACAAACCCAGCCATAGCATAATCATAAGTCATGTATTAATAGGAGCACTAAACAGTAGCCTCAGTTAGGAGAAGCATTGCAACCATAGCAAACATAGGGGTGGTTAAACATCATTAAACACGTTAAAAAAACAAGAGCGTCTAACCTAACTAGAACCACATCACATGGAGCTGGGAACTGTGTGTCTTACTTGCGCCTGAGTCAAAGAAGACACTTCCACCAGCGCCCCGGGAGACCAATAGAGCCACCAACTGCAGCAACCGCTAACAGCACCGCCACCATAGGCCGATGTGAAGACCATGAAATCAGCCCCCAGCGCGAAGCCACAGGCGCGGGACACGGGTCAGAGGAGTCGTCGATGGAGGCTCATGTGGAGGATGACGATGTACTCCCTCGTGATGATCTCCTTCTTCGTCGGCTCTAGGTCAGCACCTCCTCCTGCTGTTACCTACGCATCGACACAGACAACCCGTAAAACAACCGAGAAAAAATAGAGGCAAAAGGGAGGGAGGGAGGCCGATGTGGAGCTTGCCATGGATCTTGAAGGCCATCTCGAAGTCGATGGCGACGGTATGCAGCTGCAAGCCGAGCCGATGGGGCAAGAGGAGGAAGTCTTCGGGTGAGGAAGTCGAGATCTGAGGCGACAGCAGTGGGATTGGGTTCCTGGGATGGGGTGGATTCGTCGACATGGCCGGAGTCGCGAGGTGGGACGGGAAGAGAAGTCGTAGGAGGAGGGTTATCGGAGGAAGAACTGGGAGAAGGAGTCGAGGGGCTTGGAGGGAAGAAGGTGGTGGCTGGGGTAGAGGAAGAAGAGGGAGACGAATGTGGGAGGAGTTTATGTATGTGGGCTGTGAACCCTAGTGGGTTTGGTGGGCTGCCCTAGTGGGAACCCTAGTGAGTTTGGTGGGCTGCCCATCATCGTAGATCTACCCCTAGAAAAACAACATAAATATTCTTCTAAAAAGACAATGTAGATCTACCCCTAAAAAGATATATAAATTTTCCTAAAACTGAATATATGCATGCAGAATTAGCAGGGTATTTTGCCTACTGTCGGTGACACTCGACAACGGACAAAAAGAGCAAACGTTCCTCGGCCTAGGTTGGACTGGTAAAGTCATGTCGAATGTTTTTTGTTAAATGCAATGCCTGACAACCTTTTGACGAATGACATAAATTTGGTACTTGAAAGAGAGGTGCATGGACGGATGGACAGTGAGAAAACGACAAAAATTGATTTACCAATTGATTTTTTAACCACTCACAAACTTTATGTACAACAAAAAGAGGATGCGTTGGCCAATCCGCGAAGCACTGTCTCATTGCGTCACTCAACCCATTACCGCTCTTGAACGCACCGATGATGAACTCATGGGTATCGTTATTTGGATGGAATAATCTAGGTAAACCTCATAATTTTTTAGAAAATGTATGAAACAATTTTGAATACTCGAAAAATTTAAAAGGTGTAGAAATTTAAAAAATGTATCTATTCTATCTCTTCTCCATAATATTAAAAAGAACCCAAGATTTCATCTTTTACTCAGTTTTCTTCCCACCGCCCCCTCGTCCAAGTGACCTAATAAACCAAATCAATCTAAACAAACTTGGACGTGTATGACATCTTTGGTAACCCAATAAATAACAAATAAATTGACTGACCAAAAGATAATAAATATAAGTTAATCTTTTATATTTGGCAACCCAATAAATTGAATTAATCATGGGCAAATAGCTATTTTATTAGTTTAAGAAATAGCTGGAAAGTATATACTTTATAACCCCTTTACTGTGATATACTGTATAAGCTTATTTTGTCTATTTGATTTGCATCAAGATTTGTCAAGCACAATCCCCTTTACTATGTCATATTTGGCGCTCATGTGATATGTGGGTCCCATCAGTCAACTAGGATACATTACTGCACTTGGACTTTGCAGTCCGAACACATTGGCGCAATTAACAAGTAGGAATGCCACATAGACAAAATTGTTGATGTGTCATCCAGTCACCCCCACCCACATGATTACGACCTTGTAATATGGTCATGAGGAGTATTGAATAAGATCATAAGCAGTGCTACTGAGCTTAATGACCATTTTGTGCAATGAGATTATGACCTTATGGGCACAATGGTCATGATATTATGGAGTTTGGACCCCCGTCGACTCTTGATGACCTATTTCTGAATTTTGGTCATAGATCTATGACCAATTGGACCACCGTCACTATTTTTTGTCACAAACGAGCGTTTTTTTTGTAGTGTAAATCCCTTCCTAATCTCTTTACCTCAACTGAGCTAGAAGCTTTAAGGATGATTAAGTTAGCTCAGATTCGAAACAAGCATCTCACAAGTGAAAATCTTTTGTTGAAGGATTACATAGCTGCTCTCAAAGGTATTATCCGCAAGCTGGAAGATCTCCTACGCTCGATATATGACGATCCCCCGTCACTACTTGCAACTCCATCATCACCACCCCCGAAGAAGGAGACATAATCATATGGGTATGGGCACTCCCCTTGGCAACTGCCAAGCTTGGCGGAGTGACCCCGGTATCGTATCACCATCACTCCTATCTTTACCATTTTACTTAGTTCGATCCTTTTGGTAGTATCTTGATCTAGTAGAATAAAATTAGCACGATCTAGTTGTGAGCTTTTGCTTTGTGAGCTTTATCCTTTGTAATCGAGTCCGTGAGCTATATAATAAAGATTAGTGTTGAGTCAAGGGCTTCATTTCCTCTCTTGGGTCATGATAAAAAGAAAGAAAACATAAAGAGTACCAAAGAGATCATATAAATCTTATGGGAAGTAATGACTTCACATACAAGAGTATGATAAATAAAAGTTGTTGGGAGGTGACAAACATAGTTTTGGTCATCGTTGCAATTAATAGGAAGTAATAAAAGAGGAGAGGCTTCACATACAAATATACTATCTTGGACATCTTTTATAGTTGTGAGCACTCATTAAAGTATGACATGCTAAAGAGTTGATGTTGGACAAGGAAGACAACATAATGGGTTATGTCTTCTTATAACCGAAATAAAGTATATTGTCATGGATCATCCAAAATGTTGAGCTTGCCTTTCCCCCTCATGCTAGCCAAAACTCCTCACACTAAGTAGAGATACTACTTGTGCTTCCATATATCCTTAAACCGAGTTTTCCATGAGAGTCCACCATACCTACCTATGGATTGAGAAAGATCCTTCCAAGTAAGTGGTCATGTTGCAAATCCGCTAAAATATGTATGATTTATTAGTGTGGGAGAAATTAGCTTTATACGATCTTGTGATATGGAAGTAATAAATGCAACGGACTGCATAATAAAGGTCCTTATCACAAGTGGCAATATAAAGCGAAGTTCTTCTATGCTAAGACTTTGTGCATCTAACCATAAAAACACATGACAACCTCTGCTTCCCTGTGCGAAGGGCCTATCTATTATTCCTGTCTTATAAGTGTCAAGGTGAGACCCACCTTTACTTTTTACATTTTATCCTTTGGCAAGCACATTGTGTTGGAAAGATCCAGACATATATACCCACTTGGATGTAAGTTTTCATGATCTATTACTGTTGACATTACCCTTGAGGTAAAAGGTTGGGAGGCAACACCATAAGCCTCTATCTTTCTCTATGTCCGATTAAAACTCCATAAACATAAGTATTGCGTGAGTGTGAGCAATTGTGAAAGACTATATGATAGTTGAGTATGTAGGCTTGCTGAAAAGCTCTTATATTGACTCTTTCCGATATACGATAAATTGCAATTGCTTCAATGACCGAGACCAAAGTTTGTTAGTTTCCAATGAAGTTTATGATGCATACTTGATATTGTGGATGAATTGTTACTTTAGCATAAGAATCATATGACTATATTTACTTAAGTTGCTGTTATGAGAATTATGATGATGCCCTCATGTCAGTATTTTGTTTTTATCGACACCTCTATCTCTAAACATGTGGACATATTTTTCGTTATCGGCTTTTGCTTGAGGATAAGCGAGGTCTAAGCTTGGGGGAGTTGATACGTCCATTTTGCATCATGCTTATAAGTTGATATTTATCACATTATTGGTTGTTCATACATGTTTTGTCACAATACTTATGCCTTTTCTCTCTTATTTTACAAGGTTTACATGAAGAGGGAGAATGCTGGCAGCTGGAATTCTAGGCTGGAAAACAAGCAAACTCTGGAAACCTATTCTGCACAACTCCAAAAGCCCTGAAACTCCACAGAACATCGTTTCGGAAAAATACAAAAAATATCTGGCGAAAGAAACCCACTAGAGGGGCCACCCGCTGTCCTCGAGGGTGGGGGTCGAGCCCCCCTTCCCAAGGCGCGCCCCCTGCCTCGTGGGCCAGCCGGCAGGCCCCCGGTGCCCATCTTCTCCTATATGAGGTGTTTTGACCTGGAAAAAAATTATAAGGAGGCTTTTGGGACCACACGCCACCGTCTCGAGGCGGAAACCAATCTAGGGCTCCAGCAGAGCTGTTCTGTCGGGGATATTTCCCTCCGGGAGGGGGAAATCGTCACCGCTGTCATCAACAACAACTCTCCCATTTTGGGGAGGGCTATCTTCATCAACATCTTCACCAGCACCATCTCCTCCCAAACCCTAGTTCATCTCTTGTATCCAATCTTTGTACCCAAACCTCAGATTGGTACCTGTGGGTTGCTAGTAGTATTGATTACTCCTGGTAGTTGATGCTAGTTGGTTTATTTGGTGGAAGATCATATGTTTAGATCCATTATTCATATTAATATCCCTCTGAT
Source organism: Secale cereale (assembly GCA_902687465.1). Classification (NCBI taxonomy): domain Eukaryota; kingdom Viridiplantae; phylum Streptophyta; class Magnoliopsida; order Poales; family Poaceae; genus Secale; species Secale cereale. The sequence continues at coordinate 514,274,785 of LR738710.1, forward strand.
GATGAACAATATTATGTCTTGTGAGTAGTTACTTTGGTTCCTGAGGACATGGGAGAAGTCTTGCTATTAGTAGTCATGTGAATTTGGTCTTCGTTCGATATTTTGATGCGATGTATGTTGTCTCTCCTCTAGTGGTGTCATGTGAACGTCGACTACATGACACTTCACCATTATTTGGGCCTAGATGAAGGAATTGGGAAGTACTAAGTAGATGATGGGTTGCTAGAGTGACAGAATCTTAAACCCTAGTTTATGCGTTGCTTCGTAAGGGGCAGATTTGGATCCATATGTTTCAGGATATGGTTAGGTTTACCTTAATACTTTTTTTGTAGTTTCGGATGCTTGCATTAGAGGTTAATCATAAGTGGGAGGCTTGTCCAAGTAAGGGCAGCACCCAAGCACCGGTCCACCCACGTACCAAATTATCAAAGTACCGAACGCGAATCAGATGACCGTGATGAAAATTAGCTTGACGATAATTCCCATGTGTCCTCGGGAGGGCTTTACTTTATGTAAGAGTTTGTCCTGGCTTGTCCTTTGCTACAAAAAGGATTGGGCCACCTTGCTGCACCTTATTTACTTTTACCTTTTGTCACTTGCTACCAATTACCTTATCACAAAACTAGCTGTTACCTATAATTTCAGTGCTTGCAGAAAATACCTTACTAAAAACTGCCTATCATTTCCTTCTGCTCCTCGTTGGGTTCGACACTCTTACTTATCGAAAGGACTACGATAGATCCCCTAAACTTGTGGGTCATCAAGTCCCTCGCACCTACACAAACCAATAAGAACTTCGCAGCCAACGCGATAAGGGGTTGTCAATCCCTTTACGATCACTTACGAAAGTGAGATCTGATAGAGATGATAGTTTATATTTTTGGTATTTTTGTTTATAAGAACAGAAAGTAAAAGCGGAAAAAGTAAAGTAGATGTAGATTGATATGTTGAGAATAGACCCGGGGGCCATAGTGTTCTCTGGTGGCTTCTCTCATGATAGCGTTACTCTACGGCGGGTAAACAAATTACTGTCGAGCAATTGATAGAAAAGCGAATAATTATGATACTATCTAGGCATGATCATTGTATATAGGCATCACGTCCGAGACAAGTAGACCGACTCCTGCCTGCATCTACTACTATTACTCCACACATTGACCGCTATCCGGCATGCATCTAGTGTATTGAGTTCATAAGAACAGAGTAATGCCTTAATCAAGATGACATGATGTAGAGGGATAAACTCAAGCAATATGATGTAAACCCCATCTTTTTATCCTCGATGGCAACAATACAATACGTGCATTGCTGCCCCTACTATCACTGGGAAAGGACACCGCAAGATTGAACCCAAAGCCAAGCACTTCTCCCATTGCAAGAACTATGGATCTAGTAGGCCAAACCAAATCAATAATTCGAACAGACTTGCAAGGATATTATGAGCACACATAAAGAGTTCAGAGAAGAACCAAATATTTCTTAGAGATAATCTTGATCATAAATTCACAATTCATCGGATCTCGACAAACACACCGCAAAAATAGATTACATCGAATAGATCTCCTCGAAGACCGAGGAGAACTTTGTATTGAGATCTAGAGAGAGAGAAGAAGCCATCTAGATACTAGCTATGGACGTGAAGGTCTGTGGTAAACTACTCACAACTCATGGTGAGGGCGATGATGATGATGTAGAAGCACACCGTGATGGATCCCCCCTCCGGCGGAGCTCCGGAACAGGCTCCAAGATGGGATCTCACGGGAACAAAAGGTTACGACAGTGGAATTAGGGTTTTCTCTCTGTTGCTGATGGTTTCGGGTAGGGGTGGCAACGGGGCCCCATACCCGTCAAACCCATGGGGATTTCATCTATTAGGGGGTGGGGATGGGCGAAAAATATCCCCATGGGGATATTTACCAAACTAATTTATTCCCCATTGTACCTGGGGACGATATCCTATTCCCCAGACCCAATACCCATCGGGGACCCGGTTAGTAACTGTGACACTGCGGTCAACCTTAAAATATTCACAAACAAACTTGCGAAAACAAAAAAAGCTCTAGAAAATAACATTAAACCTATCTCACGTCCTCATCTTAGCTGCCACCATGACTAAGAAGTTAGTACGACCTAGATATGCATTAGCAGGACAAGGACACCACCATTTATGTATGTTGATTATAGGGTGTCATATTATGTATATGAGTAGTTGTTTATGGGGATGGGGACCCTAATGGGGCCCCGTTCCCAAGTGGGGCATGGGTATGGGGAAATTTCATCCCCAGTCATGTAAATGGGGATGGGGATGGGATGATAGGGAATAGATGGGGATGGGGATGTTGTAGGTATCCCCATAGGGGATTGCCCCCATTGCCATCCCTAGTTTCGGGGTACGTAGGCTTATATAGGAGGAAGGAGGGCACCGAGGGACGCTCGAGGGGCCCACGAGGCAGGGGGCGCGCCCTGGGAAGGGGGCGCGCCCCCACCCTCGTGGGCACCTCGTGGCTCCCCTCCCGTGGTTCTCAAGTCTCCCGTGCGTGATTTTCTTCAAAAATATCTCTCCCGAAGGTTTCATTCCGTTTGGACTCCGTTTGATATTCCTTTTCTGCAAAACCCTGAAACAGGCCAAAAAACAGCAATATGGACTAGGCCTTTGGGTTAGTAGGTTAGTCCCGAAAATGATATAAAAGTGTATGACAAAGCCCATTAAACATCCAAGACATTATAAATAATAGCATGGAACAATAAAAAATTATAGATATGTTGGAGACGTATCAGATACACTTTGAGTCAAATAGTTATTTCATCCAATACAATATGTTCACACGAAAAACAGTTCACCCTATGTCAATCATACAAGTACTGAGGATTACCTCGCCTAAAAAATTCGGATCATTACAACACATGGAGAACATAGGGGGTCTTACAACATAATCCATTCAGAGACATGACACAACATGCAAGTACAATAATCTAATGACAATTTCAACTGCTATCTAAAGAAGAACTAGGATTACCCTGGGCTTAAGATAGCAGAAGCAGCAGGACCTCCTCCGTCTTCAAATGCAACATTCTTACTTCCTCCAATTCTTGGGTTGCTTGCATAATGCGTGCAACTAATTGCATAATTTCCAGCTTCAAGATCGAGATTACCTCATTCATGGCAGCCACACCATCTCTTTCTGCCTCTAGTAGAGCTTCAAGAACTATAATATCTGTGCTCAGACTGCTCTCCGGCGGTGTTGTCTTTGAACTGCTACCATCAAGTAACATGGATGGCGCACTGCTTCCACAAATAGATTCTGGGGTTGTACATTGTGTCCTAGTGTGAGCGGCATCCTGAAAGGTTTCCGCTGGACATAAGTAAGAGATAGTTATCGCATGATCCAGGCAGTAAGCTTACATGGTAAACGACATACGAATTATTGTCGAGCATGGCAAGCTATATTTAAATGGTTCGAAGCAGCATCAGCCGAAAAGAAATTAAAATGGTAAGATGAAAACTTGAAAGGGAGTGTACCACCGCTATATTTAAATTGCCAAGGCATCTAAGCACTTGAAATAATCTGAGAAAGCACTTAACAGTGTGGCCACATAAAAACTACGAAGACAATCTTGTGATGAAGTTTAGAGGAAAAGTTAAGGACTCAAATGAACTAGGCATGCATTTCTTTACGATAGTACAGCAGGCAGTGCTGACATATTGGCCAACTCAGGTATAGCGTAACAAGTAACAAACAAGCATTCGAATCAAGCAATACAGCAAAGCAGACAACTAAACTATTTGTTATTCTGTAGGATTACAGGTTGAGGGCACAAGCCAAGAAAGAAGCCCACACACATTACATTTCACATGTACTAAAACACACTGGCTTACCATATGTTGCTGTGAAGCCTCACTGCTGTTGCAATGTTCTTTGAAGATATCGTCAGCATCCCATGGTTGCAAATCTACTTGTTGTAGTTTATTTTGCACCCTCTATTTAGGTAAAATTAATTTTAATCACATGTAATGGTTCGAATTGATCATCAATGGTTCATCTAAACTAATGAAAGAAGGGTGTGTGCATACACGACAATATATCTGCTTCCCTCTATTTTTATGCTTGTTCGAGGTGCCAGCCCCAAAAGAACAAATATTTTGCTTGATGGGGTTGGCAGCTCCATAATTAATAGAAGCAACAAATTAGTCATGCAACCTGGGAAGATCAAGAACACACAAAAAAGTAATGAACAGAGGCTCGTAGGAGTGATGTAATAGCTAGCATCAGAAAATGTAGGGTAAAACGAACAAAAACCAGCGGAACCACATGCTAGTTTGCTGATGTGTAATTAAGCATAGAGAACATGAAACAGTTTGATGGAACCAACAGGTGGCATCAGAACAACACCATTATCATAAATATAGCATGCAAGAAGTAAAATAGTAGGCAGTGATATCTAGGAAGTACAATAATACTTAGGACAAAACTAAAGCATATTAACTATATGTGCACTGGTATGTAATTTAGCACATGTAACATGTTCACTACTAGAAGTATGGCCCTACAGGTGCAAGCAGAATAACGCGTCTCGTGAAAAACTGAATGATGCCCTGAAGAAATTCAAAGGTGCGGTGCTTGTGCTAAGAAAGTGAACGTAGGCGCCGGCCGGTGGATAATAGTACCTAATTCTCGGCGGCGTATGGGTATCGTTGGCATACTTGATAGCTAAGGATCATCGATGGCGCTCGTCTTGCGGTTGAGTTTGGGCCGACTGTCGCCGTTGTCGGCGTCCTGGGAACCAGGGTACCCAGACCTGCCTGTCTGCGGGCCGCGAGGCGCTCCTACAAGCGGCCTGGTATGGCCCAGCTGATCGACCAGCTACGCAAGACCCTCGCGAGGGGCCAGGCCTCGCGAGGAGAATGACACCAAGATCCCCTCGGGAGCGGCCTCGGCAAGGCGTTCCGAAGGGGCGGAGAATCCAAGGCCGAGCCTGCCTCAGGAGGAGGCAGTGAGGTCAGCAGTGACGCACCGCGCCACCGAGTGCCAGTCCCCGCCATCGGCACAGTTGCCATTTCGGTGCAAAGGAGACAGCGCAGCCATTGGTTCCCAAGAAGAGGGGCAAAGGTTTCCTCTTTGGTGCAACAAGACCGAAGACCGCAAGGACGATAAGGAGGATGTCACCGTCGAGCCCACCACCGTGTCACTGCCTGATCCTTTTGCAGGCAGAGACTGGTTTTGTCAGGGTAGGAATGTCCTTGTGTTTCAGCTCAAATATGGCCGTTGTGGAATCCCTTCCCGCCTAAACATTTCGGGGGAAGAGGACCGTGGCCGCCTATATAAGTAGCTAGGACCTCCACTGCAAAGGAGAAAGACACACACACTCGACCACCACACAAGGAGCAAGAACACTAGCCTCCTGACCCTCCTGAGCTCAGGAACCCTTGTACCAGTTCATACTCTAGCTCACCCGGAGCCAATCCACCAAAGCAGGAAGTAGGGTATTACACCTCGCGGTGGCCCGAACCTGGATAAACTCTTGTGTGTTTGTTTGTTGTTTGCTTGAATCCTTCCACCGAGACGAGAGCGAGGCGCTAGGTAGACGTGAGTGGGAGAGATCTTCATTCACGCCCCTGCATTCAAACTTAACGGGTTTTGGGGAGCCCTGAATCCGACATTTGGCGCACCAGGTAGGGGGCGTGTATAAATCTCGCCACTCCGACGACCTCGTCACGTTCTCGTCACCGAACCTGCTCCACAGCCATGGTGCACACACGCCGAGCTCGTGCAGCCCGCCGCGCTGCGAACGTCGCTTAAACGGCGCCCGCGGGCAACGGCGCACTGCTCCGCCCCAACTTGCCGGTCGCCAACACCGCCACCAACCCGGCTGTCCACGAGCAGTAGGACTCCTCGTTGTCGCTGTCCATGCGGCGGGATGGCCGCACGGCAACACCTTCACCCTCGCCAGCCGCAGCGTTGTCCTCACTGGTCCGCCGCGGGCCGGTTTACCAGCAGCTCGCGCTACTGATGGCACGGGAGCTCTTGCGCTACCGCCCAGCAGAAGATCTCTACGACGAGTGGCTCCACCGCATCACCGAGCTCGTCAACGCAGCTGGGGAAGCGCGTGCACCAACGCATTCTTCGCGTCCTTCATCGCCACCGGCGGCGAACGTGGGCCGTGGGATCCCGCCTCCGCCTCACCCTCACCACGCCGGCCAGGAGGGCCGGCGCGAGGCCCCTCGACGTGAATAATCCCGCAGAGCCCACGCACGCGACGAGGAGAGTTGCCAGGTGATCTCGCACCCACATGCAGGGGCTCGTGGCCCCCCTGGCCCACAACGCCCAGACCGCGCACCACAGGAGGTGGTGCCGCCAGCACCTCAAAAACCAGCGTCGCAGGTGCACGGGGCGCCTGTGATCATGAGCGTACGCGAGTGTGGCGCCCTAGCTCCCGAGCTACGGCGCCTCGTCTGGCCCGACAAGTTCAAGCAGGACCTGCGTTCGTGCTACGACGGCACCACTGACCCCACGGAGTTCCCCCAACACTACGAGCTGAGCATCGAGGCGGCCAACGGCACTGAGCAGGTCATGGCGAACTGGTTCCCCATGGCTCTGAAGGACGAGGCGCGCTCCTAGCTCCTGAACCTCCCGGTGGGATACATCTCCTCCTGGGGAGAGCTTCGCGAGCGCTTCATCGCCAACTTCCAAGGCACCCGTGACTGAGCCCAGGCAGCTGCAGACCTGTGTCGCGTGAAGCAGCAGCCGGGAGAAACCCTGCAAACGTACATCCAATGCTTCAACACCATGCGTCTCCGTATCCCAGGGTCTCAGACGAGGCCATCATCTCTGCGTTCTCCGATGGTGTCCGCGACGTGAGGCTGAGGGAGAAGCTCGCCATCCACGAAGACCTGTGCACAACCCTCGAGATGTTCAAGCTCACGGCAAAGTGCGCTAGGGCGGAGGAAGGCTGCCTCTCCCTTCAGGAGCTGCCTGAGGTGGAGGCAGACAACAAGAAGACCAAGGCCAAGGAGTCGAAGCGCAAGGGACCCGCCGTGCTGGCTGCTAAGCCAGAAGTGAAGCGTGGCTGCGTCTATGATGGCCTCCCCAGAGACAACCGACCGTACCGCGTCTTCCACAATGTCCACAACCACAACACCAACGATTGCCAGGAACTCAGGGCGATGCGCGGCGGGCGCGTCGGGCAGCGCCCTGAGCACGACAACTGCGGCTACGGCCGTGGAGGAGGTCGAGGAGGAGGACGTTGGGACGACAGGAACTCGCACCAAGGGTGGCGTGAGCAGCCTCGTGAAGACCACTAGCAGGAGCAGCCTCGTGACGCCCCGTGGCGTGACCAACCTCGTGAGGGTCGCCCTCAGGTCCACGGAGGCCTGCCTCTGCTACCACCACCGCCAAGGAGGAACGATGACGATCGCTAGGGAGACGGGGCAGGGGGCTTCCAAGAACCGCGTGCAGTCGCGTACATTCTGGGAGGAGCTCATACCCCGGCTTCTCACCGCATCTACAAGCAGTTCGCCCGTGAGGTGAACGCGGCGCTTCCCAGGCCTGACGCCGCGCGCAACCTCAGGTGGACCAAGCAAGTCATCACCTTCGACCCCAAAGACCAGCTCAAGTGTACTGCGGCCCCAGGCGCACTCCCGATGCTCTGCACCCCGACCATCAGCAATGTCCTCGTGACCAAGACCCTCATCGACAGTGGGGCAGGGCCCAACGTCCTCTCCGTCCAGACCTTCGAGACACTCCAGGTTCCCTACGATCAGCCCCACCCCACCAAGCCATTCTACGGAGACACAGATGGCTCCACGCTCCCGATGGGGCAAGTCCGCCTACTCGTCACCTTTGGAGACCGCGCCAACTACCACACCGAGCTCATCGACTTCGACATCGCCAACATCCACCTCCCGTACAATGCCATCCTGGGGTATCCTTCCCTTGCCATGTTCATGGAGGCTACCCATCACGACTACAACGTCCTCAAGATGCCCGGAAGCGGCGGAGTCATCACGATCGCCTCCAACGAGAAGGAAGCGGTGCGTTGCCTGGAGCGTGCCTACCAGACCGCGACGGTTGAATACCCCGGCGAAGATGAAGCCGTGCTCGCCCTGCAGGCCGCCCCCCAAGAAGAAGAAGAACCTACCCATTAACGGACCTCAGGACACGGGGACTCCAGACGACCTGGCCTTAGGACTCGCGCCTGCTGACGAGGCGCCTTCCACCCTCGCACAGGGAGGCGCGCTCGATGCCCCTCTCGTGACAGGCTCGGGGGTTCTCCTCTGGAGTGTCCCTGAGCTGACCCGCGCCCCGAGGGAGGTGTTCGAGCAACACTTACAAGTGTATCTTGATGCGCGTTTTTGTGAGCCCAGCACGAGCCGTCCAGTGCTAGGGGCTCAGGACTTCATCGACCAAGTTATAGAGGAACTTCAGTACGCACGACTCATCCGCGGTGGGATTAATCGCACAACCCCAAGTACACCTGCTCCTAGCCCGAGCAACTGCTTCCGTGTCTGCATCGTCATCGCGAGTCTCAACCGAGCCGCTTCTCAGGAGCCCTTCTGGCCGACGGTGATCGGCCGGAGGAGGGCCCTCCCCTGCAGCTACGTCTGCACGCTCTTAGGCTTCCGCAACGTAGCTACCACGTTCCAGCATCTCACGCAGCAGGCCTTGAGGGCTCGGGAGGCTCAGTGGCAGGCGGTCCGGACGGAGTGGGAGCCGGACCCGCGCGACCACTGAGAGCCTCAGGAGCCCGATGATCCTCGGGAGCAACCCACACAGCTCGCGTCTCAGTTACCCCAACTCTCCTTTGGCAAGTATCATGTGACACTTTAGGTATCTAAATGAGGGCGCTTCTCAGGCTGCATCATCCTCGGGTCGCTGGGGGCTATTCCCCCGCAGCTATCTCCCTTTTTGCATGATCAAGGCCAGATATTTCTTTCCATTCGCATTATCTATATGTTTGGCGTCCTCACCGCCACTAAGGTCATGAGCCCTTGCGAGCCCACTCGCGACCGCCCCATGATTAAGGACTGGCACGACGTCTGTGCTCGGGTCCGTCCCTGCAGCGTCGATAAACCCAAGGGCTGAGCTCTGCCTATCGAGCCATTTCTGTGATGGCACCTCCCATGGTCCTTGGTGCCTTGTTCCCGCATGGGCTAATCGTGGATGGGCAAGTAGGTGCCTGTGGCAGGTGCCTCGCTCATGCGGGAACCGTGCGCCGGCTGTTTTTCTTTTGGATCGTGGCATGAGAAGACTAGGCACGGCATCTGTGCTCGGGTCCGTCCTTGCAGCGTCGATAAATCCAGCGGCTGAGCTCTGTCTTACGGGCCGGCCCCGCTAACGTCACCTCCTGGGGTCGCTGGTGCTGCGGCCTTCTCATGCAATATCCCCTGGAAATGCACTCGGCGCAGGGCGACACAACACCTCTCTTTTCACATTTTGCAGAAGAAGACCCAGGCGCAACCCGCCTCAGGGTAGGGTCTCGTGAGTGATGTGTAAGCTCATGAGAACTTCCTCAGAGTCGTTCAGCTCGTCCTGAGGAGGGCCCATATACACCTTGGCTATCCTAATGTGCTAGCCACGCGTCAGGACGGGGCTGTACATGCCCCGGAATCTCTCCCGGTGGGAGGCTCCCACCCATGGTCTAGTGGAAGTACCAAGCTCCGCGCTCGCAGATCCAACCGAGGAGCGGTTATGCCCACGAACCAATGGAAGCACCAAGCTCCGCGCTGGCCGATACGACCGAGGCGCGGTTATGCCCACACTCCGCGCAAGTGTGGTAGCTCTATGCTCCGCGCTAGTTATAAACAACCGAGGGTTGCCCCCAGCGGTCACACCAACCTCAGGGAGCTTTTCAGCTCACGACGCTCACAGCTTCTCCTTGGATGGGTGTCACGAGGGGGGCTAGGCACGGGGGCTATGCTCAGGTCATGCCTGGAAGACGCCACCCTACCAGGTGCCCAAACACCTGGCCTTCTCATGCCCCCATCCCAGGAGAAGGCTCGTGGGCAAGGTATGGTGCTTGTTCTCCTTCATGAAGAGCTGTTCGTATGTCAAGGGGGACCTCTGGGTATCAGGACCCAGGAGCCTAACAGGCCACGTAGCCCCTCATCCATTGAGCCTAGTTATGACGATAACCCCGGTCCTCCGGAGGGCTCAATGGCGATCGAGGTATGCATGGGGTTGGGCCCTGCGGACGCAGAACGAAAACGGGATCCCTTGAACGTCAAGGGCGGACCCTTTGGGCATGGCGACCCAAGGGCCTCACTGCCACATAGCCCCTCACCCCTTGAGTCTAGTTACTACGGTAACCCTGGCGTCCGGAGGGCTCAACAACGAGTCTAGTTACTAAGGTAACCCCGGTGCCCAGAGGGCTCAGTGGCGGTCGAGGTATGCGCGGGGTTGGGCCCTGCCGATGCAAAGCACCCAAAGCAAACATGAAAGGAAGCAATCATGGAATCATCTAGCTATTACAATAACGTCAAGTTTTTTCAAATTGAACCAAGCACTTACGCCTCCCCGAGGCACCTCTCTCACTAAACATGACGGATCAAGCATCGACAAGCACAGTATCACCAGTCTACGCCTTTTTAGGTTGCGATGGCGGCAGCCTGGAGAAACGTCTCCATAGACCATGTGGCCTCTGTTCCAGGGCCTCAGGAGCGATCATTGCCGCCGCCTCACGAGGGCGCTCGGACGCCAAACCTTGCCTCAAGGGAGAGGAGACAGGAATCAAACACCATCTGACCTCAGGAATCGCTAAAGATAAGTTTTCAACACCGCACCCGCTTGCGTACATACACCACCACTTACTGTGGTTACGAAGCCCTTCCTGATGGACCAGTGGGCAGCTGCCTGGACGCCAAGAGGGACCTCTCAAGCGTTGCGCATCGAGGGCTCTTACCAGATCCTGGACCCCTCGCCTCTTGGCCTTGGCCATGATGCCATGACTGGGCATACTAGCACGGGCCGAGGCTGGTTCCAGGATTGGGTCTCGCAAGCATAGGGCCTTAAGCTACCACGGGAACGAAGGAAGGGGAAATCATGCTTTAACAAGGGAACCATGCAGGGATTGAGTTTATAACGTTAGATAATAACAAAAGTACTATGAGAATTTACATGTCCTTGTGAAGCCCTCCATGATGTCCTGCAGGAACTAAGCTAAGGAAGACGCTCCCAAGGAACTCGGCTTGAACTCCTTCAATGACGGCAACGCCGGGAGGACACCGTTTCCCTGCGGTGATAGGGGAGGCGGCTTGGCGGCTCGTAGCTCTCGTCAGAGCTCGAGGCTGTCTCAGGGGTAGCATAGCTGCTATCAAGAGAGTCGGAGATATAGCCGATAGCGAGTGCTTTGTCGCCCTGATGACACAGGGAATGGTCGTCGGCGAGCCCATTCCCTGTGCCACACGGCAGTCGGAGGCCGTCCGCCCCAAAGAATTTGAAGGTTATCGCGCCCGTCGTGTTCAGCGCGAAGTGAAGAATGTGCCTCCCGGTGAGGGCGCAGGCACGACGCACCACACCCTAGCCCCATGTCATGAAGACCTGGCCAGAAGAAACCACCTCCGCGTCGGCTTGCGAAGGAGGAAGGCAACACCCTTCATGCCTAAGCTCCATCGTCACCCGACCACGAGCCGGGAGTACCTCCCTCAGGAACGGATGAAGAAGGATCCAGGAATGCGGAGGGGCCCCCGCCCATACGATGAACTCGCGGGCATCATCCTCCGAATGGGACGGTAGCAGGGTGTGAGGAGACGGCCGTCTATCCGGGCGACTGGCGGCGCCACCCCTATCGCCGCACCCGCTCAACCTGCTTGCCAATGAGATGTGCATGGGAAGCGGAAACCCTGGTGGAGCCCGCATGCACCATGTGCGAGCGTCCGCCCGCCTCAGGGGCGCACCCGGGGAATCACGACGCCTCTTCTTCGGGGTGAGCTGTTCGGGCTCCACCATCGGGCTCTTCCCTTTCTCCGCAGCCGAGAATCTGCGAATCGGCGCCATGGAACACTGGGAGCAATGGAAACATGGGGATCGGCCTGCAACTGTCAAGTGAGAGGCGTGGAGCCTCACCCCCTGTTTATAGGCCAAGAAGACCAACCGGCGGCCACACGCGCGCAGCCATAATGGCCCCGCTGCCCGCGCCAAGGAGTTGTCAAGTTACACGGTTGCCGAGACGGCGTGGGGAGCGGAGTCGCTCGCGTCCCATCCAACCGTCACCCGCCATCTTGGCCCGCAGCCTTTTTGGGGCCCACGGCGCTTCGTCCTCGACTAAGGCTTCACCACGAAGCCAACTCCGCGCACGCCTTGTGCCCGGGGGCTACTGTCGACGTCCTGGGAACCAGGGTACCCAGACTTGCCTGTCTGCGGGCCGCGACGCGCTCCGCCTGGTACGACCCAACAAATCGACCAGCTGCTCAAGACCCTCGCGAGGGGCCAGGCCTCGCGAGGAGAACGACGCCAAGACCCCCTCGGGAGCGACCTCGGCAAGGTGTTCCGGAGGGGCAGAGAATCCAAGGCCGAGCCTGCCTCAGGAGGAGGCAGTGTGGTCAGTAGTGACGCACCGCACCAGCGAGGGCCAGCGCCCGCCATCAGCACAGTTGCCATTTCGGTGCAAAGGAGACAGCGCAGCCGTTGGTTCCCAAGGAGCAGGGCAAAGGTTTCCTCTTTGGTGCAACAATACCGAAGACCGCAAGGACGATAAGGAGGATGTCACCGTCGAGCCCACCACCGTGTCACCGCCTGATCCTTTTGCAGGCGAAGACTGCTTTTTTCTGGGTAGGAACTTCCTTGTGTTCCCGCTCAAATATGGCCATTGTGGAATCCCTTCCCGCCTAAACATTTCAGGGGAAGAGGACCGTGGCCGCCTATATAAGTAGCTAGGACCTCCACTGCAAAGGAGAGAGACACACACACACTCGACCACCGCAAAAGGAGCAAGAACACTAGCCTCCTGACCCTCCTGAGCTCGCCTCCTAAGCTCAGGAACCCTTGTACCAGTTCATACTCTAGCTCACCCGGAGCCAATCCACCAAAGCAGGATGTAGGGTATTACACCTCCGGTGGCCCGAACCTAGATAAACTCTTGTGTGTTTGTTCGTTGTTTGCTTGAATCCTTCCACCGAGAAGAGAGCGAGGCGCTAGGTAGACGTGAGTGGGAGAGATCTTCGTTCACGCCCCTGTGTTCGAACTTAACGGGTTTTGCGGAGCCCTGAATCCGACAACCGTCGCTGAAGCGGCTCCGGTGCTACGGTTGCGACGCCTGTTGACATACAAGAAAGCTCATATGGGGTAAGTGAACAGTTGCACGATAAAGAGAAAACCCGAAGGAGTACAGATCGAAATAACCTGATGAGGCTGCGGCATCAGTAAAGCAGGGCCGGTAGAGTTGAATATGGCATATGTGGAGTGGGTCCGGTGCAGTGGACGAAGGCTTCGGCAGGCGCGTTGTATAGTCCTTTCAGTGAGCGGATCTGTTGCGGCGGACGAGGGCTTGTATGAAGGGCTAGCGAAGTGACGGGCGAGGGAGGCAGTGAAGGGCCTACATTGTGGTGGACGAGGGCACCGGTTAAGTAGATCCGGTTCAGTGGACTATGATGACGGTCAAGGAGATCTGGAGCGGTGTACATGCCAGTCGTTGAAGCGGCTCCGGTGAAGCGGTGAGTTGGCAGTTGGGGGTTCCAAGGTGCGGAAGGTAGATCCGTCGGGGTGTGAGGTCCACCGCTGCGGCAGAGGACTAGATTCCGCGGCTTGCCGTGGTTGGGAGGGTCGGGGAGGGGTACGGGAGGTGCTCTGGGGAAGAATGTTGGGGGCAAAGAGGGGGAAACAATGGAGTTACCAAAGCAGCCATTTTCCGTTCATGTGTCAGGGGTAAACATGAATATCACAGGGCTAAACTTTCGGGCGCGAGATATTTCGATGTGAGCGGGAAGTTTGAACGCCTTTGGCGCCACAAATTATATTCTGCTCTTGTACGACCGACTATGATATCATGGCCGAGAATTTGTTTGTTTTGCACGCAAAAAAAGTGCAAGTTTTGAAAATCAATGTCTCCAACTCGAAACTTAGATTGTCCATTCAATTCAAATATGGATCATTGAGCTACTACAAGAAAATACCATCATATAGTCCAATTCAAATGAAATTCCAAATGTGTTTATCCTAAATATGATGACAAAAGCAAAAATGTGTATGTGTATGAATAAAGTGGATGATTATAAAGTTTGGACATGCCCGTATGTGTATATCTCAAGGTTTGATATATGAATTTGAAATCACGAAATCCCTGAAAATGTACCTCCATTTAAATGAATTACAAAAGCAAATGATGGAGTCGAATTCCAAAATTCCAATCTTAGGTTTGTAATTCTAGTACATCAAAGTATATCAGGCATGTTCAAAAGTATCGTTATCTCATAGTCCAAACTGTGAAACAAATTGATCAACCTTGAGTGCACACACTATTGACCATGTATATCTCAATTACGCTAAAGTCCCTCAAATATAGACACCTCACTCTTTATCTGAAGCCAACCCCCCCCCTCCCCCGTCGCCCCCACACACACAAAGAAGTCGTTCTCTCCCCCAAACACCAACACACGAGCACATTAACACCGCTCTCTCTTCTAAAGTCCGGACTCCAATATAGGTCTCTATCACTTTGTCTCTTGGGCATGCACACATCTCTTCACCCAATCTATAGCTAGGTCACCCGGCATCTCTCTTTCCCAAGCACACGCACTATGTAGAGTGTATCTTTTCCATACACACAAAACGTCGTCCCCAAACGTCTATCTCCCAAGTTATGTGGTTCTCGCACACTCACCTTACACACCACCCCCACCTCAAAACAAGCACACTTTGTCTCCTTGTGCACCACTCTCCTCTTTCTATCTCTCCCACATGCGGACCCACCCCAGCTCCTCCCTGTATACTGATACGTCCATTTTTCATCATGCTTATAAGTTGATATTTATTGCATTATGGGCTGTTCATACATGTTTTGTCACAATACTTATGCCTTTTCCCTCTTATTTTGCAAGGTTTACATGAAGAAGGGGGAATGCCGGCAGTTGGAATTCTGGGCTGGAAAAGGAGCAAACTCTAGAAACCTATTCTACACAACTCCAAAAGCCACGAAACTCCACGGAACATTTTTTCGGAAAATATAAAAAATACCTGGTGGAAGAAACCCACGAGGGGGCCACTGGCTGGCCTCGAGGGTGGGGGGCGCGTCCCCCTTCCCAGGGCGAGCCCCACTGCCTCGAGGGCCAGCCGGTGGGCCCCAGGTTACCATCTTCTCCTATATGAAGCATTTTGACCTAGAAAAAAAATCAGGACGAGGCTTTCGGGACCAGACGCCACCGTCTCGAGGCGCAACCGAGGCGGAAACCAATCCAGGGCTCCGGCAGATCTTTTCTGCCGGGGATACTTCCCTCCGGGAGGGGGAAATCGTCACCGCCGTCATCATCAACAACTCTCCCATCTTGGGGAGAGTTATCTTCACATCTTCACTAGCACCATCTCCTCTCAAACCCTAATTCATCTCTTGTATCCAATCTTTGTATCAAAAACTCAGATTGGTACCTGTGGGTTGCTAGTAGTGTTGATTACTCCTTGTAGTTGATGCTAGTTGGTTTATTTGGTGGAAGATCATATGTTCAGATCCATTATGCATATTAATACCCCTCTGATCATGAACAATATTATGTCTTGTGAGTAGATACTTTCGTTCCTGAGGACATGGGAAAAGTCTTGCAATTAGTAGTCATGTGAATTTTGTCTTTGTTCGATATTTTGATGAGATGTATGTTGTCTCTCCTCTAGTGGTGTCATGTGAACGTCGACTACATGATACTTCACCATTATTTGGGCCTAGAGGAAGGCATTAGGGAGTAATAAGTAGATGATGGGTTGCTAGAGTGACAGAAGCTTAAACCCTAGTTTATGCGTTGCTCCGTAAGGGGCTGATTTGGACCCATATGTTTCAGGCTATGGTTAGGTTTACCTTAATACTTCTTTTGTAGTTGTGGATGCTTGCATTAGAGGTTAATCATAAGTGGGAGGTTTGTACAAGTAAGTGCAGCACCCAAGCACCGGTCCACCCACATACCAAATTATCAAAGTACCAAACGCGAATTAGACGATCGTGATGAAAACTAGCTTGACGATAATTTCCATATGTCCTCGGGAGCGCTTTACCTTGCATAAGAGTTTGTCCAGGCTTGTCCTTTGCTACAAAAAGGATTGGGCCACCTTGCTGCACCTATTTACTTTTACCGTTTGTCACTTGCTACCAATTATCTTATCACAAAACTATTTGTTACCTATAATTTCAGTGCTTGTAGAAAATACCTTATTGAAAACCGCCTATCATTCCCTTCTGCTCCTCGTTGGGTTCGACACTCTTACTTATCGAAAGGACTACGATAGATCCCCTACACTTGTGGGTCATCAAGACTCTTTTCTGGCGCCGTTGCCGGGGAGTGAAGTGCCTTTGGTAAGGAAAAATTTATATAGTGTGCTGAAATTTATTGTCACTTGTTACTATGGCTCAGAATCCTTTGAGAGGCTTGTTCGGGGCATCTTCACCCCGAGCAGAAGGGCAAAGAGTTGCTCCTCAACCTACCGCACATATTGAAAATGTTTGCTTTGAGATTCCTTCGGGTATGATAGAGAAACTGCTTGAAAATCCCTATACAGGAGATGGGACACTTCACCCCGATTTACATATATTCTATGTGGATGAAGTTTGTGGATTGTTTAAGCTTGCAGGTATGCCCAAGGATGTTATCAAGAAGAAGGTTTTACCTTTATCTTTGAAGGGATACGCATTGACATGGTTTAGGCTATGCGATGATATGGGATCTTGGAACTATAATCGTCTGAAGTTGGAATTTCATCAGAAGTTCTACCCTATGCACCAGGTTCATTGTGATCGTAATTATATTTGTAATTTCTGGCCTCGCGAAGGAGAAAGCATCGCTCAAACTTGGGGGAGGCTTAAGTCAATGTTATATTCATGCCCCAATCATGAGCTCTCAAGATAAATGATCATTCAAAAAATTTATGCTTGGCTTTCTCATAATAATCGCTCCATGCTCGATACTTCTTGTTCTGGCTCTTATATGATGAAGACTATTGACTTTAAATGGGATTTATTGGAAAGGATTAAATGCAACTCCGAAGATTGGGATCTCGACGAAGGTAAGGAGTCAGGTATGACCCCTAAGTTTGATTGTGTTAAAGCTTTTATGGGTACTGATGTTTTCCGTGAGTTTAGCACTAAATATTGACTTGACTCTGAGATAGTAGCTTCTTTCTGCGAATCTTTTGCTCCTCATGTTGATCTCCCCAAGGAGAATTGGTTTAAATGACATCCCCCTATTGAAGTAAAAGTAGTTGAACCTATTAAAGTTGAAGAAAAGACTATCACTTATAATGTTGATCCTGTCATTCCTACCGCTTATATTGAGAAACCACCTTTCCCTGTTTGGATAAAGGATCATGCTCAAGCTTCAACTATAGTTCGTAAGAGTAACACTAGAACACCTACACCCTCTTTGCAAATTAAAGTTGAACCTAGTTTTGCTATGGTTAAAGACCTCTTGGTAGAAGATTTAGATGGCATGTTATTTATCTCCAAGAAGAGTCTGCTAGAATAGCCAAACCCAATGCTAGGAATAAACATAAACTTGTTGTAGGCCTGCATGTCATCTCTGTTAAGATAAGAGATCATTGCTATCATGGTTTATGCGACGTAGGTGCTAGTGTGAGTATTATTCCCCTGATTTGTATAACGAAATCATGCATTATATTGCACCTGTTGAGTTAGAAGGGATTGATGTTACTATTAAGCTTGCTAATATAGATACTATTTCACTAGTTGGGATTGTTAGAGATATTGAAGTCTTGTGTGGGAAGGTTAAATACCCTGCTGATTTTCTTGTTCTTAGTTCCCCACAAGATGCTTTTTGCCCCATTATATTTGGCAGACCCTTCTTGAATACCGTTAATGCCAAGATAGACTGTGTGAAAGATATTGTCACCGTCGGATTAGGGGATACGTCTCATGATTTTAACTTTGCTAAATTCCGTAGACAACCCCTTGAAAATCCACCACCCAGTAAGGATGAACTTATTGGTCTTGCTTCTATTGGCCTTTAGAAAAATACTTGCTAGACCACGAAAATGATATGCATATGAATGAGAGAAGGGAGATAGATGAAATATTCCTTAGACAGGGACCCGTATTGAAAAATAACCTGCCTGTTGAAATCCTAGGGGATCCTCCTCCACCCAAGGGTGGTCCCGTGTTTGAACTTAAACCCTTGCCTGATAATCTTAAGTATGTTTATCTTGATGAAAAGAAGATATATCATGTTATTATTAGTGCTAACCTTTCGGAGCATGAAGAAGAAACATTGTTGAAAACTCTGAAGAAGCACTGAGCTGCTATTGGATATACTCTGGATGATCTTAAGGGCATTAGTCCGACTATATGTCAACAAAAGATAAAATTGGAAGGAAATGCTAAACTAGTTATTGATCATCAGCGACGGTTAAACCCTAAGATGAAAGAAGTGGTAAGGAAGGAAATTCTAAAGCTTCTAGAAGCAGGTATTATCTATCCCATTGCTGATAGCCAGTGGGTAAGTCCTGTCCATTGTGTTCCTAAGAAAGGAGGTATGACTGTTGTCCCCAATGATAAAGATGAATTGACCCCGCAAAGAATAGTTACAGGATATAGGATGGTAATTGATTTCTGTAAGTTAAATAAAGATACTAAGAAAGATCATTACCCCTTGCCATTTATTGATCAAATGCTAGAAAGATTATCCAAACATACTCATTTCTGCTTTCTAGATGGTTATTCTGGTTTCTCTCAAATACCTGTGTCAAAGGGGGATCAAGAAAAGACCACCTTTACTTGTCTTTTCGATACCTTTGCTTATAGATGTATGCCTTTTGGTTTATGTAACGCACCTGCTACCTTTCAAAGATGCATGATGGCTATATTCTCTGATTTTTGTGAAAAGATTGTTGAAGTGTTCATGGATGATTTCTCCGTTTACGGAACTTCTTTTGATGATTGCTTAAGCAACCTTCATCGAGTTTTGCAGAGATGTGAAGACACTAACCTTGTGTTGAATTGGGAGAAGTGCCACTTTATGGTTAATGAAGGCATTGTCTTGGGACATAAAATTTCTGAAAGAGGTATTGAAGTTGACAAAGCTAAAGTGGATCCTATTGAAAAGATGCCATGCCCTAAGGATATCAAAGGTATACGATGTTTCCTTGGTCATGCCGGGTTTTATAGGAGGCTCATCAAGGACTTCTCCAAAATTCCAGGCCTCTGACTAATCTTTTACAGAAAGATATTCCTTTTGTGTTTGATGATGATTGTCTTGAAGCATTTGAAGTACTTAAGAAAGCATTGATCTCTGCACCTATTGTCCAGCCTCCTGACTGGAATTTACCCTTTGAGATTACGTGTGATGCTAGTGATTATGCTGTAGGAGCTGTTTTAGGGCAAAGAGTAGATAAGAAATTGAATGTTATCCAGTATGCTAGTAAAACTCTACATAGTGCCGAAAGAAATTATGCTACCACTGAGAAAGAATTTCTAGCAGTTGTGTTTGCTTGTGATAAGTTTAGACCCTATATCGTTGATTCTAAAGTAACTATTCACACTGATCATGCTGCTATCAAATACCTTATGGAAAAGAAAGAATTTGACTTTCATATTATTGATAGAAAGGGAGCTGAGAACCTCGTAGAAGATAACTTTTCTAGGTTAGAGAATGTACTTGATGACCCACAACCTATTGATGATAGCTTCCCTGATGAACAACTAGCTGTCATAAATACTTCTCGTACGGCTCCTTGGTATGCTGATTATGCTAATTTTATTGTTGCTAAGTTTATACCTCCTAGCTTCACTTACCAACAAAAGAAAAAGTTCTTCTATGATTTGAGACATTACTTTTGGGATGACCCACATCTTTATAAAGAAGGAGTAGATGGTATTATTAGACATTGTGTGCCTGAGCATGAATAGGAACATATCTTGCGCAAGTGCCACTCCGAAGCTTCCGGAGGACACCATGCGGGAGATAGAACTGCACAGAAGGTATTGCAATCCGGTTTTTATTGGCCTACTCTCTTCAAGGATGCCCGTAAGTTTGTCTTATCATGTGATGAATGTCAAAGAATCGGTAATATTAGTAGACGTCAAGAAATGGCTATGAATTATTCACTTGTTATTGAACCATTTGATGTTTGGGGCTTTGATTATATGGGACCTTTTCCTGCCTCTAATGGGTACACACATATCCTAGTTGCTGTTGACTAAGTGGGTAGAAGCTATTCCAACTAGTAGTGCTGATCATAACACCTCTATGAAGATGCTTAAAGAAGTTATATTTCCAAGGTTTGGAGTCCCTAGATATCTGATGACTGATGGTGGTTCACACTTTATTCATGGTGCTTTCCGTAAGATGCTTGCTAAGTACAATGTCAACCATATAATAGCATCACCCTATCACCCACAGACTAGTGGTCAGGTAGAACTAAGTAATAGGGAGTTGAAATTAATCTTGCAGAAGACAGTTAATAGGTCTAGAAAGAATTGGTCCAAGAAACTAGATGATGCATTATGGGCCTATAGAACTGCATACAAAAATCATATGGGTATGTCTCCATATAAGATGGTTTATGGAAAAGCTTGTCACTTACCTCTTGAGCTGGAACATAAGGCATATTGGGCTATCAAAGAGCTCAATTATGATTTCAAGATTGCCGGTGAAAAGAGGCTATTTGATATTAGTTGTCTCGATGAATGGAGAACCCAGGCTTACGAGAACGCCAAGTTATTTAAAGAAAAGGTTAAAAGATGGCATGACAAAAGAATACAAAAGCGTGAGTTCAACGTAGGTGATTATGTTTTGCTATTACACTGTTGTTTAAGACTTTTTCCAGGAAAACTTCTCTCCAAGTGGGAAGGACCTTACGTTATCGAGGAGGTCTATCATTCCGGTGCCATAAAGATCAACAACTTCGAAGGTACAAATCCGAAAGTGGTGAATGGTCAAAGGATCAAACATTATATCTCAGGTAATCCTATAAATGTTGAAACTAATATTATTGAAACCATAACCCCGGAGGAATACATAAGGGACACTTTCCAGAACAATTCAGCCTCCGAAAAGGAAGAGGTACGTGATACGGTAAGTAAACCGACTCCAAAACACTTCTAAAGGCAATTTTTCTCCGTTTTGGAATATTTAGAAAAATAGAAAAATATACCGCAGTCCGGACAAGACATGAGGTGGCCTCGAGGGTAGGGGGAGTGCCCCCCTTCCCAGGGCGTGCCCCCTGCCTCGAGGGCACCCCGTGTGTCCCCTGGACTGCGTTTTCTTGTGGGTTACTCCGTTCGTGCTGGAAAAATTCATTATATATACTCCCGAAGGTTTTGACCTCTGTATCGCACATAATTCCTCTGTTTTCGTTTCAAGCTGCTGTTTTTGACAGATTTAGATCATCATGGCGTACTCCAACACCCCCAAGGATACGTTCTTCGAGAAGGTCATCAACCCCTACCTTGCGGAGGTGCTGCACCATCCCAAAACCATGGAGTTGCATGAGGGGGTGCTGCACATCCATGATGTTGAAGGGCCGAGGAGGACCGGAAGCATGGAGACAAGACTCGAAGCAATGGAGCAACAAGTTTTCAAGTGCCAAGGTATGGTGGAACGAGGTCTCGACGCCAACCACATGATGATCTCGGAGCTTGCAAATAATCTTAAGATGGACTCAAGGATCTTCGGAGAAGCAATCTCCAATCTCCAACAGAAGATCGATCACCTCCAAGCCCAGATCTATGACCTGCAAAACCAAAACTGTGAGTATGAATATAGATTCAAGAACATTAGTTTGGCTGCAGATTTGAGTATCCCGGAGACTCGATCATCCTTCTACGATGATGAACCCATGCCTTGGAAGAACAATAGGCCTACGTCAGCAACAACTCCATCATCACCAACCCCGAAGAAGGAGACATAATCATATGGGTATGGGCACTCCCCTTGGCAACTGCCAAGCTTGGGGGAGTGACCCCGGTATCGTATCACCATCACCCCTATCTTTACTGTTTTACTTAGTTTGATCCTTTTGGTAGTATCTTGATCTATTAGAATAAAGTTAGCATGATCTAGTTGTGAGCTTTATCCTTTGTAATCGAGTCCGTGAGCTATATAATAAAGATTAGTGTTGAGTCAAGGGCTTGATATCCTCACGTGGGTCATGATAAAAAAGAATGAAAACAAAAAGACAATCAAAGAGATCATATCGATCCTATGGCAAGTAATGACTTCACATATAAGAGTATGATAAATTAAAGTTGTTGGGAGGTGACAAACATAGTTTTGGTCATCGTTGCAATTAATAGGAAGTAATAAAAAAGAGGCTTTACATACAAATATACTATCTTGGACATCTTTTATGATTGTGAGCACTCATTAAAGTATGACATGCTAAAGAGTTGATGTTGGACAAGGAAGACAACATAATGGGTTATGTCTTCTTATATCCGAAATAAAGTATATTGCCATGGATCTTCCAACATGTTGTGCTTGCCTTTCCCTCTCATGCTAGCCAAAACTCCTCGCACTAAGTAGAGATACTACTTGTGCTTCCATATATCCTTAAACCCAGTTTTTCCACGAGAGTCCACCATACCTACCTATAGATTGAGAAAGATCCTTCCAAGTAAGTTGTCATGTTGTAAACCCGCTAATATATGCATGATTTATTAGTGTGGGAGAAATTAGCTTTATACGAGCTTGTGATATGGAAGTAATAAAAGCGACGGACTGCATAATAAAGGTCCTTATCACAAGTGGCAATATAAAGCGAAGTTCTTCTATGCTAAGACTTTGTGCATCCAACCATAAAAACACATGACAACCTCTGCTTCCCTCTGCGAAGGGCCTATCTTTTATTCTTGTCTTATAAGTGTCAAGGTGAGATCCACCTTTCCTTTTTCATTTTACCCTTTGGCAAGCACATTGTGTTGGAAGGATCCTGATATATATACGCACTTGGATGTAAGTTTTCATGATCTATTACTGTTGACATTACCCTTGAGGTAAAAGGTTGGGGGGCAACACCATAAGCCCCTATCTTTCTCTGTGTCCGATTAAAACTCCATAAACATAAGTATTGCATGAGTGTGAGCAATTGTGAAAGACTATATGATAGTTGAGTATGTAGGCCTGCTGAACAGCTCTTATATTGACTCTTTCCGATGTTACGATTAATTGCAATTGCTTCAATGACCGAGACCAAAGTTTGTTAGTTTCCAATGAAGTTTATGATGCATACTTGATATTGTGGATGAATTGTTACCTTTGCATAATGATCATATGACTATATTCATATAAGTTGCTGTTATAAGAATGATCATGATGCCCTCATGCTTGTATTCTGTTTTTATCGACACCTCTTTCTCTAAACATGTGGGCATATTTTTCGATATCGGCTTTCGCTTGAGGCCAAGCGAGGTCTAAGCTTGGGGGCGTTGATACGTCCATTTTGCATCATGCTTATAAGTTGATATTTATTGCATTATGGGCTATTCATACATGTTTTGTCCCAATACTTATGCCTTTTCCCTCTTATTTCGCAAGGTTTACATGAAGAAGGGGGAATGCCGGCAGCTGGAATTCTGGGCTGGAAAAGGAGCAAACTCTAGAAACCTATTCTGCACAACTCCAAAAGCCCCGAAACTCCATAGAACATTTTTTCGGGAAATATAAAAAATACCTGGCGGAAGAAAACCACGAAGGGGGCCACTGGCTGGCCTCGAGGGTGGGGGCGCGCCCGGGAAAATCAGGAGGAGACTTTCGGGACCAGACGCCGCCATCTCGAGGCGGAACCGAGGCGGAAACCAATCTAGGGCTCCGACTGAGCTTTTCTGCTGGGGATACTTCTCTCCAGGAGGGGGAAATCGTCACCGTCGTCATCACCAACAACTCTCCCATCTTGGGGAGAGCTATCTTTATCAACATCTTCACCAGCATGTAACGCCCCGGACACACCCGCCGGTGGTCGTTACTCCTGGCGGGATCTAGACTGGCCTCACATATCAATACTAGTCTTTTCTGCGCACTTTGTCCTCACTCGTGCGCACCCGGGAGCAACTTCCCGGTCGGTCACCCATCCTGAGACTACTCCAAGCTGAGCATGCTTAACTTTGGAGTTCTATCCAAATGGGCTCCCAGAAAAGAAGAAATTCTTTATTGATATGAGTAGTCTATCATCACTAATAAGCCAGGCCATCACATGCACCCTCACTCAGAGGAACCGACGTCCTCGTCGGGCCACAGGAACGTTCCCTCTTGACACAACCGTCTGTGCTTCCAGGACAGCACATGTGCCTTGCCGTGTGCCACGACGGGTCACAAACGTCATGCACAACATGACTGCAAACTGTCCGCAAACATCCATGCAACCGCGAGGGTCGGCTCTGATGCCAACTTGTAACGCCCCGGACACACCCGCCGGTGGTCGTTACTCCTGGCGGGATCTAGACTGGCCTCACATATCAATACTAGTCTTTTATGCGCACTTTGTCCTCACTCGTGCGCACCCGGGAGCAACTTCCTGGTCGGTCACCCATCCTGAGACTACTCCAAGCTGAGCACGCTTAACTTTGGAGTTCTATCCGAATGGGCTCCCGAAAAAGAAGGAATTCCTTATTGATATGAGTAGTCTATCATCCCTAATAGCCAGGCCATCACACAGCACCATCTCCTCTCAAACCCTAGTTCATCTCTTGTATCCAATCTTTGTATCAAAACCTCAGATTGGTACCTGTGGGTTGCTAGTAGTGTTGATTACTCCTTGTAGTTGATGCTAGTTGGTTTATTTGGTGGAAGATCATATGTTCAGATCCATTATGCATATTAATACCCCTCTGATCATGAACAATATTATGTCTTGTGAGTAGTTTCTTTCATTCCTGAGGACATGGGAAAAGTCTTGCTATTAGTAGTCATGTGAATTTGGTCTTCGTTCGATATTTTGATGAGATGTATGTTGTCTCTCCTCTAGTGGTGTCATGTGAACATCGACTACATGACACTTCACCATTATTTGGGCCTAGAGGAAGGCATTAGGGAGTAATAAGTAGATGATGGGTTGCTAGAGTGACAGAAGCTTAAACCCTAGTTTATGCGTTGCTTCGTAAGGGGCTGATTTGGACCCATATGTTTCAGGCTATGGTTAGGTTTACCTTAATACTTCTTTTGTAGTTGCGTATGCTTGCATTAGAGGTTAATCATAAGTGGGAGTTTTGTCCAAGTAAGGGCAGCACCCAAGCACCGGTCCACCCACATACCAAATTATCAAAGTACCGAACGGGAATTAGACGATCGTGATGAAAACTAGCTTGACGATAATTCCCATATGTCCTCGGGAGCGCTTTACCTTGCATAAGAGTTTGTCCAAGCTTGTCCTTTGCTACAAAAAGGATTGGGCCACCTTGCTGCATCTATTTACTTTTACCGTTTGTCACGAGCTACCAATTATCTTATCACAAAACTATCTGTTACTTATAATTTCAGTGCTTGCAGAAAATACCTTACTGAAAACTGCCTATCATTTCCTTCTGCTCCTCGTTGGGTTCCACACTCTTACTTATCGAAAGTACTATGATAGATCCCCTACACTTGTGGGTCATCATATACATATATGTCGTGACTCTTTCCATAGCTCCCTAATGTATCATCGTCCTCGATCTTGCACATTGTTCTCTACACCATCTACTCTAGATCTCTCATGAAGTCCCTATCACACACACACGATGACTCGCTTCCCTTGTGTCTCCGTACATAGGCCAATTTCAAACAACATCAACATTGTCTCCCTATCTATACGCCATTTATGGACACAAATGCCCCTCTCTCTCTCTCTCTCTCTCTCTCTCTCTCTCTCT
>LR738710.1:514300917-514512427 GCA_902687465.1 Secale cereale
CCCTCCCACACACAATCGATGTCTCTTCCAAATAGTCTGCCCCCCCGTCCGCACCCATGCTATCCCTCTACTACACATGTCACACCATTCCCCCTTCCCTTATACTAGGTTTACATCATTAGTGTTCTCTCTATGTAATGCCTCGGATGTAACACTTTCCCTTTTGGGCAATATATATTTATATCTCTGGCTTCATCAATTCCATTCCGGGTTCTTTGTCTTTCGGGTTTTTGTCGTTTTGTTGTGTGCGTGTGTGGCATTCATCCATATCATGTTGTCATATGCATTGCATTGCATTTGTGTTGTCGTTTGCATCCGGTCCCATTCGTTCCTTCCGTTGTTCGATTCGAGTTCCGGAGCTCTCTCACGTGTCCGTGGCATCCTCAAGGCCTACTTTGGTGTTTGGCCGTGTAACGTTTCCGGTTTGGCGTGAGACTTGTCGTGCGACGTTGTTTTGGTGTGTGTAACCCGCCTGTCAAATCTCGTCGCGTTTGGAGTTCGTTTGCTACTCCAACAGTTATTCTCATGGGATGAAAGTACCCCCTCTTTGAGGACCAAGACACCCCTCCAACAGCCCACCAAACCAACCCAAACCCCTCCCTTCATCTAGGCCATCCAAGTTTGATCGCGTGGCCGAAAACCTCACCTCATTTGGACAACCCTAGCTCCTTGTGCCTATATAAACGTCCAACTCCCCCTATTTTCGCGTCTGAAACCCTAATGCTTCCACAGTGCGCCGCCGGTGTTTTCCACCATTGATCCGCGATGCTTCCACCGTTGAAAATCCGTGCTTCCGACGTCCTAGAAAAATCGTGCTTCCGAAGTTGTCGCCCCGTGCTTCCACCACATCGCCGCCGTGCTTCCGTCCCGCTACTACACATGTCACACCATTCCCCCTTCCCTTATACTAGGTTTACATCATTAGTGGTCTCTCTATGTAATGCCTCGGATGTAATACTTTCCCTTTTGGGCAATATATATATATATATATATATATATATATATATATATATCTCTGGCTTCATCAATTCCATTTCGGGTTCTTTGTCTTTCGGTTTTTTGTCGTTTTGTTGTGTGCGTGTGTGGCATTCATCCATATCATGTTGTCATGTGCATTGCATTGCATTTGTGTTGTCGTTTGCATCCGGTCCCACTCATTCCTTCCGTTGTTCGATTCGAGTTCCGGAGCTCTCTGACGTGTCCGTGGCATCCTCGAGGCCTACTTTGGTGTTTGGCCGTGTAACGTTTCCGATTTGGCGTGAGACTTGTCGTGCGACGTTGTTTTGGTGTGTGTAACCCGCCTGTCAAATCTCGTCGCGTTTGGAGTTTGTTTGCTAATCCAACAGTTATTCTCATGGGATGAAAGTACCCCCTCTTTGAGGCCCAAGACACCCCTCCAACAGCCCACCAAACCAACCCAAACCCCTCCTTTCATCTAGGCCATCCAATTTTGATCGCGTGGCCGAAAACCTCACCTCATTTGGACAACCCTAGCTCCTTGTGCCTATATAAACGTCCAACTCCCCCAATTTTCGCGTCTGAAACCCTAATGCTTCCACAGTGCGCCGCCGGTGTTTTCCACCGTTGATCCGCGATGCTTCCACCGCTGAAAATCCGTGCTTCCGACGTCCTAGAAAAATCGTGCTTCCGAAGTTGTCGCCCCGTGCTTCCACCACATCGCCACCGTGCTTCAGTCCCCGAGCAGCCGCCCGCGTCTTCTTCGTCTCTGGCGGATCCTCGCCGCCGCCGGAGCCCCTCAGGCCACCTCGCTGCGACCGCGCCTCCGGTCGGGTATCGCCGCCGCCCCGGCATCTCCCCTCGCCGCCGCCGGGCTCTAGGCCGCCGCGCCATCCCAACGCCCCCTCGCCGCCGGCCAGGCCTCCTCCGCCGCCGCGCCCCGGTCAGCCGCCGGCCTGGCCGCCCCTCGCGCCGGCCGCCCCGACCCCCCTTCGCCTCCGGCCGCCGTGGCCATCGAGGGCCGCCGCCGCTCGGGAAGGCTCTCGATCCGATTGGATCTGGAGGCTGGAGGCCTAACGGGCCGAAGCCCGTGCCCCGCGGGCCCGTTAACCGATCTGCCGCCGTTGACCGGCCCGGTGGACCCGCGAGCCCGTTTGACTCTGCCGTGCCGTTGACCAGATCCAGCCCGCGTTGACTGAGGAGGGTGTTTTTTTCACTAAGTCCCTGGAGATTTTTACTTGTCTGATGCAGTTTTGTTTTGATGATAACTTTTTGTGTGATCGTCCGATTTGAGCAAATGATATGTCAAAATGTTCGTGGAGACATGTACTATGTTTTGTTCCATTGTGCCATGCATGTTTGAGGTCATCTAGATGTCTTAATCTTCATGAGAAGAGTGCTACTTGTTATAAACTGCTGTTAGTAGTTGTTTTCATGCCATCTTTGCAATGTGATAACTTGGTGCATGTTTATCCAAATGAAGCAAATGATATGTCCACGTGTTCATCATGTTATGCTCTACATGTTGGTTGCCTTAGCTTGCATGATAGATTTCATCTTGCCATGTTTATCTCCTTTGCAAAGTGCTATGTGGCTGTTATGTCTTTAAACTTGTTACGAGATGCCTCGTTGAGGAGCTCGTTGCTATTGATGTCTTTATCCCCTTGATGCATGCTTAGATGATTTGGATTCACCATCATGTGTACTTTACTGTGATGCTTACCACTTGCCGTGCTATGCTTTGAGGTGACTTAAACTTGCTCACAAAGATGCCATGATGTTACTACTGTTTTAACACTTAGTGAAATTTCACTATGTCTGGAATCTGTTATTTTCAGATACCATGTTTGCTTGTTGTTCTTGGAAAATCCATGATAGTTTTGGGGTGACTCTTGATGGTTCCTTGTTGTATATATTGTTGGCTATCCATTCATGCTCTCACATGCTTATTTGGGTGGCTGTAGCATATTTAACTTTTGCTCCCAAGTTACAACAAATTACTGCTGTCAGGTTTTTGTTGTCAAGTTCAATATGTCATAGCTTGTTGCTATTGATCCATGGCTCCTTTGGGGATGCTCCAATGGAATTGTTTGCTGTAGGATATGTCTAATTTGTGTCCATTATCCTTGCCATGATGTTTGAGTGTTGTAGCCTATTTATCTCTTGCCCCGAAGTTGCTATGTGGCTGTTAATTTCAGCTTGTGCGTGTTTATTGTTTCGGGTGTAACTTTTAACCCGTTGCTCCGTTTTGAGCAAGTCCTATTGGTAACTTGTGTGTTTTTGCATGTAGATTCATAATATCCTATTGTTATTATGTTTTGAAGCATTTTGCTTGATGCATATTGTTGTGTTGTATCACTGTGCTTCCTATGTAGACTTTCTGTGCTTCCATAGTGCATCTGTTTTGCTCCCATAGTGCATCAGTCATGCATCCAGTAATTTTTCTGCGCATTTCATCTTGTTTGATTTCGTGCCTTGTGTGTTTGTGTTGAGTAGAGCCGGAAGCTGAGTACAAGTACGAGAACGAGGTTACTACCGAGGTTGAGAACGATGAGCTCTCTTACGATCCCATCGACAACTCTTCAGGCAAGATGACCGAACCCCGATAACATTACTATCTTTGCCTATTGCTACAAGTATCGCTCTATAGTTTTGCCTCGATGCCCATGTTTTCCTGTCAGCCTCCTATTGTAACCATGAACCTGTTTAACCACCCTACCTATGCAAACCATTGATTGGCTATACGTAGGCTTCGCTCAGCCCCTCTTATAGCATTGTTAGTTGCAGGTGAAGATTGAAGATTCTTGCTTCTTGTTGAAGCTTGTTGGGATATCACACTATATTAATTATTAAATGAAATCATCTATATATTGGTAATGGGTGGAAGGCTAAGCCTTTTGCTTGGTGTTTTGTTCCACTCATGCCGCCCTAGGAACCGTATAAACCGGTGTTATGTTCCTTGATTATGTGTTCCTCACACGGTTGGGGTTATGGGACCCCCTCGATAAACCGCTAAGTGCTAAGTCTTTTCCAGCAAGTCCCAACATTGGTACTATTTGCCTAATAACTAAAAACTTGCATAGGGAGTAATTAACCCTCTTCTTAATCAACAACCCCGGGCCAGTGCTCCACATGAGTGTTGGTCCAAACTGGGCAACCTGCAGGGCCACCTCGAGGAAACTCAAGGTCTGGTAAAAACCCGTAGCTTGTCCCATCCGGTCGTGGCCTGAGACTAGATACGCGCGGCTACTGTTAGGGTGTCGACACGCCGGGAGGATTTGCTGGATTAGCCTTACCTTAGTCGGTGTATCTTGAGCATGGGATTCCGAGGATACTCGGGCCTTCCCACCTTGGAGTTGCGACTCCGCGGATCGTGGGCTTGTCATGGGCCAAGTTGGAACACCCCTGCAGGGTTATGAACTTTCGAAAGCCGTGCCCGCGGTTATGTGGCAGATGGGAGCTTGTTAATATCCGGTTGTAGAAAACTTGACACCATGTTCCAATACACTACCAGCGTGAGTACCGTGACGGTCATTACCGAAAGGGATTCGGGAAGTGAACACGGTGGGGTTGTGTTTGACTTATTAGTTAGGATCACTTCGTGATCATCTCTCGTCCGAGGCACCTTCTCTTCTCGGTCTTTTTTACGTAAGCTAGGCTAGTGCTGCTGCAAACTCTTGTTCTTTCTTCAGCCTTGATCCACACCCAAGGCTTGGATAGTCGTGTTACCCGGGAACGGGATTGCTGAGTCCTTTGTGGCTCACAGTTACTTCACCACACAAGATGCAGGTACGATGGTGAGCTACACAGGCGATGGCACTGAGCTAGACTAGGAGTACGACGAGGAGCGTGGCCGTTACTATGTGAACTATCCGGTTGATCACTAGAGCTTCTACGAGGATTCGATCTAGACCTGTGGTCAATGTTATGTTTGGTATCTTGTCGTTTGGATCTTACCCTTAGATGGGCTGTGATGTTTATCTGAATGATGTTTGAACATGTAATGTATTTGGGTGACGTGGCGAGTGTAAGCCAACTATCTTTTCAGCTTTCATCCCTATTTTTACATGAGACGTGCAAAGGTACCAAACTTGCGATCATTCCAGAATGGGCTTATATCTTTAAGTCGTGCCTCGACACGTAGGAGATATAGTCCCATCCTGGGCATTACAAGTTGGTATACAGAGCCTTCTCCGACTTAGAAGCCCCCACTGTTTGATCGAATCGTTGACGGTTGAGTCTAGGCACACACTTAAAATGTTTTGAGTCCTATATTTATATCGGACAGTAGGATTTCTTTGCTCCTCATCTCTTTTCATTCTTTTGAGGACTCCTGACGACTACTCTTGCCCCTTCTACTTTCAAAAATTGCACCAAATGTTTTTTAGGAATCTCGCGAGTATTGTTTGGATTGTTTCGATGTCTTTGTGACGAGAATATTATTCTCGATGCCTCCTGACATTAGGGGTTGTGGCAGTGTCCCGGGGAGTTGAGCTTCGGGGTATTGTCGTCACAAGCATATCGTGGCAGTTCTAGAGTACTTAAGACGGCCGATATCGATAACTCTCCTATACGGTTAGTGGCAAGATAACCCCGACATCACCCTGTACTGGGGAGGTAGTTCGGGAGTATTGCCATAGCTTTGTATAGTGGATGCTTTTCGAAGGTCCGAGGTAGACGGTTTCCGAGAACAACTGGTTATGTGTTGAAGGATGGATACTGCTGGATGTAGGATTAGAGTTGGGTGCGCGATGCTTCCCCTGTATCCCCAACACCTGATTGCATAACTGGAAATTTTCGGAAATTCATAGGTGGGTTCATCCAGTAGATCGTAGGCATTCTTCCAACGAATGCAGGTTATGGAGTTCGGTGTTCTACATTGAGTGAAGTGGTATTATGGCCGATGTTCCGATCGGGAGTTGCATCTTAAAGGGTCCTTGGCTATGCTGATCCGGGGATTGCAGAACCCTTTCGTAACACGTTCCATAAGCTTTCAGCACAAAGATGTCGAACGAAGCTCCTATCTTGTGTTTGTTCCATCTATACCTTGTGTTTTTCTTATTTACCTTTTGTCTCCCAGTGGCTTCTCGTGAAGATTGTTGTTATCATTAAACTGAGAATTTCATTCGTTCCTCTTGTTCGAATGATTCTTGTGAAGACTATGTTGCATTTCTATCCGTTGTTTCAACTTATATCTTCTTTCAATCAAATTGCTGATTGGTGGTCATCTCTTTCAGGATGGCTCCGAAACGGGTTCCCAACGCTAACCCAAAGGGTGAAGAGGTTCCAGATCGTCCTCCTTCCCCTCCTCCTCCGTCTGAGACCAGGAGAGCGATTATGGAGACTACAAACCTGAACACCCAGATGTTGATGCAGATGATGCAGCAGATGCAAGCAAATCAAGCAAATCAGGGTGCTCCAGGGAACCAAGGCAATTTCTTCAACCAACAGCACCATGCTACGCTCAACCAGTTCTTGGCTAATCAACCAAAGGCTTTCAGTTACTATGTCGACCCTCTCGATGCTGAAGATTGGATCACTGATATCAAGAAGCATTTTGAGTGCAGCAACGTAAGGCCTGAGGACTATGTGAAGTTTGTAGCCTTCCAACTCAAGGACCAAGCAGCTGACTGGTGGCAGCAGTACAAAGACTCCAGAGAAGGGCGTGTGATCTCTTGGGATGATTTCTGCAAGGATTTTCGCTCTCACCACATTCCAACAAGTGTCATCGAGGGTATGCGTGAGCAATTCCGCAACCTGAAGCAAGGCTCTATGACTGTCTACCAGCATAATGTCAAGTTCCAAAACCTTGCCCGCTATGCTAAGCAAGACATCCTAGATGCCAAGAGCAAGATCTATCAGTTCCGTGGAGGTCTGAAGGATGAACTTCAACTTGCTCTCACCTTGTTCGAGCCTAATGAGTTTGACAAATTCTATAACATGGCGCTTAAGCAAGAGGCAGCCCAGCTCAAGATGGAGGCTTCCAAAAAGAGGATCCGAGATGCTGTTCACTCCTCCTCATCCTCTCAAGTTGTCGCGAAGCAACAGAAGTTTTGGCTTCCACCTCCTCCTGTGATCCGAGCTCCCTACAACAACAACAAGAACTCTAGTGGCCGTGGTTTCTCCCACCCACCCAACCCAAGCAACCAGTCAAAGTTTCAGTCTCAAGGTTCCAAGTCAAGTGCTACTCATTACTGTCCTCTCTCAGAAGTGGTCTGCAACAAGTGCACTCAGAAAGGTCACTATGCTAACAAGTGCCCCAACCCAAGGCGCCTTCCGCCTCCTCCACCTGTCAGCACAGCTATTGTCAAGCATAATCCAAAGGCAGCAAGGGTGAATCTGATGAATGCAGCGCAAGCGGAGAATTCTTCTAATGTGATTTTGGGTAACCTTCCAGTTAACTCTATCCCTGCAAAAGTTTTATTTGATTCGGGTGCTTCATGTTCCTTCATGTCATATCCATTTGCATCCAAGAATAATGTTCACTCTGAAGCTTTACCAAGAACTTTGAGTGTTATATCACCTGGCAAGAGACTGAGTTCTAGTATGGTGGCTCCGAATGTATCTATTCGCATGGGTGGTTACCGCTTTCTGGCTAATCCGGTTATTCTCGGCAATTCCGACATTGACCTCATCCTCGGGATGGATTGGCTTTTTCAACATGATGCTCACATTGAATGTGCACATAAGGAAGTCAAGATTACTCATTCCGATGAAGATGTGATTATCTTCGCCTCTCGGGATAACACAATCAGGCTTTTCTCTCTCAATGACAAGGGCGAGATGAATGCCATATCTCAAATTCCGGTGCTTAACGAATACGAAGACGTCTTTCCTGAAGAACTTCCAGGCATGACTCCACACCGTCAAGTGGAATTCGTCATTGAACTCGAGCCTGGTACTGAGCCAGCATGCCGGCGTCCGTACAAGCTCTCTCCTAATGAGTTGAAGGAGTTGAAGAAACAGCTTGATGAACAGGAGCGTATGGGTCTGATCAGGCCTAGTACGTCTCCTTGGGGCCGTGGTGTCTTATTTGTCAAGAAGAAGGATGGCACGGAGCGCCTTTGCGTCGATTACCGGCCATTGAACAAGAAGGCAATAAAGAACAAGTATCCGCTCCCCAACATCAATGAACTGTTCGAGCAGCTCAAAGGAGCTAAAGTGTTCTCAAAGCTCGATCTCCGAATGGGCTATCACCAGATTCGCATTCGAGAAGAAGATATCACCAAGACTGCTTTCAGAACGAGCTATGGCTCCTATGAGTACACAGTCATGTCTTTTGGTCTCGCTAATGCTCCACCTACCTTCTCGAGAATGATGCACTACATTTTCAACCCCTATACCGGCGAGTTTGTGCTTGTGTATCTGGATGATATTTTGGTTTTCTCCAAGAACGAAGAGGATCACGAAAAGCACCTCCGTCTGGTTCTCAACAGACTCCGTGAAAATAAGTTCTATGCCAAGTTCTCCAAGTGCGAATTTTGGCTCGATAAGGTCTTGTATCTGGGCCATATCATCTCCGCTGACGGTATTGCGGTAAACCCCGAGAAAGTTGAAGCAATTGTCAACTGGGAACCTCCTCAGAACGTCAAGCAACTCCGAAGCTTCCTTGGGCTTGCCAGCTATTGCAGAAGGTTCGTTGAGAACTTCTCCAAGATTGCCAAGCCTCTCTCCAACTTGCTGCAGAAGAATGTCAAGTACTACTGGTCTCCAGATTGTGAAGTGGCATTTAAAACTCTCAAAGAAAAGCTCGTCTCTGCTCCAGTTCTTACTCCTCCAGATGAGTCCCAGCCCTACGAAGTATTCTGTGATGCTTCTCTTCAAGGACTTGGTGGTGTGCTTATGCAGGACAAGAGAATTATGGCATACACTTCTCGTCAGCTGAAGCCAAGTGAGAAGAACTACCCCACACATGATCTCGAACTAGCAGCTGTGGTACATGCTTTGATTACGTGGAGACATCTTCTGTTGGGCAGAAAAGTCGACATCTTCACCGATCACAAGAGCTTAAAGTACATCTTCACACAGCCGAATCTGAACCTCCGCCAGACTCGATGGGTCGAGATGATCCAAGAGTATGATCCAAGCATCGAATACACACCTGGCAAGGCGAATGTGATTGCAGATGCTTTGAGCAGAAAGGCATATTGCAACAGCCTCCTTATCAAGCCGTTCCAGCCTGAGCTTTGGGAAGCATTCAGGAAGCTCAACCTCCAAGTTGTTCCGCAAGGTTTTCTTGCAAATCTTCAAGTTGCTCCTACCTTGGAAGATCGGATCCGTGAGGCCCAACTCAGTGATGCTATGGTGCAGAAAGTGAAACATGGTATTGCAAAGGGTACTCCTAAATACAAGTGCTATCGCGTTGATGAGAGAGATACCTTGTTTTTTGAGGACAGACTCGTGGTTCCCAAAGGTGATCTCAGGAAGCTCATAATGGAGGAAGCACATGATTCCCTCCTTTCAATTCATCCTGGCAGTTCCAAGATGTACCAAGACATTAAGCAATCTTACTGGTGGACACGCATGAAAAGGGAGATTGCCCAATTCGTGAACGAATGTGATGTCTGCAGAAGAGTGAAGGCAGAGCATCAACGTCCAGCCGGTCTTCTCCAACCTCTTCCTATTCCCGAGTGGACGACCACATTGAAATGGATTTCGTCACTGGCTTTCCTAAGTCCAAGAGAGGGAATGATTCTATCTTCGTGGTGATTGACAAGCTTACCAAAGTCGCTCACTTCCTTTCAGTCAAAGAATCAATCAATGCAGCTCAACTGGCAGAATTGTACACTTCCAGAATTGTGTCCTTACATGGCATTCCTCACGTTATCTCCTCAGACCGTGGAAGTTTATTCACTTCAAAGTTCTGGGACTCCTTTCAATCTGCCATGGGCACTAAGATTCGGTTCAGCACTGCATTTCACCCTCAGACTAGTGGTCAAGTAGAGCGAGTGAATCAGATTCTAGAAGACATGCTCAGAGCCTGTGTCATATATTTTGGCATGAAATGGGAAGATTGCCTTCCATTTGCCGAGTTCTCTTACAACAACAGCTTCCAAGCAAGTGCCGGCAAAGCTCCGTTTGAAATCCTCTATGGCAGAAAGTGTCGTACCCCTCTCAACTGGTCCGAGACGGGTGAACGTCAACTTCTTGGCAATGACTTGATCTCAGAAGCCGAAGAAATGTGCAAAGTCATACGTGAGAATCTCAAGGCCGCTCAGTCGCGTCAGAAGAGCTACTATGACGGCAAGCATCGTGATTTGGCCTTCAACATTGGGGATCATGTCTATCTCCGTGTTTCTCCGATGAAAGGCACCCAAAGATTCGGTATCAAAGGAAAGCTTGCTCCTAGATACGTCGGGCCTTTTAAGATCCTTGGCAAAAGAGGCGATCTAGCCTATCAACTTGAGCTCCCCTCCAACTTCGCCAATGTTCATGATGTTTTCCATGTGTCTCAACTCCGCAAGTGCTTCAAGACTCCTGAACACACGATTCCGTTTGAAGAGATTGATCTTCAACAAGACTTGTCTTACCGAGAGCACCCAGTTGCTATTCTCGAAGAAACCGAGCGCAAGACCCGCAACAAGTCCATCAAATTCTTGAAAGTCAAGTGCTCACACCATACCGACCGAGAAGCTACGTGGGAACGAGAAGATCAACTTCGTTCCGAGTACCCTTCCTTTTTCTAGTCCTAGATCTCGGGACGAGAACTTTTTGTAGTAGAGGAGAGTTGTAATGCCCCAGATGTAATACTTTCCCTTTTGGGCAATATATATATCTCTGGCTTCATCAATTCCATTTCGGGTTCTTCGCCTTTCGGGTTTTTGTCCTTTTGTTGTGTGCGTGTGTGGCATTCATCCATATCATGTTGTCATGTGCATTTGCATTGCATTTGTGTTGTCGTTTGCATCCGGCCCCACTCGTTCCTTCCGTTGTTCGATTCGAGTTCCGGAGCTCTCTCACGTGTCCGTGGCATCCCCGAGGCCTACTTTGGTGTTTGGCCGTGTAACGTTTCCGGTTTGGCGTGAGACTTGTCGTGCGACGTTGTTTTGGTGTGTGTAACCCGCCTGTCAAATCTCGTCGCGTTTGGAGTTCGTTTGCTACTCCAACAGTTATTCTCGTGGGCTGAAAGTACCCCATCTTTGAGGCCCAAGACACCTCTCCAACAGCCCACCAAACCAACCCAAACCCCTCCCTTCATCTAGGCCATCCAATTTGGATCGCGTGGCCGAAAACCTCACCTCATTTGGACAACCCTAGCTCCTTGTGCCTATATAAACGTCCAACTCCCCCAATTTTCGCTTCTGAAACCCTAATGCTTCCACAGTTTGCCGTTGGTGTTTCCACCGTTGATCTGCGGTGCTTCCACCGTTGAAAATCCGTGCTTCCGACGTCCCAGAAAAATCGTGCTTCCGAAGTTGTCGCCCCGTGCTTCCACCACATCGGCACCGTGCTTCCGTCCCCGAGCAGCCGCCCGCGTCTTCTTCGTCTCCGGTGGATCCTCGCAGCCGCCGGAGCCCCTCAGGCCACCTCGCGGCGACCGCGCCTCCGGCCGGGCATCGCCGCCGCCCCGGCATCTCCCCTCGCCGCCGCCGGGCTCTAGGCCGCCGCGCCGCCCCAACGCCCCCTCGCCGCCGGCCAGGCCTCCTCCGCCGCCGCGCCCCGGTCAGCCGCCGGCCCGGCCGCCCCTCGCGTCGGCCGCCCCGACCCCCCTTCGCCTCCGGCCGCCGTGGCCATCGAGGGCCGCCGCCGCTCGAGAAGGCTCCCGATCTGATTGGATCTGGAGGCTGGAGGCCTAACGGGCCGAAGCCCGTGCCCTTCGGGCCCGTTAACCGATCCGCCGCCGTTGACCGGCCCGGTGGAC
Organism: Secale cereale; assembly: GCA_902687465.1. Lineage (NCBI taxonomy): Eukaryota > Viridiplantae > Streptophyta > Magnoliopsida > Poales > Poaceae > Secale > Secale cereale. The sequence continues at coordinate 514,312,736 of LR738710.1, forward strand.
CCGCGAGCCCGTTTGACTTCGCCGCCGTTGACCAGATCCAGCCCGCGTTGACTGAGGAGGGTGTTTTTTTCGCTAAGTCCTTGGAGATTTTTACTTGTCTGATGCAGTTTTGTTTTGATGATAACTTTTTGTGTGATGGTCCGATTTGAGCAAATGATATGTCAAAATGTTCGTGGAGACATGTACTATGTTTTGTTCCATTGTGCCATGCATGTTTGAGGTCATCTAGATGTTTTAATCTTCATGAGAAGAGTGCTACTTGTTATAAACTGCTGTTAGTAGTTGTTTTCATGCCATCTTTGCAATGTGATAACTTGGTGCATGTTTATCCAAATGAAGCAAATGATATGTCCACGTGTTCATCATGTTATGCTCTACATGTTGGTTGCCTTAGCTTGCATGATAGATTTCATCTTGCCATGTTTATCTCCTTTGCAAAGTGCTATGTGGCTGTTATGTCGTTAAACTTGTTACGAGATGCCTCGTTGAGGAGCTCGTTGCTATTGATGTGTTTTTGCCCTTGATGCATGCTTAGATGATTTGGATTCACCATCATGTGTACTTTACTGTGATGCTTACCACTTGCCATGCTATGCTTTGAGGTGACTTAAACTTGCTCACAAAGATGCCATGATGTTACTACTGTTTTAACACTTAGTGAAATTTCACTAAGTCTGGAATGTGTTATTTTCAGATGCCATGTTTGCTTGTTGTTCTAGGCAAATCCATGATAGTTTTGGGGTGACTCTTGATGGTTCCTTGTTGTATATATTGTTGGATATCCATTCATGCTCTCACATGCTTATTTGGTTGGCTGTAGCATATTTAACTTTTGCTCCCAAGTTGCAACAAATTACTGCTGTCAGGTTTTTGTTGTCAAGTTCAATATGTCATAGCTTGTTGCTATTGATCCATGGCTCCTTTGGGGATGCTCCAATGGAATTGTTTGCTGTAGGATATGTCTACTTTGTGTCCATGCTCCTTGCCATGATGTTTGAGTGTTGTAGCCTATTTATCTCTTGCCCCGAAGTTGCTATGTGGCTGTTAATTTCAGCTTGTGCGTGTTTATTGTTTTGGGTGTAACTTTTAACCCGTTGCTCCGTTTTGAGAAAGTCCTATAGGTAACTTGTGTGTTTTTGCATGTAGATTCATAATATCCTATTGTTATCATGTTTTGAAGCATTTTGCTTGATGCATATTGTTGTGATGTATCACTGTGCTTCCTATGTAGACTTTCTGTGCTTCCATAGTGCATCTGTTTTGCTTCCATAGTGCATCAGTCATGCATCCAGTAATTTTTCTGCGCATTGCATCTTGTTTGATTTCGTGCCTTGTGTGTTTGTGTTGAGTAGAGCCGGAAGCTGAGTACGAGTATGAGAACAAGGTTACTACCGAGGTTGAGAACGAGGAGCTCTCTTACGATCCCATCGACAACTCTTCAGGCAAGATGACCGAACCCCGATAACATTACTATCTTTGCCTATTGCTAGGAGTATCGCTCTATAGTTTTGCCTCGATGCCCATGTTTTCCTGTCAGCCTCCTATTGTAACCATGAACCTGTTTAACCACCCTACCTATGCAAACCATTGATTGGCTATACGTAGGCTTCGCTCAGCCCCTCTTATAGCATTGTTAGTTGCAGGTGAAGATTGAAGATTCTCGCTTCTTGTCGAAGCTTGTTGGGATATCACACTATATTAATTATTAAATGAAATCATCTATATATTGTTAATGGGTGGAAGGCTAAGCCTTTTGCTTGGTGTTTTGTTCCACTAATAAACCGGTGTTATGTTCCTTGATTATGCGTTCCTCACACGGTTGGGGTTATGGGACCCCCTCGATAAACCGCTAAGTGCTAAGTCTTTTCCAGCAAGTCCCAACATTGGTACTATTTGCCTCATAACTAAAAACTTGCATAGGGAGTAATTAACCCTCTTCTTAATCAACAACCCCGGGCTAGTGCTCCACATGAGTGTTGGTCCGAACTGGGCAACCTGCAGGGCCACCTCGAGGAAACTCAAGGTCTGGTAAAAACCCGTAGCTTGTCCCATCCGGTCGTGGCCTGAGACTAGATACGCGCGGCTACTGTCAGGGTGTCGACACGCCGGGAGGATTTGCTGGATTAGCCTTACCTTAGTCGGAGTATCTTGAGCACGGGATTCCGAGGATACTCGGGCCTTCCCACCTTGGAGTTGCGACTCCGCGGATCGTGGGCTTGTCATGGGCCAAGTTGGAACACCCCTGCAGGGTTATGAACTTTCGAAAGCCGTGCCCGCGGTTATGTGGCAGATGGGAGCTTGTTAATATCCGGTTGTAGAAAACTTGACACCATGTTCCAATACACTACCAGTGTGAGTACCGTGACGGTCATTACCGAAAGGGATTCGGGAAGTGAACATGGTGGGGTTATGTTTGACTTATTAGTTAGGATCACTTCGTGATCATCTCTCGTCCGAGGCACCTTCTCTTCTCGCTCTCTTTTACGTAAGCTAGGCTAGTGTTGCTGCAAACTCTTGTTCTTTCTTCAGCCTTGTTCCACACCCAAGGCTTGGATAGTCGTGTTACCCAGGAACGGGATTGTTGAGTCCTTTGTGGCTCACAGTTACTTCACCACACCAGATGCAGGTACGATGGCGAGCTACACAGGTGATGGCACTGAGCTAGACTGGGAGTACAACGAGGAGTGTGGCCGTTACTATGTGAACTATCCGGTTGATCAGTAGAGCTTCTACGAGGATTCGATCTAGACATGTGGTTTAATGTTATGTTTGGTATCTTGTCATTTGGATCTTACCCTTAGATGGGCTGTGATGTTTATCTGAATGATGTTTGAACATGCAATGTATTTGGGTGACGTGACGAGTGTAAGCCAACTATCTTTTCAGCTTTCATCCCTATTTTTACATGAGACGTGCAAAGGTACCAAACTTGCGATCATTCCAGAATGGGCTTATATCTTTAAGTCGTGCCTCGACACGTAGGAGATATAGTCCCATCCTGGGCATTACACTCTACTCCACATACACACACTCCCTCTCACACACAAATGCGCGCACAAACACACACAGACACGCACAAACACCCATTAATCTGGATCCTCATCTCTCCCCATGTCCGCATGTGTATCTCACACACTCACTCTCTAATTATGTATATGTGTCTCCACGTTACACAACACAAAGCCCCATGTACATGTCTCTCTCTATCCTCCACACACATAGACACAAAGAATCTGTTATCATTGCCTTAGTCTCTAGACATATCACACACGCACATTGTCTCTCTCTCTCACACAAACACGCTCAACAAGGGTTTCCCCGTGAATAACTTATTGTCTATTCATCAACAGTCGTGGTAGTACGGCGAACACGAGACGTGAAAAAGAATAAATCTACACGTGCTTATACCACCTAGTATGACTACTAGGACTAGAGCAAGCCAAAAGGCGCGCCACCGTCACCCCCTCCTTATCGGCGACGGGAAAACCTTTGTTTTACACAGTCGAGAAGTCATTATGCGAAGGCCTCACATGCTGAGGCGTTGAATAGAATGTAGATGCTAATTTACGGAAACAAGTATCAATAATACGTTTGTATCTCCATACTTATATTTCTTCTCTTATAAAAACCGAGTTAGTGATGATGGTACGCGTGCCATCTTGCAATATAGACTGTCCGATCTATATTTGACTGATGGAAATTAAACTAAATGATACCCGCACCCCTCTCCACAATTGCAGACAAGGCCTTCCCTCGTTCATCCTTATCTCCAAAAACCTCATTGTTGAACAATTAAGAACGGAAGCCTCTGGAACGAACTGGCCTAATGGTCGCTTCCGGCGTCCCCATGCCTCCGCTCAGTCCGACCACCAATCACCACCACGCCCCACTCCTCTTCACCTTATCTCCTATTTCTCGAGATATCATTAGTTTTTACACATGGGATTACTCCCGCATGGGTCAATCACAACGAGTGTTTTTATATAAAAAATGCATCTTGATGTTCTGTGCAATGCACGGATCTTGCTAGTACTCCTACAGAAGACTAAGTTGGTGATGATGGTGTGTCTGCCATCCGTTGTTTGTGACCATTAGATCTACATCTAACGACTGTGAGGTAACTTGTTGCCTTTCTCACAAACATCCCACTTGTCTACCAATTTGCAGAAAAACCCATAATTAGTATCTTAAAACCAACCACATCCCTCCCTGACCTCACCAAAACAGCCCAAGGAATATATTCTAATTGAAACATAATATATCTCTAGTGATATATGTATATCAAAATTAGAGTGTTTTGTATCAAGTTTGTGAATAAGTATTATTCTAATTATGATTCGTTGCAACCCACATGAACATTGCTAGTATTTCCAACCATGCAAAAAAAATTCCCTAGTATTCCATAGTTTCGAGTTGTCCATCAAGATATTACTCACTCATGGTTGATATTTACTTTCAATCATGTACACATATGCACTATGTAACTAGCCTTGCTTATTGGGTCCCAAAGCTTAACTTCCACTCCTACTTACAATATGTAGAGTATTTGACAAAAAACTACCACTTTCAACCAGCCCTAGGAAGAATCTATTGTATAGAAAATAGCAAAAACATACCAAAATTTTAATCATCCACGCCAAAAACTACTACCTACCGATTAGGTTAGTTTAAACCCATTTATGATAGGGTTGGCCCACACGTCTGTGCTGATGAGGCAGCTTAAACCAACACATTTTGTTTGACCGTTGACACGAGGGACCCACATCTGACCTTCTATCCTGTTATTCCCGTTCAAATCATTATTTTTCCTGAACATTACTTCAAACAGTATTGATGCATGTTCGTTGGTGGCGCCGATGATGAGCGAGTTGGCCGCCGCTCCGCCGGACGGGCCGGACGCCGCGCTGGCCTCCGCACGGGTTGGCAGGCTGGCCCGAGCTTGACTCACGAGCGAGCAAGCCGTCGCGCTGGCCTTCGCTTGAGCTAGATGGCTGGCTTTAGCGCGGTGCGCGCGAGCAAGCCACCGTGCCGCCGTGCCAATCTAGCTAGCAAACCTTGCAGGCAAGCAGCTGGACGGAGCTATCTTGGCTAGCTAGCGGCCGCTAGCGCTGGACGAAGCTGGCATCCGGGCTGCCGCAAGATGGGCTCCGCACCGCCGGCGGTTTTGACCTCGCCTTCTGCCGGTGGCAGTAGCTGCGTCCCATGGCCAAGGATGACTAGGTGGACGGGCCGGAGGTAGGAGGTCACTCAGGGATTTTTTTGCAGACTGACACATAGGTCCCACAAGTCATAACGCTCGGTCGAATAGAAGGCGTTGACTTAATGGGCGACATGGTCCCTGTTTGGATATTCTAAGTCAGAGGTTAGATTCTAACCCTGAACTAACTCTAACCAAAGTGGTGTTTGCATGGCAGGGTTAGATTGACAACAAATGTATCCAAATAGGGCCATGGGTTTAAACGTGCCTATAACGAAACTTTGTAGAGTAGTCATTTCTTGGTAGGGCTGGTTTGTAAGAGCATGTACAATGGTTGATAAGGTAGTCTTATTTTAAGTCTGCCACGTATGCAAGTGGTAGTGGTTTCTTGGCATTATTAGTGGTTTCTTGCATTATTAGCGGTTTCTTGTAAGGAACAATGTACTACTAGCGACGAAAGGCGATTCTAGGTTGCATTGTACTCCAACGATTACTACTAGTGGTCGCGGGAGTGTATACCTCGTTTTGTGGGTTCGATCCCGGCCAAACGCATGGCGGCCTTTTTTTAAATAGTAACTTTGTTGCGAGCCAATATTTTACACGTGTAGTTTTAGTTTTGAAGTCAAACGGACGTGCGGCACCACAATCTGGGTGCACTGGATAGCCTATCCACGTGAACGGGTTTTCCTTCCCAGCATCTCGTGGCTCACGTGCTCGCCCTAGCCGCACCTCGCTTGTAGCTTCCTCATCAGCTAGTAGCATATTTAAACTAGCGCCTCCCAATTAATCCCGAGGAGCCGGAAAAGCCTAGTGGGGCATTGGGAACTGTGCAATATGGCTCTGTACGTAAAGTGCTCTACTACTACTCTGTAGCTTGTGGAGTTGCACGCATGGACTTCACTCCATTATTGGCTCTACTATAAAAGAAATTCCTCTTGATGTGTTTTTTTAAACGGAGGCAAAAGCTTTGCTTCATCTCATTCATAAAGAAGGAACTACTAACAAAGTTCGACGAGATCCATTACACCTCCACAAATGGAAGCGAAAAGCCTAGTCTCGCTGTATCAAATAACTCAAATGTTCTGCCCCCGCAGTAACAGTCGCTGATAAACAGGCTGCTAGTGTGTGCGTGAGAGGAGCGGCTGAGGCCCTCCACTATGTGTTCGGTGCCAGAAATCTAAAAAGTTTGCCACATACACTTCGATGCCAAATGAAAAATATTTAGCACTGGCACCACAACATGAAGGATTTGGCATCCATCCACCTCTGGCCCACCTAGCTATAAACTAGTAATATATCAGCTCAAATCAGTGTCTCGCTAGTGGTGCTGGTGGTGCTTCACATGCAAAAGTACAGTGGTTGCTTTGTTTATTTCCCCAACGAAATATGGCGTCGGAGCAAGTAGAAGCATCGATGCCCTGAAATTTTTATATGGCATCGGCTGGGCAATGTAGGACACCGGTGCCAAATGTTCAAAAAGTGAATTTGGCACCGGTTTTGGCCTACATAGTGGAGGGTCTGAGTAGTCCAGCTACATGAGAGAAGCGGCTGAATAGAGCACCGAGAGCACCCACTAGGCCACTACTCAGGTGTACTTTCCCTGCATTGATAGTACATCGATGGTTCTAGAGAACAGTAGTACCCTCCACTTCCAACTGTAGCTCCTTGGCCCTGAGATTCAAGAGTTCAAAACAGGTGCACTATACCGTACGGTACATAGCACTAGTAGTACCCTCGCACTACTAGTCGAGAAAATAGTACTAGTACTGCTACAGTACGAATACGTACTCCTCCGTCACATAATGTAAGACGTTTTTTGACACTAGTTGGCGTGTACAAAAAATAGCAAAAACATACCCAAAATTTCTTAATCCACGCCAAAAACTACTAGCTAGTGCCAAAAATTTCTTACTAGTGCTATTATTTAAAGTATAATGCAATCCCATAACTTCCCATAATGCTAGTACTAGTAGTAAATAATAGCCTCACCCCTTCGCTACAGTTGGAAGGAAAGATCTACAGTTGGAAGGGACGAGGCCCTGCGGTTACTATGCTCTTATCTCCTCCTCGCCAGTTACCCTCCCCCCGAAGAGAAGGCAGTTCATCGCTGCTCCCATTGATTCGCCAGACGGTTCTCCTCCTCGTCGGGGCTGGGAGACCTTGGACGATGATCCTCTGGGAGAAATCGCACGCTGCTCCGACGTCCTCACCGTCGCAAGACTCGGTGCTTCCTGCACCAACTTTTTCAAGACGGTGCTTAAAATGGCTTGGGAAAAGGCCATGCTTGTTGGTCTTCCATGCATCCTTGAGGAGAAGGTTCTTCTATGGGACAATCCTTTGAACAGTCCACCGCTCCCTGGCCATGGTTGCACGTTGACTCCGCTAGAGTTGCCGATGTTGAGAGGTAGACGAATTTTGTCCGATGAGCATGTTAGTAATAGAGTTTGATCATGTAGTACTTAGTTATTCCATTTCCATCCCATAATTTCTCCCCTGCCCACCGTCTTATATATAGGTCTGGGTCGGTGCCAACAAAGATTGGCTTGCATACCTCCGGCCGGATACCACCATCATTTTGCACAACATCCACAGTAGTGCGGCCGTTCCGGTAGACCCCTTCTCCACCATTGGTATCGACCTTCCGGACTGGCTGGGCTTGAATACGTATGATGATACCTACATGAGGGTGAAGAAGATAGCAATTGCGAACCCGCCAACAAAGCGACGCGGCTACGACAATTACTATCTCATCGCGGTGTTCGACATAAGGATTGCCATCAATGCAAGAGGCACTAACGGAAGAGGCTGGCGCATGTTGGCGGTGGCAGATTTGTACCCCTACACGTTCGAAGCCGCCGTGCACCATCTAGGCCGCATCTTCTTGGTGACAAGCCATGGGACTTGTTTCATCTGGTTGCGATCCTACGGTACGGGAGATAACAAACGGAATGCACAAACCATCATTTACATCCCTAACGGTACTCCATCATTTTGCAGGGACCAGTCATCCCGCGATCAAAATAAGATCGCCGATCCTAGATGTGCATTTGCATCCACGATTCGGTCTAACCTGGACCCTTGTAGCTGACTATGGCATATTGGGATCAACTATCTTAGAAGTCGTTACCCATGGTACCACTGATGTGCAACATGGTCACACAATCTACCACGATCGGACCGTCACCATCTACCCAGGTATTCCATTTTTTAACCCTCTCGCCTTCTCTTTCATTGTTGTACTAGTACTCTACTTACGTACTAGTAGTAGTTTTTACCTTGGAGGACGCGTATAGCTAGCTAGGCCCTTGAAGACTTGAACCCACTAGCTGCCACCATTTGTGCTTTTCCATGTCTTACTATCTCATCCATGTAGCCAACAGTGGCTATATATAATAAGCCAGTTATTTTACTTCCTCTATACCGGAGTAGTACTATTTGCTGCACAGTATTACTGACCGCCATATTTGAGCACATTATTATGCATGGACCTTGACTATGTACGTCACCATGTGTCCAGATCTAAGATGCCGCGTGTACCAGATGAACGGCGCCGAGTTCGACCCCCGTGATGCTACGTGGGTGCTGAGGAAAACTCTTCGAGAGTACTCGCTTTTCATTGGGGACATCTACCCTATTGTGAAGCGGATGCCACCTTCCGTGCACGACACAGAAGGCCTGCTGTCAGGGATATTACTAGCAGGTATGAACCGGCTAGTGTAAACCGGCTTAGTTATATTATACTTGGTTGTAATATTTAGTAAAGGCTACGGCCCATAAAATCTTAGGGCCCATGTATAGAATTATGATTTGTAAACCGCCAAGCGATGTAACTTGAGAGATAAGGAAGAAAGGACAGAGACCAAGGCGGACACAAGTATGAGCCGGCCTCGGGACTCTGTAAACCGGACCAGGCGTCACCTCTATATAAAGGGACGACCCGGCGACGGTTCAGGGACAAGCAAGAATCAACCCGTCGAGACTACAGGCAAGCGATCCGCTCCCTGTAAACCGACGCCCAAGCAATACCAAACCAACTAGACGTAGGCTTTTACCTTCATCGAAGGGGCCGAACTAGTATAAACTCTCTGTGCCCTTTGTGTGCTATGAACCCCTTCAAGCTAACCCGTGCGATGGTTCCATCATCAAGTCCGCTAAACCGGACATCTGCCATGCTAATTCCACGACAGTTGGCGCCCACCATGGGGCCTCCGCACAATGGTTTCAAGTTCTTGAAGGGAAGCTTTGAAGGGCTCAAGGGTTACGCGGTCGGCCGGATTACCAAAAGTCGCCGCGGCCGGATCTACATCGATGACGCAGGTTGGGGACCGGAGGCCGATTCAATTGAATACGGGTACCGGGTTCCCTTCGGTGGCATCCAAGTCTTCATTGGCAAAATCGGCGAACCGGGACCTGAGCCGGACATCTTCCCAACATCGTCGAGCCGGCTCAGCGTGCGAGATCGGCCCGGATTCAGCCCACCATGAAGCACGTGTTCGTTGGAGCAATCCACGGAGTTCGAACCGAGGACGGATCGGAATCCGATGGTGCAACAATAGTCTACTCTGACGACAAATCTTCATCCGGGGAAACTGAGTCTCTGTATCAGTTGCAGGACGGCCGGTCTGAGGGCGAGTCCGATGGAAACAGTATTCCGGACCCCTTCGGCCCGCCAAACCGGGTGGTTGTCTTTATGGCCGGTTCACAGCCCCCGGTGAACGGGGCGACAACAGAAGCTGGTGTAGGGGGGAGTGGCTCGGCCCTCTCACCTACTGAAGTTCTATCCACCTTGATCGAGGAGTTCACAGCTAAAGCGGTGGAAACAGTAGCTCCAGCAGACAAGGCGCATCATGATGCAGAGCTCCTTCAGTTGAAAGGCCGGATTGATCAATTAAAGGAGGATCTGAAGGCTGAAAGGGCAATGATAGCGGTGAGACAAGCAGAGCTGAATGATCAGGCTTTTCACCTAAGGATGGAGCAAGCTTCTATGGAAGGAGTAAGAGGACGAAAGTACCAATCTCATATGCCGCCAGTTTATGAAGCAACGAATCTGTTCAGGACACCTGGGGCTGGGACTAGTAATAATCCGGCTTTAAACCGGAGGGCACCCCCAGCCAGGGAGGAGCCGATTCAGCAGCCCACCACAGAGCATGATCGTCGGATCACATCGGCACCTTACGTTCCCACCCCTCCAGGTCATTATTCAAACCCTTTGGATAACATCGCTGCAGCTGCTGCACGTTTGGCCGCTTTACCCGTGGAGGAGACGTCTCCGGTGGCATTGGAGGCGCGCAGGGTCAAGGAGCTGCTTAATACGACGTTAATACAGCAGCAAGCATACTCTCATAGCAGGGAAAGGCTACATTCAACACCACGTCCCAGCCGGAGTTACACTAGGCATTGGGAGGAACCAGAAGTATCTAGCAGTGAACGCAGGCGGCATCAGTGCAGAGAGGATAATCCGGCAGGCGCAGCAGCACCAGCTCCGGATACAAACCGGGTTCGGTCAGGAGCCCGGGAGGAGGTTCGTCAAACGACGCCGGTTCATACAGCCACAGCAGAAACAGGGGTTACGACGAGTTCTTTTGGGGTGCGATGTCTTATCCCCGCTTTACGGGGTGTCAAGCTGCCTAAAGATTTTAAGGGGCCACGCAAGGTACCTAATTACACAGCAGATTTAGCTCCAGAAGCTTGGGTTGAAAGTTATGAGATGGCCATGGAGATGCTGGACGTGGATGAATCGGCTTGTGCAAAGTATTTTACTATGATGCTTGAGGGTACGGCCCGACTTGGCTGAAGGGTTTACCCCCGAACTCTATCGGATCATGGGGGGAACTGCGCAGCCAGTTTGTCAAAAACTTCAAGGATACATGCAAGCAGCCGATGTCAGTGGTGGATCTAGCAGCTTGTGTGCAAGGAGAGCAGGAGTCTACGGCTGCTTGGGTACGGAGAGTAGCGGAGATCTTGCACTCTTCGAATAGTATCAATCCTAGTACGACGATAGTGACTTTGGAAAACAATTGCCGGTTTGAATCTTTAAAGTTAAAGCTCGGACGGCTTAAAAGGGATTGTAATGATATGGGAACTCTCATGAGTGCCTTGGTAAAATATGGGGACTCTGATAATACCAAGTATCCAGAAGCTGAAGGAGACAAGGCGGGGAAGGTTAGCAAGTCTGGTAAACCGGCGCAAGTTAATCCGGCTACTATGAGTTTTTTGGGCAAACGAAAGGCAGAAGGTGGCTCTGACTTCGTGGCCAACACTCAAGTTCAAGGGGACTTTCAGCATAGCATGGGAAACCCACCTCCACAAACCGGCGGAGGGACTGTTAGTTGGGACCAAGAGTTAGATCAGCCTTGTCCGAAGCATGGCACGAGAAATCGACTGGCAAAGCACACCATAAGAGAGTGCAGGCCCCTTATGAAAGCAATGGCGAGCCGCTTTAATCCTCATGACAGGCCTCCAAATGGCGGTTCAGGTCCTGGATTTTATGGTCCGGGTCATCAGGGGAGCAGCTCCGGATCAGGATATAGGGGCAATAACAATGGTTATCAAAACCGGGCCGGTAATCAAAATAATCAAGGAAGTTATAATAACTAGGGCAATCAGCAACATGGCCAAGGTGGTTACAATAACCAAAGCAATCAACAGCAGGGCCAAGGGAATTACAATAATCAGGGGAATCAACAGCGTCGGCAACAGCAGCCGCAATCCGGATATCAAAGTAATCCAAAGGAATTGAGCAGTGGGCAATATCATGTCTTCACCACAAGTCTGTGTAAGCGAGATCAGAAGGTTTTGAAGCGGGTAGTTAACGCAGTTGAACCGGCAACACCGCAATTTCTGCGCTGGTCAGAGCAGCCCATTGTATGGAGTAGAGAAGACCACCCGATGCGGGTGGATAATCCGGGCCACTTAGCCTTGGTGGTGGCACCCCAGGTGGGAAGTTACAAGTTCACTAAGGTTCTCATGGACGGTGGTAGCAGTATCAATATCTTGTACTATGAGACTTTCAGTCGTATGGGTCTGACAGATAAGAAGTTAAGGCAATCAAACACAGTGTTTCATGGAGTGGTCCTAGGTAAGTCGGCTTATCCTGTTGGAAAGATTGATTTGGAAGTTACTTTTGGAGATGAGCATGATTCCAGGTCGGAGATGATAACTTTCGAAGTCGTCAAAATCAAAAGCCCTTATCACGCTCTATTTGGAAGGATGGTTTATGCTAAGTTTATGGCTAGGCCATGTTATGTTTATCTGCAGCTTAAAATGCCGGGTCATAAGGGCACGATCACGGTTCATGGAAGTCGCAAGATAGCAGTGGAATGTGAAGAGGGAGATGCAGCCTATGCAGAAGCAGTATGTGCCACAGAAGAGTTGAAATTTTACAAAGATAATGTTGATCCGGCGGCTATGACTCCGCTGAAGAAGCCAACTACAGAGCATGATCCGGCGTTAAAGTTTAAATCAGTAGAGGAGACCAAGCAAGTTGATTTTGTGCCTGGAGATTCGTCCAAGCAGTTCACTATCAGCGCTAACCTTGATCCCAAATAGGAAAGCGCGCTCATCGAGTTCATCCGTGAGAACCGGGATATCTTTGCATGGAAACCTTCTGACATGCCAGGTATACCGAGGGAACTCGCTGAGCACAGCCTTAACATTGATCCGAAATATAAACCAGTTAAACAATATTTGCGCCGTTTCAACGAAGAGAGGCGCAAGGCTATAGGAGAAGAAGTGGCCAGGCTTTTGGCCGCGGGATTCATAATGGAAGTTTTTCATCCGGAGTGGTTGGCTAATCCGGAGCTGGTGTTAAAAAAGAATGGGAAGTGGAGAATGTGTGTGGACTACACAGACCTCAACAAGGCTTGCCCAACTGATCCTTTTGCTCTCCCTCGCATTGATCAGATCATCGATGCCACAGCGGGATGTGAGCGGCTAAGCTTTTTGGATGCATATTCAGGGTATCACCAGATCAAGATGGCAGTTAAAGACCAAGAGAAGACAGCTTTCATAACCCCTTTTGGTGCTTTTTGCTATGTATCTATGCCTTTTGGGCTTAAAAGTGCACAAGCAACTTATCAGCGTTGCGTTCAGAATTGTCTCAAAGGGCAGATAGGGAGGAATGTTCATGCCTAAGTGGATGACATTGTGGTCAAGTCAAGGAGGGAAGAGACAATGATAGAGGATCTTAAGGAAACTTTTGATAATCTTCGAGCTTATAAGACGATGCTTAATCCGGAGAAGTGTGGTTTTGGTGTTCCGGCAGGTAAACTACTGGGATTCTTGGTCTCAAACAGAGGAATAGAAGCTAATCCAGAGAAAATCAAGGCCACCACATCTTTGACTAAACCTGTTGGCATCAACGATGTTCAGCGTATAGCTGGCCGGATCACAGCATTAAGCCGGTTCATCAGCCGTTTGGGAGAGAAGGCGATCCCACTTTACCAGATGCTAAGGAAAACATACCGGTTTATATGGAGTGATGAGGCAAACACAGCGTTTGAGGATCTGAAATGGCAATCGGCAAAGCCGCTGGTTTTAGCTGCTCCTATTGACAAGGAGCCGTTGCTGTTATACGTCGCTACCAATGCACGGGAGTCAGCGTCGCAATCGTGGTTGAGCGCAAGGAAGCAGGGAAGGAATACCCGGTTCAGCGCCCGGTTTACTACGTGAGTGAAGTACTCATTGAATCCAAGCAGAGGTACCCTCACTGGCAGAAGTTGGTATATGGTGTGTTCATGGCAAACCGGAAGCTGAAGCACTATTTCCAAGGTCATCCGATAACTGTGGTTAGTTCAGCACCGTTGGGGGACATAATTCAGAACAGGGAAGCTACAGGCAGAGTAGCAAAGTGGGCCATTGAGCTCATCCCACACGAGTTGAAGTATGTACCACGCACTGCTATAAAGTCACAGGCATTGGTGGATTTCATCAATGATTGGACGAAGTTGCAAATCCCCGAGGATAAACCGGATCTTACGTACTGGACGATTCACTTTGACGGTTCAAGACAGTTGGAGGGCTCGGGGGCTGGAGTTGTTTTAACTTCCCCCCGAGGTGATAAATTTTGTTACGTCCTCCGCCTATTGTTTCCTTGTACTAATAATGCAGCGGAATATGAAGCGTTACTTCATGGCTTACGGCTGGCAAAGGAGATGAACTTGAGCCGGGTTAAGTGCTTTGGCGACTCAGATTTGGTGGCACAGCAAGTTTCAGGCAAGTGGGATTCAAGAGATCCCCTCATGGCAGCCTATAGACGAGAAGTTGAAGCAGTTGCAGGATGTTTCAAAGGGTATCAGGTGGATCATGTAGACCGGCGACAGAACGAAGCGGCCGATGCTCTAAGCCAGCTGGGTTCTCAGCGTAAACCGGTGCCACCAAACACTTTTTTGGATGAATTGCACAGTCCCTCAGTTCAAATACCGTCGGAGGAAGACCTAGCTGTGCCTGATCCGGAGGCACAGTTAGTTGCAGCGCTTCATGCTATTCCAGATTGGACGATGCCTTATTTGGCATATCTGAGCCGAGGAGAGTTACCGGACGATGAAGAAGAAGCACGACGGATAATCCGGCGTTCTAAGTCCATGACGATTGCAAACGGAGAGCTTCATCATCGCAGAACTTCTGGAGTATTTCAGCGGTGTGTGTCAGCTGAGGAAGGTGGTGAGATTCTTCGCGAGATCCATGAAGGGGATTGTGGTCATCATGCCGGTTCAAAATCATTGGTGGCTAAAGCATTCCGGCATGGTTTCTATTGGTTAACTGCTCATGCAGATGCGGCAGATCTGGTCCGGAAGTGTGATGCTTGTCAGAAATTTTCGAGGCGTGCTCTGGTTCCGACGTAGGAGCTCCGGATGATACCAATAACTTGGCCGTTTGCAACTTGGGGGCTTGATATGGTTGGACCCTTCAAGCGATCCCAAGATCAGAAAACTCATCTACTAGTAGCAGTAGATAAGTTTACAAAGTGGGTTGAGGCAGAGCCTATAAGCAAGTGTGATGCGGCAACGGCGGTCAAATTCATCAAAAAGGTAATTTTCCGGTTTGGCTTTCCACACAGCATCATCACAGACAATGGCACCAATTTATCTCAAGGTGAGATGGAAGAATTCTGTCAACGAGAACATATTCGCTTGGACGTGTCTTCTGTGGCCCACCCCCAATCCAATGGTCAGGCTGAAAGGGCATATCAGGAGATTTTGCGAGGTATCAAGCCCCGGCTTATGACTCCTTTGCAGAGAACCCCAGGATGTTGGGTTGAGGAGTTGCCATCTGTTCTTTGAAGCATCAACACTACACCGAACCGGTCTACAGGTTACACACCTTTCTTCAGGGTCTATGGTGCTGAAGCAGTCCTTCCAAGCGATATCCGTCATGATTCACCAAGGGTAACGGCTTATGTTGAAGCAGCCAACGAGAGAGCAAGGCAAGACAGTTTAGACCAGCTGGATGAAGAGCGTGATATAGCTGTGGCACGATCTGCAATTTATCAACAAGACTTACGCAGATATCATAGCCGCCGGATCAAAACAAGGACGTTCTAGGAGGGCGACTTGGTACTCCGGCTCATCCAAGATGAAACAGATATGCACAAGCTATCCCCACCTTGGGAAGGGCCCTTTGTGGTCAGTAAGAATCTACACAATGGTTCATATTACTTGGTGGACGTTCGAGAACACAATGACTCATGGACATCAGAAGAGGAGACGAAGAGGCCATGGAACATCGCCCATTTACGTCCATACTATACTTGAGCTACGAGCTCCACTGTATCCTATGTATATATTATGATTAATGAACAAACCGGCACCCTCGGTAAACCGGGGGCTCAGCCCTTTTTCCACATACAAATATCTTGTGAGGACAACCACGCAAGTTTTATCAGATATTATATTTCAACATATTGGCTGGTTTAAAGTTGATTTTTTGCAGAATATACACAGAAGCAATAAAACTCTCTAAAGAACATGAGATCATATCCGGTTCAAAGAGAGGACGCTTCAAAATTTACCCACAGGTTCGAGGAACCATGGAGGCCCTCTGAAAAGATGGATAATCCACATTCAGTGATTGGTTTATATTTACCCACAGGTTCGAGGAACCATGGAGGCCCTCTGAAAAGATGGATAATCCACATTCAGTGATTGGTTTATATTTACCCACAGGTTCGAGGAACCATGGAGGCCCTCTGAAAAGATGGATAATCCACATTCAGTGCTTGGCTAGGCCCTCTGGAAAGATGGATAATCCACATCCAGTGATTGGCTCAATTTTTTATTTGCGGTTCTATCGGCCCTCTGAAAAGATGGATAATCCACATTCAGTGATTGGCTAGGCCCTCTGGGAAAGATGGATAATCCACATCCAAGTGATTGGCTGAACCTTGCTTTGAGCCTGGCAGCTCTTAAAAAGCCTCGACTACATGGTCTTATTTGCAAAATTTGCATCTTTTGGTGTTTGTGTTTTATAACCCTTTAAACCGGAGTGGAACAGCTACAGAAGCTGACCACATATCTATAAAAGTGAAAAGTCTGGGTCATGAATACCAGCATGAATAAACCGGTGTTCATTATAACCCGGATCATCTATCAGGCAACAAGCCACAAATTTCTGAACAAAGTTTTTCAGAACAAGATGAACCGGTGTCTGTTATCAAAACCCGGGTTTGTTATTGGATCCATGAAGATCTTCATCAAGAAATGTTGATATCTACCGGATTAAGAATGTTGAGCATATTTGGTCTCAGGTATAAATTTATTTCTGAAATAAGTATATACTTGTTTGATATCTTGAGAGAACAATTTAATCTGTCCGGCGGTCAACCGCTAGGACATGTTTTCAGTGTTACTTTTGCAGAAGCAGATGATACGCAAGATAAGCAATATCAGACAATATTAAAATTAGCAAACGTCTAGCACAAGAAAGGCAGAATATCCGGATCAAAGCGGATCATGTTTCAGCTATCCTATTACAAGGCATAGCAAGTCGGACGGATTACAAAGATTGTTTGAGACTGCAATTACAACAATAAATTCTGAATTATGCTCCTTCTTGCTGAGACGGCTGGCCATCACCTTGATCCGGGATGTCTTCGTCCTCTTGAAGCGGTTGGAAGTCCGGAACACGCCAATCAATCTTCGTCAAAGCCCGGAAATACATCTCTTCGTTGATCAGCTCAGAAGGTTCGATATCTGGAGCGAAGGTATGAGGGAGAACCGGTGGGATTAAATTGACGGTGTCATAAACCGGCCGCTCCACCCGCTCGTTTTGCAAGTCGTACCCCGGATGATACCTGGATAAATCGGATTCAGCTGCAAGCTTGCTGGCGAGGGGGCGCATCTCCTTCGTCAAGGCGTAGAGATCCTTTGCGGTAAAAGTGGAACCGTCGTCTTTTGTGTCAGGAAATCCAGTTAAAGCTTCTTCCGGATCAAGATCCGGGACACAGGCTTTAGCCCTGGTAAGGGCCAAGAGGGCACCACCTCGAGCAGAAGATTTTTTGACTTCTTCTAGACACACGGGAAGAACAGATAACTTTTTCAACGTGTCTTGGATGGTCGTAGGGGCCGGTTTTCCAAAAGATGTTGCACTAATAATCCTCTGAGCGCCGGAATATAGCTGCTTGACCAAGGTGTAACATGCTTTAAGTTTCTTCCGTAGGTCATCCCCAAGATGGGAGACACAGCGCCCTGCATATAAATATTACGGTTAAACCGGCACAGATGGAAGATTACAAGGATAAAGCAGGAGTTCAGATTATACTTACCAAAGATTGCAGAGGTCATCAACTCAATTTGCTGCTTTAAACCGGTTAACTCTTCTGTAACCGGATTAAGCGCCCCTTCAGCGTCTTGAACCCTTTTCTCCAGCTCTTTCTTTTGAACCTCAAAAGTGGTCCGCTCTTCTTCAAAGAATTTCTTCAGATCTTCAGCAGTCTTTTAACTTACCTGAAGATCTTTCTTAGCTTTCGAAGCGGCAGATTCTGTCTTAGCAAGACGGCTCCGAAGTTCATTGATTTCATCAGTGTTCCGGTTTAAGTCAGCCTGCAAGCATAATCAAGTGACAAGAAGAAATAATCAGATAAGTCTCAAGCACACAAACAAGTTGTCTACTTGACACTTGGGGGCTAATGGCAGTTGAAGCAATAAACAGCAGCAATTCAAAGTTACAAGTCTCAAGCACACAAGCAAGTTGTCTACTTGACACTTGGGGGCTAATGGGTGATTGAAGTATCAGTAGATATTTTTACAAGTATCAAATACATAAACAAGTTATCTACTTGATACTTGGGGGCTAATGTAAAGATCAATTGTTCAAACTATAAAGTTCCGGTTCACCTTCAGTATGCAGCTAAACCGAAACTTGGGGGCTGTTATGGGATAGGAACATATCACAAGCACAAAGTCAGAAGAAAAGGATTACCTCATATTTCTCCTTCATCAAGTTAACCAAACTTGCTTCATAGTCTCGGCTGCTGTGGAGCCGGTTTAGGTACCCAGAATAGATTTCTTGGGCACTCATATCTGCAAGATTGGATACTTCAGTACTCCATTTGCCCTTCTCCTTATATAGCTTCTCCGTTTTAGCCGTATGCTTGGCTAAAACTGTGGGCTCAGCCGGAGCAACGAATGCAGCCCCAGTCACTACAACTTCTGGAGAAGCAGGTGCAGTTGGAGGAGTCGCAGTGTGAGCTGGATGGGGAGATGCCGGATTAATTTGAGGAGAGTTGACCCGGGCAGGACTTGGCGGATTGTAGACATCTTCAGCAGTAGGATTCTCGGGTACTGGAATATGATCCGTAGGCGCAGGATCTTCAAGAGGAGCTATGGGCTCGCCTTCTGGAGGAATGGTCGTTGCCAGATCAATCGCCGGATTATCTGCAGAAGTCTCAGCAGGGGGTTTGTTTGCCTTTGGTTTCTTGCTAGGCTTTGGCTTGCTGAAAAAGTTTGCAAAATGAGTTAACATTGTAAAGCAAAAAGAGAATCATAACCCGGAAATGTTAAAAAGATTTACCCTGGGGCAATTTTCAATGGGGGAAGCTGCGTGGCAGTTGATTCACCAGAAGAAGACAGTGGAGTTTCCTGATAATCAGGGTCAGACGGTTTAAGAGGTTTTCGGATAAGTCCGGCCTTGGGATGAAGAAGAGTCGGAGAAAGTATCACCTCAGCACGGCGCTTCCGAGCCGGAGTTAAAGAAATCCCGGATGATTCCACTGCTAGGCCACTATGGCGAGTGGTCCAGCGAAGAGCTTCATGTTGTTGCTTCTTCAAAAGAAAATTAGGATCCAATTGAGCATAAGGGTGAGAAAATTGGTATTTCCGGATGGTCCGACGACTTTTTTGTGGAAGAGGTTCTGAATCAGAAGAAAGGATAGTTACCTCAACTTCGACCGGATTATCACCTTCAGCCAACTCCTGTGGAAAGTTATCATTAGATACAGATATGAGTACAAGAAAGCAAATTAAAACCGGATTAATTTATACCTCGGAATCCGGATCATCATCCTCGGCGTGAGAGCTAGAATCAATAGCTGCCTTTCTTTTCTTGTTAGCAAAGGTCTTCCGGCGTGCTTGTTTGCCGGTTTTCTCCTGAGGCTTTCTCTTCTAGAAAGGATCGTCAGCCTATTCAAAAGAAGGAAAGACAATTGAAAGGACGGTTTAAATGAATGAATTACAAACACAGGACAAAGCAAAACTTACCGCAGGCAGCTTATTCTTCTTATAATACGGTGCTAACCCGACTTTGCTGCAGTCTGCTAAGGAGACGTTGAGCATCTTCTTAGCCAACTCAATAACCTCCGATTCAGATAATTTTTTCTTGATAAACCGTTGAGGGTCATCCGGTTTACCGGAATACTGGCACATCAGCTGTGATCGCTGGCTTAAGGGAAGGATGCTCCAAGACAACCAGCAGCGCATAAAGTCGGTTCCAGTTAAGCCATTGGCCATGAAAGCTTTTAGTCTGGAGAGCTGTGATGCAAACCGGGTCCGCTCAACAGAGCTGAGTCGTTGTGGTAGAGGATGATCCTCCGGAATACGGTGCTCACGATAACCCGGCAAAGGGTTCTCCCCTTCAGGAGAAGTGTCAACGCAGTAAAACCATGATTTGTTCCACTCCTTTGGATGCGTGTGTAAGGCGGCGTGAGGGAAGACGGCGTCTCTCCTTTTCTGAATACTAACACCGCCGAGTTCCTGATGCGGTCCACTGGTGAACTCCGTGCGCCGGTTCAGATGAAAAAAGTCCCGGAATAGATCAACAGACGGTTCTTCTTGCAGATATACCTCTGAGAAGACTTGAAAGTCGCAGATATTTGAAATGGAGTTGGGCCCAATATCCTGAGGATGGAGTTGGAAGGCAGCAAGAACGTCCCGGAAGAACTTTGACCCGAGGGGGTGGGGGGGTGAAGCCTCGAGATATGTGGTCAAAGAAAACAATAACCTCCCCTTGTCTGGGAGTAGGAGGGCATTCATTTCCTGGAGCCCGCCACTTCAAAACGGATCGAGGACCTAAAGTACCAATTTCAGCAATTTTGACCAAGTCTTCTTCCGTGATGATGGAAGGGACCCAATCACAAGAGACAAACTGCTTGGCCATAGCAATGGAAGGACAAGTACTGAAAAAGATAAAGTGCAAAAAACGGATTATGCGGGTACAGCAGTATAAACCGGAAGATATCTACGAAAGTTACGCAACGGTTTAAACAGAGGACTAATGATATGGTTAAACCGGAAAATAACAGGGAGCTATGTCATTACCGGTTCACGAAAGCAAAAGAGGAACAGCTAAACCGTTACGTTCAACTTCAATTTTTTTACAGGAACATGGCATAACAGTATAAACCGGAGTATACTTAATGGATCTACAAAGGAGAAGAAACAGTTTCTTTGTAAACGGCTAAAGTGGAACAGACCTGGGCGCGCAAAGAAAAGAAAAGAAAAATAAGTGCAAGAAAGTACGGGAAGAAACGCAAGGGTCTTATGCGGAGCAGATGAATCTACAGGATAAGTATAAGTGGCGGGATCTAAACCAAATACTAGTGGAAGATCTATTAACTGGGCATAAAGGTCAAAAACTTTCTACGAAGTGAGCGTTTAAGAGGAACAAGATGAAGCTTTCGTTGAAAGCCCTAATGGCGGAGGAACAGGGAAGAACCCTAGAGGATGCAGATCTATAACGAGGAAGAAAAGACGTACCTGAACAATGGAGGACAGCGGCGGAGTTCTCTGGTCAAATCAGGTTGATGCAGCGGCCAGGGAGGTCTTGACTCGGCGAGGCAACGGCGGCGCTTCAAGCTCGGGCGTCAATGGCGTCTTGAAACTCGGGCGGCAGACGGAGGAAGAAGAGGCGAGAAGAAGAAAGAACGAAGGGGGACGGCGGTATTTATAAGAGAAAGACAGAGGTGAAGCGACAGATGCGGGATTCGAGGGGGCAAAGATCGGATAAAGATCTCTTTGACGCCTCGATCTTTGGGATAACCATTAAACAAAGCTACAGTACAGCTCGCAGCGTTAAATGCGGAGATGATGTCACGGTTAGATTCAATGATTCTCGAAGATGACGTCAGAGCCGGTTTACAAAAAATGAGAAAACACAGAAGAAAATTATACAAGACAAGGGAGATTGATATGAACAAGTTCAAATCATTCTGGGGCCTAATGTCAGGGATATTACTAGCAGGTATGAACCGGCTAGTGTAAACCGGCTTAGTTATATTATACTTGGTTATAATATTTAGTAAAGGCTACGGCCCATAAACTTAGGGCCCATGTATAGAATTATGATTTGTAAACCGCCAAGCGATGTAACTTGAGAGATAAGGAAGAAAGGACAGAGACCGAGGCGGACACAAGTATGAGCCGGCCTCGAGACTCTGTAAACCGGACCAGGCGTCACCTCTATATAAAGGGACGACCCGGCGACGGTTCAGGGACAAGCAAGAATCAACCCGTCGAGACTACATGCAAGCGATCCGCTCCCTGTAAACCGACGCCCAAGCAATACCAAACCAACTAGACGTAGGCTTTTACCTTCATCGAAGGGGCCGAACTAGTATAAACTCTCTGTGCCCTTTGTGTGCTATGAACCCCTTCAAGCTAACCCGTGCGATGGTTCCATCATCAAGTCCGCTAAACCGGACATCTGCCGTGCTAATTCCACGACACAAGCCGTAATGAAGTATGTGTTGGGGATCATTGCAGAAATTAAAAAAGTTCTACGCATCACCAAGATCAATCTATGGAGAGACTAGCAACGAGAGAGAGGGGAGTGCATCTTCATACCCTTGAAGATCGCGAAGCGGAAGCGTTACAAGAACGCGGATGAAGGAGTCGTACTCGTAGCGATTCAGATCGCGGTTGATTCCGATCTAAGCGTCGAACAACGGCGCCTTCGCGTTCAACACACGTTCAGCCCGGGGACATCTCCTCCTTCTTGATCCAGCAAGGGGAGAGGAGAAGTTGAGGTAGAGCTCCGGCAGCACGACGGCATGGTGGTGGAGCTTGCAGTTCTCCGGCAGGGCTTTGCCAAGCACTACGGAGGAGGAGGAGATGTTGGGGAGGGAGAGGGCTGCGCCAGGGGAAGGGGTGCGTCTCCCATGCGCCTCCCCACTATATATAGGGGCGGAGGGGGCTGGTTTCTTTCCCTCTAAGTCCATTGGGGCGTTGGCAAAGGTGGGGGAAAGAAATCCCATCATTTCCCTTCCCCACCGATTGTTATCCCCCTTTTTTAGGGATCTTGATCTTATCCCTTCGGGATATGATCTTATTCCTTCTAAGGGGGCATCTTGGTGTGCCTTGACCAGGGGTGTGGGGCCTTGCCCCCACTACCCACGTTCATGTGGGTCCCCCCATGCGGGTGGGCCCCACTCCGGAACCTTCTAAAACCTTTCCGGTACAATACCGAAAAATCCCGAACATTTTCCGATGGCCAAAATAGGACTTCACATATATAAATCTTTACCTCCGGACCATTCCAAAACTCCTCGTGACGTCCGGGATCTCATCCGGGACTCCGAACAACATTCGGTAACTGCACACTAATTCCTATAACAACACTAGCGTCACCGAACCTTAAGTGTGTAGACCCTACGGGTTTGGGAATCATGCAGACATGACCGAGACACCTCTCTGACCAATAACCAGCAGCGAGATGTGGAAACCCATGTTGGCTCCCACATGTTCCACGATGATCTCATCGGATGAACCACGATGTCGGGGATTCAATCAATCATGTATACAGTTCCCTTTGTTAATCGGTACGTTACTTGCCCTAGATTCGATTGTCGGTATCCCAATACCTTGTTCAATCTCATTACCGGCAGTCACTTTTACTTGTTCCGTAACACATCATTCTGTGATCAACTCTGTGGTCACATTGAGCTCATTATGATTATGTCCTACCGAGTGGGCCCAGAGATACCTCTCCGTCACACGGAGTGACAAATCCCAGTCTCGATTCGTGCCAAACCAACAGACACTTTCGGAGATACCCATAGTGTGCCTTTATATCCACCCAGTTACGTTCTGACGTTTGGCACACCCAAAGCATTCCTACGGTATCCGGGAGTTGCACAATCTCATGGTCTAAGGAAATGATACTTTACATTAGAAAAGCTTTAGCAGACAAACTACAAGATCTTGTGCTATGCTTAGGATTGGGTCTGGTCCATCACATCATTCTCCTAATGATGTGATCCCGTTATCAATGACATCCAATGTCCATGGTTAGGAAACCGTAACCATCTATTGATCAACGAGCTAGTCAACTAGAGGCTTACTAGGGTCATATTGTGGTCTACGCAAGGAAATATAATAATAACCATTTTATTATTGCCTCTAGGGCATATTTCCACCAGTCTCCCACTTGTACTAGAGTCAATAATCTAGTTCGCATCACTATGTGATTGTAATGAATCCAACACCCATGGGGTTTGATCATATCTCGCTTGTGAGAGAGGTTATTAGTCAACGGGTCTGAACCTTTCAGATCCGTGTGTGCTTTACAAATCTCTATGTCATCTTGTCGATGCAGCTACCATGCACTACTTGGAGCTATTCCAAATAACTGCTCTACTATACGAATTCGGTTTACTACTCAGAGTCATCCGGATTAGTGTCAAAGTTTGCATCGACATAACCCTTTACGACGAACTGTTTTACCACCTCCATAATCGAGAAAATTACTTAGTCCACTAGTTACTAAGGATAAGTTTGACCGCTGTCATGTGATTCATTCCTGGATCACTCTTGTACCCCTTGATTGACTCATGGCAAGGCACACTTCAGGTGCGGTACACAACATAGCATATTGTAGAGCCTACGTCTAAAGCATAGGGGATGACCTCCGTCCTTTCTCTCTCTTCTGCCGTGGTCAGATCTTGAGTCTCACTCAATGCTCACACCTTATAACATAGCCAAGAACTCCTTTGCTGATCTTATTTAAACTGCTTCAAAATCTTGTCACGGTATGTATTCATTTGAAAGTACTATTATGCGTTTTTTTATCTATCCTTATAGATCTTGATGCTCAATGTTCAAGTAGCTTAATCCAGGTTTTCCATTGAAAAACACTTTTCAAATAACCCTATATGCTTTCTAGAAATTCTACATCATTTCCGATCAACAATATGTCAACAACATATACTCATCAGAAATTCTATAGTGCTCCCACTCACTTCTTTGGAAATACAAGTTTCTCATAAACTTTGTATAAACCCAAAATCTTTGATCATCTCATCAAAGCGTATATTCCAACTCCGAGATGCTTACTCCAGTCCTTAGAAGGATTGCTGGAGCTTTGCATACTTGTTAGCATCTTTTAGGATTGACAAAAACCTTCTGGTTGTATTACATACAACCTTTCCTCAAGAAAATAGTTGAGAAAACAATGTTTTGACATCCTATCTGCAAGATTTCATAAATAATGCAGTAACTACTAATACAATTCCAGCAGACTCTTAGCATCGCTACGAGTGAGAAAGTCTCACCGCAGTCAACTCCTTGAACTTGTCGGAAAACATCTTAACGACAACTCGAGCTTTCTTAATGGTGATACTTACCATCATGTTTGTCTTCCTTTTGAAATCCATCTGTACCCAATAGCCTTAGGACCATCAAGTAATTCTTCCAAAGTCTATACTTTGTTTTCACACGTGGATCCTCTCAAATTTTATGGCCTCGAGCCATTTGTCGGAATCCGGGCCCACCATCGTTTCTCCATAACTTGTAGGTTCATTGTTTTCTAGCAACATGACCTCCAAGACAGGATTACGTACCACTCTGAAATAGTACGAATCATTGTCGACCTACGAGGTTTGGTAGTGACTTGATCCGAAGTTTCATGATCACTATCATCAGCTTCCACTTCAATTGGTGTAGGCGCTACAGGAACAACTTTATGTGCCCTGCTACACACTGGTTGAAGTGATGGTTCAATAACCTCATCAAGTCTCCACCATCCTCCCACCCAATTCTTTCGAGAGAAACTTTTCCTCGAGAAAGGACCCGTTTCTAGAAACAATCACTTTTGCTTCCGGATCCGAAATAGGACGTATACCCAACTGTTTTGGGTGTCCTATGAAGATGCATTTATCCGCTTTGGGTTCGAGCTTATCAGGCTAAGCCCTTTTCACATAAGCGTCGCAGCCCCAAACTTTTAAGAAATGACAGCTTAGGTTTCTCTAAACCATAGCTCATACGGTGTCATCTCAATAGAATTATGTGGTGCCCTATTTAAAGTGAATGCAGTTGTCTCTAATGCCTAACCCATAAATGATAGTGGTAATTCGATAAGATACATCATGGTTTGCACCACATCCGATAGGGTGCACCTATGATGTTCGGACACACCATCACACTATGGTGTTCCAGGCGGCATTTGTTGTGAAACAGTTTCCACAATGTTTTAGTTGTATACCAAACACGTAACTCAGATATTCATCTCTATGATCATATCATAGATATTTTATCCTCTTGTCACGATGATCTTCAACTTCACTCTGAAATTACTTGAACCTTTCAATAATTCAGACTTGTGTTTCATCAAGTAAATATACTTAGAATCTACTCAAATCATCTGTGAAGTGAGAGCATAACGATATTCACTGCGTGCCTCAGCACTCATTCGATTGCACACACCAAATGTATTACTTCCAACAAGTTGCTCTCTTGTTTCATCTCACTGAAAACGAGGCCTTTCAGTCATCTTGCCCATGTGGTATGATTTGCATGTCTCAAGTGATTAAAAATCAAGTGAGTCCAAACGATCCATCTGCATGGAGTTTCTTCATGCGTATAAATCAATAGACATGGTTCGCATGTCTCAAACTTTTCAAAAAACGAGTGAGTCCAAAGATCCATCAACATGGAGATTCTTCATGCGTTTTATACCAATATGACTCAAATGGCAGTGCCACAAGTATGTGGTACTATCATTACTATCTTATATCTTTTGACATGAACATGTGTATCACTACGATCGAGATTCAATGAACCATTCATTTTAGGTGCAAGACCATAGAAGGTATTATTCAAATAAATAGAGTAACCATTATTCTCCTTAAATGAATAACCGTATTGCGATAAACATAATACAATCATGTCTATGCTCAACGCAAACACCAAATAACAATTATTTAGGTTTAACACCAATCTCGATGGTAGAGGGAGCATGCGATGCTTGATCACATCAACCTTGGAAACACTTCCAACACATATCGTCATCTCACCTTCAGCTAGTCTCCATTTATTTTGTAGCTTTTTATTTCGAGTTACTACCACTTAGTAAAGTAAACATTATAATGTATATCCAATATATTTCTATCGGCCTTGCCAGCCTTCTCATCTACCAAGTATCTAGGGTAGTTCTGCTTCAGTGACCGTTCCCCTCATTTCAGAAGAACTTAGTCTCGGGTTTGGGTTCAACCTTGGGTTTCTTCACTAGAGCAGCAACTGATTTGTCGTTTCATGAAGTATCCCTTTCTTGCCCTTGCCCTTCTTGAAACTAGTGGTTTTACTAACCATCAACAATTGATGCTCCTATTTGATTTCTACTTTTGTGATGTCGCGAATAGCTCAAGGATCATCATATATATCCCTGATATGTTATAGTTCATCACGAAGCTCTAGTATCTTCGTGGCAGTGACTTTGGAGAACCATCACTATCTCATCTGGAAGATTAACTCCCACTTGATTCATGCGATTGCAGTACTCATACATTCTGAGCACATGCTCAACGATTGAGCTTTTCTCCTTAGTTTGCAGGCTTAAGAAACTTGTCAGAGGTGTCATACCTCTTGACGTGGGCACTAGCCTGAAATCCCAATTTTAGTCCTTGGAACATCTCATATATATGTTCTGCGATGTTTCAAAAACGTCTTTGTTGCCTCAATTCTAAACCATTTAGCATTATACACTGAACTATCATGTAGTCATGAAAACGTGTATGTCGGATGTCCGCAACATCCACAACCGACGCTCGAGGTTCAGCACACTGAGTGGTGCATTAAGGACATAATCCTTTTGCGCAGCAATGAGGACAATCCTTAGTTTATGGACCCAGTCCGTATAATTGCTACTGTCAACTCTCAACTAAATTTCTCTAGGAACAAATCTAAAACAGTAGAACGAAAGTGTGAGCTACGACATAATTTGCAACGACCTTCTGACTATGTTCATGATAATTAAGTTCATCTAATCAAATTATTTAATGAACTCCCACTGAGATAGACATCCCTCTAGTCATCTAAGTGATACATGATCCGAGTCAACTAGGCCGTGTCCGATCATCACGTGAGACGGACTAGTCATCATCGGTGAACCTCTTCATGTTGATCGTATCCACTATACGACTCATGTTCGACCTTTCGGTCTCTTGTGTTCCGAGGCCATGTCTGTACATGCTAGGCTCGTCAAGTCAACCTAAGTGTTTTGCATGTGTAAATCTGGCTTACACCCGTTGTATGCGAACGTTAGAATCTATCACACCCGATCATCACGTGGTGCTTCAAAACAACGAACTTTCACAACGGTGCACAGTTAGGGGGAACACTTTCTTGAAATTTTATGAGAGATCATCTTATTTATGCTACCACCGTTCTAAGCAAATAAGATGTAAAAACATGATAAACATCACATGCAATCAAAAAGTGACATGATATGGCCAATATCATTTGGCTCCTTTTGATCTCCATCTTCGGGGCGCCATGATCATCATCGTCACCTACATAACACCATGATCTCCATCATCGTGTATTCATGAAGTTGTCTCGCCAACTATTACTTCTACTACTATGGCTAACGGTTAGCAATAAAGTAAAGTAATTACATGGCGTTTTCATTGACACGCATGTCATATAACAAATTAAGACAACTCCTATGGCTCTTGCCGGTTGTCATACTCATCGACATGCAAGTCGTGATTCCTATTACAAGAACATGATCAATCTCATACATCACTTATATCATTCATCACATCCTTTTGGCCATATCACATCACACGACATATGCTGCAAGAACAAGTTAGACGTCCTCTCATTGTTGTTGCAAGTTTTTACATAGCTGATATAGGTTTCTAGCAAGAAAGTTTCTTACCTACGCCAAAACCACAACGTGATATGCCAATTTCTATTTACCCTTCATAAGGACCCTTTTCATCGAATTCGATCCGACTAAAGTGGGAGAGACAGACACCCGCAAGCCACCTTATGCAACTAGTGCATGTCAATCGGTGGAACCTGTCTCACGTAAGCGTACGTGTAAGGTCGGTCCGGGCCGCTTCATCCCACGATGCCGCCGAATCCACATAAGACTACTAACGGCAAGTAAATTGACAAAATCGATGCCCACAACAACTTGTGTTCTACTCGTGCATAGAAACTACGCATAGACCTAGCTCATGATGGCACTGTTGGGGATCGTTGCAGAAATTTAAAAAATTCTACGCATCACCAAGATTAATCTATGGAGAGACTAGCAACGAGAGAGAGGGTAGTGCATCTTCATACCCTTGAAGATCGCGATGCGGAAGCATTACAAGAATGCGGATGAAGGAGTCGTACTCGTAGCGATTCAGACCGCGGTTGATTCCGATCTAAGCGCCGAACAACGGCGCCTCCACATTCAACACACGTTCATCCCGGGGAAATCTCCTCCTTCTTGATTCAGTAAGGGGAGAGGAGAAGTTGAGGGAGAGCTCCGGCAGCACGACGACGTGGTGGAGGAGCTTGCAGTTCTCCGACAGGGCTTCACCAAGCACTACGGAGGAGGAGTAGGTGTTGGGGAGGGAGAGGGATGCGCCAGGGGAAGGGGTGCGGCTCCCATGCGCCTCCCCACTATATATAAGGGCGTAGGGGGCTGGTTTCTTGCCCTCCAAGTCCATTGGGGCGTTGGCAAAGGTGGGGGAAAGAAATCCGATCATTTCCCTTCCCCATCGATTGTTATCCCCCTTTTTTAGGGATCTTGATCTTATCCCTTTGGTATATGATCTTATTCCTTCTAAGGGGGGATCTTGGTATGCCTTTACCAGGGGTGTGGGGCCTTGCCCCCACTACCCATGTTCATGTGGGTCCCCCCATGCAGGTGGGCCCCACTTCGGAACCTTCTAGAACCTTTCCGGTACAATACCGAAAAATCCCGAACATTTTCCGATGGCCAAAATAGCACTTCCCATATATAAATATTTATCTCCGGACCATTCCGAAACTCCACGTGACATCCAGGATCTCATACGGGACTCCGAACAACATTCGGGAACTGCACACTAATTCCCATAACAACTCTAGCGTCACTGAACCTCAAGTGTGTAGACCCTATGGGTTCGGGAATCATGCAAACATGACCGAGACACCTCTCTGGACAATAACCAACAGCGGGATCTGGATACCCATGTTGGATCACACATGTTCCACGATGATCTCATCGGATGAACCATAATGTCGGGGATTCAATCAATCATGTATACAATTCCCTTTATCAATCGGTAGGTTACTTGCCCGAGATTCGATCATCGATATCCCAATACCTTGTTCAATCTCGTTACCGGCAAGTCACTTTTACTCGTTCCGTAACACATCATCCCGTGATGAACTCTTTGGTCACATTGAGCTCATTATGATGATGTCCTACCGAGTGGGCCCAGAGATACCTCTTCGTTACACGGAGTGACAAATCCCAGTCTCGATTCGTGCCAAACCAACAGACACTTTCAGAGATACCCGTAGTGTGCCTTTATAGACACCCAGTTACGTTCTGACGTTTGGCACACCCAAAGCATTCCTACGGTATCCGAGAGTTGCACAATCTCATGGTCTAAGGAAATGATACTTGAGATTTGAAAAGCTTTAGCAGACGAACTACACGATCTTGTGCTATGCTTAGGATTGGGTCTTGTCCATCACATCATTCTCCTAATGATGTGATCCCGTTATGAACAACATCCCATGTCCAAGGTCAGGAAACCGTAACCATCTATTGATCAACGAGCTAGTCAACTAGAGGCTTACTAGGGACATATTGTGGTCTACGTATTCACACATGTATTACAGTTTCCGGTTAATACAATTATAGCATGAACAATAGACAATTATCATGAACAAGGAAATATAATAATAACCATTTTATTATTGCCTCAAGGGCATATTTCCAACAGTATGGTTGTGTCTTCAGTCGCACCGCCGGATGAACGACATGCTGGGACACGCTATCCCTGCTTTATGCCGCTTCAGCTTGGATGAGTCTCCATCGTGTGGAACTGGACTAGAAAGCTGCGACAATGATTCCCGTTGCCCACCGCTATGGATCGTGCCATCCATGAAGAACACCTCGGACTGGAACCTGGAGGAGGACATGTAGCCCATCTATAATGTGTAAGTGGAGTACGGTAAATTGTGAACGGTAGCGCTGTGAATATATGTAGACTAGTCGTGCACTAATTTATCACATGAATTGGAGATGAACTTGTGTGGCATACTGGCATTTGTCCTTTAGAATGTATTACTAGTAAATGTGTTATGTGTACATGCAACTTGTGTGGTTGTTGCACATGCTCCAACACGCTCTTTGAGAAAAAAAGGTGGCACAACTTTGGATATATGTGACATGGCGGCATCATACAGTAGCATCGTTCGCTATAGTTGTAGTACGCTCCTACTAGGACGACAACTCCTATAAAACCTTGCACTTGTCTCTTTGCCTCTTCGGGAGGTTCAACAGTTCGTACTCGTGTGAACCTTGCACTTCGCTCTTCGCCTCTTCGGAAGGTCCAACAATGATGATACTACGGTACACATTATGCTTCTACCAATCTGACACCGATTGAACTGCTGCACGTCCACCGCGAGGGCGAGGGCGAGGGAGAGGGAGAGGGAGAGGGCGTTGTAGTCAAAACCCTCTCCTCGTCCTGCGAACCACCGCGCGCGTGGGTAGGGAGAGGCGTAGTAAGCAAGCTTCTCCTCATTCGGCGAGTTGACGGGACACATCAAAGCAGTACTAGTACTAGTCCATACTGCGTCCTTTCCGGTTAATATGGCTTAATTTGAAACGAGAAAAATACACTGGCGGTCAACATATGTAACAATACGCTCTTTACGGTCACTATATATAGTTTTGCGGTGATTATACGATCACTAGCTCATCGTAGAGCACCGTATTGCACCCTACTGACCGACCACATAGTCAACGTGGCACTTTGTTCACTGGTTAAATTGTCACCTGGTTTCTGGGTCCCACCTGTCAGTTGGCAGAGCAAAGAAATCAGCTAAAAAACAAAGAGTGTGGTACATCTGCACTTCCAATGCATTTAGCCTTTAATCTAAATCGATATTGATTGACTAATGCACCAACTTGTGCTCTAGTTATAGGCTACATGTATATCCTTAATTACAGCATGAAACGACCTTCATTTAATCTTCTTCGCCCAATGGTCGCATGCACACATAAGTCTGCTACTTTTGGGCGTTAATTATGCCCTAGTCAAAGTGTAAATCTCTAAACGTAGAGTCCTTCACGGACGTAGGGAGTAGGTTGAGCACTTGAGTGTGAGCGTGTGCGTAGCGTCGTGTGCTGTGTGCCGCATGGGTGCGTGAGTGTTGCGTGCGTCCATGTGTACGTGTGAGTGTTGCATGTTGTATGCATGCATGCATGGGGCTTACTCCCTCCCATTGACATGTTCATAATTCAAGCTTCCTCCGTTCCCTCCATATGGTGATACTCCCTCTGTTCCCAAATAGGGAGTAAAATCCTCCCTTTGTTCCCAAATAATGAGTAAAATCCTCCCTCTGTTCCCAAATACGGAGTATTTGTCTTTCCAGAGATTTCAACAAGTGACTACGTACGGAGCAAAATGAGTGAAGTGAGCGTAGAGGCATAGGGATAATGTAGAAAGGAAGTCTTCGCGATCCATTATTCCCCATCTCGGTCAGAGAGAACTATTCAACTAGTCTTCATAGTGAAGTGACAATACACGCTGCAGCAGATGGGACACTTAATTAATAAGCTGAACCAGCGTGTTGGTGTTACTAAATCAGCCTTACCCAGTACTGCCATCATGTTTGCCAGTGGAGCACGCTTCTGTCCTCCATTAACTGACATATGGGCCCTCTTGTGGTGGACACATATGTCATCGGTGTAACTATTTACACTCTGCAGGATGGTATATCCTGGTAGTAGTAGTAGAATTGAGATTTAATGCACTTTCTTCCCCGTCTTCCACTCTTCTTCCTCCTCTCTTCTTCTTCCTCCTCTCTTCCCCATCGTCGACCGCACACCATTTCCCCCCGCTCTCTGCTCGCCTGACCGCGTTATATTCCTTGGTAGCTCGCGCGTACCATATCCCCCCGCTCACTGCTTGGCCACACGAGGAGAAGCTTCTTCGCTCGCCCCCCGAATCCACTTCCCCGCTGGCTCGCAAGCACTGAAAGCCCTAATGGCAGAACCGACTGACACACAGAGCCACGATTGGAATTCCCTCCCCGATGTTCTCTTGGAGCAGATCTGTAAATGTATGGACCTACTCAGCACCGTCCGTCTGGCCACATGCTCGGTATCTTTGTACCATCTACTCGTCTGCAACCGGGTGGCTCTTTTCAAGACACCTTGCTTGCTGATGCCCGATCCACGCAGGTGGCCCAGACACCGACTTGTCGATCCTACGGAGGTTGTCGTGGTGCTCCTCGACATGCTACCACTACCCGTTCACATGTCCTTCATGCGCGGCCACTACTGGGCGGGCATGAAGGCCAGGATAGTCCTCATCCACCAATCTGGTAGTCCGTGGCGTATCGTGGATATCTACACCCGGCGAGAAATCACCCTTCCATCTTTGGATACCGCCGCCATCGAGCCTCGCGGCCCGCCGGACACTCCTGCCTACCACACACCTGACGCATCGAGCTTTTGGCTCGACCTCTGTTTGCTGAAGGTTGTAATCTGCGAAGTGCCCACACCATTAGAAGACTAGGATTACAAGCTCATTGCCGTGTTCAACATGGGATTAGTCTATCTGAAATCCGGTCGCCATACATGGTCATGGCTCATTGTCGATCCTCTTTACCTAACACTTTTGTCTGATGCTATAATGCACGATGTCATCGTTTATGCGGTCGACGCACAGATTGGCTGCCTATACTGGTGGAATCTATCGTCGTGTAATTGTTCTATCTCATCTCATCTTTACCTTAAGAATACGACTGCATGTTCATTATTACAAATTTAGAATATATAGTATGTATATAACCACATCATTGCTATATGTTCCTCTCATTTCCTAGATTTTTATGACCACACATGTTATTGTTAGAGTTGATATGAGAACAATTGGTATCTAATGATTGTTAGAATAGATACTATGAGTATAACCTCATGATTGCTATATGTTACTATCATTTCCTGGATTTTTATAACAACGCATGTTATTGCTTAGAGTTGATATGATAACTGTAGTAAGTGCTATGGTAGAATATGAGTAGGCCCTGTCATATCTGTTTTCCTCTCATTGTTACATGATGTTTGAACCATGATATATTGCTAGAATATGAAAGCCATTGGCTTATTTTTTTTAACTTGGGGTATGATTATGACCACGACATTGCAATTCTCTGTCTATGATATGTGTCACTGTTATAATAATCTTAATTCCACACATACTCTAAACATGATTGTTTATTTTTGTCCTTTTGGTCTCCAATTTGAATTGTTGCAGCAGACGCAAATGCGCTGGCCTTCATGATTCCAGGACCTGGAATCATACCAGCCGATGGGTGGTGGTTTATCGCTCGTTCAGCTGATGGTGGTCATTTGATGCTCATTTGCACGTACCAAATTGACCAAACTGTTTCATCAAACCACGTGCAGTACAATGCCTGGGGCATTCGTGAAATTGATGGCTATGGTTGCTTCGTGTTCGAGAAAGATCCCAGCTTCGTTGGGCCATGCGTATTCAACTGGAGGCGGGTTTACAACCTCGGCAACCACTCCATGTTCCTCGGGCTCAATTATCCGATCATCCAACCTATCATCGATCATATCATCGACGATGATTACCGTGCTATGCAACTTCCATTCGCCAGGGAGGGCTGTGTGTACACATCATACCATGGGTTTCATGGATCACCATATATAGAGATTCGTCGACACATCTTGTTGCTAGATAATCTTCAGTGTGTGAGAGGCATCGAGCTTCCATGCGATGGATGGCTTTTGCAATCCCGACATGTGGCGATGTGGTTCATGCCAATAGAAAATATGCAAAATTTGATTCATACTGATATGTAGACTGAGCCATGTATTCTGCTGCTGTAGCACGACCCTCTTTTGTTGGATATTATGTACTATTGTTAGTTTGAAGCACTCCTCTGGTTTGAAGGATAGATACCTTTCTAAGATCAAGTGCGTCCTAACACACCTGCGCAGGATGTACTGATAATGATGATGGAGATGTTGTGCAGTATATATATATATATATATATATATATATATATATATATATATATATATATATATATATATATATATATATATATATATATATATATATATATATATATATATATATATATATATATATATATATATATATGCTTCAAGTTCGTACTTATTAGTTAAACCTATGGTTAAAATGTGACACTAAATACAACTAGTAAGTAGTATAGTAGCAGTACTAGTATACATCAGTCAAATTATTCATCATGTCCACACATTGAATTGATGTGACAACACGCTGCGCGTGAGGTGACACAAGAATCCCGGCGGCGTGTTCGGGTATTCTGGACTTCAGATTTGGAGTACCACTTATCTATCAAAATCTTTCATCATTCACTTAAAATAGTCGATTGATCATACATTGAGTACCATATAACTGGAATTAACCCATGCAAGTCGAACAAGGATTGGCCGGTGCTGTCGGCTGGCGTCAAGTTCGATCCCACAGATCAGGAGCTGATCGAGCACCTTGAGGCCAAAGTGAGTGATGACAGTGCGAGATCTCACCCTCTTATCAATTTGTTCATACCAACCATCGACATCGAGCACGGCATATGCTACACCCATCCTGAGAAACTTCCAGGTAAGACACCGATCGGTCGCCTACTTGCACAAACATATTCCTTTGTTTATAGCTCTATTTTTCTTTTTAGATGCAGACATAGTGAAGCAATTACAATTTGATAGTTAATAGAAAGTGAAACAAGTGACTGCAACATGCCAAAGATGTTATGAAAATGCCAACTACGTACACTAAAACCTGTATTCGACAATACTGAAGGTATCACACTGAGTGGCCTAAGCAAGCATTTCTTCCAGCGCAATTCCAGGGCATTCAAAAGGGGCACGTGGATGTGTCGCAAGATACAGTCGGAGTGCGGCATGCACACGATGTGGCACAACACCGGCAATACCTTGCCGGTGATGGTCAACGGCCGGCAGACGGGCAACAAAAAGGTTCTGGTGCTGCACACCAACAAGAACTTCGACTAGCAGAGGACCAACTGGGAGATGCACCAGTACCACCTCAGGGACCCGGAGCAACAGAAGGAGCGGGAGCTGGTCCTCTGCAAGATTTTCTACCAGACGAACACTAGGGCCAGGAGTAAAAAGATTATAAATTAGTTTGGTATTGGTACTTGTACTACCTTGTCTTTCGCAAGTTGGTATTGTTGTTAACGATCTTTTGGTATGAACTTGGCATTTTCTTCCAACCATCATGCCGAGGGGCGACGTGGATATAAAGCTGAATCATTTGTTTCGAAACGAATTTTCAGGCACATGATTTTTATTTGATGGGTAGTATAAGCACCTGCC
The DNA here is from genome assembly GCA_902687465.1 of Secale cereale. NCBI lineage: Eukaryota > Viridiplantae > Streptophyta > Magnoliopsida > Poales > Poaceae > Secale > Secale cereale. The sequence continues at coordinate 514,349,217 of LR738710.1, forward strand.
GTTCGAATTCCCAGTTCTCCAAAAAAAATTAAAGCAAGTGCATGCTCTTATTATCATGATGAAAAAAAACTATCCCTGCTGCATCCCAGTTATCAGTCCGTACTTGCAGAATTCGCTCGTTTATTGAGCACATATATTGTTTTTTCAGGTCGAGCAAGTTTCAACTGGGCTGTAGACTGCCAGGCTTGGTTTTGTTTTTAACAGGCCCAGCCCATGACGACAATGGGGCACAAAGATCCAGCAGGTATCTACTGGCCTCTCGCCCACCAGCGTTAGTTATATTTTGTCTTACAACATCCGGAGGCACTTTTTTTACTGAATCAAACACACATCCCAGTTCTATTTTCCTCTTGAAACGCATGTCTTACATCCGTTTTCCAACCTCTACCTATAGTTTTACTTGTTCATATACACGTATCATTATATTGAAAATACATAAAATTCACTTTTCATATTTACATCCTTATTTTTGTTGTTGTTTTCCCTCCCAGCGCTGATTTTTTTACCACTGGTTTTCCCTTAAACCAACTCAATTGTCCCACGCCTTATTTGCTTACAAAAACAAAACGATTTTTTTTGGCAAATCAATAAGTTCTTAAAAAATGTTTATGATTTTGGGATTACAAAAGCTCGGACTCCATCGAAATATGCAGAATAAGGTTCAACTTTTTGACCGTGGTCCTGGGCAGAAAATGGGCTGTAATAAATTACTTAAGAATTAGCAAATGGGCTGTAAATTATTAAAAAAATAGCAAATGGGCTCTATGTTGTCTGCCACAGATTTGGAGGCTGACTTGTGGGCCTACTAAGTTCATACGTACACAAGGTTTATCAAAAAGGAAACTTAGTCAACAATCGACTCTACCAGCGTCAGACCGTTAGATGTCAATCTAACGGCAATCGTGCTTCTTTAGTCTATGATCTTCCTGCCCAAGCAGCCCAAACCAGCGCCGTCGGAACCGCTTGCTCCCACCTCCCGTGGCTGGCTGTGCTGCCGGGCAGGCCTCACGGGCCCATCATATACTCACGTCCCTGGCCTATCTATCCCTCTACTCAGACACACCTCCTATTATTTTTCGGCGATGGCAGCCGAACCAGTTAACCACGTGGGCAGCCACTGTCGTGTCTTCCCCGGCTCCGTGTCGTTCCCTTCGTAGGCCTCGTCGTCGTCCACCGCCCTAGTGCTCTCGGCGCAGCATGGTCAACGTGGTTAACGAACGGCATCCATCGGAAGTGGACTGTACGTGGAGAGGCTGACAGCTGGGTCCAGGGCCGCACACAAGGAAATGCCTCCTTATTACGCGCAAAATAATGATTCCTCCTCCTGACATCTGGGACTCACCGGAAGGGCCTCTGTATTTCGCAAAAAAACGTTCCCTCCACTGACAGGTCGGACCCACTAACTATATCTTCGCAGGCAAGGAAGTGCCTCCTTATTGCGCACAAAAAAATGAATACCCCCAGCCAGCTGGGACCCACCAAAGTGGGAGGCTGACTTGTGGGCCTACTAAGTTGACGGGGACGGAGGGCTTTGTCAACTTAGTCAATATGAACGGTTCTAGCTCCAGTGGTCGTACGATGTCCATCCAACGGCCTTAGTGCTTCTTCAACCTCTGGTCTTCTTGCTCCAGCCACCCAAAGGAGCGCCGGTCGTGCCGCCTACTCCTGTCTCCCGTGGCCGGCTGTGGTTCCACGGAGGCCTCACCACCCCCATACTACTCCCCCCGCTAGTCAGGCCATCCCTCCACTCACCCACACCCCCTGTTATTCTGCGGCGACGGCAGCATCACACCGCAGCCGAACCAGTGAACCCTCGTACTCCTCTCTGCGTGGGCATCCACTACCAAGTCTTCCTCGGCTCCACGTTGTCCCCTTCCTAGGCCTAGCCGTTTTCCACCGCCATGGTGCTCTCGGTGTGGCGTGGTCAATGTGGTCAACGACCGACTTCCATCGGAAGAGTACTGTACGTGGAGAGGCTGACAGCTGGGTCCACGACCACAACCCAGTTTTTTTGTGATTTACCAAGTAAGTCGCTTTGTCAGGCCTGTTGGGCTGCAAATCTTTCAAGACGAGGAGAGCTTCATTCGGCTGGCCGAGAAAATGGCCTATCAGTAATGAGAAATGGGTTGTACATTTTTAAAACACATCAAACCGGCAATTAGTTTCAATTTTTTTTCATTTCGAGATTTTAAATTGCATTGATTTTTATGCGTGGACAATTTGTTGGATTTTATATTGATATACATTTATTTTTAAAATCAGTTTGAATGTGACTCGAAATTTCGGGATTAAAAATAGTTCGGACCGCACCGAAATATGCAAATATTTGGTATAATTTTTTAACCGTGGCCACAATATGTGCTGTAATGCTAACAAAAAGAATATGGGCTCCAAAAAAACCTTAAGAATTATCAAATGGGCTGTAGATTTTTAGAAATAATGGCAGATGAGTTGTATGATGTTTTCCATAGATTTGAGGCTTTCCTAAAAAAAAAGGTTGACGCACAAGCAGTGAGGGTTGGTTGTCCATCCAACGGCCGTCGTGTTTCTTCAATCTCTGCTCTTCCTGCTCCAGCCGCTCAAACAAGCGCCGGCGGGACTGCCTGCTCCCTCCTCCCCACGGCCGACTGTGCTGCCGTGCAGGCCTCACCGCCCCACCGTACACCCATTGCTGGCCTAGCCATCCCTCTACTCACCCACACCTACTGTTATTCTCCGGCGACGGCAGACGAACCAGTAAACCCTCGTACAGTTGTACTCCCCTCCGCATGGGAAACAACTGCCGAGTCTTCCCTGCATCCGTGTCGTTCTCTTCCTAGGCCTCACCATCGTCCACCACCCTAGTGCTCTCGGCGCGGCCTGGTCAACGTGGTCAACGACCGACATGCATTTGAAGTATACTGTACGTGGAGAGGCTGACAGCTGGGTCCACGGCCGCACGCAAGGAAATGCCTCCTTATTACGCGCAAAATAATGATTCCTCCACCTGACATTTGGGACCCACCAAAAGGGCCTCTGTATTTCGCAAAAAAAAACGTTACCGTCGCTGACAGCTTGGACCCACCAGCTATATCTTCGCACGCAAGGAAGTGCCTCCTTATTACTCACACAAAAATGAATATTCCCCCTGCTAGCTGGGACCCAGTATAGTGGCAGGCTGACTTGTGGGCCTACTAAGTTGACGAGGACAGAGAGCTTTGTTAACTTAGTCAATATGCACGATTCTAGCTCCAGTGACAGTACGATGTCCATCCAACGGCCGTAGTGCTTCTTCAACCTCTGGTCTTCTTGCTCCAGTTGCCCAAACCAGCGCCGGTCATGCCTCGTGCTCCTGCCTCCCGTGGCTAGCTGCGATGCGGCGGAGGCCTCACCGCCCCTACTACTCCCATCGCTAGCCAGGCCATCCCTCTACTCACCCACACCCCCTGTTATTCTGCGGCGACGGCAACCTCACACCGCAGCGAACCAGTGAACCCTCATACACCTCTACGCGTGGGCATCCACTGCCGCGCCTTCCCCGGCTCCGCGTCGTCCCCTTCCTAGGCCTCGCCGTCGTCCATCGCCCTAGTGCTCTCGGCGCGGCGTGGTCAACGTGGTAGGAACGATTTACATCAGAAGAGTACTGTACGTGGAGAGGCTGATAGTTGGGGCCACGGCAGCCGCAAGAAAGTGCCTCCTTATTATGCGGAAAATAATTATTCCTCCACCTAACAGCAGGGACCCACCAGACGAGCCACAGTATTTGGCGAAAAAACATTTCCCCCTGACTGCTGGGACCCACCGGACGGGCTACCATATTTCGCGAAAAAAACGCCCCCCCCCCCCCCCCCCGCTATCAGCTCGGACCCACCGGAAGTGCCGCCTTATTACGCACAAAAAAATGAATACTCCCCTGCTAGTTGGGACCCACCTTGGTGGGTAGCTGACTTGTGGGCCTACTAAGTTGACGGGGAGGGAGTGCTTTGTCAACTTAGTCAATACGAACGATTCTAGCTCTAGTGACGTACGATGTCCATCCAACAGCCGTAGTGCTTCTTCAACCTATGGTCTTCTTATTCCAGCCGCCCAATGCAGCGCCGGTCGTGCCGAATGCTCCTGCCTCCCGTGGCCGGCTGTGCTGCCGCGGAGGCCTAATCGCCCCTACTATTCCCACCGCTGGCCAGACCCTGCGGCAACGGCAGCCTCACACCATAGCCGAACCAGTGAACCCTCGTACTCCTCTCCGCGCGGGCTTCCACTGCCGTGTCTTCCCCGGCTCCGCATCGTCCCCTTCCTAGGCCTCGTCATCGTCCACCGCCCTGGTGCTCTCGGCGCGGCGTGGTCAACGTGGTCAAGGAACGACTTCCATCAGAAGAGTATTGTACGTGGAGAGGCTGACAGCTGGGTCCACGGCCGCAGCAAGGAAGTGCCTCCTTATTACGCGCAAAATAATTATTCGTCCACCTGATAGCGGGGACCCACCGGACGGGCCACCGTATTTCGTGAAAAAAAATGTTTCCCCCGACTACTGGGGCCCACGAGCTACATCTTCGCACGCAAGGAAGTGCGTCCGGGCAAAAAAACGATTCGCCCCCTGACTGCTGGGACCCACCAGCTACATTTTCGCACGCAAGGAAGTGACTGACAGTCGGGACCCACCTGGTTGAAGCGTATGAAGCATCGTCATTCTAATTGCGAACGTGTACGTACATGTCGGATTACGGGCTCCGCAAACCCAAGAAGTTCAAACACAGGGCCGTGAACGAAGATCTCTCCCACTCACGTCTACCTAGCATCTCGCCCTCGTCCAGTGAAGAGATTCAAGCAAACAACAAGTGAAGCACGCAAGAGTTTACCCAGGTTCAGGCCACCTTGTGGTGTAAAACCCTACTTCCTACTTTGGTGGATTGGCCTCAGGTGGGCTAGAATATGAACTAGTACAGTGGTTCCTGAGCTCAGGAGGGTCGGGAGGCAAGAGTTCTTGCTCCTTTGTGTGGTGGCAGAGTTTATGGATCTGCTTGACTTGACTTGACTTGACCTAACTTGACCCCCATTCATAGTGAGGATCCTAGCTACTTATATAGGCGGCCAGGGTCCTCTTCCCCTGAAATGTTTAGGGGGGAAGGAATCCCACAACGACCATTTTTGAGCGGGAACACAAGGACGTTCTACCCTGACAAAAGCAGTCTTCGCCTGCAAAAGGATCAGGCGGTGACGCGGTGGTGGGCTCGGTGGTGACACCCTCCCTGTCGTCCTTGCGGTCTTCGGTCTTGTTGCACCAAAGGGGAAACCTTTGTCCCGCTCCTCGGGAACCTGCGCCCGCGCTGCCTGCCTTGCACCGAAACGACAACTGTGCCGCTGGCGGGCGCTGGCACCCGCTGGCGCGGTGCGTCACTGCTTACGTCGCTGCCTCCTCCTCAGGCAGGCTTGGCCTTGGATTCTCCGCCCCTCCGGAGCACCTTGCCGAGGCCGCTACTCAGGGGGTCTTGGCGTTGTTCTCCTCGCGAGGTCTAGCCCCCTCGCGAGGGTCTTGGGCAGCTGGTCGATCAGCTGGGCCGTACTAGGCCGTGGCAGGAGCGCGCTGCGGCCCGCAGACAGGCAAGTCTGGGTACCCTAGTTCCCAGGATGCCGACAGTAGCCCGCGGGCCCAAGGCGCGCATGGAGTTGGCTTCGGGGCGAAGCCTTAGCCGAGGACGAAGCACCGCGGGCCCCAAAAGGCTGCGGGCCAGGCTGGCGCATGACGGTTGGATGGGACATGGCGACTCCACTCCCCACGCAGTCTTGGTAATTGTGCGACTTGTCAATTCCTTGGCGCGGCGGTGGGGCCATTATGGATGCGCGTGAGTGGCCGGCGATTGATCTTCATGGCCTATAAACAGGGGGTGAGGCACCACGTCTCTCGCTTGCCTGTTGCAGATCAATCCCTGCTCCTCCCACTTCTCCGAGGGCTTTCCATGGCGCCGATACACAGGTTCTCGGCCGCGGAGAAGTGGAAAAGCTCGATGGTGGAGCCTGAGCGGCTCCCCCCAAAGAAGAGGCGCTGTGATTCTCCAAGAGCGTTCCTGAGACCGGTAGATGCATGTACATGGTGCACGCGGGTGCCGCCAGGATTTCCATTTCCCTTAGGTGCTCCGGCGATAGGCGGACGAAGAGGGGACGGCGACCGGGGTGGTGCAGTCAGCCGCCCAGAGAGACGGGAGACTACTCGCGCCCTACTGCCGTCCCATACCAAGGACAATGCCTGCGAGTTCATCGTATGGGCGGGAGCCCCTCCACATTCTTGGATCCTCCTTCCTCCATTCCCGAAGGAGGTGCTCCCGGCTCGCGGCCGAGTGATGATGCAGCTGCGGCACGAGGGGTGCCACCTTGCCCGTTGGTATGCCGACGTGGAGGTGGTCTCCTCTGGCCGGGTCTTCATAACCTGGGGTTGGGGCGTGGTGCGCTGCGCCTGCGCCCTCACTGGGAGGCACATTCTTCATTTCGCGCTGGACGGGATGTGCACGATAACCTTCAAGGTCTTCGGGGCGGATGGTTGCCGGCTGTCGTGCGGCGCAGGGGACGGGCTCGCCGGCGACCATTCCCTGTGCCGCCAGGGCAGAAAGGTCGGAGGCGAGGCGCTCGCCATCGGTTGAGCTCCTGACTCCTCCGGTAGCAGTTATGCTACCCCTGAGACGGCCTTGAGCTCCGACGAGAGCTATGAGCCGCCAAGTCACCGCTCCTATCGCTGGAAGGAAACGGCGTCCTCCCGGCGCCGTCGTTGTTGAAGGAGTTCAAGCCGCATTCCTCGAGAGCGACCCTCTTAGCTTGGTCCCTGTGGGACACCATGGACGGACCCATGAGGGCGTGGAAATCCTTGCAATACTGTTGCTATTATCTGGCGTTATAAACTCATGTTCCTCATGAGACTCTTTGCTGGAGCTTGACTTTCCCTTCCTTCTGTCCCCGTGGTAGCTTAGGGCCCTACGCCTGCGAGACCCAGTCCCTAGACAGGCCTCAGCCTGCGCTGGTATGCCAGGTCGTGATGCCGTGGTCAAGGCCAGGAGGTGAGTGACCCAGGGCCCGGTAGGAGCCCCCGAGGCGTGATGCTCGGGAGGTCCCTCTTGGCGTGCATGCAATCGTCCACTGGGCCGTCGAGAAGGGCTTTCATGCCCGAGCGGATTCGTGAATACAATGGGTGGAGTTGTAGGTACGCGAGTAGATGTGATGTTGAAAACTTATCTTACCAATCCCCTGTTGTTAGGTGGCAGTGGCACTTTATTTTCTATCGCCTTTCCCTCGGGACGAGGTTCTGTGCCCGGGCTGTCTTCGCGAAGGGGTGGCAGCAATCCCCTGTTGTTAGGTGGCAGCACATCTTTTAAAAATCTGAAACGAGAGTTGTACAAAAGAACATATTCTCCGACTTTAAACTCACGTTTTCGAATTCTTTTTTCATGCCATCTTTTAACTTTTTATTTGAATAACTTTGCATTTTCGTAAGCTTGGGGGCTAATATCAAATAGCCTCTTTTCACCAGCAAGTTTGAAATCATATTTGAGTTCTTTAACCGCCTAGTATGCTGTATGTTCTAACTCAAGAGGAAAATGACAAGCCTTTCCATATACCATTTTATAAGGAGACATACCCATAGGATTCGTATATGTTGTTCTATAAGCCCAAAGTGCATCATCTAACTTCTTAGACAAATTCTTTCTGGACCTATTGACAGTCTTTTGCAAAATTAATTTTATTTCTCTATTGCTAAGTTCAACTTGAACACTAGAGTGAGGATGATAGGGTGATGCAATTATATGGTTAACATCATACTTAGCAAACATTTTACGGAAAGCACCATGAATAAAGTGCGAACCACCACGAGTCATTAAATATCTAGGGACTCCAAACCATGGGAAAATAACTTCCTTAAGTATTTTAATAGAGGTGTTGTGATCAACACTACTAGTTGGAATAGCTTCTACCCATTTAGTAACATAATCAACAGCAACCAAAATATGTGTATACCCATTAGAGGAAGGAAAAGGTCCCATGTAGTCAAACCCCCAAACATCAAATGGTTCAACAGCAAGTGAATAATTCGTAGGCATTTCTCGACGCTTAACGATATTACCTATTCTTTGGCATTTATCACAAGATGAGACAAACTTACGGGCATCCTTGAAGAGAGTAGGCCAATGGAATCCAGATTGCAATACCTTCTGAGAAGTTCTATCTCCAGCATGATGCCCTCCATAAGCCTCGGAATGACATTTCCGTAGGATTTGTCCCTGTTCATGCTCAGGTACACAACGCCTCATGATACCATCTACTCCTTCTTTGTAAAGATGTGGGTCATCCCAAAAGTAATGTCTTAAATCATATAAGATTTTTTTTCTTTTGTTGGTATGTAAAGCTAGGTGGCAAATATTTAGCAACAATGTAATTATCATAATCAGCATACCAAGGTGTACTATGAGAAACATTTATTGCAGCTAACTGCTCATCAGGAAAACTATCATCAATAGGTAGTGGGTCATCAAGCACATTTTCAAGCATGGACAAGTTATCAGCTACGGGGTTCTCAACTCCTTTTCTATCAATGATATGTAGAACAAATTCTTGCAACAAGAGGACCCAACGAATAAGTCTAGGCTTAGCATCTTTCTTTTCCGTAAGATATTTAATAGCAGCATGGTCTGTGTGAATAGTTACTTTAGAGTCAACAATATAAGGTCTAAATTTATCAGAAGCAAACACCACTGCTAAGATTTTTTTTTCAGTTGTAGCATAATTTCTTTGAGCACTGTCTAGAGTTTTACTAGCATAATGAATAACATTCAATTTTTTATCAACTCTTTGTCCTAGAACATCACCAACAACATAATCACTAGCATCACACATAATTTCAAAAGGCAAGTTCCAATCAGGTGGTTGAACAATAGGTGCAGAGATTAAGGCTTTCTTGAGTGTTTCAAAGGCATTGAGACAATCATGATTAAGAACAAAAGGAATATCCTTTTGCAAGAGACTAGTGAGAGGCCTAGAAATTTTAGAGAAGTCTTCAATAAACCTCCTAGAGAAACCAGCATGGCCTAGGGAACTATGAATACCTTTTATGTCCTTAGGACACGACATTTTCTCAATAGCATCAAGCTTAGCTTGGTCCACTTCAATACCTCTTTCAGAAATTTTATGACCCAAGACAATTCCTTCATTGAACATAAAGTGGCACTTCTCCCAATTAAAGACGAGGTTTGTTTGTTCCCATCTCTGCAAAACTCGCTCAAGATTGCTTAAACTATCATCAAAAGACGTCTCATAAATAGAAAAGTCATCCATGAAAACCTCAACAATTTTTTCACATAAGTCAGAGAATATAGCCATCATGCATCTTTGAAAGGTAGTAGGTGCATTACATAAACCAAAAGGCATACGTCTATAAGCATAAGTTCCAAAAGGGCAAGTAAAAATTGTCTTTTCTTGATCAGGTTCAGAAACAGGTATTTGTGAAAAGCCAGAATATCCATCAAGGAAGCAAAAGTGTGTGTGCTTAGATAATCTTTCAAGAATTTGATCAATAAAAGGCAAAGGGTAATGATCTTTTCTAGTAGCTTTATTTAATTTTCTAAAATCAATAACCATTCTGTAGCCTGTAACAATTCTTTGTGAAATAAGTTGATTCTTACCATTAGGAACTACAGTCATACCTCCTTTCTTAGGAACACAATGAACATGACTTACCCATCTACTATCAGCTATGGGATAGATTATACCTGCTTCCAGACGTTTTAATATTTCAGTTCTTACCACTTCTTTCATTTTCGGATTTAACCGACATTGGCGATCAACAATTGGTTTAGCATCAGGTTCCATATTAATTTTGTGCTGACATAGAGTGGGACTAATGCCCTTTAAAACATCAAGAGTATATCCAATAGTAGCTCAGTGCTTCCTTAGAACTTTCAATAATCTTTCTTCTTCATGTCCTGAAAGGTTAGCACTAATAATAACATGATATGTTTTCTTTTCACCAAGATAAACATATTTCAAAGTGTCTGGCAATTATTTTAATTCAGACACAGGATCACCGTTAGGTGGAGGTGGACCTCCAAGAGTTTCAATAGGAAAATTGTGTTTAAGCAGAGGACGTTGTTCAAAGAATTTTTTATCTATTTCATTTCTTTCATACATATGTGAATCATTTTCATGGTCTACTAAATATTGCTCTAAAGGATCAGTAGGAGGCACATCAATAGAAGCAAGGCCAATAATTTCATCCTTACTAGGCAATTCTTTTTCATGAAGTTTCCTTCTAAACTTGGAAAAATTAAACTCATGAGATTCATCACCAAAACTAACACCGACTGTTTGCTTCTCACAATGTATTTGAGCATTAACAGTGTCCAAGAAAGGTTTGCCAAAAATAATGGGACAGAAGTCATCTTGTGGGGAACCAAGAACAAGAAAATCAGTACGGTATTTTATTTTCCCACACAAGACTTCAACGTCTCTAACAATCCCAATTGGTGATATATTATCTCTATTAGCAAATTTAATAGTGACATCAATATTTTCTATTTCTGCAGGTGCTATGTCATTCATAATTTCTTGGTATAAAGAGTAGGGAATAGCACTCACACTAGCACCTATGTCACATAAACCATGATAGAAATGATCTCCTAATTTAACTGAAATAACAGGCACGCCCACAACGGGTCTTTGTTTGTCCCTTTCATCAGGTTTGGCAATTCTAGCAGCCTCTTCATTAAAGCAAATAACATGCCATCTACATTTTCTTCCAAGAGATCCTTTACCATAGCAATATTGGGCTCTACTTTAATTTGCTCATCTCGTTTAGGTGTTCTAATATAACTTTTGATAACCACAGTTGAAACTTTAGCATGTTCCTTTATCCTAACAGGGAAAGGTGGTTTTTCTATATAAGCAGAAGGAACAACTGGAACAACATGATAAAGTATAGTTTCTTCTTTAACTGGTACTGGTTCTTTAATTTCTTATTTAATAGGTGGGTGATTCTTAAGCCACTTCTCTTTAGGGAATTCAACATGAGTAGCAGATGATTCACAAAAGGAGGCTAATATCTCAGAGTCAAGTCCATATTTAGTGCTAAACTTTCGAAAAGCATTAGTATCCATAAAATATTTAACACAATCATACTTAAGTTTTATACTTGACTCTTTACCTTCGTCGAGTTCCCAATCTTCGGAGTTGCGTGTAATTCTTTCCAAAATATCCCACCGGAATTCAATAGTTTTCTTCATAAAAGAACCAGCACAAGAAGTATCCAGCATGGTTTGATCATTACGAGAAAGCCGAGCATAAAAGTTCTGGATGAAAATTTATCTTGAGAGCTCATGATTGGGGCATGAATATAACATTGACATAAGCCTCCCCAAGCTAGAGTGATACTTTCTCCTTTGCGAGGCCAAAAATGATATATATACAATTCCGATCACGATGAACTAGATGCATAGGATAAAAAATTTGGTGGAACTCCATTTTCAATCGATTCCAGTTCCAAGATCTAATATCATCGCATAGCCTATACCATGTGAATGCTTTTTCCCTCAAAGATATAGGAAAAATCCTCCTCATAACTTTATCCCTAGGTAGACCTGCAAGCTTCAACAATCCACAAATTTGTTCCACATATATCAAGTGCATATCAGAATGTTCGGTTTCATCTCCTGCATAAGGATTAGCTAGCAATTCTTCTATCATTCCCAAAGGGATTTCATATTCAATATCGTCATTAAGTGCAGCGGGTTGAGGGGTAGCTAATTGTGGTTCCGGACGAGGTGAAGATACCCCGAACAAACCCCACAAACGATTGTTCTCCATAGTAACAAGTGACAATAAATTTCAGCACACTATATGAATGTTTCCTTACCAATTTCCACTTACCAGAAGCGCTTCTCTCCCCGGCAACGGCGCCAGAAAATTGCCTTGATGACCCACGAGTATAGGGGATCAATTGTAGCTCGTTTAGATAAGTAAGAGTGTCGAACCCAACGAGGAGCAGAAGGAAATGACAAGTAGTTTTCGGTAAGGTAGCGTCCGCAAGTGCTGAAATTGTAAGTAGCGAGTAGTTTGATAGCAAGGTAATTTGTGATGAGCAAGTAATGATAATTGTAACAAGCATGCAGCAAGGTAGCCCAATCCTGTTGAGGCAAAGGACAGGCCAAAACAGTCTCTTATAATAAGCAAAGCGTTCTTGAGGGTACATGGGAATTTCATCTAGTCACTTTCATCATGTTGGTTTGATTTGTGTTCGCTACTTTGATAACTTGATATGTGGGTGGACCGGTGCTTCGGTGCTGTTATTACTTGAACAAACCACCTACTTATGATTAACCCTCCCACAAGCATCCGTAACTATGAGAAAAGTATTAAGAATAAATTCTAACCATAGCATTATACTCTAGGATCCAATCGGTCCCTTACGGAATAGTGCATAAACTGGGGTTTAAGTTTCTATCACTCTCGCAACCCACCATCTATTTACTACTCCACAATGCATTCCCTTAGGCCCAAATATGGTGAAGTGTCATGTAGTCGACGTTCACATGACACCACTAAGGGAATCACAACATACATACTATCAATATATCGAACACATATCAAATTCACATGATTACTTGCAAGATGATTTCTCCCGTGACCTCAAGAACAAAGCACTACTAGGAAAAGGCCTACAGATGGCGCACCTATTTTGGCCATTAATGGCGCCGTACTGGTGCGCCATTAGTGCCACGCCATTAGTATTTTTTACTAATGGCGCACCACTCACCCAGGTGCTTTGGCATACTAATGGCGCACTCCTGCGTGATGTGCCATTAGTAATTTTTTCAGAATTTTTTTTTCAAAGTTTATTTTTAAATTCATTTTTTTTAAATTTTTCTTAATCTCGGGTCATTATGGCTTAATCTCGGGTCAATTTGTTTAATCTCAAGTCAAATCGCACTCTATGGTCAAACTTCCCGGAAGGTCACCCATCCTCACACTACTCCAGCCCGAGCACGCTTAACTTCGTAGTTCTATCCAACCCCAGCACTAGCTCACTTCACAGGCACTTGTTGATATATCTATCGTATCAATCGTATTAACCCTTCTTGATGTCCAGGAGTTTGTTCATGTTCATGAGTATGATGAAATTTCGAAAATATATTTCAAACTTCCCGGTCATATTACGTATCATATTTTGGAAAAAAAATCAAATATTTTTTTTCGAATCTTTTTTTCAAAAAAAAAAATTCAAGTTTTTTCTGTTACTAGTGGCGCACCTAGCAAACGGTGCGCCACTAGTAAGTTTGAATATTTTTGAATTTTTTGCCTCTAGATCTTAAAAGCCCCGTAACTATTTTTCTGTTAGGTTTTTGGGGATTTTGAAAATTTTAACGGGGTCCCCCCAGTTAAATTCGGATGTAACTTTTCGAGTAGATGATTTTTCATATAAAAAACTTTTAAATCCGAGTTCGTATTCAAAAGTTATGCCCGTTTTACTAAATTCCAGAGCTATTTTGCAAATAAAGTCAAAATTCATATTTGTAATTTTTCCCAACAAGTAGACCACATATCACATGGGAAACTTATTTTCTGTCATTTTTTTGACATTTCCATCATTTTCTTTTATTTTTTTAAACAGGAAAAGGCGGTCCACTTGGGGGTGCAGTGGGTGAAATTTTGGGCCAAGTTAGTAATGGCGCACCACTCCCACGGTGCGCCATTCCTAGTTTTGAAAAAATAAAAAATAAAAAATAAAAATAAAATTTGAGAAAAAATACTAGTGGCGCACCCTGGATGTGGTGCGCCATTACTAGTTGAACTAGTAATGGCGCATTATCCACTGGTGCGCCATTAGTAGTTTCGAAAAAAAAAATTGAAAAAAAAAATAAAAAAATTTGAATGTTTTTTACTAGTGGCGCACCGTGGATGTGGTGCGCCATTAGTAGTTTTGAAAATAAAATGAAAAAAAATTGTTACTAATGGCGCACCGTGGATGTGGTGCGCCATTAGTATTTGGACACTAATGGTGCACCAACACATGGTGCGCCATTAGTATATACTAATGGCGTACCGCATGTCTGGTGCGCCATTAGTAACCATCCCATCTATAGCCCTTTTCCTAGTAGTGAAGGTAACTACTCACAAGTGATCAACATGCTCAATATTAGAGGGATATTAATATGCATAATGGATCTTAACATATAATCTTCCACCAAATAAACCATATAGTAATCAACTACATATGTAATCAGCACTACTAGTCACCCCTAGCAACAATCTATAGTCCCGGTAACAAGATTGAATACAAGAGATGAACTAGGGTTTGAGATGAGATGGTGCTATTGAAGATGTTGATGGAGATTACCCTCCCCAAGACGGGAGAGTGGTTGGTGATGATGATGACGATGATTTCCCCCTCTAGGAGGGAAGTTCCCTCGGCAGAATCGCTACGCTCGAGGGCAGAAGTGCTCCTGCCCAAATTCCGCCTCGAGACGGCAGCGCTTCATCCCGAAAGTATCTTTTCTCATTTTTTCTAGGTCAAAATCGCTTATATTCCAGAAGATGGGCACCGGAGGTGGGCCGAGGAGGCCACAATACACCAGGGCGCGCCAGGGGGCTTGGTGCACCCAGGTTGGTTGTGCCCACCTGGTTGCCCCCTCTGGTGTTTATTAGCTCCAATATTCCTTAAATATTTCAGAAAAAATCATCGTGGATTTTCAGCTCATTTGGAGTTGTGCAGAATAGGTAGCCTGACGTAGCTTTTTTAGGTCCAGATTTCCATCTATCGAAATACTCCCTCTTGGTGTATTCCTTGCAAATTATGAGAGAAAAGGCATTAGAATTACTCCAAAAAGCATTATTATGGATAAAAACATTGTAAATATCAGTCAGAAAACATGATGCAAAATGGACGTATCGGCCACGTCCACTAACAAGTCTTTCAACATGCGTCAAGTTATCAATAGGGTTAACTCTCCTTCGAGAAATGTGCTCCACCGTGTAGACGCACGTGTGTGTGACGGGAGGCAGTGCGTGCGTGCGTGCACCTCTTCTCTTCACTAGTCAACGTGTATGTGCAATGCACATTAATTTGGAAGTATATTAAGTGCATGCGGATATTAAGTAGGATATTGTTTGCGTGTCATTATGTGATTAGCACTATATTTGGCTGCACGCTAAACGTGTTGAGCGCTCGACATTTAAGCAGTCTAGATCGTTAGATTGATATGATTTGATGGTCGAGATTAATTGAATCTGCCTATTTGGGTCTTTTTATATTGGTACATGTTTGTGTGTCGTAGGCAGGCTTGGCTAGCCAGAGGGTATATGATCGGTGTGTGTGGGAAAGATGGAGACGTAGGGAGATCGTGGGAGACCGACCTAACGAACAAGAACGTGTGTGCACGATGTAGAGGATGCAGAGTGGCGGGGAGTGCATGTGCATATATGCATGCACAATATAGGAAAATTATTTGATATCCACAAAGGGAGGAGGAGTGTGTGTGTGCGTGTAAAAGACTCACAATGACAATAATCAGTACTAGTGCGGATTCAAATATTTGAACAAGATCTCATGATGTTTGTAAGTCATGTATGCATGAATATAAGGCAGGTATGCCTGACATGGCTTTGAATCAAACATGCTACATACTATATTCACATCGATCAAGGCCAAATCGATTCGAATTTGTGATAGCGATGGCAGATGTCGTCTCACCACCACTGCTCACCACATTGCATCCGTGCAGTGCCATAACTAATCTAATTTGAGATAATGTGTGGCTGTCAAAGCTAACATCTAAATGTTGTGTGGGTAGGCGGGGGGATGCATTGTTGTGTGTGTTGAACACATTAGACATATGAAGACATGGTTTAGATTATTCCGAACATCTTGCTACCTAGACCAATGTACTGTGATTTGAATTTAACATAAAATGGGTATAAATATTCGAATTGGAGATCGTATGGTACATGTAGTTCATATGTTCATATAAGATGGAAGATCAAAATGTAGCTCTACATCCATTATAAACCGCAAGATCACCTAACGATATAGTCGAACACAACATAACGTAGATTCAAAAACTGAAATTCGAGATCCTGGCATTCGTAATCGTATAAAACGTGACATGAATCTTTCTGGTGGTGGGAAGTGATTTGTTTTTTGTTGTTGTTGAGGGAAGTGCAGATTGATTTGGTATTGTACAGGTTAATCTTGTTTTCCCGATTTTTTTAGTTTTTACTTGTAGTTTTTCATTCGCATTTGTAGCAATAAAGTAAAAGGGGACATCCTCGCAAAAAAATTAAAAAGGGACATGACTCTCTTGTGTCTTGTATGAGCTATCTTTTTTTGTACACGTTAAGTTTGTTCTGTCGAACATGGAATCCGCGTCTTGTTATCCCCAAATTTTCGATGCTAGAGTATCTCATGTCTCTTCCGCTGCAAAACTCCCGCCTCTTCAACCCGCGCCGCGCCTTGTTATCCCAAAATTTTGACTCGCACGAAAACTCCCTCCTCGTCAGAAATCGGTCGCACAGCCCAGACATGCAAAATCCCCCTTCTAACCCTCAGTCGAAAATGTCGCCCCGATCTCATGTGGTCAAAACTGGTGGGGGTACGTTCATAACTTTCCCCACATTTCGGACAAGATTTTACCTAAGCCATGGCTCCCTCTACCTTCCCCTTGGTTCCCCCATTTCACACACCGAGGCAGCCAAAGCCCACACGTAACCCCACGCTACTCCGTCAGCCTCCCGACCGCTGCCCAGCGGGAGCCTCTTCCCCGACTACGTCGTCCATCACAACAGCATGTCGTCCCTTATCCACCGCACAGTGTGAGGCTCCGTCGTCGATCTCTTCGTCCCGCCGGTTCAGCCGCCCCGTCCTGCACTGAGGGAGTCATGTATTTAGGGGTCCTCGAGCGTCCGGGCCATTGATGCTGGGATGAATTGATGGGCCACGAAGATAGAAGCAGAAGGCCCTCTGCCGTATTCGGTTAGGACTCCTACGTACGTAAAAGGCAAGAGAGATGTACGGATGTATCGATTCCTTCCTTGCGAAGTCACTTTTGTAACCCTAAACCCCCTCTGGCGTGTATATAAGCCAAGGGGTTTAGTCCATAGAGACGACAGAATCATACCACATAGGCTAGAATTTTAGGGTTTAATCATTACAATCCCGAGGTAGATCAACTCTTGTAACCCCATATTCATTAAGATCAATCAAGCAGGAAGTAGGGTATTACCTCGATCGAGAGGGCCCGAACCTGGGTAAACATCGTGTCCCCTATCTCCTGTTACCATTGATCCTTAGACGTACAGCTTGGGTACCCCTACCCGAGATCTGACGATTTTGACACCAACAATGGTGCTTTCATTGAGAGCTCCGTTGTGCCCTCGCGAAACGTGATCGATGGCTCGTCTCGTCATCAACGACGAGATCACCCTCGGAAACAACCTGGCCATGGGCCAGATCCTCCATCTCGGCGGGTTCAGTGTGTGCGCCCGTGTGGCCTCCAGGCCGGCCGCACTCCCCACGGCCATCGAGCACCACTCCTATATTGGCTTCGACCACCTTGATGACGCGACTTCGGCGGATTCCTCGTCTTTAAACGAGTTGCTGGATCGCATCGCCGCCCTAGGGCTTTTATCGTCAGATGCTCAGATCGGACCTAAATTCGATCAAGACGAAATCAATTCCACCCTGATCACTCATCTGGTGGCGGCAATCGAGGACCGAGCCAAAGATACTTCTCCTCTCAGGACGGAGACCAACACTATTCGGATCTTCGAACCCATCGAGCTGGACACACCTCTGACAGGTGGCACTTTGTGCCGTTCGAGCTCTGGGGCATACACCAGGCCTGCAAAATATTCATCCCGTTGGGCCCAAATCGTCCATAGCGGAGGATGTACAAACCCCGGACATTACATTGGGTCGGGACTCATATTTATCCACACCCACCCACCATAGCATACACTCTCCAAGCAACTCCGGACTGCCAAGCATATGCAATCTCACGTGTATACGGCTGCGGCCCCAAGGGATAGTTCATCACTTCTGGGCCCGATTCCTACTTGTTAAAAACAAGATTAAGGACTGCTGCGACGAAGACACGGTGTCCATATTTCACCATAATTGCACAGATGAGGGAGTCTTGAACGCCCTCAACCACCGTCAAATATGGAGCTTTGCAGAATTATCACACTTGGTACAAAAGTACTGTGCTATGGAGAACACATGGAAAGCCCAGAATACACCTCTGGAGCAGTCCACCTCTGGACGATACGCCGCTAAAGCAAAACGAACATACCCTGGAAGGGCGCCTGATCACATACACAATGGCAAGAAAAGCATAACTTTCAGAGGTCATAGGTCCATTCTGGACGAACTGTTGGATAAACCTTGCCAAATACATGCCGCCCCGAACAATACCCCTACCCACTGCCTTAGATCATGCTGGGTACTCTGGCAGGTAGTAAAGAGCGATGAAGTAATCCTCACCACCGCAACTTCAGGGGAGAAAGACCTCAATGTCTTCACCGTCTTCGAGTCGTTCTCCTCAAACAACCTGCGCAAGAGAGCGAATCGCAAACTTGCTCAGGTCAATCAAATCAATACTACAAGCCCATGGAACGACGCGGCAATCATCTTTTCTGCCAAAGATGAACCACGAGTCCGGCCGGTCTGAGCCACAACCGCTCTCGTACTAAACCTAATAGTAGATAGCTTCCTCCTCACTAAAGTACTCATGGACTTAGGCAACGGACTCAACCTCATATATGAGGACACACTTGCAAAATGCAGGTCAAAAAATCCCACACTGAACAAAGTAATACAACCTTTCGAGGAATTATACCCAACAGGGAAGCTTGGTGTTTGGGCAGCATTAACTTCAACGTAGTATTCGGCACTCCCGAGAACTACAGGTCAGAGGAACTGATCTTCCACATTGCCCCCTTCAACAGTGGATACCACGCCCTCCTAGGGAGGGACGCTTTCTCACGCTTCCAGGCTATACCCCATTACGGGTACATGAAGCTCAAAATGTCAGGGCCCAATGGAATAACCACAGTTGCAAGTGATCCAGATAGAGCACTCCGTGCCGAGAACAAAACCGCATCTTTATCCCTAGAGGCATTATCTGAAGCCCTTGCGGAGGAAGAATTAACCACCTTACGATCTACGGTGGATAGGGACGACGTAGTCCTTGACAAATGATCGAAATCTACCTCTTTTAAGCCAGCAGATGAAATTGTAAAATTCTAAGTGCACCCAACGGACCCTAATAAAATGACATCCATTGAGGCACAGCTGGATCCGGCTGTAGAAAGCTCTTTGCACGACTTCCTTCGCGAAAATTGGGACATATTTTCTTATCATCCTTCAGATATGCTAGGAATCCCACGCGGGCTGGCCGAACACAGCCTCAACATTATCAAAGGGTTCAAGCCAGTCAAGCAATCATTACGATGTTTCTCCGAACCCAAAAGACAGGCTATGGGGAAGAGCTGGCGAAGCTATTGGAAGCTGGATTCATAAGGGAAATCAAACACCCAGACTTGCTAGCCAACCTACTCATGGTGCCAAAGAAGGACAAATCATGGCGCCTATGTGTCGACTTCACGGACCTAAACAAGGCTTTCCCTAAGGATCCCTTTCCTTTGCCCCGCATTGATCAAATTATTGATGCAACTACAGGACATGAGTCGTTGTGTTTCCTCGACGCCTACTCCGGATACCATCAAATAAAAACGAAGGAATTCGACCAGGCTGCTACGACATTCATCACCCCGTATTGCACCTTTTGCTTCAACACTATGCCATTTGGACTCAAAAATTCTGGTGCCACGTATCAAAGCATGATTCAAACATGCTTAGAGAAACAAATTGGCAAGATAGTGGAGGCATATGTTGATGACGTAGTCATCAAGACTAAACACGTCGAAACATTGGTGGATGATCTCCGCCTTACGTTCATTGACCTATGAACATATGATATACAAATCAATACGGAAAAATGCGTCTTCGGCGTTTCAGCCGGAAAGCTATTAGGGTTCATCGTATCACATAGAGGAATTGAAGGAAACCCAGCTAAAATCCGGGCCCTATCACAGCTAACTACGCCAACCAATCTTAAACAAGTGCAAAAGCTAGCAGGTTGTTTAGCGGCCTTGAGCCGCTTTATCTCCAGATTAGGAGAGAAAGCACTACCGCTTTATAGACTGCTGAGGCGCACAGACAAATTTGAATGGACGAATGCGGATACGGCCGGACTGGAGGAAATAAAAACCTTATTAGCAAGTAACCCAATCCTAGCCGCTCCAGGTATTCACGAGCCAATGCTGCTTTATATCTCCGCCACTCATCAGGTAGTGAGAGCGGTGCTCGTCGTCGAACTAGATGAAGAGGGACATAAATTCCACGTTCAAAAACCCATATACTATGTATCCAAGGTTCTCACACCATGCAAGTCACGATACCCCCATTACCAGAAAATTGCCTATGCGGTATTCATGGCATCTCGAAAGCTCCAACACTACTTTCAAGAGTGTTCGATCGCAGTGGCATCAAAAGTACCACTCAACGATATCATAAACAATAAAGACGCCACTCGACGCATAGCCAAATGGGCCATAGAGCTCTTACCATTCTATATAACATACAAACCACGCCGAACTATTAAGTCCGAGGTGTTGGCCGACTTCGTCGCGGAATGGACTGAAGCCGAACTCCCTAAAGAGTACGGATCATACTCCCACTAGACCATGTATTTTGATGGTTCCAAAATGCTAGACGGACTGAGGACCGACGTCATCTTGATATCCCCAACAGGGGATACGGTATGCTACGTGTTGCAGATCATGTACCGAATACGAGGCATTACTGCACGGTCTCCCCATGGCTGTATCCATGGGTATACAATGCCTCGAGGTGCGCGGAGACTCAAACCATGCAATCTCTTAGGTAAACAAAGAATTTGATGCGAAGGATTCAAAAATGGTGGCTTATCAAAACGCGATATTAAATATGTCGGCTCGATTTGAGGGGCTTGAATTTCACCATGTGGCTCGGGACAATAACCAGGCAGCGGATATACTTGCTCGCATGGGCGCCAAATGCGACCCAGTCCTGCCTAACACATTTGTGGAAAGGTTGTTCAAGCCATCAGTAACATGGCAGGACGGGAGCAGTGACGCCAATCTGGACCCGAACACGCCCCCAGCCGAAATCAGTACTAATGTCACCAGGGACCCCGAAATGGTAATCACATCATTGGCTCACGAAATTATGGCTGTCATAGCCCCCTGGACTGAGCCTTTCCTAGCCAACCTTAATAGGCAAGAGCTCCCAGATGATCCAAAGGAGGGCCACCGCTTAATTCGGCATTCTAAAGCCTATAAGGTTCACGAAGGTGAAATATACAAGAAAAGTAGTACTAGTATTCTCCAACGGTGCATCTCTGAAGAGGAGGGACGACAATTTCTAGCCGAAATACACGCTGGCATGGGCGGCCATCATGCCGCGGCCCAAGCTCTTGTAAGCAAGGCCTTTTGAACTGGTTTCTTCTCGCCAACTGCACGTGTAGACGCACAGACCCTAGTCCAACATTGTGTTGGATGCCGGATTTTCGCAAATCAAAGTCATATGCCTCCTACCGCCCTCAGAACCATCCCCATTACCTGGCCCTTTGAGGCCTGGGGGCTGGATATGGTTGGACCTCTTAAAGGGGGAAGCCATAAAAATAAATATTTACCGGTCATGGTGGACAAATTCACTAAATGGATAGAAACCAAACCAGTCCGAACAGCTGAGGCAGGACCACTGATAGATTATATATCCAGCGTAGTACACCATTATGGTGTCCCACACGGTATTATCACAGATAACGGCTCCAACTTCACAACTGACGAGGTGAAATATTGGTGCACTAAGTTAGGCATTAAACTTGATTATGCCTCTGTGTACCATCCTCAAAAAACGGTCAGGTAGAAAGAGCCAATGGCTTGATAATGTGCGGCATTAAACCCCGACTGGTGCACTCCCTTCAGGAGTCAGATAAACACTGGGTGGAGGAGCTTGACTATGTACTCTGGGGGTTGCGAACTACACCTAACCGGACAATCGGATACACACCTTTTTTCATGGTGTACGGCGCAGAGGCTGTCTTGCCCTATGATATTATTCATGGCTAACCTCGAGTGCGCATGTACGAAGAGAGAGAGGCCGAGCTCGATCGGCAGGATGACCTAGACGGCCTTGAAGAGGTGCGCCATATCGCGCAGGCCCGTTCCGCAATTTGTCAACAACAGGCCAGACGATACCAAAGCAGAGAAGTGCGGGCCAAGACATACAATATTGGCAAACTCGTATTACGCCTCCCGGAGAAGAAAAAAGACAAGCTCAAACCAAGATGGGAGGGGCCCTTCATTATTGAAGAAGTACTCACCCATGGAGCCTATCGCCTTCCAAATGCATCAGACGATCGCCTTGAGCCGAACCCCTGGAACGCTTCCAGGCTCCGACGATTCTACGTATAGTTCGATAGCACATGTTTTCCTTTTCAGCCTAGGTCTTATTCCCTATATTTATTTGTAAGTTCTCCTCTTCTTTTTTCTTCTTTTTTCTTATCGATAATTTTTCGGCTCAACCGAATTATCACAAGGTAGAAACCTCCCCAAATGTATATACCTCAAAAATACTTGGGGGCTTCTATAACAAAGCCCATTATTTAAAAGCATATTGCTCAAAATATTTAAGTCGTCTGTTTCACACAGTCTCCTTGCCATTATATGCACCTTTATGACTTAAGTTTTTGCCAAGCTGGGTTGCCTAGCTCATGTGTTTATACCTTACGTTCCCGATTGTTCGGCTAGGGTGTAAAGGGAGTACCTATGTGATTGTTACAACCGGGTAATACGGACCTATACCTCAGACGGGTGAAGCCGAAAGCTAGCGTTCTTAAGGGAATAATCGGTCGGCGGATACACAACGTATTGCTTTTAAAGCGCATAAACTTTTAGGATACGTCATCCTATAATCCTTTTTATAGGATCAAAGCCCAGGCACGCATATATACGCATGCTGGCCCAGGGAAAGGAACCCTTAACGGAACTATTCTCTCTGGAAGATGTTTCTTACATTAAATAGTAATATAACATAGCTCCCCGGCCATAGTTTGTCTGTTCAAGCAATTATGACCGGATTGCGTGGTTACCGAATGTACCACATGTTCACCATACGTATAGTATTTAGAAACACTCCAGCACTTGGATTTTCAGAGGTTAAAGCGGAAGGTCTGCCATGACAATCTTTTAATTAAATTTGGCAGGAGATAAGTTTGATGATAAAGTACATTGCTACATAGAATCAAACGCCTATTCTTCATCTATGTCATCTATAAGATTGTCTAATTTATAGTCTTGTTGAGAATACTTGGTTGTTGTCTTTACTTGGTCGTATACCAAGCCTACAGGGATTTCTAGTCCGTCAGGCCCTCGAGGTCCAACCCGAGCCCTATGGTTTGCGTCCAGCCCGGTATAACGTGTCTTCACCATAGCCCAGGCTTCTCGGGCACCTTCTCGGCATGCTGATGCTTTCCATAATTCAAAGCGGCGTCGGGCCCCTTTGAATAAACTCGCTAGTTCCTCCATAATTTCTGGAGGAGAATCGGCCTGCCATAAAGCCTTGGCCATGTTCTTCATGGCCTTTCGAGCTCGCTCGTGTACCCTGGAAA
Organism: Secale cereale; assembly: GCA_902687465.1. Classification (NCBI taxonomy): domain Eukaryota; kingdom Viridiplantae; phylum Streptophyta; class Magnoliopsida; order Poales; family Poaceae; genus Secale; species Secale cereale. The sequence continues at coordinate 514,372,934 of LR738710.1, forward strand.
GCTCTTGGAGCAGGTCACCTTGAAATCCGGACACCTCTCCTTCGGGCCGCCCAGTTAACAAACCTGTAGGAACAGTTTTCGTAATGAAACTTTGAATCAAGGGACTATAATGAAAGCTAGGTTCATTTTCATACTGAATATGCCGCCCTTCAGCTTCTTGTTATCTTTTAAAGTATACGAGAGTTGGGCTCGCACGTCCTTTAGCTCTTCGTCTAGCTTGATGTTTTTATCCTGCAACTTGTTTTTCTCATCTATGGTCCGGGTTAGTACACGATGGCCAGTAGTTGTCTGCCCTTCGGCTTGTTCCTTCGCTACTAGAGCAGCCCTTAGCTTTTCCTCCAGCTGGTCTATTGGTCCTGTTGCTGCAGTTCAAACAATGTATACTTAAAGATCATTGATCGGTACAGGACTCTCGGTGTCCTGGGAATGGGGGTACCCAGACTTACATGCGTGCGGCCCAGGGCATGGCTCATCCAGCGGCCTGGTACGGCCCAACCTCGTCAGCAACCACTCAAGACCCTCGTGAGGGGCCAAGCCTCGCGAGGCGGACGACACAAGACCTCTCCTGGGGCGGCCTCACTAGGCTAGCTCCCGAGGAGCGGAGATATCAAGACCAGGGGCATCTCGTGAGGTCCTCGTGACATGAGCCATGACGACCAAGGCCAGGCGGGTGCGAGCGGGCGTAGGATGCCAGTTTCCCCTTTGGTGCTAAAGGGGCATGCGCAGATGAGGAGTCCCGAGGCATTAGGCAAAGGTTTCCATATCGGTGCGACAAGACCAAGACCAGCAGGACGGCACAACGGAGGTCATCGCGGAGCCCACGACGGCGTCACCACCAGAACCTTTGGCAGGCAAAGGCCACCTTTTGTCAGGATAGCTTGTACTAGTTGTCCCCCTTCAAATTTGGCCATTGTGGGATCCCTTCCTTCTCAATATTTGGGAAGAGGACCCGGGCCTCTATAAATAGGACTAGCCACCACCATATGAGGCGATCTGGTCCAGATCCAACAAGACACACGACCAAGCTTGTCCGAGCGCAAGAACACCTCTCCTCAGGAGGCTGTTCTTCCCTTGTACTAGTTCTTACCCAGCCTATAAGGCAATCCACCACACCACATTGGATTAGGGTATTACACCACAACGGTGGCACGAACCAGTATAAACCCTTGTGTCCCTTGTTCTTCGGGCTCGACAAGCTAGGCCTAGGAATCAGCGAGTAGACGAGCTAGGGCGAAAGGAGAGATCTTCGTGCACACCCCAGTGTTCGAACCACAATGGTTTTATTGGAACCCAAGATCCGACATTTGGCTCGCCAGGTAGGGGTGCACTGAAGTTTCGCCTCTCCACCGGCCACGCTTTCCATCCGCCAGGCCCTCATGGCGGGCGCCCCTTCTTCGACCAGCTCGGTGAGCGCACACGGCAGCGTAGCGGGCCACCGAGCCTTCACCCCCGCCTTGCGACAGGTGCAGTGGCCATCCAGATTTAGGCCGGATCTACCTCCCCGTTACGACGGGGCGGTAGATCCGGTCATCTTCCTCCAGGCCTATGAGGAGTCCGTCTCGGCGGCCGACGGTGGCAGCAAGGTCATGGCCAACTGGCTCCCCTTGGCGCTCACTGGAGTTCCGCGTGCCTGGTTTCTCAGCTTGCCAGAATTAGTTGTGGCGTCCTGGGAGGAGCTGCGCAGCCTCTTCATCGCACGCTTCAGGGCGCCAGCGCCCCACGTCGTGGCCGCCCTCCTCGGCGGCTCCCAAGCACCGCCCTCGGACCGCCACGTCAAGCAGTTCTTCCGCCAGATCGGCGTCGCCTCCGTATGCCGGGGGCCCCTCCCGGATGGGCAGCGCTCAAGACTGGCCTCACCTTCATCTCAGGTGACCACCCCGCTTCCGCCGCGTGCTCAGGCGCTCTCCCGATGCTTTGTACACCCACCATCTGCAACGTGGCAGTCACCAAGACCCTCATCGACGGTGGGGCTGGCCTCAACGTGCTCTCAGTAGAAGCCTTTAGCCTGTTCCATGTGCCGCTCGAGTGGCTACGCCCCACCAAGCCCTTCTCCGAAGTGGACAGTGGTTCCGCCAGCCCTCTAGGGTAGATCTGCCTCCCGGTCACCTTCGGCACCCGCGACAACTACCGCATCGAGCTGATCGACTTCAACATCGCCCGTATCAGCCTCCCGTACAACTCCATCCTTGGGTATCCCATGCTAGATCAGTTCATGACCGCGACCCGTCCGGCCTACAACCTCATGAAGATGCTGGGGAGCAGCGGCGTGCTCACCGTGGCGGGAGACGCCAAGGAAGCTCTAGTGGCCCTTAAGCTCGCCTTTCGGGCTGCTGCGGCGGCACACCCAGCCGACGGGGCTACCCCAGGAGCCAAGAGGACTGCACCAGCAAAGAAGAAGCAACTTTTCTCCCAAGACCTAGCCGAGATGAAGGAGTTACTGGTGGATGAAGACGGGACATATGGCGCCACCTCCACCATAGGTGCCGGCCTTCCCCCATCTAAGGAAAAGGCGCTGGTCAGATTCCTGTGTGCTAACAAGGACCTGGCGGGAGTCCCGAGGGGGGGTGATTGAACATCACGTAAACATATGCCCCAATGTACGCCCTGTGAAGCAGAAGTCCCGCCGCTAGACTACAGAGAAGCAGTCCTTCATCGTATAAGAGACTCGCAAGCTAGAAGCGGCGGGTGTCATCCGCGAGTTCCGGTACCCGGAGTGGCCGGCAAACACCGTTGTTGTACCCAAGAAAGGCGGAAAGGAACGCATGTGCGTCGACTTCACCAACCTCAACAAGGCCTGCCCACAAGACCCGTTTCCTCTGCCCCGCATCGACCAAATTGTCGACTCCACCGCCGAGTGTGACCTACTGTGCTTCCTGGATGCCCTTTCAGGCTACCACCAAATCAATATGGCAGTGCAAGATGTCGAGAAGACTGCCTTCCTCACCCCGTGTAGAGTATACTGCTACACTTGTATGCCGTTCGGGTTGTGGAATGCAGGAGCAACCTTCCAGCGATTGATGCATATCGCTCTGGGAGAACAGCTCGGGAGGAACGCTGATGACATCCTGGTGAAGTCTCAGCAGGCCAAGGCCCTCATCAAAGATTTGGAAGAAACCTTCGCCAGCCTGCGTATGGTAGACCTGTGGCTCAACCCGGAAAAGTGTGTGTTCGGCGTCCCGTCAGGTAAGCTTTTGGGCTTCCTGGTGTCGCACAAAGGGATCGAGGCCAACCCCGAGAAGGTCAAGGCCATAGAAAAGATGAGTCCGCCGAAGACCCTCAAGGAGATGTAGAAGCTGGCCGGCTATGTAACGTCACTCGGGCGTTTCATCTCCAAGCTGGGGGACCAAGCCCTCCCCTTCTTCAAACTGATGAAAAGGAAGGGCCCGTTCGAGTGGACCCCGAAGGCTGATGTGGCGTTCGAAGACTTCAAAAGATACCTCACCAGCCCACCGGTAATGGTTGCACGCAAACCTCAAGAGCACCTGGTACTTTACCTGGTAGCGACACCACATTCTGCCAGCATAGCGTTAGTGGCTGTCTGGGAGGAGCGCCAAGACAAGACCCTACAGCCCCGAAGCAATGCTCCCGAAGCTCCCGCAGAGCCGGCAAGCGACCGCGCCCTGCAAGACAACATGCCTGAGACCATAGTTGTCCCTTCTGGTGGCCAAGCTCCTGAAGCTCCTTTACCCAACCAGGCTCCACAGCCCCAGGCGAGCCTGGGCTTCACCCCTGTCGAGCACCTGATGTATTTTCTCAGTACAGTGCTCTGTGATGCTCGGGCATGCTATCCCATGTCGCAGAAGCTTCTGCTTGCACTCCTCGTTGCTTCGCACAAGTTGCACCACTACTTCCAAGGCCATCCCATCAAGGTCGTCTCAGCCTACCCGCTGGAGAGAGTACTCCGAAGTCCCAACGCGGTGGGAAGATTCGCTGAATGGAATATCGAGCTGCAGGCGTTCCAGTTGGAATTCAGCACGACCAGGGTCATCAAAGGAGCGGCGATCGCTGACTTTGTGGCAGAATGGACTGACTCCTCGGAGCTTGAAGTAGGCGAAAATCAATCCCTCTCGCTGGGAAGTCAAGCGTCGGACAATTGAGTCATGTACTTCGACGGCGCGTTCGTGCGTCAGGGCGCGGGGGCTGGAGCTGTGCTCATCTCGCCCACCCAAGACAAACTCTACTATGCTATGTAGCTCTGCTTTCAGCCGAGTGATAAGGTCTCCAACAACATCGCAGGGTACGAAGGCCTCATTGCTGGTCTCAAGGCCGCGATGGCCCTAGGAATGAAGCGCCTCATCATCAGGGGCGACTCACAGCTCCTTATCAACTTCTCCAACAAGGTGGAAGAGCCAAAGGACGAGCATATGGAGGCGTACCTCGCGGACGTACCCAAAATGGAGAAGAAGTTCTTAGGCCTGGAGCTACAACACGTACCCCGTGGCACCAACAAGGAAGCCGACGACATCGCCAAGAGAGCATCCAGGTGCCTGCCCCAGGAGCCAGGTGTCTTTGAGGAGCGGCTCCTCAAGCCTTCGGCATCACCCCCACAAGAGGAGCCGGTGAGACCTTAGGAGGAACTCCCCCAAGCACCGACTTTGGGAGCCCCCGCCCGCGGCCCGACTTCAGGAGTCCACCTCCTCTTAATGCTCGAGCCTCGGGAGGGATGCTGGACCGAGGAGCTCAAGGCGTACCTAGTGCGAGGAGCACTGCCAGGAGAAGAGGAGGATGCCGAACACGTGGCCCGACAGGCTACGGCATATTGCATTCAAGATGGTGAGCTTTACAGGAAATGACCAAATGATGTTTCTTTACGATGCATCTCCAGGAAGCAGGGAGGCGAGCTGCTAGCTGACATCCATGCCGGGGACTACGGGCATCACTCGTCGTCATGCACCCTGGTCAGCAAGGCACTTCACAGTGGTTTCTACTGGCCCACGGTGCTCAACGATGCTGCCGAGCTGGTGAAATCCTGCGAGGCTTGCCAATTTCATGCCAAGCAGATCCACCAACCATCTCAGGGCCTCCAAACCATCCCGCTCTCCTGGCCGTTTGCGGTCTGGGGGATGGACATCCTAGGCCCCTTCCCTCGAGCGCCTTGGGGCTACCGCTACCTCTACGTCGCCGTCGACAAGTTAACCAAATGGGCGGAGGTGGAAGCCGTCCGAACCATCCCGGCCGGTTCTGCAGTCAAGTTCATCAAGGGTCTCGTAAACCGGTTCGGGGTCCCCAACCGCATCATCACCGACAACGGCTCACAATTCACTAGCAACCTTTTCAAGTCATATTGTGCTAACCTTGGAACGCAGATTTGCTATGCTTCTGTAGTGCACCCCAGGAGCAACGGCCAGGCTGAGCGTGCCAACGCAGAGGTTTTAAGAGGCCTCAAGACTAGGACCTTCAAGAAGAGGCTCAAAGCTTGCGGAAGGGGTTGGCACGACGAGCTCCAGTTTGTGCTGTGGATAATCCGCACCACCGCCACTAAGCCTACAGGCAAGACCCCGTTCTTCCTCGTCTATGGAGTCGAAGCGGTTCTCCCTCAAGAGGTCAGGCACCACTCCGCGCGAGTCCTAGCGTTTGACGACACGCAGCAGGACGCCATGCGGGGGACAAGCCTCATGCTAGGAGAGGAACGCCGACGGGACGCTTCGCTCGGATCAGCAAGGTATCAGCAGGCGTTGCGGCGGTACCATTGTCGCAACATCCGCCCCAGGACACTCAAGGTAGGCGACCTCGTCCTAAGGCGAGTCCTCTCCAGGGAAGGGCTGCACAAGCTTTCACCCATTTGGGAGGGCCCGTTCAAGATCACCCACGTCTCCAGGCCTGGCGCCGTCCGCCTAGAAAGGGGGGATGGCGTCCCAGTCCAGAACGTGTGGAACATCCGGCACCTCCGAAAGTACTACCCATAAAACAGGGCCCCATGCTTGTGAAGACAAGGCCCTGTGCCTGCGAAGCAAGGCCCCGTGCCTGTGAAGACAAGGCCATGTGCCTGCGAAGCAAGGCCCCGTGCGTGTGAAGACAAGGCCCTGTGCCTGCGAAGCAAGGCCTCGTGGCTGTGAAGACAAGGCCCCGTGCCTGAGAAGCCAAGGCCCAGTGCCTGTGAAGCAAGGCTAACGCCTATGAAGGTCTCCGCTCGTGACACTCTCACGTAATAATGAGTGGGGCTGTACACACCCCAAAGTCTCCGGAGTGCCGCCCTCGGACCATGGGGGCTCCCTGCCACTTCCTAGTGGCAGCACTTAGCTCCGCGCTGGTGAGAAGAATAGACTAGGTGCCGGACACGGCTGTTCATTTGATTTCTGGAGTTGGCTTGCCCCTTCCTTCTTTTAATGGGTTTTGAAAGTTCTGGCTTTTCTTGAATGACTTGGTCAAATCATCTCTCTCTTTGGTTCTTCCCTCAAATTTTGGCCTTGCATCAAAGGGAGCGGCGGTTGCCCGACGCTCTCCCTAGCGTGCCTCCCTTAGCCTCCGCGAGGTGTCCATGTTTGGGCTTGTGACTGATGCACCCCTCTCCTTATGTCTGTGCCCCACGGGTACCGCGACAGTGTGTATTTGATCATGTTCGGCCCACGCCAGGGACCTCGTGCGGTGAAGGATAGTAGCCTCCTAACGAGTTTTTTTGCAGCCTCCCAAAGGGCCACACGTCATGAGATGAGGGCTATTTCGAGTACATCAAGATAAGTCTCCTCACCCTATGGGCACATAATACACATAACCCGCAACGCTGGCTAAGTACACTAAACATGGCGCCAAGCATCATAAAAACCATAGTTCATTACATGCCCTTCCAGGGGCCCATATTCGTTTGTTAAGATAATGCAGGAAGAAAGGGAGAGCGAGAACAAGCGATGACGGCTCCTGAGATGCGGCTGCTCACGAGGACCTGCTCCCCGAGCTCAACCGGAGCCCTCCTCACGCTTCACCTGGGCGTGACAACGAGACGACCCAGCACAGCCCTCAAGCCGGGTGCGGCGGCGTGGTGGCCGGTCGTAGCCACCACTGCTAGAGCTACCGCTGAAGGAGGAGCCGCCATAGCTGGATGAACTGCAGCCATCGCAAAGGCCGAGCACCTCGCTGCCATCGTTGTCCTCGGGGCAGCACCCGGCACAGCGGCCGTCTTCCCCGAACACCCTCACAAAGAGGGTCGAGACACCATCATATCTGAAGTGAAGAGTGCACCGCCTGCCCAAGCCGCGCACGTGGGCAAACGTCTGCCAGCCACGAGCTAGGGTCACGGCGCCTGCGGCGGAGACCTCCACCGCAACCCACGAAGCCCTGCTACAGCAGTCATCCGCTTGCAGCCAAAGACCGCCAGAGCTCGCGGCCGGAAGTTCGCCGGCTAGGGAGCGCGGAAGCTGGAGCCGAGTACCGGTCAGGCTCTCCGACCACATGACGAACTCCAGCATCACCTCCGCCGAATGAAAGCGCGGCCGGGGAGGCCGAACGAGCCCGGCGCGCCTACCCTCATTCACAAGGCCGCAATGGCCTCGGTGATCCCCACCACTCAAGGAACCACCGCCGCGGTTGCCTAGGGCGGCGCCGGGCACTGGGGAGGTCTGCCAGCACCCGCGAGGAGCCGTGGCAGGGGCCGCGGCATACTTGCGGGGGCGGCCTCGTCCCCTCTTGGGTGGTGGTGAGCCGGGCCCCTCCTGACAGGTCTTCCCCTTCTCCGCAGACGAAAACCTCCTCATCGGTGCCATGGGCGGCTCAGCCAGGCGAGGACCAAGGAGGAAGAAGAAGAAGCGAGAGGAATGAAGGGAGAAGATGGGCAATAAGGGCTCCGCCAGTCGCCTTATTTATAGCCACGAGAAGGCCAAGTGCTGGCCTCCATAAATCATAGGTAATAATGATCTTTGGTGCATGCAGTGACTTGTCGAGTCGCGCAGTCACCGAGGCTGCATGGGGAAGTGGAGACGCCCACGTCCCATCAATGGCCATGCGTCAGTCAAGGCTCGGGCTTTTGGGGCCCGCGACACTCCGCACTTGACCCTTGGCTTCGCCGCAAAGCCAAGCCCGAGAGCGCCTTGGACCCAGGGCTACTGCCAGCGTCCTGGGAACGGGGGTACCCAGACTTTCCTGCCTGCGGCCCAGGGCGTGGCTCATCCGGCGGCCTGGTACGGACCAACCTCGTCAGCAACCACTCAAAACCCTCGTGAGGCGGACAACACAAGACCCCACCTAGGGTGGCCTCACTAGGCTAGTTCCCGAGGAGCAGAGATATCAAGACCAGGGGCATCTCGCGAGGTCCTCGTGATGTGAGCCATGACGACCAAGGCCAGGAGGGCGCCAGCGGGCGCAGCATGCCAGTTTCCCATTTGGTGCTAAAGGGGAAGGCGAAAATGAGGAGTCCTGAGGCATCAGGCAAAGGTTTCCATATCAATGCAACAAGACTAAGACCAGCAGGACGGTAGAGCGGAGGTCATCGCGGAGCCCACGACGGCGTCACCACCAGAACCTTTGGCAGGCGAAGACCACCTTTTGTCAGGATAGCTTGTACTAGTTGTCCCCCTTCAAATTTGGCCGTTGTGGGATCCCTTCCCGCTCAATATTTGGGAAGAGGACCCGGGCCTCTATAAATAGGACTAGCCACCACCATATGAGGCGATCTGATCCAGAGCCAACGAGACACTCCAACAAGCTCGTCCGAGTGCAAGAACACCTCTCCTCAGGAGGTTGTTCTTCCCTTGTACTAGTTCTTCCCCCGCCTATAAGGCAATCCACCACACCACACGGATTGGGATATTACACCACAACGGTGGCCCGAACCAGTATAAACCATTGTGTCCCTTGTTCTTTGGGCTCGACAAGCTAGGCCTAGGAATCGGCGGGTAGACAAGCTAGGGCGGAAGGAGAGATCTCCATGCGCACCCCAGTGTTCGAACCACAAGGGTTTTGCCGGAACCCAAGATCCAACAAGGACCATACTATTCGGACACTATTGTTCTTACCATCAGAGCCATTCTTGGACTTCTTTGAATTTTCCAATTCGATGGTGACAGTAGTAAGCTTGGTCTGGCATTCTTCCAGTTCCTTGGATAATGCGGTATTCTTTTCCTTGAGTACCTAAAAACACAACGATCCTTAAATCAGTTGGGCCAACTGCTTTAAGTCTCGGGGGCTACTAGCATATGAACATTTAATTAATACTCACCGGCATATCTTTGGAAAGCTGGTGGGTGGCTCCAGCAAGTCCGTCTCGAGCGTCTCGGAGATATGCATCCGCAGAACTGAAGGCGTTAAAAGCCTCATCGGTGAAAGCTGGGTCACGCATGGCTGCTTTTCGCCGCCGATGATTCATTGCGCTCTCTACTTCAGAATTGGTAATAGATACCTCATTCGAATCCTCTTGAAGAGGACGGCATTACACCCGCATCAGCCCTAGTCCTTGTGGATGGGCCTGGGGCTGGATTGGTTGGAGCATGACCAGCTGGATCCCCGGACACTATTTGGCGTATACTCTTCCTAAGAAGAAAAAATAAAGTGGAAATTATGATTCGGCTCCACCACCAGACATATGTTAAGGAGTCATACCTCTTTGATAAAGGATGAGGTTTGGTGTTGTCTCCGCTACCCTTTCGCTTCAAAGACCCGCCCTGTGTAGGCGTCGCCCTCTGGGAAAACGCTCTTGGTGCAGTACGGCGGGATGAGCGCCGCCCCTTTCGAGCATGAGATAGTGCGGTGGGTGAGGCGCGCTGGGAATATTCTCTTTGAAGAGGAGTCTCCTGGGTACTTACCTGAGAGGACGGAAGGAGGCCAGGATAGTCGGCTATAATAGCCACTTCGGTACCGTCATGGCTGGTTTTATAAAATACTCCATCTTTAAGATCTATGCCAATGTCCGGATCCTCCTCAAATCCGGGATCCATGTCCCGAATTTGATCTTCTGGCTGTGGGACATGACTGCTAATCTTTTCGACCACCTTCCTCCACTCCTGTTGGAAGCAACCGAAATCAGTTCGGTTAATGAACCTCAAAATAAAAATTGACTAAAACTAGTGATCAGGGAAAGGCTTACCTAATCAATGGGGTTTGATACCTCTTGAGCATGTGTTGGTTTTCCCTTGAAGAGGAAAGGGTGATGCAGCAAAGTAGTGTAAGTATTTCCCTCAGTTTTTGAGAACCAAGGTATTAATCTAGTAGGAGACTACACGCAAGTCGCCTAGTACCTGCACAAACAATCAAGAACCTTGCAACCAACGCGATAAAGGGGTTGTCAATCCCTTCACGACCACTTGCAAAACTGAGATCTGATAAAGATAATAAGATAAGTATTTTTGGTATTTTTGTTGTATACATTGCAAAATAAAGACTGCAAAATAAATAGTAAACCAGAATTCTAGAGCAGAAACTTATATGATGTAAAGTAGACCCTAGGGCCATAGGTTTCACTAGTGGCTTCTCTCATGATAGCATATATTACGGTGGGTGAACAAATTACTGTCGAGCAATTGATAGAAAAGTGCATAGTTATGAGAATATCTAGGCATGATCATGAACATAGGCATCACGTCCGTGTCAAGTAGACCGAAATGATTCAGAATCTACTACTATTACTCCACACAACGATCGCTATCCAACATGCATGTAGAGTATTAAGTTCATAAGAACGGAGTAACGCCTTAAGCAAGATGACATGATGTAGAGGGATAAACTCAAGCAATATGATACAAACCCCATCTTTTTATCCTCGATGGCAAAAATACAATACATGCCTTGCTGCCCCTGCTGTCACTGGGAAAGGACACCGCAAGATTGAACCCAAAGCTAAGCACTTCTCCCATTGCAAGAAAGATCAATCTAGTAGGCCGAACCAAACTGATAATTCGAAGAGACTTGCAAAGATATTAAATCATGCATATAAGAATTCAGAGAAGAACCAAATATTGTTCATAGATAATCTTGATCATAAACCCACAATTCATCGGATCTCGACAAACACACCGCAAAAATATTTACATCGAATAGATCTCCAAGAACATTGAGGGGAACTTTGTATTGAGAACCAAAGAGACAGAAGAAGCCATCTAGCTAATAACTATGGACCCAAAAGTCTGTGGTAAACTACTCACACAACATCGGGGAGGCTACGGTGTTAATGTAGAAGCCCTCTGTGATCAATTCCCCCTCCAGCGGAGCGCCGGAAAAGGCCCCCAGATGGGATCTCACGGGAACAGAAGGTTGTGGCGGTGGAAAAGTCATTTCGTTGCTCTCCTCGATGTTACTAGGGTACAAAGATATATATAGGCGGAAGGAGTACGTCGGTGGAGCTACGAGGGGCCCACGAGGGTGGGGGCACGCCTACCCCCCTAGGCGCGCCCTCCTGCCTCGTGGCATTCCCGACTTCAACTCCAAGTCTTGTGGTTTGCTTTCAGTCCAAGAAATATCCTCCCGAAGGTTTCGTTCCGTTTGGACTCCGTTTGGTATTCCTTTTTTGCAAAACACTAAAATAGGCAAAAAAAACAGGGATTGGCATTGGGCCTTCGGTTAATAGGTTAGTCCCAAAAATAATATGAAAGAGCATATTAAAGCCCGTTAAACATCCATAACAGATAATATAATAGCATGGAACAATAAAAAGTTATAGATAGGTTGGAGACGTATCAAGCATCCCCAAGCTTAATTCATGCTTGTCCTCGAGTAGGTAAGTGATAACAACAGAATTTTTGATGTGGAATGCTACCTACCAAAATTTTCAATGTAATTTTCTTTATTTGTGGCATGAATGTTCAGATCCGGAAGATTCAAGACAAAGGTTTAATATTGACATAAAAATAATAATACTTCAAGCATACTAACTAAGTAATCATGTCTTCTCAAAATAGCATGGCCAAAGAAAGCTATACCTACAAAATCATATAGTCTCGCTATGCTCTATCTTCATCACACAAAATCTTTAAATCATGCACAACCCCGGTTTTAGCCAAGCAATTGTTTCATACTTTAGTATTCTAAAACCTTTTCAAATTGCATGCAATACATGTGCGTGACACATGGACATAGCACTATAGGTTGAATAGAGTGGTGGTTGTGGAGAAGACAAAAGGGAGGAAGATAGTCTCACATCAACTAGGCGTATCAATGGGCTATGGAGATGCCCATCAATATATATCAATGTGAGTGAGTAGGGATTGGCATGCAACAGATGCACTAGAGCTATAAATGTATGAAAGCTCAACTAAAGAAACTAAGTGGGTGTGCATCCAACTCGCTTACTCACGAAGACTTAGGGCATTTTGAGGAAGCCCATAATTGGAATATACAGGCCAAGTTCTATAATGAAAATTCCCACTAGTATATGAAAGTGACAAAACAAGAGACTCTCTATCATGAAGATCATGGTGTTACTTTGAAGCACAGGTGTGGAAAAAGGATAGTAGCATTGCCCCTTCTCTCTTTTTCTCTCATTTTTTTGATTTTGGGCCCTTTTCTCTCTTTTTTTGGCCTCTTTTTTTTCGTCCGGAGTCTCATCCCGACTTGTGGGGGAATCATAGTCTCCATAATCCTTTCCTCACTAGGACAATGCTCTAATAATGAAGATCATCACACTTTTATTTACTTACAACTCAAGAATTACAACTCGATGCTTAGAACAAAATATGACTCTATGTGAATGCCTCCAGCGGTGTACCGGGATGTGCAATGAATCAAGAGTGACATGTATGAAAAAATTATGAAGGGTGGCTTTGCCACAAATACAATGTCAACTACATGATCATGCAAGGCAATATGACAATGATGGAGCGTGTCATAATAAACGGAACGATGGAAAGTTGCATGGCAATATATCTCGGAATGGCTGTGGATATGCCATAATAGGTCGGTATGGTGGCTGTTTTGAGGAAGGTATATGGTGGGTGTATGGTACCGGCGAAAGTTGCGCGATACTAGAGAGGCTAGCAATGGTGGAAGGGTGAGAGTGCGTATAATCCATGGACTCAACATTAGTCATAAAGAATTCATATACTTATTGCAAAAATCTACAAGTTATCAAAACCAAGCACTACGCGCATGCTCCTAGGGGAAGGGTTAGTAGGAGTTAACCATCGTGCGATCCAGACCTCCACACAAAGGAAGACAATCAATAAATAATCATGCTCCAACTTCATCACATAGCGGTTCACCATACGTGCATGCTACAGGAATCACAAACTTTAACACAAGTATTCCTCAAATTCACAATTACTCTACTAGCATGACTCTAATATCACGATCCTCATATCTCAAAACAATCATCAAGCATCAAACTTCTCATAGTATTCAACGCACTTTATATGAAAGTTTTTATTATACCCATCATATTAGGACTAGTTTTATAGCCAAAGAAAATTACCATGCTGTTCTAAAAGACTCTCAAAACAATATAAGTGAAGCATGAGAGATCAATAGTTTCTATAAAATAAAACCACCACCATGCTCTAAAACATATAAGTGAAGCACTAGAGGAAAACTTATCTAGCTCAAAAGATATAAGTGAAGCACATAGAGTATTCTAATAAATACCGATTCATGTGTGTCTCTCCCAAAAGGTGTGTACAGCAAGGATGATTGTGGTAAACTAAAAAGCAAAGACTCAAATCATACAAGACGCTCCAAGCAAAACACATATCATGTGGTGAATAAAAATATAGTCTCAAGTAAAGTTACCGATAGACGAAGACGAAAGAGGGGATGCCTTCCCGGGGCATCCCCAAGCTTAGGCTTTTGGTTGTCCTTGAATTTTACCTTGGGGTGCCTTGGGCATCCCCAAGCTTAGGCTCTGGCCACTCTTTATTCCATATTCCATCAAATCCTTACCCAAAAACATGAAAACTTCACAACACAAAACTTAACAGAAAATCTCGTGAGCTCCGATAGTATAAGAAAACAAACCATCACTTTAAGGTACTGTATTGAACTCATTCTTTATTTTATTGGTGTTAAACCTAATGTATTCCAACTTATCTATGGATCATACCCCCCGGTACTACTCATAGATTCATCAAAATAAGCAAACAACACACGAAAAACAGAATCTGTCAAAAACAGAACAGTCTGTAGCAATCTATAACTTTGGAACACTGATGTAACTCTAAAAATTCTGAAATAAATTGGTGGACGTGAGGAATTTGTCTATTAATCATCCACAAAAAGAATCAACCTAAAATCACTCTCCAGTAAAAAATGGCAGCTAATCTCATGAGCGCAAAAGTTTCTGTTTTTTACAGCAAGATCGCAAAGACTTCACCCAAGTCTTCCCAAAGGTTCTACTTGGCACAAACACTAATTAAAACACAAAAAACACAATCATAGCAGTAGCATGATGAATTATTTATTACTCCCTCTGTTCCAAATTACTCGTCGTGGTTTTCGTTCAAATTTGAACTAAAACCACGACGAGTGATTTGGAACGGAGGGAGTACTAAACAGAAGCAAAAAGCAAAGAAAATAAAATTGGGTTAGCTCCCAAGAAGCGCCATTGTTTAACGCTCCTTGCTAGGCAAAAAACAAGAATATATCTAGGTATTATAATCTTTGGTATGCAATCCATAAGTGGCTCTCATAGTAGATTCATAAGGCAATTTAATTTTCTTTCTAGGAAAGTGTTCCATGCCTTTCCTTAACAGAAATTGGAATCTAATATTTCCTTGTTTCATGTCAATAATTGCACCAATCGTTCTAAGGAAAGGTCTACCAAGAATAATAGGACATGTAGGATTGCAATCAATGTCAAGAACGATGAAATCTAAGGGCACATAATTCCTATTTGCAACAATAAGAACATCATTAATCCTTCCCATAGGTTTCTTAATGGTGGAATCCGCAAGATGCAAATTTAAAGAACAATCATCAAATTCACGAAAACCTAACACATCACACAAAGTTTTTGGAATCGTGGAAACACTAGCACCCAAATCACATAAAGCATAGCATTCATGATCTTTAATATTAATTTTAATAGTAGGTTCCCACTCATCATAAAGTTTTCTTGGGATAGAATCTTCTAATTCAAGCTTTTCTTCATAAGATTGCATTAAAGCATCAATGATATGTTTAGTAAAAGCTTTATTTTGATCATAAGCATGAGGAGAATTTAACACGGATTGCAACAAGGAAATACAATCTATCAAATAAAAATTATCATAATTCTATTCCTTGAAATCCAAAATAGTGGGTTCATTGCTATGTAAAGTTTTGTCCTCTTCAATCCCATTTTTATTAATTTTAGCATCAAGATCTAAAAACTCTGAATCATTGGGATGCCTTTTAACTAAAGTTGACTCATCTCCAGTCCCATATTTATCAAGATTCCTATTGGAAAACAAAGATTTAATGGGAGACACATCAATCAGTTTTGGATCTTCATCATTATTATCATGAAACTAGAAGAACAAGCTTTCACAAAGCAATCTTTTTTAGAACTCATCCTAGCGGTTCTTTCTTTGCACTCATCAATGGAAATTATCATGGCTTTAAGAGACTCATTGATGTCATTCTTAGGTGGGATAGATCTAAATTTCAAAGAATCAACGTCAAGAGAAATTATATCCACATTCCTAGCCAAATCATCAATCTTAAGCAATTTTTCTTCAATCATAGCATAAAAACTCTTTTGTGATATCATAAATTCCTCAACACTATTCTCAAAATCAGAGGGTATATTATTATAATTTCATCGGAATTGTTGTAGGAATTTCCATAATTATTGGAGGAATTACTAGGAAAAAGCCTAGGATTAAAGTTTCATCTATAAGCATTGTTACCAAATTTATTCCTACCAACAAAATTCACATCCATAGATTCATTAGTATTATGAATCAAACTGGATAAGGGTATATCATTAGGATCAACATTAGCACCCTTGCTAGCAAACAATTTCATAAGTTCATCCATCTTTCCACTCAAAACATTAATTTCTTCAATTGCATGAACATTTTTACTAGTGGAACATCTCTCGGTGTGCCATTGAGAATAGTTAACCATTATATTATCTTGGAGTTTAGTAGCTTCTCCTAAAGTTATTTCCATAACAGTACCTCCCGCGACCGAATCTAAAAGATTTCTAGAAGCAAAGTTCAAACCGGCATAAATTTTTTGTATAATCATCCATAGATTCAAACCATGCTTGGGACAATTTCTTATCATAAGTTTCATCCTCTCCCAAGATTGTGCTACATGCTCATGATCAAGTTGTGTGAAATTCATAATATCGTTCCTAAGGGAGATGATCTTAGCGGGAGGAAAATACTTGGCAATAAAACAATCTTTGCACTTATTCCATGAATCAATACTATTTTTAGGCAAAGAAGAAAACCAAGTTTTGGCCGATCTCGTAGTGAGAAAGGGAATAGTTTTAATTTAATAAGATCATTATCAACATCTCTCTTCTTTTGCATATCGCATAAATCAACAAATTTTTCAGATGAAATGCGGCATCTTCACTAGGAAGACCAGAAAATTGATCTTTCATGACTAGATTCAGTAAAAAAGCATTGATTTCACAATATTACGCATTAGTAGCAGGAGCAATCGGAGTGCAAATAAAGTCATTATTATTGGTGTTGGAAAAGTCACATAATTTGGAATTTTCTTGGGCCATCATGACAAACAAACAATCCAACACACAAGCACACAAGAAGCAAGCGAACGGAAAAGAGGTGAACGGAAAAAGGGAGAATAAAACTGCAAAGGTGAAGTGGGGGAGAGGAAAACGAGAGGCGAATGGCAAATAATGTATTGTGTGGGAGACGAGTTTGTGATGGGTACTTGGTATGTCTTGACTCGAGCGTAGATCTCCCCAGCAACGGCGCCAGAAATCCTTCTTGCTACCTCTTGAGCATGCGTTGGTTTTCCCTTGAAGAGGAAAGGGTGATGCAGCAAAGTAGCATAAGTATTTCCCTCTGTTTTTGAGAACCAAGGTATCAACCTAGTAGGAGACTACACGCAAGTCGCCTAGTACCTGCACAAACAATCAAGAACCTTGCAACCAACGCGATAAAGGGGTTGTCAATCCCTTCACGGCCACTTGCAAAAGTGAGATCTGATCAAGATAATAAGATATAAATATTTTTGGTATTTTTGTTGTATAGATTGGAAAAGAAAGATTGCAAAATAAATAGTAAACTAGAATTGTAGATCGGAAACTTATATGATGTAAAGTAGACCCAGGGACCATAGGTTTCACTAGTGGCTTCTCCCATGATAGCATATATTATGGTGGGTGAACAAATTACTACCGAGCAATTGATAGAAAAGCTCATAGTTATGAGAATATCTAGGCATGATCATGAACATATGCATCACATCTTTGTCAAGTAGACTGAAACGATTCTACATCTACTACTATTACACCACACATTGACCGCTATCCAGCATGCATCTAGAGTATTAAGTTCATAAGAACAGAGTAACGCCTTAAGCAAGATGACATGATGTAGAGGGATAAACTCAAGAAATATGATATAAACCCCATCCTTTTATCCTTGATGGCAACAATACAATACGTGCCTTGCTACCCCTGTTGTCACTGGGAAAGAACACCGCAAGATTGAACACAAAGCTAAGCACTTCTCCCATTGCAAGAAAGATCAATCTACTAGGCCAAACCAAACTGATAATTCGAAGAGACTTGCAAAGATATTAAATCATGCATATAAGAATTCATAGAATAACCAAATATTGTTCATAGATAATCTCGATCATAAACCCACAATTCATCGGATCTCGACAAACACACCGCAAAAAGAATTACATCGAATAGATCTCCAAGAACATCGAGGAGAACTTTGTATTGAGAACCAAAGAGAGAGAAGAAGCCATCTAGCTAATAACTATGGACCCGAAGGTTTGTGGTAAACTACTCACACATCATCGGAGAGGCTATGGTGTTGATGTAGAAGCCCTCCGTGAAAGATTCCCCCTCCAGCGGAGCGCCGACAAAGGCCCCAAGATGGGATCTCACGGGTACAGAAGGTTGCAGCGGTGGAAAAGTGGTTTCGTTGCTCTCCCCGATGTTTCTAGGGTACAAGGATTTATATAGGAGTAATAAGTACGTCGGTGGAGCTACGAGGGGCCCACGAGGGTGCAGGGCGTGCCTACCCCCCTGGGCGCGCCCTCCTGCCTCATGGCGTTCTAGACTTCAACTCCAGGTCTTCTGGTTTGCTTTTGGTCCAAGAATGATCCTCTCGAAGGTTTCGTTCTGTTTGTCGAGATCCGATGAATTTTGGGTTTATGGGTTTGTCGAGATTTAATGGGCTCCTCTAAATATGCATTGGTATTCCTTTTCTGCAAAACACTGAAATAGGCAAAAAAAACAGGAATTGGCACTGGGCCTTCAGTTAATAGGTTAGTCCCAAAAATAATATAAAAGGGCATATTAAAGCCCATTAAACATCCAAAACAGATAATATAATTGCATGGTACAATCAAAAATTATAGATACGTAGGAGACGTATCAGGGTAATACATAGAGAAACCCTCTTGACACTTCAAGCAAAGAAAATCCTCATTCTCCCCTCTGTAGAGATCAGCTAGGATGGCAGCCAGAGCGGTGGGGTTGTCCGAACCCTGGCGTAGACCGCGTGAGGCATCATCCTGGCCATTATAGTGCCACATAGCAAACCCTATGGCCTGGAGCGGCTGCACGCATCGCGTTATTGAGATCACCATCACTTCGATTATCGTGAGCTTGAGATGGGCAAGTAGTCTAATCTTGCTTGCAAGTCTTTTAACCTCCGCACTGTCTTCCTCCTTGAGATCGTGGGGACGCCAGTTGAAACGCTTCTTTAGAGGAGCACTTGAGTATTCGGGGAGGCCTTGCCGGATTGGGTCCGGCAGGACCACATCCACGATATAAAAACCACTCCGAGGGCCACTGTTCTGATGCTTTCTTCGGAGTGTCGGGTAGATAACAAGGCAGAAGAACTTTCGCCATAGCCCGAAATGAGCCTCACAGCCCAAAAATAGCTCACAAAGAGCGACGAAGCCCGCAATGTGTAGGATAAACCCTGGTGTAAGTTCGTGCAGTTGGAGGCCATAGAACTCGAGAAGCCCCCTGAGAAAAGGGTGGATAGGAAATCCTACGCCTCTTAGGAGGAAAGATACCAAGCACACCCGTTCTTCTTTGGAAGGATTGGGGAAACTTTTCATCACGGCTTGATCGTCAAGAGAAGTTAATCCAGCAAGGACGGGGACTATATCCTCGAGAGGGAGAAATCCCTGCGTCTGAAGTTTTCTCAGATGCGCATGAGATACTGAGCAACTCTCCCAATCGCTCGCTTGAGAGCCATGAGTTTGTGAGGAAGAACTGGGAACACCGGCCATGTTTGAAGATATTCCGTGGCATGCTCTGAGGATTTTCCGTGTGGAATGGAATGGCATCTGAGATCTAGTCTCTTTAAATAGGCGCCTTTCCTATGGAGTCGAGGGGTCAATTGTAAAAATACCCAGACGGTTCACATTCGTCTGACACATGGAAGCCAAGGCGATGGCGACAAGGAATCGATGGGATGTAATATTAAAATATGAAGCCGAACTGTCATCTGATCTAAAGGTGGACTCACCTTGCAAGACCGAAGACATGAAGCCGGATATAGACTCGTTCTTGAAGGCAAGTCCGGGGGCTACTAAGGGAGTCCTGTATTTTGGGGTCCTCGGGCGTCTGGGCCATTGATGTTGGGCCGAATTGATGGGCCACGAAGATAGAAGCAGAAGGCCCTCCCACGTATTTGGTTAGGACTCCTATGTATGTGTCAGATTCAGGGCTCCGCAAAACCCGTTAAGTTCGAACACAGGGGCGTGAACGAAGATCTCTCCCACTCACGTCTACCTAGCGCCTCGCTCTCGTCTCGGTGGAAAGATTCAAGCAAACAACGAACAAGCACACAAGAGTTTATCCAAGTTCGGGCCACCGTGTGGTGTAAGACCCTACTTCCTACTTTGGTGGATTCGCTCCGGACGAGCTAGAATATGAACTGGTACAAGGGTCCCTGGGCTCAGGAGGCGAGCTTAGGAGGGTCAGGAGGCTAGTGTTTTGTGCAGTGGTCAAGTGTGTGAGTCGATCCCCCTTTCTCAATGGGAATCCTAACTACTTATATAGGCGGCCATGGTCCTCTTCCCCCGAAATGTTTAGGCGGGAAGGGATTCCACAACGGCCATTTTTGAGCGCGAACACAAGGACGTTCCTACCCTGACAAAAGCAGTCTTCGCCTGCAAAAGGATCAGGCGGTGACACAATGGTGGGGCTCGACGGTGAAATCCTCCTTATCATCGTTGTGGTCTTCGGTCTTGTTGCACCAAATAGGAAACCTTTGCCCCGCTCCTTGGGAACCAACGGCTGCATTGTCCCCTTTGCACCGAAATGGCAACTGCAGGCTTGGCCTTGGATTCTCCGCCCTTACGGAATGCCTTGTCGAGGCTGCTCCCGAGGAGGTCTTGACATCGTTCTCCTCGCGAGGGTCTTGAGCAGCTGGTCGATCAGCTGGGCCGTACCAGGCCGCTTGTAGGAGCACGTCGCAGCCCGCATACATGCAAGTCTGGGTGCCCTGGTTCCCAGTACGCCGACAGTAGCCCCCGGGCCCAAGGCGCGCACGAAGTTGGCTTCGGGGCGAAGCCTTAGTCGAGGACGAAGCGCCGCGGGCCCCAAAGGCTGCGGGCCAGGCTGGCGTGCGACGGTTGGATGAGACGTGGGCGGCCCGTGGGCCCCAAAGGCTGCGGGACAGGCCGGCGTGCGACGGTTGGATGGGACGTGGGCGAAGAAGAGATGGGACGGCGAGCCTGCCGTGTCATTGCCGGTACTCGAACCGGCGCTTGGTCGCTCTGCCATAGTGAACCAGGAGTGTCTAGACAAGGTGCATTGCGCCTTGGCCGACGCAACTAACGAGTGGGGACCGACCCGTGTCTGGCTCGCTTCCCGGTCGGTGAGGGAGCTTGGTGCTAACGACATCCAGCTTCATCTCCATGCTATCTTCGGGGGTCTCGTTCCCCCTTTCTCCGGCTTCTTCTACGCAGTGCTCACGCATTACCAGATTCGGGTGTTACACCTGGACCCTGGGTCCATCATCCTTCTTTCCAGCTTCGCCTTCCTGTGTGAGGCTTTCATTGGCGTTTCCCCTTCCGTGGCCTTGCTCCGGCACTTCTTCGCCCTCTCCTTGGTTGACGGGGGGCAGCGCTCGGGGTGCGTCTCGTTGCGCGTGGTGGAGGCGACTGTTACCTCCGGAATTGATTTCTCGCTTCATCCTACCAGAGAGGGGTTTCGCCGACAATGGGTGTTCGTCGACGCCGTCGCGTACAGCCCCCAATTTCACCTTCCCGATGCACCGACGATGCCGAACTCTGGCTAGAGGCATGAAGCCCTTTCAGATCCTCGGGCGGAGCCTGTGATGCGCCGCCTGGCCAACTTGAAGAAGAGCGGGTTGTCCCTGGCGATAGTGGTGAGGGACTTCCTTGTCCTCCGTGTCGCCCCACTCCAGCGCCATTCCAACCCGATGTGGGTTCTTGATGATCGCGCACGTCTTTAGCGGAAGCAGCTCCCTCCTGACACGATCCAGGGGCTGATGTGGCTGCTTGTTGGTGGAGTGCCTGAGGCTCGCCCTGGTTCTGCGGTTCCCTTTTACTTGGCTCCAAAACCCGGAAGGGCCCTTGCTGACAGGATGCCTCGCTTCGATGCGTGGGGGCTGGTCCCGGGAGGCACCCCCAATCCTCGCGATGATTCCTTGGTGGTATCCGGGCCCGCAAGCCTGTCCTTCCTTTTCGGGGCAGACGCGCCTCGCGGAGCCCCTGGCCTGGGGTCGGTCCCATCCTTGGAGCGAGTGGACGAAGCACCGGCGGCGGTGTTGGTGGAGGTGGCGGGGAGTGCCGAGGTGCCGCTGGCTCCCGTAACAGCCAAGGGGGAGGTGTAGCGGCCTCTGGCCGAGGTGAGTCCGGGAAGCGCCACCTCAGGGAGCGAGGCGCCGACCACGGGCGCCTGCTCCGGCCTTGCTCCAGGACTAGGCATATCTGCCTCAGGCAGCCTCCCGTCGTCCTTCGCGACGCTAGGCAAGCGGCAGAGGCTGAGGAGCGTCTTCGGTTAAGCTCCGAGGGCCCTAAAGAGGATGAAGCTGACTGTACCAAGCAGGTGCGTGTCCTTCGGTTCTCCCCATCTCTCTTTAATGCGGTTCTGCTGACCTCTTGAACCGCAGGGTCTCTTCTGCTTCGTCCACGAGTCACCCGACGAGGCCCGCGGGAGCTTCTGCTTGCATTCCTTCTCCAGACCAAGCCGGTCCTTCAAGAGGCCACGTGCGGGCCCTCGAAATCGCGCCTGGGTCCTATTGCACAGGTCGTGTCCCCAGCCCCCAAGCGTCCTTGGGGCTAGGCACCTCTTGGTACATCAGGAGCCCGATCCGTGCCCCGGGTCTTGCCTGCACCATGGGTCAGCCAGCTCTTGAGGCGGCTCGAGCAGCTGACCGTCCGTCAAGACAAATACCTGCTCCCAGCACCGGAGGTGCCGCATGCCCCCGGAACTAGATCCGGGGTACACGCTGAACCCAAGGAAGAGGGGGAGCCCCCTTTGGGCAACGTGGGTGCCGGGGACGAGCCCGGTCGTCTTCTGGAACTTGCGGTGCGCCAGAGCGTGGTCGACCATGACCTTGTACGGGAGGCGTCGGACGCCCTGAAGCGTCATGAGGTCGAGGTTGCTAAAGTTGATGACCGTGTCGAGGCCAAGGGTCTGCATCTGGCAAGGGGTTGGTGCCAGCTGAGGGCCGTCGTCAACCTGAGCCAGATGCAGCACGAAACCGCCCTGGGGAAGGCAGAGGAATCGGCCGCTGCGGCTTAGGAGGCTTGCGACCGTGCCCCGAAGGAGGCTCGAGGCGCCGAGCGCCGCTGCACGGCCGCGGAGGAGCATGAGCGCGAGCTCGAAGCTTCAAATGTTGCGCTTGAGCGCCAGGTTCGTACCCGAAGGGTTGCCATTGTTGCACCCGTGGCTGATGATGATAGTACGGCTGGCCTCTCGGCACGGGAGGAGGCGCTGGCACTTGAGGCGATGGAGCTGAGCATGGAGCGCGAGCGCCTAGAGACGATGGAGCGCCAACTAGCCGAGGCCGACGGCAACCTTGATGACCGCGAGGACGAGCCGAAGAAGGCTGTCGGGGAGGCGGAGCTCCTTCGGAAGGATTACCGCGAGAAGCTGGGCTTCACAAGACTCGCTTTGCTGACAAGCGCGAGGAGCTCCAGAAGGAGATCGCGGCACTTACGTGTAGCCTGGCGGATGCCGAGCATCGCATGTAGGTGTCAGAGAAGGCTCGCGTTGTAGCCGAGCGTCGCGAACGGGCATCGAAGAAGGCTTGTGCTGAGGCGGAGCGTCGCGAGCGAGCGTCGGAGAAGGCTCGTGCCGCCGCTAGGGCGGAATCGTCCTGCCTCGACCAGCAAGTGGAGGACATTTCCACCCTCGCAGCTCGAACCTCTGAGGAGGTTGCACGAGTCCGTGGAATGCAGCACACCCGCTCGGAGATGTTTGAGGCCCTGCGGCACCGGGCCGGACGGGCCCTGGGAGAACTTCTTGGCTCGGGGGTCGCTGGCCCCCTGGTTAATATTGACGCCGGGTACCTCGGGTTCTTTAACAGGGTGGTAGATTGTCTTGAAGGCGGCGTCAGGAAGGCTTGGCAGTGCGTCGAGGAGCAAAGCCGCGACATCTTGAGGAGCGCGGTTTCCCGCATCTTTGGCAACTTGCACCGTCTTGACCCCCATGCGGATTTCGAGGCCCTGCTGGAGCCTGCGCGTGAGGCGGTCGTTGGCCCCTCGGAGAATTGGGTGACTGACCATGTGGACGCGTTGGTGACGGAGCTTGTTCCAGCGATCGAGGACGTGCCAGTGCTTGAGGGGGCGACACCGACAGTTCCGGCAAAGACGTCGATGCTTAATCCAGTTCCTTCCATAAATTTGCCTTTTGGTTGTGGCTCCAAAGCCGGGTGAGGTGGGTGTCACAAGGTTTAAACTTTTGATGATGTAATTGAACATTGTACGGATGAGTTTTTAAGCACTCCCTTGTTTGTTCCCGAGGTCGTGGCTTTAAGACCTTGTCGCGTGTCAGGACGAAGCGTCCGTCGGCCTCGTCTGGGCGCGCCTCGCGAGTACCTGCCGTGAGCGTAAGAGTGGTTGATGGTCCGGCAGCGGACCAGACAGAACGTGTGCCCATGCCTCGGCCCCTGCTTGCGAGGAGTGACAGGGCGGGGTTGCAGACATAGCCTGGCTTGGCCAAGCGAGACGAAAAGATGGACTGGCGAAAAAACACGGCGGAAATCGCAAAACACAGACAAAACTCCCCCTTTATTCAAGAAACGAGTCGCGCGGCAGCGAGATCGGCTTGAGAAAGCAGATACAGAGGGAGCAAATGCGAATAGCAAAAGGAGGGGCCGCGTCCGGCCCCTGAGCGGGTCTTCAGTCTTCTCCCCAGTGCGGAGCGTAGGGCTGCCACCGGCGGATGTGGGCATAGCCATTGGGGGGCAGTGTCGACGGCCAGCGCGGAGCATGGTGCTTCCATTCGGCGTGGGAGGGAGCCCCCGAGGTCCTAGGGCGACGCTCCGGAGACTCCGGGGCGTGTACAGCCCCACTCATTATTACGTGAGAGTGTCACGAGAGGAGATCTTCTAACGTCCCCGCCCCTTCGCTTTGAGGGCCCCGCCCCACGCTAGTCCGCTCCCTCATGAACTCACCCAAAGGCGGCATCGATGAAGTGGGACACTGCGCATGCTGGGGGGATGGAACCTTGGCCATAGGCCACCCTGTGAGCACAAGGCGCGCCGCTTATGCGATCTCCAAATGTGCTTCGCCCCTGAGGGCTAACATCGCTAAGAGACGAGGCGTCCTGAGATGCGAGGGGGACCCCGCCCTACCCACGCTCCTAATGGCCCCTGAGCCCTTCCTGATTAGGGTTGGGCCCAGCAGGTACGGGATTTCGTGAGCAGGGGGACGGAGCCTCGGCCTTGGGCCCTCCTAGTGCGCGTAGGACGCGCTGCCGTACTGCCTCTAGACGCATGCTTCGCAGCCCGGGGGATGGTATGCTAGGAGACGCGGCATCTTGAGGTTGAACGGAGGGGGGAGAAGGCCCCTCCCCGCGCGCATCATACCGGCTGCCAGTGAGCCCATGGTGAAATCCAGGGCGGGCCATGCGTGACGGGTCACGCCCGGGGGGACGAGGGCCTGACCCGGGCCTTCCCTTCCCTTTCTGTCTTGATGTGGCAGCCAGAGTAGCCCCCTGGCCCGCCGTGGCCTGGGTCAAAGACATTGTTGGCCCGAGACCTATGGCCAGTGCTGCGGGGCCAGCCGCCGCAGTCACCTGCCGCGTCTCATCCGCGCTCCATGGCCGTGGACGATGATGGTGGAGGATTGAGGGCCATGATCGGGGGATCTGCCTCCTGACCTCCCACTCCTGAGCCCCCTTGCGTCGACGCCTGGTTGCATATGGCATTCGGCGTAGCCCTGAGGTCACTCTCCGGTGGCTCCTCGACGGGGGTGGTTTCTGAATACAGGGGGCTTTGAGGCAGAGGGTAGGCGTCATATGCAGGGTTTAGCGGATCATACCCCATGTCGCCTTCGTAGGTCGCTGTGGGTCTTGACCATACGGGCGACCGGGTGTGGCTGAGGCGGCACCCGGTCCCCGACTTCATCGTGTGGATGCAGAATGGCTCGGCTCCGGTGCGGGCGGCGTCGAGGAGCTCAACCACCCTGAGGAGTAGCGTGTCGTGACCGCTGTCGAGCAGCCGGCACCTTAGCAGCTCCCTGGCCACCAGTATAGCAGCCCTCATGTTCGCCATTTCACACCGGTCCTACGAGCTTACCGCCGCGTGTTCGGCCGCCCGTGTTGCCGCACGGCCTTGGCGTCGACTGGGCGGAGGATGCTGCCGGTCCTCTGGTGGCAGGTTGGCGATGCTCATCGTGCCGTCGGCCCCGATCAAAGACGGGTGGCGGCTGGTCCCGCAGCCGAAGGGCGATGCCTGAGCGGCGTGGATGCCATGGGCCTCCGCACTCGTCTGGTGCGCCTCCGCCATCGTGCTCGCGGTTTGTTGGAGCTGGGAGACGCGGGGTTGGTGGATGGGAGCGGGCGAGGTCATCGGAGAGGCGAGATCTCGACACGCCCCCTACCTGGCGTGCCAAATGTCGGATTCAGGGCTCCGCAAAACCCGTTAAGTTCGAACACAGGGGCGTGAACGAGGATCTCTCCCACTCACATCTACCTAGCGCCTCGCTCTCGTCTCGGTGGAAAGATTCAAGCAAACAACAAACAAGCACACAAGAGTTTATCCAGGTTCGGGCCACCATGTGGTGTAAGACCATACTTCCTGCTTTGGTAGATTGGCTCCGGGCGAGCTAGAATATGAACTGGTACAAGGGTCCCTGGGCTCAGGAGGCGAGCTCAGGAGGGTCAGGAGGCAAGTGTTCTTGCTCCTTGTGCGGTGGTCAAGTGTGTGAATCGATCCCCCTTTCTTAGTGGTAATCCTAACTACTTATATAGGCGGCCACGGTCCTCTTCCCCCGAAATGTTTTGGCGGGAAGGGATTCCACAACGGCCATTTTGAGCGGGAACACAAGGATATTCCTACCCTGACAAAAGCAGTCTTCTCCTGCAAAAGGATCAGGCGGTGCCATGATGGTGGGCTCGACGGTGACATCCTCCTTATCTTCCTTGCGGTCTTCGGTCTTGTTGCACCAAAGAGGAAACCTTCACCGCTCCTTGGGAACCAACGGCTGCACTGTCCCCTTTGCACCGAAATGGCAACTGCGCCGCTAGCGGACGCTGGCACTCGCTGGCGCGGTGCATCACTGCTGACATCACTGCCTCCTCCTGAGGCAGGCTTGGCCTTGGTTTCTCCGCCCTTCTGGAACGCCTTGCCGAGGCTGCTCCCCGGGAGGTCTTGACGTCGTTCTCCTCGTGACGCCTGGCCCCACGCGAGGGTCTTGAGCAGCTGGTCGATTAGCTGGGCCGTACCAGGCCCTTGTAGGAGCGCGTCGCGGCCCGCAGACAAGGAAGTCTGGGTGCCCTGGTTCCCCGTACGCCGACAGTATGTAGAAAGGCAAGAGAGATGTTCCTTCCTTCCCAAGTCACCTTTGTAACCCTAAACCCCCTCTAGCGTGTATATAAGCCGAGGGGTTTAGTCCGTAGAGACGACAGAATCATACCACATAGGCTAGATTTTAGGGTCTACTCATTATGATCTCGAGGTAGATCAACTCTTGTAACCCCATATTCATTAAGATCAATCAAGCAGGAAGTAGGGTATTACCTCGATCGAGAGGGCCCGAACCTGGTTAAACATCATGTCCCCTGTCTCATGTTACCATCGATCCTTAGGCGTATAGCTTGGGTACCCCTACCCGAGATCTGTCGGTTTTCACACCAACATGCACCTCCAAGGAGCTACCCCGATGTTTGCCTCGTCCATCGCGCCACCTCCATGCCAACATCATCGTCTTCACCTGCCCAACCAGAACCATAGCACCCTCACCAATTCCTCTGACGAAGCCGAGGCCTACTCGGCGCCACCAAGGAGGTTATGCACTCACCACTGCATTTTATCTTTTATTTGATCTCATGGAGTTGTCGGTGCTCGATACTGAGCGGCAATGGTGGGTCTCCATCGATGGCGTCGTTGCTAGCCACTTCCTCCACGACATCCCTCCCCCATGTCGTTTCTCCCTCGACAGCAAAGTCCACACCAGCAGTAGTTGGTACTCCTGCTCCGGCTCTCGCTCACGCTATTGCTGCTGCTTTGTCTCTCGCTCACGCTGAGATCTGGTCTTGATGTCGGTCGCGCTTCTGCTCTGCTCTGCTCTTCTCTCGCTCGCGCTGCTTCTGATACTACACGGCCTGCTGCAACTGCAGGAGTTGCTGATTTAGCTCACGGTTGCGTTGCGGATCCGGGCGCGGCTGTTGCTGCTGCATGAGCTGCTCTCTGCTATTGCGTTCCCTGCTCGAGCGGCTGCTGATTTAGATCACTGCTTCTCTGCTACTAGTGCTCAAGCGGCCTAAACTTCTACTTCATTGCTCTCCTACTTGTGCAATCAGTTTCGTCAGTGAAATTCAATTTTGACAGTAAAATTCAGTTCCAACTGTAAAATTCAGTTTCTTTAGCTAAGTTCAGAGTCAAAAGTATTTACAACTTCTGTTGGAGCGGCCGTGGCACGGCTGATGCATTCTACATCTAGCACTGCTTGTTGATTCATTTTACATCATCTATTGCAGATGCTATTATAATCCCACTTCAGATTAGCGCTGCATGTCTTGTCCTGCTTCAGCCTCGCCGTTGTACACCTCACCAGAGCTGCTCTAGCGACGGAACTGTCAGGACCCCGATCCTAAGGCACACAGGTCTAGCCTGTAACACATCATATCACTTTGCGGCCTCACGCACGGTATCCCCACGGGTGTCACCTTACCTGGCCCGGGACCGTTTGCGCATTTTGGCACACGTATATGATAGTGTCGCTAGCATCCATATGACAGAGAACCCGGGCTGACATGACTAGTTATAAACCAAAAGTGGCACTAAATTACAGAGACATGCATACATGACCCATCAACGAACGTGTCGGTCATCAATGTATGAACCCAAGTCATAGCAAGCTACAAGGACTTAAAGGAACAACGCGTGACATTTCCCCTAAGGGACAGACATAGGAACGAAGAAGGACACATGCCGAACAACCTAAGTGTTCCGGAGCAGTAGCAAGCTACCAAGGCTTAGTGGATGCACTAGGAGACATTTCCCTGTAAGATAGGCTACCAAGGGTAAACAACTAGGTGTCGGATCCCACACATAGCAATACACATTACACATACGCATAACATGCAAGTATGTGTTGTACAACATGGCATCACAACATAACTCAACAACTCATATAGATAAGGCCTAGAAGAGCCATCATAACATTTATTACAAATAGAGGTCACATGACCCAACATACAGAGCATACAGGCAACGGAATCATAACATGTCTGAATATAGACAACTAAAAATGAAAAAGCCTGAGAAGCCTGACTATCTACAAGACCCTCCGAAGGGTACATGATCGTAGCTGAGGTAACAAGCTAAACATCGAAGTCCACGCGGAACCACTAGTGAGACTGAAGTCTCTCTGCAAAACATAAATAAAGAAAACGTGAGTACAAAGGTACTCAGCAAGACTTACATCAGAACTAACTACAAATGCATCAGTATCAACAAAGGGATGGTGGAGTTTGACTGCAGCAAACCAGCTTTGACTCAGTGGTCATCCTGAACTACGACTGCAAGTAACTCTTTTGAGGTGGCGCACACGAGTCCACATATTCACCAACCAATACACCACTATGGATCCGCTCCCGTCTCCCTACGAGAAGGCCATCCATAGCACTCACACTTATCTTGTGTGTTTTAGAGTATCCACTTTCACTTGTCTATGAACTGTACAGGTAACCCAGAAGTCCATTACCGCGGACACGGCTATTCGAATAGATCATATAAAACCATGCAGGGGTGTACTTCTTCACACACACTCTCACCACTTATCGCCGTTTACACTAAATGTGCTCGGCAACCTTCAAGCGGAAGCCCAGCGAGGGTGTCGGCCATGACCTGACTAACCACACAAGTCCCTAGTCCAAGTTTATCGCCTATTTGGGTTCCATCCGTGGGGAGATCCGGCCGGGGTGTTGCTCACGGCCCCAAACGATGTGTATAGGGTTCCCGAGTCACCAAACGGGCGACCGGTACACCGTGCCACGTACCTGCCGCGCCACAGCCCACCCCGAGGGTCAGCGTTGCGCACGACCTCCAGTAAACTAAAAACACCAGAAACTAGTTGCAACTCCTGGACAAAGGACAAGGGCAGTTAATAAGTCGAGAGGGTCCATTAGTTTCGGGCCCAATGCATGGTAGTAACTGGTCATGGATAAACCAACACATAACTCGGTTCCTGAGGACAGCTGCAATGAGACAACCCACCATGTACTCCTACATGGCCTCTCATCGCTACCTTTACCAAATCGTGTTCACACACTTAGCTCACACACAGTAGGACATGTTCATCACCATTCCAATTCATCCCCGATGAATCAGACCTGACACAACTCTAAGCAATAGCAGGCATAACCAGAAAACATGAATGAGTAGGCACAACATGGCTCCAACAACTCCTACTCATGCTAGTGGGTTTCAACTATTTACTGTAGCAATGACAGGTCATGCAGAGTAAAGGGGTTCAACTACCGCGGCAGGTAACAGTTGAAGCGTTGTTGTCCTAATGCAGTAAAAGAGAGCAAGAGCTAGAGAGTGGGATTGTATCGGAATGCTCAATGGGGTTTTGATTGCCTGGCACTTCTGAAGATGGTACTGTGTCTTCATCAGTGTCATCGATCACATCGTCAGAACAGTGTCTACTGAGAGGGGACAAATACCGGCAAACAAGAGAGAACACAATCAATGCAATGCGGCAATATGATGCATGATCATGACATGGCAATATGATGTTGATTGAGCTAATGCAACTAGCAACCATATTAAATGGAATTGGTTTGAACCAAAGGTTCAAATTCAAATTCCATATGTGGTTTTTTAAATGTCATTTAATTGATTTGACCTGATTAGCAGGTTTAACTTGTTCAAACATGCATGAAAATGCCATAAACATATTCCTTGAATTTTTCTGATCATTTTTCATATATAAATTATTTTCATTGGAGTTATAGATTCTTTTATGTGATTTTTAGAAGTTTTGGCTATTTTCTGAAATAAATAAATCATTTCTGATTTATCAAATATCCAGAAAATATTTATGACGTCAACACTCCATCATGCTGACGTCATCCAGTCAACAGAATTGGACTAGGTCAAACCTGACCAGCGGGGCCCACTGGTCAGTGACCTAGTGTTGCCTACGTTCACAGACAGGTGGGGTCGGGTCAACGGACACATCAGCATAGTCAAAGCTGACATGTGGGCCCACATCAATTAGATTTAAACTTAATATATTTTAGTTAGCCGGTTAGTTAGGCGGTGGGACCCGGCTATCATTGATTCCAGGGGGTAGTTAGTAGGGTGCTTAGGCCCTAATGGCCGGTTACGTCGGCGGTTAGCCGCCGGCGACCATAGCCGACGACGGAGGTACTCCGGCCGGCCGATTCCGGCGACCATTCGAAGCGCGCCTAGGCGCTTTTGAAAGCCCGCAGAGAGGCGCATCGGGTGGTGCAAGTGGCAGTTGTAGGGGAGGGATGTAGCATCACCGATGTCTAGGTGGGCGGCGGCGGCGTTCGGGCACACGCAGGAAGCGGTGCTATGGGGCGCGGGCGAGCTAGAAAATGGGATAGGCGGCCTCCTGGAAGCACGAGGGACTCGTTCCCATGCTCGGCAACGACGGACGCAGGCTGCAAAGGTGGCACACGACAAGGCAGGCGGCGGCGCTAGCTAGAGGTCGAACGGAACAACAGGGTTAGGGGGAGGGGAAAGTGGGGCTCACGGCGATCGCGATGGTGCCGACGGCGAGCCCGGAGAAGAACCGGAGCAGTCGGGGCGGCGAGGGGGATCTCCGGCACCCGAGGAGGAAGGACATGTTGAGGACGGCGATTCGGGGCTTCCGACGTTGATTGGCTCGGTGCAGAAGGCATAGGCGACGGAGGCGAAGCTCGTGGACGTGCTGGCGAAGCGAGATGGTGGCACTGGCCGCGGCAGCAGTGAGTGGCGGCGACAACGGTGCTCGGGTGTGCGAGAGAGAGAGCACCAGGGGAGAGGAGAAATACGAGGGGGTGAGTGAGAGAGCCAGAGAGGTGCGTGGCATCGCCTGGGCGCGTCGGGATAGCGGCAGAAGCAGTAGGTGGCGGGGCGCATGGTCGCGCGCGCGAGGCACACGCCCGGCGTCCTTCTGTCCAGAGGAAGGGGATGACTGGCGGCTGGGCTCTGGTGGGCTGATTGCTGCTGGGCCTCTCAGGTAAGGCCAGGTGAGTTCTTCTCTCTCTCTCTCTCTCTCTCTCTCTCTCTCTCTCTCTCTTTTAATTGTTTCGGTTTTCTATTTATTCTGTTATGTTTTGATTTAGTAAAAATACTAAATCATTTGATAAAATCCTGGAAATAGTTAGGGGTGCTTTCTGAATTATTCCAGTGACCCTTGATAATTTTCAACATTTTTGGAGCATCTAAAATATATATAGCATTTAAATAGCTCCAATTCAAATATGTTCGAATTAATTCCAAGTCCAAATATGTCCTCCAAAAATGTGAACCATTTTTGGCAGATGCTTCCACCTTGATCCAGAAATGATGAACATTTTTAAAGGGCAATTTGAAAACATTGGAAAGGATTTTTGTTGAACCTATTTGAAAACTTTCTGGTGCTAGGGTTGATCAATCCCCATTTCAAGTTTCCTTTGAAAACAAACATGATGACATGATCATGCAGAGTCAAGCAAAGGGCTAAATCTATAGGGCTTTGACAACTCACCCCCACTAAACAAGAATCTCGTTCCGAGATTCAAGACAGGAGGTAAGAAATCAGATGGGACACTAAGCCATCACAATCATCTCGAATCAACTGTCCTCCTCGAAGTTGCTGATTCATTGCATCATGTTGATCTTGGCATCTTTGCTTTCGTGAACTTCACCCCAACTATGATGACAGAAGAGATAGATACTCTATAGAATTCGATCTTCACAAAGACCAAGCAACTCAAGATCAACTCATGGAGTGAGACGTAAGAACACCTCTTGAGCTGAGACACGGAACACATCCAGGGGGATGGAGTGAAACAAACGATGAAGGTTCACTTGGTAGGCAATAATTCCATACCTAAGAAGATGGTGATCGATGTCACCAAACGAGGCACCTCAGAGTAGGTGACTCGTAGAGTTATTCCCTTAAGTGGCAAAAAGAATTACTTTTGATATAGAGATCATTGAAATTCTCTATACCAGCCTAAGGCGATCACAAACGTTCGTTTGACGGAGTTCGAGAGAACGACATACTCGGGCCAGAATGGATGATGTAGACTACCTTGTTGAAGACAACACACGGGATGATTTTGCTTATCATCGGAAATGGATGGAACCCATGGTAAAATGGCACATTGGCGGTGCAAGCTGGGAACATAATGCAAATGATGGGAATGATTCTAGTAACTGGGAAGAAACCCAACAGTAGAGAGTGAATCTACTCTTTGAGAGGTTATAGCATAACCAAGAACACTGGGAGCAATCCCGGTTAGTGCCAGTGATAACGCCTAGTGCTTGTGCGTGCTCTCAAGAACTTGAGCATTTCCATCATCATTAAGGTTTTACCATTAACCGTGCCAATGGTGCTCACAACACAACTTACGACCATGATGAATAGCGATGGAAGATGGAGATGCAAAGGAAGATAACACCTTCTCAGATTTCACCTTAGCGGAGTCAAGGGGCAAAATCTGGATGATCGACCGAGAGACATTTAGCACTCTGCTTCTAATGTTCTCCTTGATGTGCTAGCGTAACCCATTTATTAAAATGGTTTGGTACCTAGAACGTCAAGTAAAAGGTCTGACTTCAGGAGCACAAAAATCCATAAGGAACAACTAGGGAGTAAATCCTACGAAGTCCTTATAGGGAGGTGGCCAACTTCTTCAATCAAGATACTACAACAATATGTCTTCCGGCTGGGTGTGTTGGCCACGACATCCACTTTACCGATTATCGAGAGACCAATATTATAGTTCTTGGAAAATGCTCCAACCATCATATCTGCCTGAGATTCAGTTCTGGTTGGTGTGAGGATATTCCAGACTCATCGAGTCTAGAAGAAAAAATGAAGTGTCAACACAAATCGACGAGATGGCGTTGCGAGATTCTCGGGGAGTGAACTATGATAGCAAGCTCCAAAACATGAGCTAGTTCTGCTACGTACCTGTGAACACGTTGTCCCGGACAAGCATGACCACATAGTAGTCTTATAATAAAATACTACCGAGTTCAGATTGGGAATCCTCATTGAAGATAACGAAGTCTTGTGCATGTCCGTCTGGGCCCTTCGGGAATAGCATTTGAACTTCTTATCCTTTAACAAATCAATCAGTGGCTTGGTGTGCAAGGAAATACCAATGGGATGTAGGTAGCTAATCTCTCAAGCCATAGTATACTTCGCACGTGCATGACTGACTTGGGATGATTCCAGAGGAAGCAAAACTAACTTTCTCGAATTCATGGCGGCAACTTGCACCTAATGCACACGAACTGGGAGAAAGTCACTTCTTGCACCAACATATACCTCATGAACGGGACACGAAGGCAATGCTTACAAAGTTTCCAACACTAGCTTAATGTCCTACAAAATCATGGAGGAGATAAGGATGTTTGTTGATGGGCTCAACAATAATTCATCCAAGTTTCCATATAGATGGAATTCCATGACGATGTGAACAAAGTGATAGCGTTGGTCAGACCAATAGATGTAATGGTGTATGCTCGAGGGATCAACCACGAGTAAAACCACATTACGAATATCGTTGGTTCTAATTTGATTTATCGATAGCCCACACTCAAATCAAAGTTTTTATAAGATAATGGATCCAACAACTGATCACGAGGATCAATCGAGGAAGATATCATCTTTCTTCAACAAACACACAAACACAAGGATAACCCTTTGGCAAAGAACTAAGTGGGGTAAGCTTTCATCTTCCAACTCTCCAAGTTGTCGTCTAGCTTTACCAACTAGCTCAGGGGTATGCAACATAGATTCTTGGAGAAGGGGTGGTTTATATGAAACCAACTTGATCACAAGCTCAACACATTGTTCAGGAAACAACCTGGTGATACTTTAGGGAAGATAACCGGAAAATCACGAACCACCGATATGTTACTAAGCTCGAGAACAATCTTTCCTTTCAGGGAAAGACGATATGATCAAATGAGCAAGGACTTAACAAAATCCTAACTCATCATTCGAGGAGTGCACCAGGAAAGTGGACTAGGTAGCATGATCAACCTTATGGTGATGATTCAATAATCAACTCGCTAAGGATGAGGTTATTGTCCATTTAACTACAAGGCAACGGAGTTGCTAGGAGTATTGATTTCACACATCACGATTCACTTGTCAGTATTCCGGTTATAATAACATGGAGACCGAGAATAAACGATGATGGTGAGAAGTATCACTGTATCAAGAGTTCATAGGAGGTGGTGCAATTCCCATGAAATTCTTGACATCGGGATGGTAAGACTCTAGGATAGAACATATTAGAAGCTGGATTAGCATTCTTCATCTGCGAAGTACTACTTCTTTGACCCAATCCTGGATATGGATATGGTAGTGGAGTTTCTTTCTCCTAGTCATTCCAGAATAGACTGGCTTGACGGACCACAAGAGTAAAAGGCATCGATGAACGCGAATGCACGATTACTCCTGACTATCAATTGATAGACGAAGGTCAGAATACAACCAAAAGAGGACAACTCAAAGGAATATATAACTTTCTGAGTTGTGGATGCTTAGACTAGTATGCTGAACTTTCAACATATTTCTTCCGGATAATCCATGCAGAAAGGTAGGACTGGCAGAGTCACAGTATGAATGGAGTACTACTCAAGAGCACTCTGGTTGTGATCTTTGGTTCAGAAGAACTTCTGCCATGATGGTTCATCGTATTGGAAGAACGATAACCACGGACCTCGAGGACTATCACCAGGTTACTAATATCCTAAAGGGACGAGCAAATACTACCAACATGAAGTAGGTAGAATGAATCTTGGGTTCAAGAACCAAGAAATAGAATGCCTACTAACTAAATGGCATCGCAGGATGCTTTCGAGAATAATGGATAGAATCATCACACCGGAAATATAAGCACTGCTAAATTACTGGGTGATTCTCTAAGATACCTAGGGTCATAATAATAACTCCAACATATGTGTCGAGGTAACAGAGTACCTCAACATACTGACGAGTGTGCTTAGTCTGGCCCAAAGGAACATCGGAACATGAAGGAAAGGTTTACAAATGCATCAGACTATTTAGAAACCTAGGATGACTCGGACATCATAACGGCTGTAAATGCTCGAAAATTACCTTTGAGACTCATGCACAAAGATAGCATAACCACTCACCATCACAATGTCAAGGTTCTGAGACCAACAGTTGAACAAACAGAAGTAGTAGAAACTGAACTGAGGGTCGAATCCACAATTAACGTGATCCTGATAGACAGAAGAGCAAGCCTAGTTCCTTAATCCCCGTAGAAAAGAAGAGGACGACACAGATCAGAAGGTCATAAGGTAAAGGAGTAAAAAGATCCTTACGTTCCCTTCCACAATCAATTCCCTTAATATAACTAAAGAGTTTCTACACACAACTTCGACCAGTCTGGCTTACTAATCCTACAGGCAGTCAGGCTCTGATACCAAAGCTGTCAGGACCCCGATCCTAAGTCACACAGGTCTAGCCTGTAACACATCATATCACTTTGCGGCCTCACGCACGGTATCCCCACGGGTGCCACCTTACCTGACCCGGGACCGTTTGCGCATTTTGGCACACGTAAATGATAGTGTCGCTAGCATCCATATGACAGAGAACCCGGGCCGACATGACTAGTTATAAACCAAAAGTGGCACTAAATTATAGAGACAGGCATACATGATCCAGCAACGAACGTGTCGGCCATCAATGTATGAACCCAAGTCATAGCAAGCTACAAGGACTTAAAGGAACAACGCGTGACATTTCCCCTAAGGGACAGACACAGGAACGAAGAAGGACACATGCCGGCCAGCCTAAGTGTTCCGGAGCAGTAGCAAGCTACCAAGGCTCAGTGGAAGCACTAGGAGACATTTCCCTTTAAGATAGGCTACCAAGGGTAAACAACTAGGTGTTGGATCCCACACATAGCAATACACATTACACGTACGCA
This sequence comes from Secale cereale, assembly GCA_902687465.1. Lineage (NCBI taxonomy): Eukaryota > Viridiplantae > Streptophyta > Magnoliopsida > Poales > Poaceae > Secale > Secale cereale. The sequence continues at coordinate 514,409,790 of LR738710.1, forward strand.
TAACATGCAAGTATGTGTTGTACAACATGGCATCACAATATAACTCAACAACTCATATAGATAAGGCCCAGAAGAGCCATCATAACATTTATTACAAACAGAGGTCACATGGCCCAACAAACAGAGCATATAGGCAACGGAAGCATAACATGTCTGAGTACAGACAACTACAAATGAAAAAGGCTGAGAAGCCTGACTATCTACAAGACCCTCCCAAGGGTACAGGATCGTAGCTGAGGTAACAAGCTAAACGTCGAAGTCCATGCGGAACCACTAGTGAGACTGAAGTCTCTCTGCAAAACATAAATTAAGCAAACGTGAGTACAAAGGTACTCAGCAAGACTTACATCAGAACTAACTACAAATACATCAGTATCAACAAAGGGATGGTGGAGTTTGACTACAGCAAGCCAGCTTTGAATCAGTGGCTATCCTGAACTAAGACTGCAAGTAACTCTTTTGACATGGCGCACAGGAGTCCACATATTCACCAACCAATACAACACTATGGATCCGCTCCCGTCTCCCTACGAGAAGGCCATCCATAGCACTCATGCTTATCTTGCGTGTTTTAGAGTATCCACTTTCACTTGTCTATGAACTGTACAGGTAACCCAGAAGTCCATTACCGCGGACACGGCTATTCAAATAGATCATATAAAACCCTGCAGGGGTGTACTTCTTCACACACGCTCTCACCACTTATCGTCGTTTACACGACATGTACTCGGCAACCTTCAAGCGGAAGCCCGGCGAGGGTGTCGGCCATGACCTGACTAACCACACAAGTCCCTAGTCCAGGTTTATCGCCTATTTGGGTTCCATCCGTGGGGAGATCCGGCCGGGGTGTCGCTCACGGCCCCAAACGATGTGTCCAGGGTTCCCGAGTCACCAAACGGGTGACCGATACACCATGCCACGTACCTGCCGCGTCACAACCCACACCGAGGGTCAGCGATGCGCACGACCTCCAGTAAACTAGAAACACTAGAAACTAGTTGCAACTCCTGGACAGAGGACAAGGGCAGTTAATAAGTCGAGAGGGTCTATTGGTTTCGGGCCCAATGCATGGTAGTAACTGGTCATGGATCAACCAACACAGAACTCAGTTCGTGAGGACAGCTGCAATGAGACAACCCACCATGTACTCCTACATGGCCTCTCATCGCTACCTTTACCAAATCGTGTTCACACACTTAGCTCACACACAGTAGGACATGTTCATCACCATTCCAATTCATCCCCGATGAATCAGACCTGACACAACTCTAAGCAATAGCAGACATAAAAAGAAAACATGAATGAGTAGGCACAACATGGCTCAAACAACTCCTACTCATTCTAGTGTGTTTCAACTATCTACTGTGGCAATGATAGGTCATGCAGAGGAAAGGGGTTCAACTACCACAGCAGGTAACAGTTGAAGTGTTGTTGTCCTAATGCAGTAAAGGAGAGCAAGAGCGAGAGAGTGGGATTGTATCGGAATGCTCAATGGGGTTTTGCTTGCCTGGGACTTCTGAAGATGATACTGTGTCTTCATGAGTGTCATCGATCACATCGTTGGAACAGCGTCTACTGAGAGGGGACAAATACCGGCAAACAAGAGAGAACACAATCAATGCAATGCGGAAATATGATGCATGATCATGACATGGCAATATGATGTTGATTGAGCTAATGCTACTAGCTACCATATTAAATGGAACTGGTTTGAACCAAAGGTTCAAATTCAAACTCCACATGTGGTTATTTAAATGTCATTTAATTGATTTGACCTGATCAACAGGTTTAACTTGTTCAAACATGCATGAAAATGCCATAAACAGATTCCTTGAATGTTTCTAATCATTTTTCATATATAAATTATTTTCATTGGAGTTATAGATTATTTTCTGTGATTTTTAGAAGTTTTGGCTATTTTCTGAAATAAATAAATCATTTCTGATTTATCAAATATCCAAAAAATATTTATGACGTCAACACTGCATCATGCTGACGTCATCCAGTCAACAGGATTGGACCAGGTCAAACCTGACTAGCGGGGCCCACTGGTCAGTGACCCAGTGTTGCCTAGGGTCACACACAGGTGGGGTCGGGTCAACGGACACATCAACATAGTCAAAGCTGACATGTGGGCCCACAGCAATTAGATTTAAACTAAATATATTTTAGTTAGCCGGTTAGTTAGGCGGTGGGACCCGGGTGTCATTGACTCCAGGGGGTAGTTAGTTGGGTGCTTAGGCCCTAATGGCCGGTTACGTCGGCGGTTAGCCGCCGGCGACCATAGCCGACGGCGGAGGTACTCCGGCCGGCCGATTCCGGCGGCCATTCGAAGCGCGGCAAGGCTCTTTTGAAAGCTCGCAGAGAGGCGCATCGGGTGGTGCAAGTGGCAGCTGCAGGGGAGGGCTGTAGCGTCACCGACGTCCAGGTGGGCGGCGGCGGCGCTCGGGCACACGCGGGCAGCGGTGCTACAGGGCACGGGCGAGCTAGAAAAAGGGATAGGCGGCCTCCTGGAAGCACGAGGGACTCGTTGCCATGCTCAGCAACAACGGACACAGGCTGCAAAGGTGGCACACGAGGCGGCAGCGGACTCGGCCATAGCGGCGGCGCTAGCTAGAGGTCGAACGGAACAACGGGGTTAGGGGGAGGGGAAAGTGGGGCTCACGGCTATCGCGATGGTGCTGACGGCGAGCCCGGAGAAGAACCGGAGCAGTCGGGGAAGCGAGGGGGATCTCCGGCAGCCGAGGAGGAAGGAGATTTTGGGGACGGCGATTCGGGGCTTCCGGTGTTGATTGGCTCGGTGCAGAAGGCCTAGGCGACGGAGGCGAAGCTCGTGGACGTGCTGGCGAAGCGAGACGGTGGCACTGGCCGCGGCAGTAGTGAGTGGCGGCAACAACGGTGCTAGGGTGTGCGAGAGAGAGCACCAGGGGAGAGGAGAAGGACGAGGGGGTGAGGGAGAGAGCTAGAGAGGTGTGTGGCGTCGCCTGGGCGCGTCGGGACAGCCGCGGAAGCAGGAGGTGGCAGGGCACGTGGTAGCGCGCGCGAGGCACACGCCCGGCGTCGTTCTGTCCAGAGGAAGGGGATGACTGGCGCTTGGGCTCTGGTGGCCTGACTACTGCTGGGCCTCTCAGGTAAGGCTAGGTGAGTTCTTCTCTCTCTTTTTTTTAATTGTTTCTGTTTTCTATTTATTATGTTATGTTTTGATTTAGTAAAAATACTAAATCATTTGATAAAATCCTAGAAATAGTTAGGGGTTCTTTCTGAATTATTCCAGTGACCCTTGACAATTTCCAACATTTTTGGAGCATCTAAAATATATATAGCATTTAAATAGCTCCAATTCAAATATGTTTGAATTAATTCCAAGTCCAAATATGTCCTCCAAAAATGTGAACCATTTTTGGCAGATGCTTCCACTTTGATCCAGAAATGATGAACATTTTTAAAGGGCATTTTGAAAACATTGGAAAAGATTTTTGTTGAACCTATTTGAAAACTTTCTGGTGCTAGGGTTGATCAATCCCCATTTCAAGTTTCCTTTGAAAACAAACATGATGACATGATCATGCAGAGTCAAGCAAAGGGCTAAATCTATAGGGCTGTGTCAGGAACCGTCCATCACACCGGAGAAGTACCCTCGGTGCCGTCTCCAGAGGCCTCAGATCTTCTTCCCCGCCTACGACAGTCACACCAGCCCCACTATCCTCCACGTCCAACCCAATGATGCTGAGGTCGACAAGGATACGCCAAAGATGTTGTACAGTCGTTGCATCACTTTTTTACTCTACATTCATGTCAATTCCTTAGGGATCCTTTGGTTCAAGGTAGTTGCAAATCTAGAAAGAAATGAAGGTTGTTCACAAAGTTAATAGGGAGAAAACTAAATGCCCTTTTGAACCACAATTTGAATCGGTTTAGGAGTTGCAAATCTAGAAAGAAATTCCTATGCATGAAGAACATGTCTAAGGGGTTGTTTGGTTCCTATGCACACCTTGCTATACTTTGCCACACCTCACCTTAGGCAAGTTTCACCAAGTTAGGTAGGTGTTTTGTTCTAGCCACACTTAAGGCAATAATGTCTTAATTAGCAGTGAACCCCACGTGTCGATGACACAAAAAGTGTGGCAAGATTCCCTCTGGCAAGCCAAAGTGTGGCTAACAATTTGAGCAACTCAAGGTAGGCAAGTGTGGCAAAAATCATGTGGTAATATATGGCAAAGGTAGTTACAATCCATACAGCCCCTAAGTACATTAGTGGCATATAATAAGATTCTAACTTCACATTTTCATGTGGTTTGACTATAATTTGAGCATGTTTCTCTCCATTCATGTGTTGTTCCACTTCATGTGAACCAAACACCCTGGTTGACAGAAATCATGTGTTTGCACATGCTCTATTTTCCACGTGCATTCCTATCTTATTCCTGTGTTTTTTATGTCCCTGCATTTTTAGAATCCTCGAATTCTAAGGAGCACTTACAAATTTACTTCACTTACAGATAGGTGTCAAATACAACTATGTGTGTTTTGTCCCGCTCCTACCGTGTTGTCGTTCACCCCACCTGAGGTGCACCATGCATTGATGGATGTGCCCACCGCAGCAGAGATCCCCTTGTAGACCTCCTTTTGCCGCCTCTGATCATCTTCCCCATTGCCGGCAACCACGCCAACTACATTACCATCATCGACTGAGCAGATGAACCTGAGGACTACACAGTTCTGGAAGAGAGTTCGCACTCTTTCCTATCTGCTTACGTTATACATCGATTATTATTAGGTGCTACATTAGCGTCCTTTGCACCTCTTAGACTCCGAGTCAGGTCCAAACTAATGTTCAAAATTGAATTTTTAATATGCATGTGGGGCACATATTGAGGGAGCAACAAATAGTATCTCTGTCTACTACCTGGTTCATCTCAGGTCTTCTATATGGTTCATGATGGGTGGGCAACAAACAGTAGAGGATCCATCGTCTGTGTTTTTAAACTGAAGCTATCATCTGCCTGCTATCATTAGTTTTTAATCTATCCACTCGTTGCTACAATCATTCTTGATTTCTCCATGCACCCCTTAGGCCTTACATAATCTAACTATGTTTCTTTATTATGCATGTCAGTTATTGTACTCAATCGTTTTGAACATGTGGAGAAAAAGATAAGACAGTTACGTGGGAATATAATGCCATGCAAACGCGGCTCCATGGTGGGTTTAGTGCCACCCCCTCCCCCATTCCAGATTGTATTCCAGAGGAAGATAACTGTTCAGAGGGGGATTCGGAGGGAGCCGACCACTCCTATTTACCCCCTGAGGTGTTTACTCTTACCTGGCATGCTGATGTTGGTCATATCATGCATATCGCGCCTCGCATTGCCTACTTTATATTCCCTCCATCCCAAAATAAGTGAATCAACTTTGTATTAACTTTGTACAAAAGCTAGTACAAAGTCGAGTCACTTATTTTGGGACGGAGGGAGTACATCTTATATGTCACCAGCTTAGTTTAGATAGGCTTTGTGTGAATACCTGTTTGGTTTCTATATCATATATGTGAATTATGTAATGTCGTCTTCTTTAGCCAGGCATCATATATGTGAATCATGCAATGCCATCCTATTTAGCCAGTCATTGTATATGTGAATTGTATCGTGCCATACTATGTTTTCAATCGGTTTTGCTAGAACTCACCTAGTTGAGTTCTAATTATGTCTCATTCACCTTTATAGCCATTGGATGTGATGCTATAAGATGAGTGTGTGCTAACGCGGGTTGGTACTTCTTTGTATATGTTTTTTGTTTTACATGTGAATGAGACCAAATTATATCTCATCTAGATGAGTTCTAGGCACTCCCTTTTTCCATCATATATTCCATTTGTCGACAATGTTTGTACATTCATCTGCTCTTCGTGTGCATTAGCCATTTGAGTCGGTGATGGGAAAATGTGGAGCGAAAATAAGGTCCTTTGAGCAGTCATTGCTACCTCTCGATGCAGAATTCTTGCTGGTTACACATAGCTCCTCGGAGGAGGATTCAGAGACAGATAACCAGTTGTATTCCCCCCCAAGGTGTATGCTCTAACTTCGCAGGGTTATATTGCTCATATCATGCATACAGTGTCTTGCATTGCTATACCATCTGCTTAGATTAGACATGCTTTGTGTGAATGCCTCCTTTTAGTTTCTATATCAGATATGTGAATTATCTAATGCCATCTTTTTTAGCCAGATATCTTATATGTGAATTATGCAACGCCATCCTGTGTAGCCATGCATCATATGTGAATTATCTCAAGCCATCCTTTTTTTCATTACGTATTCCGTTTGTAAACAATCTTTGTATATTGAACTACTCTTCATGTGCATCATCCACTTGAGTCGGTTATGAAAAAATATGGAGTGAAAACAAGGTCTTCAGAGCAGGCAATGGTACCTGATGAAGCATATATCTCGATGGCTACAGGTAGCTCCTCAAAGGATGATTCAGAGAAAGATGACCTGTCGTATGTCCAACCTAAGGTGTATGCTCTTGCAATGTTTATATTTTTATATCATGCATATGGTGTCCTACATTGCTTAGTTTAGACATCATATACACAATGTTCAAATGCCATCTGCTTAGGTTACAGATCATATATGCGAGTGCCAGCTGCTTAATATATCAATCAATATCTGAATTATATCATGCCATCCTGTATACTCAGACAACATGTATGTGAATTATTTCATCCCAACCTATTTTAGAAAGGCATCATATAGTTATGTCATGTCATCTTGTTTAGATACTCATCACATGTTGAATAATGCCATTATATCCTGTTTAGTTATCCATGATATATCTGAAACTGTGTCATGCTATCCTGTTAAGTTAGCCATCATATATGTGAAATTGTGTCATGATGTCCTATTTGGTTAGAAAACATATATGTGAATAACCGCATATGTGTTTCCATTCATTTTCTTCTTGTTTATCAGCGATTTGAATTGGACGGGGTGATGGCAGTATCTAAGGGAGCAAAAACACGTTCTTCACAAAAGATGATGCTACCCGTCGATGCAGATAGAACCATGGTTGTACTAGCCCATGAACTAGCCCCGCCACACATAACTAAGACTCTTGGAGATTGTACCCCTAAACCGTTGGACAGAGAACCAGCTACACCCCATCTAACCCCAACCCCAGCAGATAGTAACCCAGTTCTAGCTGACACAGCACCATGTCCACTACATAGTACCCCTACAAGAGCAGTTAGTAAGGCAACTATAGTGCCCAAAGCACAAAGACCACTACAACAAACCCAAACTCCATGTTTAAAGCAGAAGAACAAATGTTGTCAGATCAGATTCTGTAGCTGTGGTGCATACTCCTTTGCTCTTGCATCACTGTATTTCCTCATACCAACTAATTTCAAATTTGAAGGATCCAATTGAAACTCCAATGGCGTAACAGGTATGTTTTAAGCCTATTTCTTTAACTGGATTGTTGTTCTAACTTCTTGCTCTACATTGATTTTAGTTTCAATTGTATAAACAGTTATGTTCTCATGGCATGCACATTACAAGTGTTGTTAGTGTTGTGTAGTTTCCCACACTTATATTCTGTCTATGCTACTTTGTCTTAAACAGATATGATTTGAACTGTCTCTATCTTGATTTGGCAATATAAACTAGAATGATATAGACCATACAGTGACCATACTACATAGATATATGTTTGTTTAATGATGCAATCATGTCCACCTTACAACTAAACCGGTTTCCCAAAATGAGTTTCATATACAACATGGTAAACATGTGACGTGTCTACTTGTTCCTCTTGTAGTATGCCGACGGAATATTGGAGAAGAGTTGTGACACCCCCCGATTTGACCATACACTAATCATGCATGCAAATGTGTACGATCAAGATCAAGGACTCACGGGAAGATATCACGACACAACTCTAGACACAAATTAAAATAATACAAGCTTTATATTACAAGCCAGGGGCCTCGAGGGCTTGAATACATAAGCTCGAATACACAAGAGTCAGCAGAAGCAATAATATCCGAGTACAGACATAAGTTACACAAGTTTGCCTTAAGAAGGCTAGCACTAATGTAGCAATGATCGAAAAGGCAAGGCCTCCTTCCTGGGACCTCCTAACTACTCCTCGAAGCCGAACTCCACATAGACACATCCTCGGGATCCTCTGGCTCCTGGAATCCATCATCTGGTTGCAACATCCGAGATGAAAGGAAAAAGGGGGAGCAAAGCAACCGTGAGTACTTATCCAAAGTACTCGCAAGCAAGGATCTACACTACATATGCAATGGTATCTGTGTAAAGGGGGGCAATATCTATGGGCTAAACTGCAGAATGCCAGAATAAGAGGGGGATAGCTAGTCCTATCAAAGAGTATGCTTCTGGCAGCCTCCATCTTGCAGCATTAGAAGAGAGTAGCTAGAAGGTAACAAGTATCCTCACTTATGGCAGCCTCCGTCTTGAAGTAGTACAATAGAGTAGATGGTAAGTTCACCAAGTAACATCGTATAGCATAATCCTACCCGGCGATCCTCCCCTCATCGCCTTGTGGGAAAGCGATCACAGGGTTATATCTGGCACTTGAAAGGGTGTGTTTTACTAAGTATCTGGTTATAGTTGTCATGAGGTCGGAGTACAACTCCGGGCGGTCCTTTTACCGAGGGACACAACTATTCGAATAGATAAACTTCCCTGCAGGGGTGCACCACATTACCCAACACGCTCGATCCCCTGTTGCCGGACACACTTTCCTGGGTCATGCCCGACCTCGGAAGATCAACACGTCGCATCCCTACCTAGGCACATTAGAGAGGTCAGCACGCTGGTCTAATTCCTAAGCGTGCAGGGGTTTGGTCCCATCGCCCATTTCACACCTGCACGCTGCATACGCAATTGGTTAGCAGACCTAGCAACCTAGATTTCAAGGGAAGTTGCGTTACACGGTCCAACCCGGCGCGTGCCATTAAGTCGCTGACGTCAAGAAGGCTTCGGCCGATACCACGACATCGAGTGCCCATAATTGTTCCCGCATAGCTGGTTAGTGCGTATAGGCCAGTAGCCAGACACAGATCAAACATCCAAACTCGTTAAGCGTGTTATTATGAAATAACCTTGGACAATGACTAGGGCCAGGCCACCTCCCGCTAGGTGTCTCAACCTTCCATGTCGCTCCGCCACAAAGATCCACTCGGGGGCCGTCGGGAACCCAGGCCCACCACTACCTGGATGGAGCCACTTGTCCTTTCAGCCCCCAATCCGTGAATCACTTGCGGGTACTCTATGAGCCGACCCGGCTTTAGTCACTACATGTATCATGTATAATATGTATATAGTATATACCCGTGATCACCTCCCGAAGTGATCACTGACCAATAGTATAGCATGGCAGACGGACAAGGATGTGGGGCCACTGATTGAATACTATCATTCTATACTAAGCATTAGGATAGTAGGTAAAGGTATCAACATTTGTAGCAACAATGACAGACTATGCAATAGAATAGGAGCTATCGAATCATGAACAGTAAAAAAATCTAATGCGAGAATAAGAGAGAAGATAATGGGCGATATCTGGTGATCAAGGGGGTTGGCTTGCCTGGTTGCTTTGGCAAGAAGGACGGGTCGTCGTCGATGTAGTCGATCACGGGGGTATCGTCAGCGTCTCGGGGTCTACCAGAAAGAAGTAACGGAGAGGGGACACAATAAATAACAGAGCAATCAAAGCATCACAAAGCATAATATGGCAATACGCGCTGCTAGGGGTGACCTAATGCAGTACTATGTGCTACTAGCGCAGGGGGGAAAACATCCGGGAAAGTATTCCTGATGTTAGGCATTTTTGGACAAACGAAACGGAGGAGAAGGTTCCATGTTTGTAGTGTTAGAGGCATGTGAAAGGTATGTGAATAGCATATTCAGATTCATCTCATTTTTCTGATCATTTTTCATATATAAAACTTTTTCATCTGGGTTATGGTTTATTTTATATTAATTTTCAAAGTTTTACCATTTTCTGGATTTTTTGATTATTAATATTTTGGAAAGGTATTTGCTATGGGTACATAGAAGTGTGCCCCGAGGGGTTGCTACTGTGGCTAACCAATGGGGCCAGTCAAAGCCCAGTCATCAGTCAACTATTGACTTTGACTGGTAAAAATGACCATTGGGTCCCACAAGTCATTGTGAGCGGTGATTTAATAGAGTTTAATTTAAACTAAACTAGCTAATTAATTTACTGGGCCATATGTAAGTGTCTAATTAATTCAATTTATTATTTTAAAATATTTTTAATTAGGGGACATGGGCCCCATTTGTCATCTGCTGGCCCGGCCCAGTCACCAGGGCGGACCGGGTCAACAGGCCGGCCGGGCCCGTGGGACCCACGGGTCAGTGACCCAGGGTGGCCCCGTTGCTGCGCCACGTTGGACCGGCGCCAAAGAGAGCTCAGGTAGCCCTTCCCGCGGCGGAGAGGCTCGGGCCCTCGCCGTGATTAATCTACAGGGGGTCTCCGGGCCCGTGACTTGGCTTGCTCGGACGAGCGCGCGACGACGCAACGAACGGTGGGGGTGGCATGGCCGGACTTGGCCGGAAACAGTATCGGCGTTGAGCCGAGGTGGCGGCAGCGTTCAGGCCTATTCGAATCGCGGCAGGAGCGGCCTAGGGGTGCGGTTGGGGCTACGGCTGTGTGCTACGTGCGTCCTGGACCACGCCAATGACTTGCGCTGGGGATCGGGAGCACGCACGGCACGCGGGCGGCGGAGCTCGGTAACGCGGTGGAGCGTGTATGGCTAGGCAGAGGGACAGGGGAGAGAGGGGCAACACGCAGGGGCTCACATTGGCCCTGTAGAGGTGCTTAAGCGGGCGCGGGGAGGACTCGGTGGAGCGGATCGACGGCGGCGAGCCCGGGCACCTGGAGGTGGAGGATGCGGTCGATGGCGGGGATCCCGAGCCTCCGTGCTCGCACGGTGGCACATAGGTGATTTAAAGGGAGATGATGATCCACCATAACACGAGCGGACAATGAAAGGTGGCCAGTGACCGCGTCTATGGCGATGCGGCGGTGGCAGAGGCACTCGGCCGGTGGGGTCAAGAGAGGGAGAGAGCGTGGGAGAGAGTGGGAGATGTGGGGGCTAGGGTTCGCCCAGAGGGGCGCTGGGTGGCCTAGTAGGTCGCTGGGGTCCTCGAATGGCCACCCCGTGTGCATGCGCGCTCATGGACACTGTGTGTGCAGCCACCCCACCTCGGTGAACACGGAGGAAGAAGGGGAAAAGTGGAGTTGGGCCAGGTGGGCTCGCACTGTGTACTAGGCCCAGTGCACAATGCCCCTTCTAGTTTTTCTTATCTCTTTTCATTTACTTTTTATTTATTTACTTCTTTTCTGTTTTGCAAATTGCTAGGCCACAAAAAGATTTTTGTAAATTATCGAATTGTGCCACATAAATACTTTGCAATATTTAGCACTGCCAAAAAAAGGTTTTGAGGCAAGATAATTTTGTGTGAGTTTTCTTTAAATGAAATGATTTATTTTGGGGCTGTTTTGCTACTATTTTGGATTCTAGGGGCATTTTAGGAATTTGAGTGATGTTGTTTTCCTTAACATAATTACCTAGGAATTATTTGCAATATGATGAAGTAGTTTCTTTGCATTTTTGAAGGTGTAAACTTTCGACTTGAAATTTAAACTTGAATTTGAGTTTGGTTTAAAACAAAGTGAGGATTGGCAATTTAACCATGATGACATGGCATCATTAGGCATGAGATTACTGTAGCATGATTCTTTGGGTGTTACAAATCTCCTCTACTACATGAAATCTCGTCCGGAGATTTAAGAGGTGGAGTAAGTGGGAAATTTTTGGTCATGAATTTCTAACGAATCTAGTCATCCTTGGTAGCTCTTCTCAAAGAAAGTAGATCCCTCTAGTTGATGTCTTTGTTTCATTACTTCAGGTCATCATGAAGAAGTTGTCATCCTTTCTTCGGGGTCTTCACCGTACTTACGAAAGGACAAGGGGTAACTTCGGAAGAATGGTCCTATACATGGTTGCTTATTTGGTAGGTATCATTAGGGAAGGTGGCGGAAAGTAACTCTCGAATCAAAACTGAAGAAAAATATCAAGAGCAAAGTAAGAAGGTGCAAAATAGAAGTTTCAAGCGCATAGGAAATCGTTCGTTGCCTGAAACAAAATGCGGAAGGGGTTCAAAGCAATGAGAATAAGTATTGCGTCTGATACCAGAATAGATCATTAGGAAGGTGGCTCGCGAATTGCACACGAGGCCAAGCATGAGAAATAATCCTGGAAACAGGGGGTGTTCATGAGAGTCGGGATTCGATGGAACTGTGGGTTATGGGCCCACCATGTGGGTTAGAAGTAGGAATGGCGATGACGTCTTCCACGATCTTCTAAGCAATGCATGTCAGAGGATAGCCTGTCAGTCATGTTGGCAACAACATCGGTACCAAGGGCGAGGGACGAAGAGAACCATTTTCCTACTCGTTGAAACGAGGCGGACCAATAGGCAAAGTTCTCGTCCATCGGTGGTTACCAAAATGTTATCAACAATAGTAACAGGGTCTTACTGACAGAGTTGTACACCAAGGTGTTTACATAAGCAGAAAAATATTACTGCTTAGATTATATGTAGATCAAAGAAAGGTTAAACAAACAAATGGAAAGGAAAATGTGTTTAAACACAATGAATAGGAGTATATCATTTCCAAAACTAAGAAGGGCATGATATAAGTGTCAGGAGATCAAAGTCATGACCATAAAGATAAAAGGGGTAAAAAGAATTATGATACGTACCCACACAACGATGTTGGATAGTTGATCATGAAACATTTAGCATTGTGCTTGCAATGTTCTTGTCGATCTTCGGAGTACCACATACATGCTTCTAGATAGTATCGACATGCTCATCATATAAAGGTCAAACTTTAGATACACAAAGGATCCATCGGAAACAACTTATAAAATAAGTCATACAATTTCAGCAAGGGAAGATGAGGATCGCTACAAAAAAAAGACACATCCATGACATTTTGGGACGAACGAAAAAAAAAATTGTCATACTTATGACACTTCTATGACGATAATTGTGACAAAACCCGGTATCATCATAGATGTGGTGAGGTCCTACTTCTATGACAAAAAATCATGACAGAAAATGGGCTTTTCGTCCTGGGCGGGCTAGAGACGCAGTTGCATGACATTATTCGGGTCGTCCATGACGGAGAAAACCATGGTAGAAGCGAGGGCGAGGAAAATATCGGGGTGTTCCCGGTTACGGTGGGTGGTCGGGGCCGAGCGATGCGTGTTTCTCTCATACACGCACGCGCGTGGGTGCGAGGCGTTGGGCTCTAACTGAACCCGAGCGATGGCACTGCAGGCTACGCGTTACTGAACCCGAGTGATCGATCGACGGCTGTTAACTGAACCCTGATCGAGTGATTCCTTCGCTACTGCTGCTAACTAAAGCTGATCGATGTTGCCTCCGGATGAACAGTGAGCGTTCCTGGGGGGTTTGGATGAACAGTTCCCGGTGGGGGTGGATGAATAGGACCCTGTGGTGTTGCCTCTGGATGAACAGGACCCCGATCGATCGAGCCGGTTGGGGCTGGATGAATAGGACCCCGTGGAGGGATGGATGAACAGGACCACCCCGTGGAGGGCAGGATGAATAGTAGATGCTGGAGGGTTGGATGAACAGTAGCCCGTGGAGGGGTGGTTGAACAGGAGCCCGTGGAGAGGGCTGGTTGAACAGTAGCCGGTGGAGTAGCGCACGGTGGAGGCTGGATGAACAGGAGCCCGTGGATGAACAGTCACACGTGGAGGCTGGAGGAGGTCGACGGTGGATGAACAGTAGCCCGTGGAGGCTGGAGGGGTCGACGGTGGAGATGAACAGTATCCCGTGGAGTCCCATTTTGTGGTACGCCACACCCCTCCCGATGAACAGGGCCCCCATTTCGACCTTAGCGCTCCAACACATGTCCGTTTCCTCCGTTTTGCGGTATGCCACACCCCTCCCGATCAACAGGACTCCCGTTACGACCGTAGGAGGTCTGTTTCCTCCATTTTGCGGTACACTAGACCCCGCCCGATGAACAGGATCCTGTTTCGACCGTGGCCGATCGAACACAAGGCCGTTTCCTCCGTTCTGCGGTACACCAGGCCTCATTTCTATCGGCTGTTCCGTCCAAGCCCTCCCGATGAACATGATGACGCATTCCGTTCCGACCCAGCCGGTTGGCTCCCCATGAACACGATGATGACGTTGTTTCTCCGTTCCGACCCAGCCATGTACACGAGCCCTGGCCGTACGTATGCGCGAGTAGGTGTTCGAGACCCTGCCCGTATGTACATACGTGGCCGTATTTTGTTTGTTGCACACTGGCCGCTGTACGTACGTGTACATGCTATGTGCGCGTCTCTACTACGACACGTGCGCCTCTGCATCGACCAGTATGTACGTACACGTTCGCGACCAGAATGACAACGCTACTTACGCTTCGACCAGGTGGGTCCCGACACTCACACACTTCCTTGCGTGCGAAGATGTAGCTGGTGGGTCCCAACAGTCACGGGGGTGAATCAGTTTTTTTTTGCCCGGACGTACTTCCTTGCGTGCGAAGATGTAGCTGGTGGGTCCCAGCAGTCAGGGGGAAACGTTTTTTTCGCGAAATACAGTGGCCCGTCCAGTGGGTCCCTGCTGTCAGGTGGAGGAATCATTATTTTCCACGTAATAAGGAGGCACTTCCTTGCTGCCGTCGTGGACCCAGCTGTCAGCCTCTCCACGTACAGTCCATGTCCGATGGAAGCAGTTCCTTGACCACGTTGACCATGCCACGCCGAGAGCACCAGGGCGGTGGACGAAGGCGAGGCCTAGGAAGGGGACAACGCGGAGCCGGGGAAGACACGACAGTGGATGCCCACGCGTAGAGGAGTACTAGGGTTCACTGGTTCGCTGCGGTGTGAGGCTACCGTCGCCGCAGAATAACAGAGGGTGTGGATGAGTAGAGGGATGGCCTGGCCAGCGGTTGGAATAGTAGGGAGCGGTGAGGCCTCCGCGGCAGCACAGCCAGCCATGGGAGGCAGGAGCATGCGGCACGACCGGCGCTGCTTTGGGCGGCTGGAGCAACAAGACCAGAGGTTGACGAAGCACTACGGTCGTTGGATGGACATCCTACGGTCACTGGAGCTAGAATCGTTCATATTGACTAAGTTGACAAAGCACTCCGTCCCCGCCCACTTAGTAGGCCCACAAGTCAGCCTCTCACCAAGGTGGGTCCCAACTAGCAGGGGGAGTATTCATTTTTTCAGCGTGATTAGGAGGCACTTCCGGTGGGTCCAAGTTGACAGCAGGGGGAACATTTTTTCGTGCAATACGATGGCCCATCTGGTGGGCCCCAGAAGTCAGGGGGAAACTTTTTTTGCAAAATACGGTGGCCTGTCCGGTGGGTCCCTGCTGTCAGGTGGAGGAATCATTATTTTCCGCATAATATGGAGGCACTTCCTTGCTGCCATCGTGGACCCGGCTGACAGCCTCTCCACGTACAGTCCACGTCTGATGGAAGCCGTTCCTTGACCACGTTGACCACGCCGCGCCGAGAGCACCAGGGCGGTAGACGACAGTGAGGCCTATGAAGGGGACGACGTGGAGCCGGGGAAGACGCTGCAGTGGATGCCCACGCGTAGAGGAGTACAAGGGTTCACTGGTTCGCTGCGGTGTGAGGCTGACGTCACCGCAGAATAACAGGGGGTGTGGGTGAGTACAGGGATGGCCTGGCCAGCGGTGGGAATAGTAGGGCGCGGTGAGGCCTCCGCAGCAGCACAGCCGGCCACGGGAGGCAGGAGCATGCGGCACGACCGGCGCTGCTTTGGGCGGCTAGAGCAACAAGACCAGAGGTTGAAGAAGCACTACGGGCGTTGGATGGACATCGTACGGTCACTGGAGCTAGAATCGTTCATATTGACAAAGTTGACAAAGCACTCCATCCCCGTCAACTTAGCAG
Source organism: Secale cereale (assembly GCA_902687465.1). Lineage (NCBI taxonomy): Eukaryota > Viridiplantae > Streptophyta > Magnoliopsida > Poales > Poaceae > Secale > Secale cereale. The sequence goes on from LR738710.1 coordinate 514,425,819, forward strand.
GCTCATAAGTCAGCCTCCCAACATGGTGGGTCCCAACCAGTAGGGGGAGTACTCATTTTTTTGTGCATAATAAGGAGGCACTTCCGGTGGGTCCGAGCTGACAGCGGGGGGAACATTTTTTCGCGCAATACGGTGACCCGTCCGTTGGGTCCCAACCGTCAGGTGGAAACAACTTTTTCACGAAATACCTTGGCCTGTCCAGTGGGTCCCTGCTGTTAGGTGGAGGAATCACTATTTTCCGCGTAATAAGGAGGCACTTCCTTGGTGCCGTCGTGGACCCAGCTGTCAGTCTCTCCACGTAGAGTCCACGTCCAATGGAAGCCTTTCCTTGACCACGTTGACCACGCCGCGCCGAGAGCACCAGGGCGGTGGACGACGGCGAGGCCTAGGAAGGGGATGACGCATAGCCGGGGAAGACGCGGTAGTGGAAGCCCATGCAGAGAGGAGTACGAGGGTTCACTGGTTCGGCTGCGGTGTGAGGCTGCCATCGCCGCGGAATAACAGGGGATGTGGGTGATTAGAGGGATGGCCTGGCCAGCGGTGGGAGTAGTATGGGGCGATGAGGCTTGCGCGGCAGCACAGTCGGCCACGGGAGGCAGGAGCAGGCGGCATGACCAGCGCTGCTTTGGGCGGCTTGAGCAAGAAGACGAGAGGTTGAAGAAGCACGACGGCCATTGGATGGACATCGTACGGTCACTGCAGCTAGAATCGTTTATATTGACTAAGTTGACAAAGCCCTTGGTACGCGTCAACTTAGTAGGCCCACAGGTCAGCTTCCGAAACGGTGCGCCCCAGATGTCATGGGGAGGAATCATTTTTTGGGCGGGTGAAGCTAGAATATCCAAGATTGAAGAAGAAGCACGGCATCCGTTGGATGGAAATCCAACGGTCACTACTGCTAGAACCGTGTGTTGACTATAAGTTGACAAAGCCTTGCATACGCGGCAACTCTTTTTTTGAGGGGACGCGTCAACTTAGTAAGGCCACAAGTGTGTGGCAGAGAACTTATAGCCCATTTGAGATTTGTAAGAATGTGCAGCCAATTTTTGAATTCTAATGGAATTTACTACAGCCCATTTACAGTTTGTTAAAAGTACAGCCCATTTCAACCAACCGTTCAAAACAGAATTCAATAAAAAATCCCACATTTTGATGGGATCCGAAATATTTTTATCCCGAAATTTCTAGTCACATTAAATACAATTTCAATATAAATTAATATTACGTAAAAATCAAACGAAACATTGCGCTCGCAACAATTAATGAAATTAAAATTTTCAATATCCAAAAATAATATTTTATAAAGTAATTACGTGTTTGGTGCATTTTTTATAGTTACTGCCTAGTTTTTATAATTACATCCCATTTATTATTTCTTAAATCCCATTTTATTGTTAAGCCTAATGCATCCCTCCTAGGAAAGATTTGTAGCCCAGCGGGGCAAAGAATAACAACTTGACCTTGCCTGGGTATTCCTAAAAAAGTATAGCTGGGCTAGCCATTTTTAGCTTGAAAAAGTAATATCTGGCTGGATATCTGGCTTGGGCTAGACGGGCCACAGCCCGCCCAGTTAATAGCTGCAGAGATGTTTTCGTTGTTGTTCAGAGGAAAAAAATTAATATCTGGGCTAAACATCGCTCAAGAAAAACTCTGCAGTGATCACACCTCAAAAACACAAATACTGCTCGAGCTGCTTCGTCCCAGCTGTCGGCCGCTTCTTGTGTAATTCTCTCATTTTTTGACTACATAGGTTGACAATGGTGTGGGACCGTGATGTCAGGAAACCAGAAGGAAGCAAAAAAATAATAGTTTTATATACTAATAAGGAGGCACTTGCATACGTGCGGCTAGGCCCTGGTGGGTCCCCACTGTCATCCTCTCCAAGTAAAGTCATCACCTCATCCTCATGTCCGTTGACCATGTTGACAACGCGATACGACGGCGCCAGGGCGAGCGCAACAACTCGAAGGACGACGAAGAGGGCCTCGCGGGCCCTACCGATGGTCTGATACAGTGCCCGCTGCACATTCGGGAAGCCAGGATCATAGGGCCATATGTCCACAACGACATTGTCATTCACTTGTTCACCGGTGCTCGTTGAGGAGACGGAGGTTGCGGCACATGTCCTCCTGCGTTGATAGCTCTTCCGCCATTAGGGCGTCGAAGTGCGGCCGCACCTGCTCTATGGTGAACACGGCATGAACCGGCTTGGACAGTGGCGTCGGCTCCTGGTCGGAAGCTACATCCATTGTTTGATTGTCGTCGCTCAGCTCAGTGAGGTAGCTAGCGAGCCAGCATGTCCGGCTGCTGGACCGACCCGCTGCCAAGCGCGAGTCTGACTGCCCTGGCCCACCCAGACCGCCTCCCTCGCCCGCGCGTGCTTTCTAGCCGAATCGGTCAGCTCCGCTCGCCCCGCTTCCCGGTGCATGCGATTGCTCCGCATTCAAACGACACAAGTGCCGTCCGTCCGTCCATCCTTCTGCCGCCCATATTAATGATACATGGTTGCCAAGGCGGGTACTCCGGCGCCCCACGTCCGTCCCTTCGCCGCCCACCATTGTTATATAAACTGGTGCGCCGGCCATAGCCGTAGTCATCCTCATATGTTCCTATTCTCCTATCCACACCACTACTGCCCACCATGGCTTCCTCGCGCTCCAGCGCTCTTCAGGACGGGTGGATGATGGACCACAAGGAGATAGCAGCCATTGCTGCCGACTGGTTGGCCGGCAGGTAGCCGGAGGATGACGATGTCCCAATGGAGAACATGGTTGTCGACGATCCAGCGCCAACCCCCTCCTCCGCGCCATCCTTGCCGGTGCATTGCACCATGACCATCGGCGAGGCATGTGCCCAATATATGGACACGGTGAGGCAGAAGCGTGAGGAGCAGTTCCGGGAGGCGCAGGCCGACGTCGCCTACAACCACCATCTCCTCCAGGAGCACCTGCAGGCGAAGGAGCAGATCGCCGCCGAGCGGGCGGAGTAGGAGGCGCTGCTCAACTCGTACCGCTCCGCCCGGAGGGCCGCCTCGACCGCTGGCAGTACCGCATGCGGGTGGCGGAGGTTGTGGCCGCTTACAAATAGGGCGATGAAGCGGGCGAGGCGCTGTTTGGCGAGACCGAGGACGAGGCAGAGGACAATGCCGGCTCCGAGGAGTCCCCGCTCCGCTGGCGTTGACGAGGCCCCGCGGCACCAACAACGAGGCAGAGGACACCGCCGGCTCCGCTGAGGCCCCACCCTGGGGTGCGAGGGTGCCATCGCCGCGGAATAATAGGGGATGTGGGTGAGTAGAGGGATGGCCTGGACAGCGGTGGCAGTAGTAGGGGCGGTGAGGCCTGGGCGGCAGCATAGTCGGCCACGGGAGGCAGGAGCAGGCGGCATGACCAGCGCTGCATTGGGCGGCTGGATCAAGAAGATGAGAGGTTGAAGAAGCACGATGATCGTTGGATGGACATCGTACGGTCACTGCAGGTGGAATAGTTTATATTGACTAAGTTGACAAAGCCCTTGGCATGCGTCAACTTAGTAGGCCCACAGGTCAGCTTCTGAAACGGCGCGCCCCAGTTGTCATGGGGAGGAATCATTTTTTGACTACATAGGTTGACAATGGTGTGGGACCGTGATGTCAGGAAACCAGAAGGAAGCAAAAAAATTATAGTTTTATATACTAATAAGGAGGCACTTGCGTATGTGCGGCTATGGCCCTGGTGGGTCCCCACTGTCATCCTCTCCAAGTAAACTCATCACCTCATCCTCATGTCCGTTGACCATGTTGACAACGCGATACGGCGGCGCCAGGGCGGGCGCAACCACTCGAAGGACGATGGAGAGGGATTTGTGGGCCCTACGGATGGTCTGATACAGCGCCCGCTGCTCATTCGGGAAGCCGGGATCATAGGGCCACATGTCCATGACGGCATTGTCGTTCGCTTGTTCACGGGTGCTCGTTGAGGAGACGGAGGTTGCAGCACAGGTCCTCCTGCGCTGGTAGCTCTTCCGCGATTAGGGCGTCGAAGTGCAGCCGCACCTACCTCTATGGTGAACACGGCATGAACCGACTTGGACAGTGGCATCGGCTCCTGGTCGGAAGCTACGTCCATCGTCTGATTGTCATCGCTCAGCTCGGCGAGGTAGCTGGCGAGCCAGCATGTCCGGCTGCTGGACCCACCTGCTTCCAAGCACGAGTCTGACTGCCCTGGCCCAACCAAACAGCCTCCCTCGCTCGCGCGCGCTTTCTGCCTGAAACGGTCAGCGCCGCCCGCCCCTCTTCCCGGTGCATGCGATTGCGCCGCCTTCAAACGACATAAGTGCCGTCCGTCCGTCCTTCTGCCGCCCACATTAATGATACACAGTTGCCAAGGGGGCTACACCGGCGCCCCACGTCCGTCCCTCCGCCGTCCACCATTGCTATATAAACTGGTGCGCCGGCCATAGCCGCAGTCATCTGCATCCGTTCCTATTCTCCGGTCCACACCACTACTGCCCACCATGGCTTCCTCACGCTCCAGCGCTCTTCGGTACGGGTGGACGACGGACCACAAGGAGATGGCAGCCATTGCTGCCGACTGGCTGGCCGGCAGGCAGCCGGAGGGCGACGACGTCCCAATAGAGAACATTGTAGTCGACGATCCAGCGAAAACCCCCTCCTCCGCGCCATCCTCGCCGGTGCATTGCACCATGACCATCGGCGAGGCCTGTGCCCCATATATGGACACGGTGAGGCATAAACGCGAGGAGCAGTTCCGGGAGGCGCATGCCGACGTCGCCTACAACCACCATCTCCTCCAGGAGCACCTGCAGGGGGAGGAGCGGATCGCCGCCGAGCGGGCGGAGCAGGAGGCGCTGCTCGACTCGTACCGCTCCGCCCGGAGGGCCGCCTCAACCACTGTCGGTACCGCATGCAGGTGGCTGAGGCTGCGGCCACCTACAAAGAGGGCGATGAAGCAGGCGAGGCGCTGTTTGGCGAGACCGAGGACGAGGTAGAGGACAATGCTGGCTCCGATGAGTCCCCGCTCCGCTGGCGTTGACGAGGCCTTGCTTCGCCAAGGCCCCGCGGCACCAACAACGAGGCAGGAGACACCGCCGGCTCCGCCGAGGCCCACCCTGCGATGTGAGGCTGCCATCGCCGCGGAATAACAGGGGATGTGGGCGAGTAGAGGGAGTGCTTGGCCAGCGGTGGGAGTAGTAGGGGGCGGTGAGGCCTGCCAGGCAGCACAGCCGGCCATGAGAGGCAGGAGCAGGCAGCATGACCGGCGCTGCTTTGGGCGGCTGGAGCAAGAAGACCAGAGGTTGAAGAAGCACGATGGCCGTTGGATGGACATCGTACGGTCACTGCAACTAGAATCGTTTATATTGACTAAGTTGACAAAGCCCTTGGCACGTGTCAACTTTGTAGGCCCATAGGTTAGCTTCCGAAATGGGGTGCCCCAGATGTCATGTGGAGGAATCATTTTTTGGGCGGGTGAAGCTAGAATATCCGAGATTGAAGAAGAAGCACGGCATCCGTTGGATGGACATCCAACGGTCACTACTGCTAAAACCGTGTGTCCTTGCATACGCGGCAACTCTTATTTTTTTTAGGGGACGCGTCAACTTAGTAAGGCCACAAGTGTGTGGCAGAGAACTTATAGCCCATTTGAGATTTGTATGAATGTGTAGCCAATTTTTAAATTCTAATGGAATTTACTACAGCCCACTTACAGTTTGTTAAAAGTACAACCCATTTCAACCAACCGTTCAAAACAAAATTCAATAAAAATTCCCACATTTTGATGGGATCCAAAATATTTTTATCCCGAAATTTCTAGTCAGATTAAATACAATTTCAATATAAATTTTTATTACGTAAAAATACAATGAAACATTGCGCTTGCAACAATTAATGAAATTAAAATTTTCAATATCCCAAATAATATTTTATAAAGTAATTATGTGTTTGGTGCATTTTTTATAGTTACTGTCCAGTTTTTATAATTACATCCCATTTATTATTTCTTCAAGCCTATTTTCTTGTTAAGCCTAATGCATCCCTCCTAGGAAAGATTTGTAGCCCAGCGGGGCGGAGAATAACAACTTGACCTTGCCTGGGTATTCCTAAAAAAAAAATTAGCTCGGCTAGCCATTTTCAGCTTGAAAAAAATTAATATCTGGGTTGGATATCTGTCCTGGGCTAGACGGGCCACAGCCCGCCCAGTTAATAGCTGCAACGATGTTTTCGTTGTTGTTCAGAAGAGAAAAATTAATATCTGGGCTAAACATCGCTCAAGAAAACTCTGCAGTGCTCACACCTCAAAAACACAAATACTGCTCGAGCTGCTTTGTCCCATCTTTCGGCCGCTTCTTGTGCAATTCTCTCGTTTATTGACTACATAGGTTGACAATGGTGTGGGACCGTGATGTCAGGAAACCAGAAGGAAGCAAAAAAATATAGTTTTATATACTAATAAGGAGGCACTTGCGTACGAGCGGCTATGGCCCTGGTGTGTCCACACTATCAGCCTCTCCAAGTAAAGTCATCACCCCTCATCCTCATGTCCGTTTAGCATGTTGACAACGCGATACGACGGCGCCAGGGCGAGCGCAACAACTTGATGGATGACGGAGAGAGCCTCGCGGGCCCTACGGATGGTCTGATACAGCGCCCGCTGCTCATTCGGGAAGCCAGGATCATAGGGCCACATGTCCATGATGGCATTGTCATTCGCTTGTTCATCGGTGCTCGTTGAGGACACGGACGTTGCAGCACAGGTCCTCCTGCGCTGGTAGCTCTTCCGCGATTAGGGGCGTCGAAGTGCGCCCGCACCAGCTCTATGGTGAACACGGCATGAATCGGCTTGGACAGTGGCGTCGGCTCCTGGTCGGAAACTACGTCATTCGTCTGATTGTCGTCGCTCAGCTCGGCGAGGTAGATGGCGAGCCAGCATGTCCGGCTGCTGGACCGACCTTCTGCCAAGCACGAGTCTAATTGTCCTGGCCCACCCAGACCGCCTCCCTCGCCCGCGCGCGTTTTCTTCCCGAAATGGTCAGCGCCGCCTGCCCCGCTTTCCGGTGCATGCGAATGCTCCGCCTTCGAACGACACAAGTGTCATCCGTCAGTCCTTCTGCCGCCCACATTAATGATACACGGTTGCCAATGCGGCTACTCCGGCGCCCCATGTTCGTCCCTCTGCTGCCCACCAGTGCTATATAAACTGGTGCACCGGCCATAGCCGCAGTCATCCGCATCCGTTCCTATTCTCTTGTCCACACCACTACTGCCCACCATGGCATCCTCGCGCTCCAGCACTCTTCGGGACGGGTGGACGACGAACAACAAGGAGATGGCAGCCATTGCTGCCGACTGGCTGGCCGGCAGGCAGCCGGAGGACGGTGACGTCCCAATGGAGAACATGGTAGTCGACGATCCAGCGCCATCCCCCTCCTCCGCGCCATCCTCGCCGGTGCATTGCACCATGACCATCGGCGAGTCCTGTGCCCAATATATGGACACAGTGAGGCAGAAGCGTGAGGAGCAGTTCCGGGAGGCGCAGGCCGACGTCGCCTACAACCACCATCTCCTCCAAGAGCACCTGCAGGCGGAGGAGCAGATCGCTGCCGAGCAGGCGGAGCAGGAGGCGCTGCTCGACTCGTACCGCTCCGCCCGGAGGGCCGCCTCAACCGCTGCCGGTACCGCATGCAGGTGGCTGAGGCTGCGGCCACCTACAAAGAGGGCGATGAAGCAGGCGAGGCGTTGTTTGGCGAGACCGAGGACGAGGCAAAGGACAATGCAGGCTCCGACGAGTCCCCGCTCCGCTGGCGTCGACGAGGCCCTGCTTCGCCAAGGCCCCGTGGCGCCAACAACGAGGCAGAGGACACCGCCGAGGCCCCACCCTACCGGCAACGAGTGGGAGGATTTCCCCCGCTCCGCCGAGGCGCCGCCCGTTGGCAATGAGACAGAGGACATCGCCGGCTCCGCCAAGGCCCCGCCTCGCTGCCAACGAGGCCGCGCCACACAGAAAACAAGGAAGAGTAGAACACGGTAGGTCGCCACCACTTGGCTCCAAGTAAGGTCACCGCTGCTACCCTCCGATCGGTTAGCTTCTTGGCGGCGACGTGGAGTCGAAGAGCTATGTTGGAGAAGGACGCGGCTTCTACTTAACTGCTGGTGCAGTTGGCTGATTAATACGTGGGCCGAACAGGCATCTGGGCCACATGCCAGTTATGCAACTGCACCTCCAGTTAAGTCACTGAAGCTTCTGTTCGGCTCAGCCGGACACAGGTGGGTAGCTTCGTTTAATTAATTATACCTCCAGCGCACCCCTTTTTAGTTGAGGAATGTATGAAATGTAATGAAATCCGGCATGTTTATATGAAATCTGACCGTGTATGAATGAATTTATTTTGATTAGTTCGAATTCTTGTATCACTGGTATTGGATGAACATGCAAAACAATACTTGCTAGCATTATTCCCAGGGTGATTACCTCATTTGCAGCAGTTTCACATGTACTCCCTCCGGTCCTTTCTAGTCTGCATACAAGTTTTGTCTGCAGTCAAAGTATCTCTACTTTGACCAATCTTACAGAAAAAAGTATGCACTTTCACAATGTGCGATGTAAAAAGGAATAGAAGGAGTACAAAGAGTTTGTGTAGCTTTTTAGCATTCCTGTACATTGCAATCAAACACACAGGCCTGGCAATTCATAGAGAACATTCAAAACAATCGATGATTATGCATCTCAGCGATTCACATGTCAGAGCCAATATTTACTTCACAACTAAAGAATAAAGATAAAATGGATCGACGCTGCTGACAGCAAAGGGCGTCCCATTCGAAAATATCAAACACATGTCTTCTTGCTAAAATCAATGAGCAAAATTTGACAAGGTTTTCCCATTCCAAAATATCAAATGCCTACGGTTCTGCGATGGGCAGGGTTTGCCATCAGTTCGAACATTGACATGGCACCTCCTGCTTAATAAACTAGATGTTCTTTTTGTGCAGTACCACCAAAATTAACCAAATTCGCGAGTAGCGTGTATGCTTTCGCCCTTATATGTTGCAACGCCTTGAACTTATCGGCACCTCCTTTCTTGTGGTGGAAATGAATGATTCGATGTATTCATGAACATTTTGTGCAGTTCCCATTGAAATCAAGCTGAGCACCCCTGTTTGCACAAATACAAAAAAGTGATTAGTATAAAGCAAATTGTACTATGAATTGATAGTTTAAACAGGAACCTGCATGGTCCATGTAGAGCACACTTTTAGAAAAATGAAACTCACCGGAAAGAATCCTAGAACAACATTATACTCGCGCATCACAACAAGAAAATGGAGATTTGCCAGTCCTTCTAAGCTGAAGTTAGTTTGGTCTTGTGGGGGGTAATGTAACCATCCTTCAACTGCTCCTTCTGATTCGAAGATAGACAGGGCTTCTTCATCCTGGCATAACCGGAACTAGTCACTTCACATACTCCATAATCTTCTTCAGGCCTTGTTCGTTTAATCCTCCTCCCAAGGGGACTGGAGTGGATTGGAGAGGATTTTGGCTTGTAGGGGATCTAATCCTCCTCAAACCCTGCCATTCCCCTTCAAAAATCACCTCAACTGAACAAGGCCTCCGAGGAGGATGATCCTATTGTGCAAATACAAGAGGATTATTACATAATAGCATCCCTGTTTGCTCAAAAAAAAGGAAACAAATATTTAAAACAGCACAGATGAAGCACTTCTCAAGGATGACAGTATCTAAACAGTAGTACAATACCAATAGAGATGACAAAGCTCAATCATATGGATGAAATCAGTGGGCGAGTACCAACCTTTGTCATGAGGCTTATTGTGTAGAGCATACAGATGAAGCACTTCTCCGGAACCATCTGTTGCTATCTATTGTGGTGGCCATGCTTACTATATACTCCTCGATTAGATTAATGTTTCCAACATCTTCTTGTGCAGTTCCACTAAAATATATGGTATCTTCAAAGCAATCAAGCAACGTTGCCGGTGTGACATTTTGGTTGAACTGCACAAAACACTCTTAAAACAAAAGTGTTTTGTGCAGTGTAACAAAAGGTCACAATGGCAACGAGCTGAAGTAGATAACCTTGTTTACACAAAGGTGCAAAGGAAACAACTAGTGGTCAATAACGGTGGATGACACAAAAGCCAACAAAAAGAAGCATCTACCTTATCTAAATGGGAAAGAAAGCAAGACAGTAGCATTTCTCAAACGGTGGCATTGATTAATATTAACAGAGAGATTATATTAACAATAAAATTCGTTAAACATGTAATTTACTTTTAACTATGGCATTGCATCAATTTTCCAGCGGCATTATTAGAGGGTGCTTATTTACAGGGACATTTTGGTGGAGGGACTAAAAAAACTCCGTGTCAGTCCCATCTAAACCAAACAGGAGGGACTTTTAGGTACTAAAAGTGGGCATTTGGGACTAAAGAGAGATGACCCCGAGGGAGAGTCTTTTTGGGAGCTTTTCCAATAGTTTCCCCTGCCACACATCACACCTTGTCTCTATTAGTTCATCACTAGGGGTAACATGGTCTTTTAGCATGTCATTTAATAACCTCTAGTCCATGTTTAGTCCCCGGAACCAAGCAGGTAGGGACTAGGGAGTTTTTAACCAAACAGGGCCTTAGATAAACAACAGCTAAAGAGTTGCACGGAACAGTGGACGCACTAGCACCATGTGCATCTACCGATGTACTGGGGTGATGCATAGTTTGTTGCAATAAAGAACAAACAACCAAGGAGCATATTTGTGTTGGTCCCAGTTTTGTTATCTTTAGACACCTTTCTCTATGTGAGCGCAGCAAATCTAGTCCTGCTGAAACTCTACAGCCTTGTCCCCCAAAACAAAAGATCAGTTTGTTACAGATGTGCGTACTGCGTTCGTCATTGTTTTCCCTTTTCGACCAACGTAGGTGCTGGATAGCCAGTCTGTACTAGTACTTTCCCCACTTCCTTTCCTCTGTGAACCACGTCCTAGATTTATGTTATACAACTTTCCCCACTACTTTCCCATATTCATGTCCTCTTTGAACCACATCTTAGATTCATGTGATACAACTTTCCCCACTACTTTCCCCCTTCCTTTCCTTTTTGAACCACGTCCTAGATTCATGCTATACAACTTTTCCCACTACTTTCCCCCATTCCTTTCCTCTTTGAACCACGTCCTAGATTCATGGTATACAAGTTTCCCCACTACTTTCATGTTTGATCCAACACCTAGATTCGAGTGCAGAAGCGGAAAAAGCCACATGCAGCTAGAGCAATGCATTTGGAATAAGTAAATTATACCTTAAAGTTCTTGGGGTGCGGTTCGGTGGGGGACCGGAGGCCATTCGACCCACACTATGTATGGCGGCAAAGAAGAAAGGATCGGAGGCCCTCCCGCGCCGCCGCTGGGTGAAAGTGAACAACTGCTCTGGTAGTAGATTCCCTCCCTCACCGACGGCGACAGCGTTAAGCCTCCTTCCCTTCCCGGCAGACGGATCCTGCCGGCTCTTTGACCAGCAGTGAGGGGAGAGAGAGAGAGGCCAATGAAGTCTTGTTTAGATCTGGAGAGGATGAGAGAGTGTGAAGAGAGCAACTACAAGCAGACCAGCAGTGAGGGGAGAGAGAGTGGCCAACGAAGTCTTGTTTAGATCTGGAGAGGGTAAGAGAGTGTGAAGAGAGCAACTACCCACGCTGAGGCTCCAGCGTGTATATATATACTTGAGAGAGTGTGAAGAGTGCAAACCCTAGAAAACAAGCGCCGAGGCTGTAGCTTACACATGATGAGGTGATTATACGGTCACTACGAGATCGTATAGCTCTGTATGCATCCATTTTGACTAGTCAAAGAATCCTCCTGGCACGAATTATGCTCCAGTGTAGTTATCGAACCCGAGACCTCAAGTTTGATGAGCGAACAGGCTAACCAGCTACACAACCCTCCCGTTATGTTCAACGAGAGGAAAATGACCATTTATACATTCCTGCATTCGTGTGACAAGCATGCCGTAGTTTTTTTGTGGGAGTCATTGGGATTTAAATCATAATCGTGTCATGTTGCTTTGGTGGTAAGACTATCCACAGTGGTGCAGAAATAATGCAGCCTTAGTCACCTTACCTCTCTCCACGTAGTACGTTGGGTCCCACCAGTCAGAGGGTGAAACAAACAAATTAATAATAATAATAAAAGCGCCAGCGGTATATCTTACCTCACACATCTCGCTACTGCTCGGGAACACTGTCCAATTGATCCCTCTGTTCGCTCACGTACTATTTTAAGTGAATCATTATTATAACATGCACACAATTTTGAGCACTTGTATTCGACCTAAGTCAGTGTGCCACCGTATCTCGTACGACTCCCTCCGTCTAGGTGTAATAAGTCACGTTAGAAGGTGCAAGAAGATTGGAGGAGAAGGAGAAACTTGACCGGTCATTCCTCCAATCAAAGCCCTGATTTCTGTCTCTAAACACAACAATTAATCCAAACAACTAAGAGATGCCGTTTTAGCTACCATCCAGGGCCACGTATTAACTCGCATGCAAGCCGACTTTGATTTCTTGACTGATCAACACGTAGTTGCCCTCCATGCATTGGGTTTCCGGGGGAGATAAAAAGGCAGAGTAAGGAGCATTTGGTTACATTGCTTAGGCTGGTCATAGTTTGTACGTACTCCATTTGTATCTCACTTCATGTGGCTTCGCACTTGCATGATTTTCCTATTATATGAATTTGTGTGTGCGTGTGCGTGTGCGTCTGTGTGTTTAACAGCATGTGTGTGTTAGAGAGAGCGACAGATTGACCTACTCCTACAGAGAGATGGTGTGTAGTGTACGATTTTAGCCGCGAGAGTCGGTGCATCCTCTCGTTTCCGGGCGTCCGGTAGGGACAGGCGGATAGCTGCCACGCCCGCTCCTGACCAGCCTGGCCAACCCAAAGCCCCTCCATCGCCCGCGCGCGCTTCCCGCCCGAAACGATCAGCGCCGCTCCAAAGAATCGGTGCCGCATTCATGCCCGGGCAGAGCGGACGCGACCTCTCACTGGCGCCTGCGTTGAAGGGAGAAGCGGATTCAAGAGTGATGGTTGCTTCGTCCGTCCAACTTACTGTTGGGTCTATGTGATTTGACGACTCATTAGTCATTATTACTGAGGTGTTAGAACTGCTGGATGTCCCACACTGTCGGCGAAAGGAGGTACTACTAGATTACAATTTTCTCCATTCTTACGGCGGAGGAGTGCAAGAGTAGTGAAAACACGCAGGCTCAACGATTACATGGCCCACCTCACACTATCACCATATTTTCTGGACACCGTGTGACACCTAACTCTTTACATAGTACTCCCTCCGTTCCTAAATATAAGTCTTTGTAGAGATTCCACTAGGCGGACTACATACAGAACAAAATGAATGAATCTACACTTAAAATGCATCTATATACATCCGTATGTGGTTCATGGTGAAATCTCTACAAAGACTTATATTTAGGAACGGAGGAAGTACTTGTATAGTATGTACTATAATTTATCACCGTGATAGTACAATGCTATGAAGCTTCCAGCTTCTTTTACATGTATCTTGCATCCAAGGTTTCCCGTTGCAACATTTCATCAAATACAAAGGAGACTAACATGCATGCTATTGCATCTCAATGATTGACAGATCATAGCGAATATGTACTCCCACCGTTCCAAAATAAGTGTCTCAACTTTATGCTACATACGGAGCAAAATGAGTGAATCTACGCTCTAAAATACGTCTATATACATCATTGTTTGGAGTATGTACTAGTAGTTCATATTTAAATCTACTAAAGGACATATATATTCCAAACAATATGATAATCTCTCTAACCAAGGTAGTAGGGACGAGGAGTAAACGGAGGGAGTAGTAAAATGTTCTCCTCGTCCTGCGAGCCACCGCGCGAGTGGGCGAGGGAGCGGGTGTAAGGCGTAGTAAGCAAGCTTCACCTCATCCTGCGAGCCACCACGCCTGTGGGCGGGGGAGACAGCGTACTAAGCAAGCTTCTCCTCGTTCTGCGACACATCAAAAGTACTCCAGTGTATAGAGCCTTGCCTCTAAGGTAGGCCCCACATGGTTTGCCTCTTTCTTAACATAATGTGTCAAGTCACAATTTGTTTGTTCACATGTGGTAGACGATCCTCCCTCCATCTAGTGGACAACCAGTACATGTGTCAAGTTACCACGTGGGCTGCCTTTTCATAAAGAAATGAGATCCACCGTGTACCCGCGCTGGTGTGGTTGGGAAAGAGACGGGAGTACGTGCGCCGTGCATGCACCTCTTCTCTTTGTGCACGTCCGCCACCTACGTGGGTGTGTGTGAGAGATACAAACCTAGACAAATGGCTTGTGCGTTCGTGAGTGTTTTTTGTTTTGGGGGGAGGTTGATTTCGTTATTGTATTTGTGGGAATATGTGTCGTTGACATCTCAAACAAAAGTTTGCATGCAATGTGTGTGAAATGGAGGCCTATCCATATCATGTATAGAGGGTCGGGCAATCCATGAAAAGAGAGGGGAGTCATAGATATCGATAGAGTCGAAGAGAGGATCAAGTGGGTGGGTGCGAGATCGATGAAGAGAGCCATCAAAATTGTGTGTGTGTGCAAGTCAAAGATATAGGGCGACTGACCTAGCTACCGGAACATCAGAGGGCACAGCTCAAGTTTGTGTGTGGCAGGGAGACATGACTAGAGTGCTCGATGTATCGGTGTGTGTGTGTGGGAGGGGGTGGGGGAGGGTAGGCAGAGGCCTAACTATAGAGGTAGAACGACTCATATATGTGTTGAGAAGGAGAGACCCAGCTATGTCTTGAGGGAGATCGGTCGACATCCATACATAACTAAAGGACGGGAAATAGGATGGGACCGAGAGAGAGAGGAGAGAGAGAGAGGGAGGGAGAGGGGTAGAGTGATGGATGGGTGATGGAATTGCTTCTCGAAGATGGTGGGAGAGGACTACTAGACAAACTAAGGGTCGAACTGCAATATTATCAATAAGAGTGGGGATGTGTTTCTGTGTGTGCCTGTGCGTGATAGATCTGTCGGGACACATCCATGGACGATGAAGGGGAACCATGTGTTTGGTAAGAAAACCTAACTAGATCGGTAGATCAATTGTTGTTTGTCGGAGGAAGGGAGAGACATAACTAATGAGGTAGATCGATCGACGCGTGGGGAAAAACGAGTTATAAGGACCTAGCTAGCTATATGTATAGCAGGAGATCGGTCGGTGTACGTCCATTTGTTAGAGGCAAATAAGGCCCGGCGAGACGGATAGACAGAGAGAATGGAGCTAGGAGGTGGTGCGAGATGCCCAGCTTCTAGCTAGATAGGGGGAGGAGTGTGCGGTTGTGAGATCGATGATAAGAGGGGAGAGAGTTTACACGTGTGTGGGACCGTATGAGAGACACGAGGCAAGGACACATAAAGGAGGAGATTGAAGGTGCGTGCGTATGTTGTAGGCAGACATCGCTGGAGAGGTTTATAGATCGGTGTGTGTCGGAAAGGAGTTGTGGAGACTGTGGGGGAACGACCTAAAGAAAAAAAGGAATGTGCGCGATGTCTAGAATGCTGAGGGAGGGGCAGGGCGAGGAGAGCGTGTGCATGCACGAGAGAAAGTTAGTGGTAGCTACAATGGTTAGAGGATTGTGTGGGTGTAAGAGACTAACAAATATCATAATTTGATATGAAAGTGGATTCATATATTTGAATAGGAGATCATAGTGTTTTAAACATATGCATGCGTGAATATAGCGGTGATACGCGTGTTGTGGTTTTGCACATGTTATACCATAATGTGATAATGCATGGCGTTTGCAACTCACAGCTAAATGTCGAACAATCTAAACCATACTATACATTGAACGATCTCACATTTTATTTGAATTTGTGATAATGTGTGGCATTTGCAGCTTACAACTAAATATCGAACAATCTAAACAATACTATATATCGAACATTCTCACATTTTATTTGAATTTGTGGTAATATGTGGTGTTTGCAACTCACATCGAAATACTTGTAGGCGTAGGGGGCGGGGCACCATACATAATGTGATAAACACATTATACATATGAGACATGGTTTAGTTTGTGAAGATCTAGCTAGAGCTTGAAATGTACTATGATTTGAAATCAACATAAAGTGGATTCAAAAAATCGAGTTCGAGTTCATATAGTACACATAGTTCATATGTAACTCGAGACTAATCATATGGTGTGTTGTGAAGATAATACACAAACGATGGTTTAACTTGACAATAATGACGATTGTAGATCTTATTAAAATAGAGAAACGAATTCAAATGCTTTGACTTGACAACAATCATTATTGTAGATCTTATTCAAATAGAGAAACGAATTCAAATTTAGTTCATATTGAAGCGGTAGTATATACATTTGGAATGCACTAAAACGTTCATTTGAGTACTAGGTTGCATGCATTATACATGTAGCAAAATATTTTAATTGAACATAACATGAATTCAAAGTTTTGAATGACATTTGTAGTGCGAACTGATTTGATACAGTACACATTAGGCTTGTCCGGAAATTTCAACCCGCGCCTTTTTAGCCCGAAATATTTAAGATATATCTTTGTCTCGTTGTGCTCCGACAACTCCCTCCATCTCAACCCACGCCTTGCTATTCCAAAATTACAACGCACGCGAAAACTCCCACCTCCTATGAAATCCCGACACGCGAAATGCCCGTGATACCCCTGAACCGAAAGAACCGCGTCAAGTCGATGGGGGTACTTTCGTAACTTACCCCACATTTCGGACAAGCGCGTACCTAAGCGATGGTTCCCCACTCCCATCCCATCCACCCACCCATTCGTACACCGAGGCCGGAAAAACCCGCGAAGCCCCACACCCTCCTCTGTACGCCACCTAGCCGGAGCCTCTTCCCCCACGACGTCGTCCACAGCAACACCTCGACGTCCCACATCCACCGTACCGGGTGAGGATCTGTCGTTGATCTGGTCATCCTGCCGGTTCAGCCACCCCGTCCTCCACCTCCAAGGAGCTGCCCCGACGTTACCCTCATCTTTCGTGTCACCTCCATTCCCACACCGTCGTCTTCACCTGCACCATCGGAAGAGCATCATCATCATTGTTTCCTCGGATGAAGCTACGACCTAATCGGCGCCAACAAAGAAGTTGTACACTATTCACCGCATTTTCTTCTTGATTCGATCTCACGGTGCTGTCGACGCTCGGTCCCGAGCCAACACGACGTGGCTCCATCCACGGCGGCGTCGCCGACCACTTCCTCCACGGCGTCGCTCCCTCGGCGGCGATGTCCACATCAGTAGGAGCTGCTGCTGCTTTAGCTCTCGCTTGCGCTGCTGCTCTGCTCTTGCTCTCGGTCCCCTGCCTGGTCTGCTCTTGCTCTTGCTCTTGCTCGCGCTGCTGATCTCGCTCTTGCTCTTGCTTGCAATGCTGCTCCGATTTAGCTACACTTCAGTCAACTGAATCGACTTTTGGGTCAGTCGATTTTTAGGGGGTGGGGGTCTCACCGGAGTTAAGGGAGAACCAGCCGCAGCGGGGAAGGGGGCTCGCCGGAGAGGTACCCCACTTTCTATCTTAGGGTTCAGGGTGGGGTGGTGGTCGCCGGCGGTGGTGTGGCGGTGGCGTGGGGATCGTCGGAGAAAAAGCTCGGCACAGGAGGGCCTACAGGGATGGCCGGGGCGGCGGCGGACCGGCGGTGGCGTGTGGATCCTTGGAGAAAAATCTTGGCACGGGGGGCCTACAGGGATGGCCGGGGCGGTGGTGGACCGGCGGTGGGGAGTGTTTTCGGGGCGGGCGGGGCGGCGCACCGTCGGCCGCGGGCGGCGGGTGGCGGCTGTTTGGCCGATGGCGGCTGGCGGCTGAGGGGGGTGGAGGTTGAAGATGAACTGTAGGCTCTTGATTTTGTATCCAATAGCTGCAAAATCGACTGACCAGAGATGGAAAAGTCAGTCGACTGACTTGTAGCCTCACCTCTAGTCCGTTCAGTTTCGACAGTAAAATTCAGTTTTGACAGCAAAATTCAGTTTCGACAATTAAGTTCAGTTTCGACAGTTAAATTCTGTTTCGACAGTTAAGTTCAGAGATGAGCGGCTGATGTATACATCTAGCACTTTGTGGTTATGTATTTTACGTCATCTATTGGAGATGCTATTAGAATTCCACTCAGGTTAACATTGTCTCTCTTGTCCCGCTTCAGCCTCGGCATCGTACAACTCACCGGAGCTACTCCAACGACGAAACCCTCCATCACAGCGGAGCAGTACCTCGAGCTCCATCTCTAGACGCCTAAGATATTCTTCCCCTCCTCCGACAGCCAAGTCAGCCGGAGCATCCTCACCGGCCAACCCAATCACGCTGATATCGACATGGCTTCGCCAAGAGGTTGAACACTTCTTGTGGTTTGACTTAATCTCACCATGCTTCTTTGCATCCTGTGATCTTCCAATTCTTGTGAACCAAACACCCAAATTGGCAGAAATCCCGTGTTTTCAAATTATCTGTGTTGCACGTGCATTCCTATCCTATTCCTGTCTATTTCCTATCCCTGCATTGTTAGAATACTCAAATTCAAACAAGCCCTTACACAATTACTTCTGTTACAGATATGTTTCAAAGAAAACCTTGTGTGGTTTGTCCTGCTCCTGTGGTGATGTGTTTCACCCCAGCTTAGCTGCTCCAACGACGGAAGGGTTCACCACAGCAGGGATCCGCTCTCCAGACTGTCTTTCGCCGCCTCAGATCTTCTTCCCCGTCGCCGGCAGCCACGACAACTGCATTACAATCATCAACTGAGCAGATGACCTTGAGGACTACACGGGTCCACAAGAGAGGTCGCACTCTTCTGTGTCTGCTTATGTTATGCATCGCTTAATATGATGACATGCTACTCTATCGTCATGTTCACCTATTAGACTCCGACTCAGGTCCAAACTTATGCTGAAACTTGAGTTTTGAAATGGTTGTGGGGTACATATTGGGGAAGCAATCAGTACTATCTGTCTACTATCTGGTTAATCTCGGGTGTCTACTATGAGTTTCATGTTGGATGCAAACAAACATTAAAGGAGCCATTATCTGTATTTTTTAACTAAAGCTATTATATGCCTGCTATCATTCGTTTTGGGTCTATCCACAGTTTGCTACCTTCACTCTGGATTTGTGCATGCACTCCTTACATAATCTCACTATGTTTTATTCCTATGCATGTCAGTTATTGTACACAATGGAACTGAACATGTAGAGAAAACGAGACGAGCCTTGTGTGGCAATAAAATTTCATGCAGACGTCGCTCCATGGTGGGCGCAAAGGAAGCCCCCCCTCCACCCATTTTGGATTGTAATCAAGAGGAAGATAATTGTTCTGAGGGGGATTCAGAAGCAGAAGACCACTCCTATTTACCCCATGAGGTCTTGCTGGTTATAGATAGCTCCTCAGAGGACGATTCGGAGACAGATGACCAGTCCTATCCCCCCCGAGGTGCATGCTCTAACTTAGCAGGGTTATGTTGCTCATATCGTGCGTATGGTATCTTGCATTGCTATGTCATTTTCTTAGTTTAGACATGATTTGTGTGAATGCCACATGTTTAGTGTCTAATTACCATATGTGTGAATTATGCAATGCCATCTTTTTGCAAGACATTATATATGTGAATTATGCAATGATATCTTGTTGCAAGGCATTATATATGTGAATTATGCAATGCCATGTTGTTTAGCCAAGCATCATATATGTGAATTATATCATGTCGTCCTTTTTTTGTATTTCTCATTGCT
Organism: Secale cereale; assembly: GCA_902687465.1. Classification (NCBI taxonomy): domain Eukaryota; kingdom Viridiplantae; phylum Streptophyta; class Magnoliopsida; order Poales; family Poaceae; genus Secale; species Secale cereale. Next base: position 514,445,633 of record LR738710.1, read on the forward strand.
TTTGTCGACAATGTTTGTATATTCAACTGCTCTTCCTGTGCATCAGCCATTTTAATTGGTGATGGAGAAATATGGAGTGAAAACAAGGTCTTCAGAAAAGATCGTGCTACCTGTCGATGGAGATAGAACCACGGTTGTACTTGCCCAAGAACCAGCCCCACCACACATAACCCAGACTCACGCACATTGTACCCCTACCTAGTTGGACAGAGAACCAGCTACACCCCTTCTAACCCCAACCCCAGCATATAGTAACCCAGTTCCCGTTGACACAGCACTGTCTCCACCACAGAGCACCCAAACACGAGCAGTTAGTATGGCAACTGCAGTGCCCAAAGCACGAGGACCACCACTCCGTACCCCAAGTCAACGCTTAAAGCAGAAGAAGAATTGTTCTCAGGTCAGGTTCTGTAGCTATGGCTCATACTACTTTGCTCTTGCATCACTGTATTTACTCATACCAACTAATTTCAAATTTGAAGGATGCAATTGAAACTCCAATGGCGCAACAGGTATGTTTTAAACCTGTTTCTTTAACGTGTTTGCTGTTGTAACTTTCTCTATGTTGATTTTAGTTTCAGTTAAATAAACAGTTATGTTCTCATGCCTAGGGATGGTAGTTTTGCCCATGGGTATGGGTACCCGCGGGTACTCTACCCAAAATTAGTGGGCATGGGTGAGACTTTCTACCACTTCATACCCATGGGTATCGGTATCTATACCCGCAAAATGCATGGGTAGGGTATGGGTATGAAATTATACCCATGGGTAACCCAATGGATACCCAGAAAATTAATAATTAAATTAAACTCTATAATATGTGAATATATAATTATCTTGAGTTCTTAACTAGCCCATGAACCACATGCCCACAGCTGGCCATCGCCCCATACCCTTCGTATACGTGCGGTAGTTATCTTCTCTGCTTTTCCTTGACCTTGGAAGATGAAGCAATCAAGAGTCGGGTTACTAAATCCTCGTCAATTTATCCCCAACCAAGGCTATATATTGTACCCACCGGATGGGTACCTGAATTTCGACCTTTTTCTCATCTTACTTTTGTCATGTCAATGCTATATATTGTACCCACCGAATACCCATTGGGTATAGGATACTCAATGGGTATGGGCATGGGAACCAATTTGCGCCCATGGGTAGTGAAGTGGGTGGGTATAGAAAAAAGATTTGGGTATGGGTTTGGGTAGAAAAGTGTCGTACCCACCCATACCCTACCCATTGACATCCCTACTCATGCCATGCACATTACAAGGGTTGTTATTGCTGTGTAGTTTCCCACACTTATATTTTGTCTATGCTGCTTTGTCTTAAATAGATATGATTCGAACTGTATCTATCTTGATTTGGCAACATAAACTAGAATGATATAGACCATACAGTGACCATACTACATAGATATATGTTTGTTTCATGCTGTTATCATGTCCACCATACTACTGAACTGGTTTACCAAAATGAGTTTCATATACTACATTGTAAACCTGTGATGTGTTTGTTTGTTTCTCCTTTAGAACGCGGATAAAATATTGGAGAAGAGTACCCCGTTATGCAATGTTAAAGGAAGTAATGCAGATTAGGTTCAAGATTGTGAGACATCCCTATTGTACTCCAAGAATGCTGATAAAAACTATATTGAAGACACTGAGACAACCCCAAAGTCTTGTCTTGTTGTAGTGTACGAGTTATTGGCTACTACTGCTGGCACCAGCTCTTCAAACTCGCTGCCTGAATCAGTTCGGCTCCTTGAGTCTCAACTTCAAGTTGAAAGACATCGATCAGATGTTATGCGACAGGAAGCCGAAGGACTGAGGAAGTCCCTGCAGAATTCAGATGTATACTTTCTAGTGCAACAGCAAATGCTGGAGGATTATGGGTACGTAGGATATTGTTTCTTGAGCTCTTCTGAAGTGGTTTTGGTTCTGGACTTGTTTTGCTGCGGCATTTATATGCTGCTTTGTTCCCTATATTTGCACTTGTGGCGAACATTGATGCCCAGTGGATGTAATATGTGTAATAGCCGTGATAGCCTAGCGTAAGTTGCTTGCTTATATATTTATGTTGTCTTGTTTATTTGTTTTCTTGTAGTCAGTGTAGTTCTTTTTCCACGGTTTGCTAGTGGCCGGAATAACCTATTTTTTAAAAACTAGGCCACATTAACAATGGGCTACATATTTACTGTAGTTAACACGGGCCTCCTACGGGCCGTAGAAACAATGGGCCTTCTAAGGGTCGTAGAAACAATGGGCCTTCTACGGGGCATAGACACAATGGGCCTTCTACGGGTCGTATCATCAATGGGCCTTCTACGGGCCGTAGAAACAATGGGCCTTCTACGGGGCGTAGACACAATGGGCCTTCTATGGGCCGTATCATCAATGGGCCTTCTACGGGCCATATGATCGTTGGCCAAACATGGGCCAATAACAGACCACATTATGGTCATAAATGGGCTAGAGTTGAAATCATCCATTCATGGGCCGACCATAACGGGTCGTCGGCCCAACGTATTAACGGGCCACAAACAGGCCGACTGTAACCATGGGTTGTATTTGGCCCACAAGCAGAAAATGACAGTAAGGGCCGAAAGTAAAGGAATGTTGGAAATGAGCCCAAGAATAAATGGGCCCCGAGAAGGCCGAAAGATAGCATCGGCTGGAAACGGCCCAACGGAATAATGGGCCGTTAATGGGTATAAACTGATACACTGTTAATTACGGGCCAATTTTACCATGGGTCGTTAATGGGCCGAGGGTTACTAAGGGCCTCATATGGGCCAAAAGACGTCACGGGCCATACATGGGCAGGAAGTTCAAACGGGCTGGAATTATATTGGATGGCCCAGATGACGCTACTGGGCCTAATTCGGATAGGTCATAAATGGGCCCTGGGTGAGCGGGCTGTAAATGGGCTATATGCGAATAGGCCGTTAACAAGCTTGCCGTGGGCCGGCCCGCCACCTTTTGACCAAGTCAAACAGGCTGTCCTTTTCACAGGAATGGGCCTCTCTCGGGCCGTGCCATGTGTCGACGTATCATAGGCGCTTTGGGTCCAATGAGTGGATGACATCTGTCCAAACGGTGAGTCGACACGTGTTTCCTCCAGCCAATGATGATTTTACATGTGGAAAATCCCCATTGGTCGGGGCTGTTAACGGGTTATCGGATCCAAAACCGAACTCAATAGCTTAACTGCGTTCCGTTACGGTGGATGCCACGAGTCGGTCACCCTTGAAGAAAGCCCTTCTGTGACGCGCGATTTATCGTCATGGAATTGGACACTTCCGTAATGATAATTTTGGTAATGTCATGGAACACTTCTAGAACAGCACAGGTATGACTATCTTGATTTTGTCATAAATTTGTCATGGATGTACATGCATGACGGAAAACGTGACCTACTGTGACAAACACGTAACATCACGGAAGTGTATTTTTTGTAGTGGATGTGGACGACGGGCTCAGCAACAATTCAATGAGATATCCATAAACATGGATTTTCACAACTAGGTGCACAAGGCGGTAGCATTGGATACACCAAAGTATATACTGGTGTATGTTCGAGGGGAACATCCACAATTAAACTTTGAACGAAGTTGCACCTGGAATTATGGACCAAGTATCACGATAAATGTTAGAGTGGTGATTCGATAACCAAAAGACTTAGAATGAAACTATCGACCATTCACTTCAAAGCGATAGGGTTGCAAGAAGTTTTGAATTCACACATCATAGCTCAATGGTCAGTATTCCAATTGGAAACAACATAGGGACCAAGATAAGAACGAAGATGATGAGAAGTATCACTATACCTAGAATTCTTAAGAGGTGGAGCAATCCTCACAACATCCTTGACATAAAAGATAGCATTACTACAAGGTAGAACATAATACCAGCTGGATAGCAAGTTGCATGCTTAACATGAGCAAGTTTGTGATGAAACGAAGTTAAGGATGTTGTCGTTGATAACACAAATCATCGAGAGTCAAGGATGGATTTTCTCAACATGAATTCGATCAATATCCTTGAAGAGCTCAGAATGTTGTTGATGATAATCACAACACATTTGTCGAGGGGTTTCATGACCATATAGTCGATCATCGACGACATCAAGCAAAAGGAAGGATGAAGCGAAAAGTTATTATATCCTTAGATAATATTCAATGTCAGAATCAGAGTTGTCTCTCAGGACAAACAATAAGATGTTGAAAGCTTGATGTAAGCTTAGCTCATTGCTGAATTTTTTTGCTCCGGGAAGGACCAGGTAGCACGCGGCACGATAATGATATAACCGAGCAGGATAGCAATGACAAGATCGAGTTTAAATTCCCCGGCAACAACTACCATGAGTAGTGAGCCATAAAATGGACTTGAGTCACTTCTCGGAGTTCTTGAGTGACGAGCAACTCAAACTGAGGGAACAACTAAAATTTGTGTGAAGTAATACTTGATGAAGAACTCATAGAGAGTAATGTAGTTCTATAATACCCTCGAGATACCAGGGGGTAATACTCGACGACAGATCAAAGTAGAGGTTGGATTGGGGTATTTCTCTGCAGAAGACAAGAGATTAAACTTGTACGAGAAATGGTATTTAAAGGAGAGCTTGGTCAGAACCACGATTGAAAAAAGGCCTGATCCCAGATATAAGATGAACTTATATCAAGGGGATAATTATTTCTATGAGAAGCTTTCATGATAAGATCTGCATCATGTCCATGGGCATGAACACAAAGTTCAAACTGGACTCCCACTTCTCCAAATGCATAACCTTTCATTCACTTCTTTTTTTAAATGGCATTAGTTTTGAAAGTTGTACTTGGTGAAATACCAGACGAGTATGACCCGTGAAATCTTTCGGGTACACACGAATTTATGGGGCATAGGTTCAACCCATCAGGGCATCTTAGGAAAATATACCACAAACTTCTTGGAGTAATTATCCCAAGCCCGATAGGAGAGCATGGTTGACAAAAGCAGAGGATATAATTTACTGAAGGTATTATGCATCAGGGAAAGAACTTCTCGAGGTTTTTGTATACAAAGGACACTGTCGCATGATATTTCCACAAAAGATCCGACGGTCCATAGAGGAGCTGATGTGATCATCGGCACACAACCAACGGAAAAAGAATGCGATGGCATTGGATTATAGAAGCAACTGACTAATTCAAAGTTCAAATGCAAAGGAATTTATGATTTCCAAATCAAGGGACCAGAAGCAAACACTGTGATTAAGACGGGTAAGTTGAATAGACTTAGGGGTACAACCAGGTGGCAATTCCATTGCTCGAGATCCAGCTCATCTTTAAAATGACGTATGAGCGGGAAGGATGAATTCTAGGCCCTGATTGAGGATTGCGAGCATTCGCAATCATAACGAACCAGCGGACTCAGAGTGATAATGTCAAATGATGCCAATAAGATTACTAGACTATGGAATTAACCATCATGCAGGAAGGCAAGAAATTCAGGAGCAATAGGCTACCGAGGATTTCGGAAGATCGAATAGCATTACGAAGTATTTTGTGGAACACATGAACAACTGGGGATCAATGAATCCTCGATAAGTGTGAGGCATTACATGTTGGTGTTTTCATGCGGAAAAGAGCTGCATGGCAGTAGGCACAAAAGATTCTCGGAATATCACAAAGTATATCAGGGTATCTTGTAATAACAAGAGCAATTGGGAATAATTGTAAGAGCGACAGGTGTAAGTATTTATCCCTGGGGATATTTCAGTGGTAGGGAATTACAAAAGCAATGGGGGCAAAGTCTCAAGAGAACATCTGAGAGTATCTTCAGAATCTTCTGGTGCAGCAGTCGATCATTTGGAATGAGGGGCTCTCCGGGAGAAAGTATTTTCGAGAACCTAAAGTTAGGTTTTAGCAAAATCATTAAACCCAAGTAGAAAATAGATCAGAGTCCAAGAGTATAGATCGAAGTATAAAAGATCCTAATACCACCCAATGGTGACGTGGGCCAGTAAGCCACACAACCATGTTAGTAAAAGTTTTTCAATGACTAGACTTGACTTCAGCCAAGGAGTTGGAAAGGGGGATTCCTACAGGCAGTCGGCTCTGATACCAACTTATGACGCTCCCGATTTGACCGTACCCTAATCATGCACGCAAATGTGTACGATCAAGATCAAGGACTCATGGGAAGATATCACAACACAACTCTAGACACAAATTAAAAAAATACAAGCTTTATATTACAAGCCAGGGGTCTCGAGGGCTCGAATACACAAGAGTCAGCGGAAGCAATAATATCTGAGTACAGACATAAGTTAAACAAGTTTGCCTTAAGAAGGCTAGCACAAATGTAGCAACGATCGAAAAGGCAAGGCCTCCTGCCTGGGACCTCCTAACTACTCCTCGAAGCCGAACTCCACGTAGAAACATCATCGGGATCCTCTGGCTCCGGGACTCCATCAACTGGTTGCAACATCCGAGGAGAAAGGAAAAAGGGGGGAAAGGGGGAGCAAAGCAACCGTGAGTACACATCCAAAGTACTCGCAAGCAAGGATCTACACTACATATGCAATGGTATCTGTGTAAAGGGGGGTAATGTCTATGGGCTAAACTGTAGAATGCCAGAATAAGAGGGGGATAGCTACTCCTATCGAAGACTACGCTTCTGGTAGCCTCCATCTGGTAGCAGTAGAAGAGAGTAGCTAGAAGGTAACAAGTATCCTCGCTTCTGGCAGCCTCCGTCTTGCAGCAGCAGAATAGAGTAGATGGTAAGTTCACTAAGTAACATCGTATAGCATAATCCTACCCGGCGATCGCCCCCTCGTCGCCCTGTGGGAAAGCGATCACCGGGTTATATCTGACACTTGAAAGGGTGTGTTTTATTCAGTATTTGGTTCTAGTTGCCATGAGGTCGGAGTACAACTCCGGGTCATCCTTTTACCGAGGGACACGGCTATTCGAATAGATAAACTTCCCTGTAGGGGTGCACCACATTACCCATCATGCTCGATCCCCTGTGGCCGGACACACTTTCCTGGGTCATGCCCGGCCTCGAAAGATCGACATGTCGCAGCCCTACCTAGGCACAGTAAAGAGGTCAGCACACCGGTCTAAATACTAAGCGTGCAGGTGTCTGGGCCCATCGCCCATTGCACACCTCCACGTTGCATACGCGGCCAATGTGCAGACCTAGCAACCTCCATTTCAAAGGAAGTTGCGTTACTCGGTCCAACCCGGCGCGCTGCTAAGTCGCTGACATCAAGAAGGCTTCAGCTGATACCACGACGTCGAGTGCCCATAATTGTTCCCACGTAGCTTGTTAGTGCGTATAGGCCAGTGGCCAGACTCATATCAAATATCGAAACTCGTTAAGCTTGTTATTATGAAAAAACCGCGGACAACGACCAGGGCCAGGCCACCTCTCAACTAGGTGTCTCAACCTTCCCTATCACTCCGCCACAAAGATCCACTCGGGAGCTGTAGGGAACCCAGGCCCAGCACTACCTAGATGGAGCCACCTGTCCTTTCAGCCCCCAATCCGTGAATCACTTGCGGGTCCTCTACGAGCCGACACGGCTTTAGTCACTACATGTATCATGTATAATATGTATATAGTATATACTCGTGATCACCCCCCGAAGTGATCACGGCCCAATAATATAGCATGGTAGACGGACAAGGATGTGGGGCCATTGATTGAATACTAGCATCCTATACTAAGCATTAGGATAGCAGGTAAAGGTATCAACAGTTGTAGCAACAATGACAGGCTATGCAACAGAATAGGAGCTATCGAATCATCAACAGTAACAAATCTAATGCAAGAATAAGAGAGAAGAGAATGGGCGATATCAGGTGATCAAGGGGGGTTGGCTTGCCTGGTTGCTCTGGCAAGAAGGACGTGTTGTCATCGATGTAGTCGATCACGGGGGTATCGTCAGCGGTCTCGGGGTCTACTAGAAAGAAGTAACGGAGAGAGAACACAATAAATAATAGAGCAATCAAAGCATCACAAAGCATAACATGGCAATATGCGGTGCTAGGGGTGACCTAACACGGTACTAGGTGCTACTAGCGAAGGGAGGAGAACATCCGGGAAAGTATTCCTCATGTTAGGCATTTTCGGGCAGAAGAAATGGAGGAGAAGGTTCTATGTGTACAGTGTTAGAGGCATGTGACAAGTATGTGGATAGCATATTCGGATTCGTCTCATTTTTCTGATCATTTTTCATATATATAACTTTTTCATCCGTGTTATAGTTTATTTTATATTCATTTTCAAAGTTTTATCATTTTCTGGATTTTCTGATTTATTAATATTTCAGAAAGGTATTTGCTATGGGTACACAGAAGTGTACCCAGAGGGGTTGCTACTATGGCTGACCAGTGGGTCCAGTCAAAGTCCAGTCATCAGTCAACTATTGACTTTGACTGGTAAAATGACCATTGGATCCCACATGTCATTGTCAGCAGTGATTTAACAAAGTTTAATTTAAACTAAACTAGCTAATTAATTTACTCAGCCCACATGTCAGTGTCTAATTGTCAATTTATTATTTTAAAATATTTGAGTTAATTAAGGGACATGGGCCCCATCTGTCAGCTGTTGGGCCGGTCCAGTCAGCATGGCGGACCGGATCAACAGGTCAGCCGGGCCCCTGGGACCCACGGGTCAGTGACCCAGGGTGGTCCCGTGGATGTGCCACGTTGGACCGGCGCCGAAGAGAGCTCCGGTAGCCCTTCCCACGGCGGAGCGGCTCGGGCCCTCGCTAGAATTCATCTATAGGGGGTTTTCGGGCCCGTGACTTGGCTTGCTCGAACGAGCGTGCGATGGCGCACCGAATGGTGGCGGTGGCGTGGCCGGAATTGGCCGGAAAGAGCGTCGATGTTGAGCCGAGGTGGCGGCAACGTTCAGGCTTGTTCGAATCATGGCAAGAGCGGCCTAGGGGTGCAGTTGGGGCTGCGGCTGGGTGTTGCGTGCGTCCTGGAGCACGCCAGTGACTTGCGCTGGGGCTCGAGAGCGCGCACGACACGTGGGTGGCGGAGCTCGGCAACACGGTGGAGCGTGTATGGCTAGGCAGATGGACAGTGGAGAAAGGGGCAACACGCAGGGGCTCACATTGGCCCTATAGAGATGCTTAAGCGGGCGTAGGGAGGACTCAGTTGAGCGGATCGACGGCGGTGAGCCCATGCACCTAGAGGTGGACGATGCGATCGATGGCGGGGACCCCGAGCCTCCGTGCTCGAACGGTGGCACATAGGTGATGTAAAGGGATATGACGATCCACCCTGACACGAGCGGACGGTGAAAGGTGGCCGGTGCCCGCGTCTATGGTGATGCGAAGGCGAAAGAGGCGCTCGACCAATGGGGGGAAAGAGAGGGAGAGAGCGTGGGAGAGAGGGAGGAGATCTAGGGGCTAGGGTTCGCCCAGAGGGGCGTGGGGTGGCCTTGTAGGTCGCCGGAGTCCTCGGATGGCCGCCACGTGCGCATCCGCGCTCACACACGTTGTGCGTGCGGCCACCGCACCTCGGTGAACAGGGAGGAAGAAGGGGAAAAGTGGGGTTGGGCTAGGTGGGCTCGCACTGTGTACTAGGCCCAGTGCACAATGCCCCCTCTCCTTTTTCTTATCTCTTTTCATTTTCTTTTTATTTATTTACTTCTTTTCTGTTTTGCAAATTTCTAGGCCACAAAAAGACTTTTGTAAATTATTGAAATGTGCCACATAAATACTTTGCAATATTTAGCACCGCCAAAAAAAGGTTTTGAGGCAAGATAATTTTGTCTGAATTTTCTTTAAATGGAATGATTTATTTTGGGGTTGTTTTGCTACTGTTTTGGATGCTAGGGGCATTTTAGTAATTTTAGTGATGTTGTTTTCCTCAACATAATTACCTAGGAATTATTTGCAATATTATGAACTATTTTCTTTGCATTTTTTAAGATGTAAACTTTTGACTTGAAATTTAAACTTGGATTTGAGTTTGGTTTAAAACAAAGTGAGGATTAGCAATTTAACCATGATGGCATGGCATCATTAGGCATGAGATTATTGTAGCATGATTCTCGGAGTGTTACAAGAGCACCCCATTATGCAATGGCATAGAAAGTAATGCAGATCAAGATAGTGAGACAACCCTATTGGTCTCCAAGAAAGCTGATAAAAATTATCTTGTAGACAGTGAGACAACCCCAAAGTCGTGCCTTCATGAAGTGTTTGTGTTACTGGCCACTACTGCTGGCACAAGCTCTTCAAACTCGCTACCTGAGTCAATTCGGCTTCTTGAATCTCAACTTCAAGTTGAAAGACATCGATCAGATGTGCTGCGACAGGAAGCCAAAGGACTGAGGAAGTCCATACAGAATTCAGATGCATACTTTCTGGTGCAACAGCAAGTGCTCGAGGACTTGAGCACCAAACAAGAGAAAGCTAATAAGCTTGCTAAGCGTCTTGCCAGCGTGATGGATACCCAGGATATTGTTTCTTATGCTCTTGTGAAGTGGTTTCAGTTCTGGACGTGTTTTGCTGCGGCGTTTATTTGCACTGGTTGCCAACTTTGACAACCAGTGTGTGTAATATGCTACTTTGTTCCCCTTATTTACACTGGTGGCAAACTTTGATGCCCCGTGGTTGTAATATATGTAATATCCGCAATAGCCTAGCGTATGTTGCTTGCTTATTTATTTCCTTGTTGTCTTGTTTACTTGTTTGCTTGTAGACAGTGCAGCTCTTTTTCCGAGGTTTGCTAGTGGCCGCAATAACCTATTTTTTAAAACTAGGCCACAAAAACCATGGGCAACATGCGGACCATTGTCACCATGGCCTTCTACGGGCCTTCTACGGGTCGTAGAATCACTGGGCCTTCTATGGGCTGTATGATCGATTGGCCAAACTTGGGTCAATAACGACCCGCATTATGGGCCGTAAACGGGCTAGAGTGGCAGCCATCCATTCATGGGCCGACCATAACAGGCCTTTAAGAGGCCGATCAGTATAACGGGCTTAATTCCATCGACAAACATAATGGGTCGTTAATGGGCCGTATTTCATGATGCAATGAAAACGGCCCAACGGATCAACGGGCCACAAACGGGCTGACTTTAACCACGAGCTGAATTTGGCCCACAAGCGGAAAAGGCGAGTAATGGACCGTAAGCAACCGAAGGCTGCAAATCAACCCAAGAATAAATGGCCTGTTAAAGGCCGAAAGATAACACGGGCTGGAATGGCCCAATGGAGTAATGGGCCATTAATGGGTTTGAAGCGATATATTGTTCATTATGGGCCTGTTTCACTACAGGGCGTTAATAGGCCAAGAGTTACAAAGGGCCTCATATGGGCCGAAAGACGTCATGGGCCGTACATGGGCCGGAAGTTACAATGGGCTGGAATCATATTGGGCGACCTGGATGAAGCTAGTGGGCCGAAATCGTAAAGGACAATGATAGGTCGTGAGTTATCAGGCATGAATGGGCTATATGCAAGCAGGCCATTAGCAGGCTTTCGATGGGCCGGCCCGTTATCCCTTGACCAACTCAAACAGGCTGACCTTTTGACCTGAATGGGCCACTGTTGGGCCGCGCCACACGTCGACGTATCATTGGCGCCTCCTGTCCATTGGTTGGTTGACATCTATCCGCACGTGGATTCGACACATGGTCCCTTCGGCCAATGACAATTTTACACGTGGAAAAATCCCATTGGTCCTTGTTGTTAGTGGGTTATCGGATCCAAAACCGGACCCGATAGCTTAACGGAGACCCGTTACGGTGGATGCCACATGTCGGTTACCCTTGACAAAAGCACTTCCATGACACGCCATTTATCCGTCATGGAAGTGAACACTTCGGTGATGATAATTTTGGTATTGTCATGGAACACTTCTACGATAGCATAGGTATTACTATCTTGATTATGTCATAAAATCTTCATGGATGTACATGCATGACAGAAAACGTGACCTACTATGACAAACACATATTATACAGAAGTGTTTTATATGTAGTGGAGGTTCATGATGCGTAGTATATGTTTCCCCCTCCCCCCTATTCGATGCGTACTATCAGGGTCGTACCCCGGAAATTGAGGCCCCAGAGCAAAATCACAATTTAAACCTCATGTATAAGAAAATCAAGTAGCCAATTAAAACAATATTTTATTAGTCACTGCGGTAGTACAGATTTCTCAAGGAATTTTATACTACAAGAGAAAAAAGTTAAAATTTTGAGGTACAAGTCCATCTTAATTCGCCAGCCGCCGGCAAGGAGTCTGTGAGTTAATTGCGAGATATTTACTTCGCTAGTCGTCGGTGAGTCATGGTGTGGAGGAACAGGTGAATTTGATCCATCTTCAGTCTTTTGGAATTCTTCATTAGAGATATGATGAGTTGGGCTATGGGCATGTTGGTCCGTTGGGGCTTGGTGGATTAGTCGACGTGCGTTGGGCTAGTGGTTGCATTTTTTCCTTTTGGCAGTTTGACGGTTCAGTTTTTGTTCTTTATTAATCTCTAAATATACCCCTAAAAAATTAGTACTTGCACAAAAATTGGGGGCTCCCGATTTTTGGGGGCCCTGTGCAGCGGCTCCACTTGCACCTCTGCATGTACGGGCCTGCGTACTATATACTCCTACCATAACACAAACCAAAAAGAATCCTCCTTCTTGGTCAAATTAGCCTCTCTCACTATAGGTCAAAGTGATGGACGACGACCTCGCAGGCCCACGGATGGAAGCATCACACGTGAGTGAGTGTCCAATGACAACCACCGCCTAGCCTGCGTGTGTGATGTTTAAATAACCAATGCACAACTTTGATGTTGCACATGCTTTGCAAACCAAAAATGCCCTACACCGAGGTTCGCGATGCGTAGTCTCCCTCACTTCGAGCCGGTGGAAGGGATTCATGTGTAAGCACGCGCTCAAACTTTGATCTAGAATATCACTATGATCTACACAGTAACATGTGCCAAGATGAATCCACCTTTGGTCGAATGCCTCTCGATCTCGGTCAAAAGTGATAACCCATGCAGGCTACCGAATGGATGCATCATTGATAACCGCACGAGGGAGTGCCCGAGGACTACCAATGCATGCATGTGGCCCAAATATGTATGTATGGAAGGGTTGTGTAATAATGTTTTAAATAACCAATTCAGGACTTTGATGTGGCACCTGCCTTACAAACCAGTCAATCCCGCATAGAGGCTCACGACACATAGTCACTACCACAGGATGGTTCAAATACGGCAGCCCAATTAGAGATGCTTCGACGAAACTGTGTGTGATGCATTAATCGCGAACGGTGTTGTAAAAAAACATCAAAAAGACACAAAATGTTTGCGATGGAGGAGACATCAAACACGATTCAAATTATAGTTGCGTGTGTGATGTGTGGCATGCGGTTCACTCTAATGAATTGTTTGCGATGAGGTAGAACAACAGAAATGGGCAGCCAGATGAAGGTGTGTGCGATATATGGCATATAGTTCACTCGGATGAACTGTTCGTGATTAGGGAACACAACAAAAACAATCACCCAGATGAAGGTATGTGCGATATATGGCATACAGTTCACTTGGATGAACTGGTTTGAATTAGGCAACACAACAGAAACGGTTCAACTTAACAAGATGTGTGTGATATGTGGAAAACATATGCGAAGACCCATAATAACGAAGACAATTTATGCTAATAAGCCGTGTGTGTTGTGTGCAAATGCTTGCTGGTATAAAATTGTCAATGATTGATGAATACATCACTGACGGTTTCCCTGGTATGGTCCGTGTACGATGTCATTGCATACAGAACAACAATATATGTACTTATAACTTATAAGGATTTGATTCCATAATCAAATTGGACATCCAATTACATAGGTGGCTAGTACCACATGACCTTTGCATACACCAAAGTATGTTCCAAAACGCCTAGAAAAAAAAATCAAATAATGTATGAAAAGGCAAAACAAACCATGAATAATTTCATATTTTTAGGACGATGCTCCTATAGTTCCATGTGCCTCTGTAAAATAAATCAAGGCGGGAAGAGACAGCGTATGTCATTTTGCACACATAGGTGACAAGTTCCCTCTCTGAACCATGAGGCTTCTTGAGAGTAGCTTTGGATTGTAAAAAGTTTATACCAAAACTTGTCCGAAATTGGACTAATTTTTTACTCAGCATGTTGGTGCCATGTCATAACACCATGCCAAGTTTCATGATTTTCAGGGAAGGTTTTGATTTACAGTAATTTTTAAACCAGGTTTCTTAATGTTTATTGTCAATTCAACACCGCCCTGGATAGGCATTTTCCTCGTGTGTCCCAAATGTCAGAATTCAAATATGTCACTACCATGCGGCTTTTCTTATTAAGAATTATTGCCCATTTGGTGTGCTAGCTGAAAATAAGTTTGTGGGTGCTGGCGGGTGCTAAGAACTTGTGGGTTCTGTAATGAACAATGATATCAAGGATCCCATGAGAGTGATGTTCTTTCCCTATGTTGTGGTTTCTTATAATATGTATTTCTTAATTAAAGAAATGGCAAGCCATTGGCCGAGTATGAAAGAAAATATGGGTCAAAGCCGAGTTGAAAAGGGCAACGACATCTAACTCCAACTTACAAACGGTCAAAAGCGTGAGGATTAATTATTCATTAGGCTTAGACATAACCCAGATTGAATAGGGCAATAACATTTAACTACACAAAGTTTTGGGCAGTCACAATCAAATGGATCGGTCTGATCCATAAAATCAAGATCCTGATACAAAAATTCTACTGGTGCATGATGACAACAAGTTGGTGTAAATAGAAGCCGAGCACATTCAGAACCCCTTAGGTCCACCCGAAACTTGTTTTTATGATGTTCACCATATCCATCCGTGAGAAATTTCTTGTTGAAAAATTTAATCCTCACGGACAATTGTAACCTCACATTCAACATGAAGAATGTGACAAAGCTAGTGTTCGCAGGGTTGGATGCATATCCTTCCACCATTATTGTCGTCAAACGAATGTCATGAGATCTAAGAAAATCATTGTGCTTCCTCACCCATTGATTGGTTATACCTTTTTCTCTAATTGCCAGTACCTAAAAAATGAAGATTGAAAATAGTTAATGTCAAAAATAGAGTATGTCGATGGAGCAACGGCTGAACTGTTAATTCTAGTACATTATATATGGGCTTTCCATGTGCATGAAATCATCACCTTTATATATAAATTCTCCAGACATGGAAAACATCACAGCAAGGCAATACCTGTGTTTAGATCAAGACACCAAATAATGATATATATAAGGTCTTGACAGAATCCAGCACCACTGATAGGCCATCCATGGAAAGCTCTTCATTCAGCATAGAACATAATATTAGCACCGAAAATATACTCCAAGATGATATTTAACTTATGTGCACAAATGAAAAGTGAAGATTAAAAAATGTACATGAATAATGTACAGTACCTGAATAAGTATGGAGCCAAACACCATCTTGAACGATTTAGACGGATCATCAATTCCACCCAAGGTCTCCAGTTTAGGCACAGAGACCACAGTTATTTGTGCAGGTGCATAACACCACTGAAGGAGCAACCTTTAAAGTGAAGGGGCATCTTCGATGATGAGCTCATGTCCTTCAAAACGAATTCCAATGCTTACAAGGTGGGGCAACTTTATTTTGAGACAAGGGATATGGATTCCAATTCCAAAAACAAGCACCAAGCGCTCCAAGGCAGGGCAGCTGGAGTGGATATGATGTGTAGTGAGGCCTCCAACAGATCAACCAACATAAGCATAAGTTTTTTTAGCAGTGGAAGTCGAAGCATTTGTACCAGATTCTCTGCTAGATGGCACGGGGTCACGGTGGCGGTGTGGAGAGAGGAGGAAAACCATGAGATGGACATCGATGGTGAGGGTACAGATGTAGCGATTGGTGGTAAGCTATTTTCGTAGCAATGGTAGAACTCAAGCTGCTAGAGTTTTAAGAATTGATGGGATGTCATCCAGGCGCCCACCATGCAGGGTATATCCAGCAGGTAGCATGCAGTGATGCAAATGTGTTGAACGGAGCCCTAGTGGAACACGATGATGGCTCCGGGAAGTTCAGAATCATCATCGACAGATAACTGATGATGATAGAGATTAAGAGGCGCAACGCGCCACTAAAAGCGCCACCGAGATGCGAGTTCTTGTGTGTGGCAGCCATCCTTGGTGGGGATAAGGGAGATGATCTCCCCAAGTATGGCATCCGATAGATCGCTCATGCAGTCCTCTCGGGAATCTATGGGTTCCTCAGATTCAGGGGGTCGTGTCCTCTTCTTGCCGCGCTGCCGGGTGCAGGATCTACAACCGGTGGCGGAGCTGGCCAGAGCCTCATCTGTGTACATACCAATCTGAAACATTTGGTAGAAACATACATGTAGGAAATTCAAAATCAATTCTAAAGATCTGGAAGAAAAAAAGGCACAAACATATATGTAGGACATACAAAATCAATTCTCAAGATCTAGTTGTGAATTATTAGCACGCACACTAACCCTAATCAAATTATTGGCAAAAATCATTTGTATAGAACAAATAATTAATCACTAACCCTATACGGATACCATTCAAACAATCAATACACTACATGCATCTATCGGATTTTAGTTAATCTGATTTCATGTGCGGAGAGAACATAACCATAGGATTTGTATTCCAAAAAAATGAGAGGGGGTGGGGGAGTAATGATACGTCTTCAACCTATCAATATTTTTTGATTGTTCCATGCTATTATATTATCAACTTTGTATGTTTTATATGTATGAATATGCTATTTTATATTATTTTTGGGAATAACTTACTAACCTAGTGCCCAGTGACAGTTTCAGTTTTTCTTGTTTTTGAGCTTCACAGAAAACGAATATCAAACGTAGTCCAAATGGAATAAAACTTTCGCGATGATTTTTCTTGGACCAGAAGATCCAGAGGACTTTGGGTCCAAGTCAGAAGACCCCTGAGGCGGCGACAAGCCATGGGAGCACCCTAGAGGTTGTGGCCCCGTCGAGGACCCCCTGGCCCCGTTCCTTGGCCTATATATTCTCAAATATTTCCAAAACTCTAGAAGGGCAAACGAAAATACTTTTACACAGCTGCAGGTCACTATTCCCGTGAGATCCCATCTGGATCCCTTTTATGGTACTTTGACGGAGGGGAATTCAATCACGGAGGGCATCTACATCAACCTTGTTGCCCCTCCGATGATGCGTGAGTAATTTACCACAGACCTACGGGTCCATAGCTAGTAGCTAGATGGCTTCTTCTCTCTCTTTTATCTTCAATATAATGTTCTCCTTGATCTTCTTGGAGATCTATTCGATGTAATCTTCTTTTGCGGTGTGTTTGTAAAGATCCAATGAATTGTGGATTTATGATCAGATTATCTATGAATATTATTTGAGTCTTCTGTGAACTCTTTTATGCATGATTAAAATAGATTTGTATTTCTCTTCGATCTATCGATTTGGTTTGGCCAACTAGATTGGTTTTTCTTGCAATGGGAGAGATGCTTTGTGATGGGTTCAATCTTGCGGTGTCCTCACCTAGTGACAGAAAAGGTAGCGAGGCACATATTGCATTGTTGCCATTGAGGGTAACAAGATGGAGTTTATATCACATTGCATGAGTTTATCCATCGACATCGTCTCATCTTGCTTAAGGCATTACTCTGTTTTTAACTTAATACTTTAAATGCATGCTAGATAGGGGTCGATGAGTGGAGTAATAGTATTAGATGCAGGCAGGAGTCGGTCTACTTGTCACGAACGTGATGCCTATATTCATGATCATTGCCTTCGATATCATCATAACTTTGCGCTTTTCTATCAATTGCTCGACGGTAATTGTTCATCCACCGTATGCTTTCTTCGAGAGAGAAGCGTCTAGGGAAAACTATGCCCTGGGTCTATTTTCCAGCTATTATTTTGAGATCTATAAAACCAAAAACCCAGAAATATCTTGCTGCAATTTTTTGTGTTTACTTTATTTAGCTTTTTTTACTTCAGTTTTAAATCTATCTCTATCAGATCTCACTCGTATTCGTGACCGTGAAGGGATTGACAGCCCCTTTTCCGCATTGTGTGCAAGTGCTTGTTAGTTTGTGCAGGTGCATAGATTGGTGACTTGCTTGTGCCTCCTACTGGATTGATACCTTGGTTCTCAACTGAGGGAAATACTTATCTCTACTTTACTTCATCACCCTTTCCTCTTCAAGAGAAAAATCAACGCAAGCTCAAATAGTAGCAGGAAGAATTTCTGGCGCCGTTGTTAGGGAGGTCCTACATCAAGCCTACCAAGTACTTGTCATAAACTCTCATCTATTGCACTTACATTATTTGCAATTTGCCTCTCGTTTTAATCTCCCCCACTTCTAAAACATTTTCAGAAAAACACAAAAATATTTGCCTTTTTATTCGCCCTTTTTCTGTTCATCTTTTTGTTTGCTCACGTGCTAGATTGCTTTGCTATCATGTCTACATCTGGGGAGGTTATCATTGAAAAGGATAGTGAGAATCCTAGGGAAAAGTTTGATGATTTTGCTAAGTATAATCCTCATAAAGAAGAACATACTATCATACATACAAAAAAACTTCATGTGGGTAGCGGTAATATTATTGGAAAAAGTGTTATTCAAGATTTCTTTACTTGTGTCGATACTTTACCTACACTGGGGGGATCTATTCTTAATAAAACTAATAGTCTTGCGGATGCAATAACTTTGCTCATAATTGAACTTGAAAGACAATATGTCCATATGCATCCTTGCATACAAAGGATTTTTCTAGAGTTCTCTAATATTCAGCATGCTTCCGTTAAGCACATCACTACTATATTTTCAGCTCAGGAGTTTAGATTCATCATGAAAGAAGCTAGCGAAATTTTTGCACATTGCAAAATAAATGGTGGATGCCCCCCATAGAAGAGATCCTTTTTAATCAAGAGGAAATAATGAGATTACAATCTCCCAATTATGTTGCCTATAATGAAAATTTGAGAAAAAAGGTTCCTACCTAGATTTTGGTTGATAAAATTTATGAATGTAATGATAATTTTGCTTTACAAAACAACGGGTTAGGGTCCGCATTGATAGATAGGCTCATGACATTCCACCAAAGGAACTCTTATAGTGACGAGTTGATTATAGAGTATATGGGGGCGAAGGAGGAACATATTCCTCCCAGACTTGATCTTAGGTGTAACGACCCGATCCCAATGGACCGGAGTCTCTGTGCTTCTGTGGCATCTCTAGATCGGTGTGCTGACACACACAGTACTCGAGGAATTATAACAGAGTTCAATCACACACTTTATTACATCAAGGTCCTCAAAAGAGTATTTATTACAATAATATGGCTGAAGGCCATCTAAATAAAGTAATTGTGGAAGCTTCGAAGGTAAATGAGTCCATTAACTCCACGGTAAAACTGAGTGCAAAACAATGACCTATCACACCTACTCTTCATCCGAAAGATCTGCAACATGAAACATCGTAGCCACAAAGGGTCAATACATTGAATGTATTGGCAAGTCACACCCGAAGAATGAAAACAGACCTGTCATCTACATGCAAGGACATATCAAGTGGAAAGCTCTAAGGTTTATTTTGCATAAAGCCAATTTTTGTTTTACTTCTACTCACTAGCCAAATTTTGTTTCTTTTCATTTTAATTAACCTATTGTTAAATTGGACCGCCTCCAATTTAACCCACCTATGAGAGCCTCTGAGGATCATAGGTTCCCAAATTGTTCTTTCCATGAGAGCCCCCAGGGATCATGTTTAATTAAACCCACATCGCAATATCTAGTTGGGATGAGAAGATCTTCCACAGGTTTCAAGTCCAATTGCTCAAAGTTGTCCATAACCGGGGACACGGCTATTCATGAATAGTTTGTACACTCTGCAGAGGTTTGTGCACTTTTCCCCACAAGAATCGATCCCTCCCTTCATGTCATCGCACTTCCTGGTGTTTGAGAACGGGATGAACGAAACATGTTCTTCCGAATAGTTCCTCTGGGCCACTACCGGTGCCCATCCAATCCTACCGTTCTTCTACATCTCGTAGCACCGTCCGACCAGAGTCACAACTAGGGTTAACCAAGATAGAGCCCATAATGGCTTGTGGCCGCGCACAGAAGCTACTCGATATGAAACATGTCCAACCTTTTTGA
Source organism: Secale cereale (assembly GCA_902687465.1). Taxonomy (NCBI): domain Eukaryota; kingdom Viridiplantae; phylum Streptophyta; class Magnoliopsida; order Poales; family Poaceae; genus Secale; species Secale cereale. The sequence continues at coordinate 514,465,824 of LR738710.1, forward strand.
ACCTGGGCGGCATTCCACACCTTTTCCGGAGTAATGCATAGCCTCCCGGAGGATACATACTTGCCGACTGGTCGCGACAAACCTTTCCGCCCAGATGATTGATTAATTAAGCATAAGTATTGCGAAGCCTCCGAGGAAATACAATACATGTAGGTTGCTAATGTAGTCATTGCTTAGGTTCTCTCGCATCTTTCATGAATCACACGGTACCCAATCCACGTCTACCATAGCATGGCTAAGCAATAACTACACTATAACGATTCCCAATGTGGAGGCAAAGACTATCAAGATCAGGATAAACATATGGCTATCATATCTAGGTTTAACATGCATAGTAGTCCTACACATGCATACCACTGTGTTGATTGAGGGCACTACATGCATAATAAAAACATAGGATTGGTATGATCAAAAGTGCAAACTTGCCTATTAAATTTGATGAAGTACTCCACACTCAAAGTTCTGAACAGTCTACTCTTGGCACTCCGGACAATCTAGCGTGAGCAAGCAATAACATACATAAGCATAACACTCAAAGATCCCAAAAATAAACGATGAAAACACTTGTGAAAACTCTGAAAGAACCAAATTAAGTTTCTGTACATAATGTAATTTTTATAGTAGTAAAATTATATGATTTTGATCTTAACAGAAGGTACACGTCATAGGCTTCGATTTGCAAAAAGAATCACCTAAAATGAAGTGACGAAACTCAAGTTATGTCATAACGAAGTTTGAATTTAGATCTGATTGAATTCGAATTTAAAAACTGTCAAAAAAATATTTTTGTTTTGTTCTTTGGATAGAGTGGATTTTTATGAAACCGTGGGAAAAAGAATCAACTAAATCGAACCTATAGAATAGAAGATATACTAGAAAGAAGAATTGATATAGAATCTGAATTTGGAAAAATCCTTAAAAAACAGATTTTTAGCCAGAGACAAGTGGCATCCTCTGGTTGGATGAACCGGTGTTCGCGGCGGGTTTCAGGGCGGACGTTCGCTATCTAAAGATTTCGGCTTAAAAAACTGAGAGCTCGGTTCTAACTAAACCAAAGAAAACCGATGTAAAAAAACTGATCTAATAAACCAATTCTTTTTAACTGAAACGAATAGATCGATCGTGCACTTACAGAGAAGGGCAACGAGGAGTTGGGGCGGCTCGGGCATGGTGGTGGCGACGGCTTCGGTGATCCTCGGCAGCGGTGGTGGTGTCTAGGGAATGCAGCGGAGTTTGGCTCGTCCGGTGGTGGAGTCGGAGTTGGTTGGCGACGAAGAACGGCGACGGAACGAAGTGATGAAGCTTGGTGCTCCGGGTGCTCCGGCGAAGACAATGAGTTTAGTATGGCCTCTGCAGATGGAGAAGCAAAGAAATATCATGTCAAAACGGTTGTAGGGATCGAGAGAAGTCGACATATCAAAGTAGAAGGCTCGGGATAGCTCACCGGCATCGTAATCCGGCGATGAACTGGAGCTTCTGCGGCCATATCCAAATGGCGAGGGCGTGCTATATGGTGGATTTTTTGTGAGGGGTTTCGAGGGGAATCAGTCAAGGAGGGTCTGGGCTATTTATAGGACAACTTTCTTGGGGAAGGGGTGGACTAGAGGTAGGGTTTTCATGAAGATCGGACGCGGAGCGGCGTCGTGTACGTGTAGGACTCTGTTTTCTGAACTTGGGGAAGAAGAAAAAAGATGTGGGGCCCAGTGCCAGGTGGAGGGAGAGTCAATGAGAGAGATAGGAGGGGTCTGGCGGACGAGCGAATGGGAGTCGGGCGCTTGTCCCGAAAAAATGTGGGCGTTGGTCTCGCTGGCTCGCAGTTGGCATCGCTGGCCTATGGCCACGCTGGGGCTGGCTGCAGCCTCTCCTGGCCTGGCCGCAGCAGGGCTGGCTGAGCTGGGCACTGGGGATTTCTTTTTTTAAAGCGTTTTTTATAGAAGCGTTAAAGCACCGAAAATACAAATAAATCTAAATCTAAAAAATCCCAGAAAATTTCACATAATTATATGGTCTTATGTATGACCTTGTGAGCTTTTATCTAGCCTAAAATGCAAATAAAAAATAAACATTTTTGCTATGCTAATAAAATTTGCATCAAAATAATTTGCAATTAAAAGACAATAACTATATTTTGATTTCAAATTTAATTTCCAATATTTCCCCTCTGTTTTTGAAGAAGTCCTTTTATCTCCTCTCTTTATTTTATTTTTGAAATAACGGAAATGAATTTTGGTGAAAAAAATTTGATCCAAATTCCAACTTTGAAATTTTCAAAATGGTTTTAGGGAAAACTTCCAACTCTATGTTTTGGTCCTTGAGTTGCACAAAGTCCCTTGGATCAAAATTGAAATAAAACTCAATGGGGCAAAAATGCATAAACCATGGATGCATATGAATGATCTAATTATTAACATCCAAATTGAAAATTGGGATCTTACATTAGGAATCCTTATCCCATTAAATTTAGCCCTTTTGATTATTTTTGCTTACCAGAAAGGAAACTCGCCGCTGAAAGAAGGGAGTACGAGATGAGCATGGATGATCTCCCTTATTATTATGACAATACCAAGATCGTTGCTTTTTGCCTAGCTAGGGGCGTTAAACAATAGCGCTTGTTGGGAGGCAACCCAATTTTATTTTGGTTTTAATCTTTTTCTTGATGTTCTTGAATATATTTATCATCCAGCCTCTGGTTAGATGAGTTTTCATGTTTTAATTTAGTGTTTGTGCCAAGCAAGAACTTTGGGACGATTTGGAAGATCACAGTTTGGTTTCTTTCTGGAAAACAGAAACTTTTGCGTCGAGTGTTAGAATTTTTTCTAATTGTCGGAATGCGAAAAAACTCTGAATTTTTACACGATTCGTGAATACAAATTTCCCGCGTTTTCTTTTTTTTTAGAATTTTTAGACATACAGAGGTTTCACCTTAATTAGCATCTTTAAAGATTGTTCTGTTTTCGGCAGATTATGTTTTCATTATGTTGTTTTCTTATTGTGATGCGTCTATGGCTAGTATTAGGGGGTATGAACCATGGAAAAGTTGGAATATAGTAGATATTATAGCAATATAAAATAAGAATGAGTTCACGACAGTACCTACAAGTAAGGATTGAATTTGTTTTACTAACGGATCTCACGAGCTTTTTGTTGATTTTGTATTGTGAAGTTTTCGAGTTTTGGGTAAAGATTTGATGAACTACGAAATAATAAGTGGCAAGAGACTAAGCCTGGGGATTCCCAAGGCAGCCCAAGGTGATATTCAAGGACAACCAAGCATCTAAGCTTGGGGATGCCCCGGATGGCATCCTCTCTTCTATCTTCAATACATCGGTAAATTTACTTGAGGTTATATTTTTATTCACCACATGATATGTGTTTTGCTTGGACATCTTGTATTATTTGAGTCTTTGCTTTTTATTTTTTCCACAATCATCCTTGATGTACACACCTTTTGAGAGGGACACGCATTAATCGTGAATTTATTAGAACACTCTATGTGCTTCACTTATATCTTTTGAGCTAGGGTAGTTGCTCTAGTGCTTTACTTATATCTTTTTGAGCATGGCGGTGATGTTACTTTGAAGAAATTGGTGAACTCTCATGCTTCACTTGTATTATTTTGAGAGTCTAATAACAGCATGGTAATTTTCTTGGGATATGAATTTATCCCTAATATGATAGGCATCCAAAGGGGATATAATACACTTTCATAAAGAGCATTGAATATATGATAAGTTTGGTTCCTTGCAATTGTTTTGAGATATGAAGATGGTGATATTAGAGTTATGCTAGTAGTGAATGGTGTATTTAAGGAAATAATTGTGTTAAGATTTGTGATTCCCGTAGCATGCACGTATGGTCTTCTAGTTATGTGATGAAGTTGGAGCGCGATTTATTCTTGATTGTCTTCCTTTGCGTGAATGTCGGTAGCGCGCGATGGTTAACTCCTACCAACCTCTCCCCTAGGAGCATGCATAGTAGTACTTTGCTTCGAGGAATAAAAAAATGTTTGCAATAAGTATGTGAGTTCTTTATGACTAATGTTGAGTCCATGGATCATACGCACTCTCACCCTTCCACCTTGCTAGCCACTCTAGTACCGCGCAACTCTCATCGGTGCATTAAACCCACCTATTACCCTTCCTCACAACAGCCACCATACCTACCTATTATGGCATTTTCATAGCCATTCCGAGATATATTTCCATGTAACTCCACTGTTCCGTCATTATGAGTTTGATTCACCTTGAGTTGTAATTTTGAGTTGTAAGTAAATAAAAGTGTGAGGATCATCATTATTAGAACATTGTCCCATGTGAGGTTATAAATAAAAGAGGCCAAACAACCCAAATAGTAAAAGAGTCCAAAGAGCCCAACAAAAAAAAAGAGAAAAAAAGTCTCCAAAAAAAGAGGAGTCTAAAAATGAGAGAGAAAAGAGAAAAGGGGCAATATTACTATCTTTTCCACACTTGTGCCTCAAAGTAGCACTTCATGATAGAGAGTCTATTTTGACACTTTCATATATTACTAGTAGGATTTTTCCATTATAGAACTTGGCTTGTATATCCCGACGATGGGCTTCCTTAAATGCCCTAGGTCTTGATGAGCAAGCAAGTTGGATGCACACCCACTTAGTTTTATTTTTGAGCGTTCATACACTTATGGATCTAATGCATCCGTTGCATGGCAATCCCTACTCACATTGATATTAATTCATGGACATCTCCATAGTCCATTAATTTGCCTAGTTGATGTGAGACTTTCTCCCTACTTTTGTCTACTACCACCTTCTATTCCACCTATAATGATATATAAATGGCTCATGCTCATGTAGCGTGAATAGTTGAAAAACTTAAGCGCGTTAAGAAGTATGAAACAATTGCTTGGCTGACACTGGGGTGGGCATTATCTATACTTTGTGCTGAGAAGAGGGAGCATAACAAGACTATATGATTTTGTATGGATAACTTTCTTTAGCCATGTTATATTCGAAGCTTCATAAATTTCTTTCTAGTATGCTTGAAGTATTATTGTTTTTATGTCAATGAACTTCTGTTTTGAATCTTATGGATCTGAACATTCATGCCAAATAAAGAAAAAACACATTGCTAAATATGTTAGGTAGTATTCCACATAAAAAAGCTGTTTTTATCATTTACCTACTCGAGGACGAGCAGGAATTTAGCTTGGGGATGCTTGATACGTCTTCAATGTATCAATAATTTTTTATTGTTCCATGCTATTATATTATCAACTTTGGATGTTTCATATGCATGAATATGCTATTTTATATTATTATAGGGACTAACTTATTAACCTAGTGCCCAGTGCCAGTTTCTATTTTTTTCCTTGTTTTTGAGCTTCGCAAAAAAGGAATATCAAAAGGATTCCAAATGGAATAAAACTTTCGCGATGATTTTTCTAGGACCAGAAGACATCTAGAGGTCTTGGATTCTAGGCCAGAAGATCCCCGAGGCGGCGACAAGCCAGCGGGGCAGTTGGCCCCCTCAAGGACCACCTGGCCCCGTTCCTTGGCCTATATATTCTCAAATATTCCTAAAACCCTAAAAGGGCAGAAAAAAATACTTTTCCACTGCCGCAGGTCTCTGTTCCCGTGAGATCCCATCTGGAGGCTTTTTCGGGTACTCTGCCGGAGGGCTCTTCGATCACGGAGGGCATCTAAACCAACCTTGTTGCCCCTCTGATGATGCATGAGTAGTTTACCACAGACCTACGGATCCATAACTAGTAGCTAGATGGCTTCCTCTCTCTCTCTCTCTCTCTCTCTCTCTCTCTCTCTCTCTCTCTTTGATCTTCAATACAATGTTCTCCTTGATGTTCTTGGAGATCTATTCGTTGTAATCTTCTTTTGCGGTGTGTTTGTCGAGATCAGATGAATTGTAGATTTATGATCAGATTATTTATGAATATTATTTGAGTCAACTCTGAACTCTTTTATGCATGATTAAGATAGCTTTGTATTTCTCTTCGATCTATCGATTTGGTTTGGCCTACTAGATTGGTTTTTCTTGCAATGGGAGAGGTGCTTTGTGATGGTTTCAATCTTGCGGTGTCCTCACCCAGTGACAGAAAGGTTAGAGAGGCACATATTGTATTGTTGCCATTAATGCTAACAAGACGGGGTTTATATCATATTGCATGAGTTTATCCCTACATCATCTCATCTTGCTTAAGGTCTTACTCTTACCTTAATACTCTAGATGCATGCTGGATAGCGGTCGATGAGTGGAGTAATAGTAGTAGACGCAGGCAGGAGTTGGTCTACTTGTCACAGACGTGATGGCTATATTCATGATCATTGCCTTAGATATTGTCATAACTTTGCACTTTTCTATCAATTGCTCGACAGTAAATTGTTCACCCACTGTATGCTTTCTTCAAGAGAGAAGCCTCTAGTGAAAACTATGGCCCCCGGGTCTATTTTCCATCTATTATTTTCAGATCTATAAAAACAAAAACTTAAAATATCTTGCTGCAATTATTTTGTGTTTAATTTATTTAGCATTTTACTTTAGTTTTAAATCTATCTCTATCAGGTCTCACTCTTGTTCGTGACCAAAAGGGGATTGACAACCCCTTTTCCGCATTGTGGGTAAGTGTTTGTTAGTTTGTGCAGGTGCATAGATTGGAGACTTGCTTGTGCCTCCTACTGGATAGATACCTTGGTTCTCAACTCACAGAAATACTTATCTCTACTTTTCTAGATCACCCTTTCCTCTTCAAGGGAAAAATCAACACAAGCTCAAGAAGTAGCAACTAGCAAGTAACCATAGAAAACACATGATATGTTTGCCGCATAAATGGGTATAGATGGCTAACCGGTTTTCCGTCGGAGTTGGGGTCGTTACCAGAGTTTTTGTGGACCTCCAAATCCGACTGGGGGGGCATGACGGCGCCGACGAAGTCAAGGTCATGTTGTTGCCTGCACGAGACCTCGTCAACATCTACGGCAACCTCCGTGCCCAGCTTCACGAATTGTGTGTGTCGGGGAAACTGATCGCCCACGAACACCTATGGGACCGGAGCCCCTTTTCGGTACGACAAGGGAGCGGAGGGAGCACAAACAGCAGATCGAGGGGCACAAGCGAGCAGTTTACCCAGGTTCGGGCCGCACGGATGCGTAAAACCCTACTCCTGCCTTGGTTGTATTGGGTTCTTGGCTCGGGAGCAAGAAGATCTACAGTACTAGCTACACCGAGCGTGGGAGTGATCAAGTTTCGGAACCTCCCCTACGTTGTGCATGGGCCTCCTTTTATAGTTCAAAGGGGTCACCGACAGGTGTCAACGTAGGTGAGGGTAAAAGCGTAAAATTGGTGGTAGTTGTAACAGTGCATGTACAGTGGTCTATACCTAACCCAGACGGTGGGGGACAAGGGCATTGAATGCCCGTCACCGTCGCCCCAAATAGTGTAAAAAGCGTCCGCCCGGGCGTCTCCGTTTGCCACGACGGAGGCCTCGTCATCGTGGCTTGCCACCGTGTACCCCCAGGCTGCACAGCCATCCGCCACGTGCCCCAGGAAGGGCCCCAGGGCGACGCGTGGCCAGGTGAGCTGGAGCGCAGGCACACAGTGAAAGCTTGCCGCGGCAAGCACCTTGCCGCGGTCGCTATCTTGCCGGGCCCGGAAGCTTGCCGCTCTCCGGGTCTTGCCGGGGCGCGCGGTGCGCCGCAGTATGTCTTCTGAAATGCTGTTCTTTAGCCTTCCTGGCAAGCTCCTCTTGCCAGGGTATTGTGCAGAAGGGATGATCTCGAGCCTGGAGCGGCCTTCCCGGCAAGCTCCTCTTGCCGGGGTCTTGTTTCTTAACTTGAATACTTTGTTCTTGAATGGCTTCAAGGGAACCAGAGTGGGCTTTGGCGGGCGCGTGGTGAGCCTGACCACGGGACGCTGCTACTGCCCGTGCACAAGTCGGGATACTAAGGTACCCCTACTTTAGTACACCGACAGGAGCCCCCGGGCCTGGGCCACACACGGTGCCGAGCGTTGTTGTGCCAGGCCCAAAACAGTGCACGGGCACACACGGCCCACGGCGCGCCGTTTCCCACTCCGCATCCACCGCATCCCTCCCTAACGGCGCGCGTCGATTGCGGCGTCCTGGGAGAGATCGTGGCCTGTTTCTTTAATGGGAAAAATGCGGAACGTCCCCCACTCCCCCCTTAAAAGCAGAGGAAGCAGGGGCAGTTTCCCCCCCCCAATTGCTTCATTGCGTCTTCAATCTCAGAAACTCCCGCCGCTCTCCGCCTCCCCAAAGGTCGACAGAGAGCCGAGCTCCACCTCTCTTCCACCGCCGCCAGCCTCCCCGGCGCTGCCGACCCCTCTCGCCGTCCCCGCCATGTCCCCAAAGAGCAGCAAGACGAAGAGCAAGAAGTCCGACAAGGCGGCGAAGCTGGCTGCAATGCGGAAGAGGATGGTGGTCTTCCCGCCGAGGCTCGGCGCGAGGGAGCTGAGGGACAAGTACTACTTGTTCTGGGCGAGGGAGACGAAGGATCACCCGCGCACCAGGGTCCTCCCCGCCGAAGCCTGCGACATGTACCCGGGAGGTTACCATTACTTCGCTCAGTTCTACCACTTTGGTCTTTGTCCTCCGTACTCTGAGTTTTTCTGCGACGTGATGAACACGTATGGATTCAACCTCCTCGATTTCACCCCGAATGCTGTCCTCACTATGGCCGTTTTCGCACATCTGTGCGAAAACTTTGTCGGGGTCCACCCCAACGTAGCTCTCTTCCGCCACTTTTTCACACCTAGAGTAGAGTCTGGATCTCCACTCTCCGGTGGCATCTCCTGGATCTTCAGGATTAACAAGAAAGAGGCGTACTTGATTGGAGAGCTCCGCGGCAAGTGGGAAGAGTGGAGAGCTGATTGGTGCTGGGTTATGGAAGAGGAACCCTAGCAGTTTACCTCTCCTCGCCGGGCCGCAATAGCGCGCGGCAAGGATTGGAGCGATCTGGACCCGGAGGATGAGAAGCTGAAGATTGCCCTTACTAGGATCCTTCGCCTCCGGGCCGCCAACCTTACTGTAGGCGAAGTTGGGGCTGATTTCCTTCGCCGCCGCATTGCTCCCCTGCAGGATAGGAAGAGGCCTGCTTGGGAGTTCGGCAACGCGGGAGACTGCATGAGGCTACGCCCTGGCCTAAACTACAATTTCACCGTCTTGGAACTCAAGGGGATGATCCGCTCGATGTTCAAGCATGACCCCAAGCACACGGAGTGGTTTACCCCGTCGCGGGGAGTAGTTCCATTGTGCAAACTTTCTTTGATAACCTGGTTGAACGGCCGCGCAATCCCGATGAGAAGAAGGGTCTCACCCGCGCGACCACCGACCGGGATGTGGCGTATATCGCTAGCAGGATGGAGGAGGCCGCCGCAGCTGAGGCCGCGGGCGAGTTTGGTCACTCTGTGGAGGAGGCAGAAGCAGCGAATGCAGTGAGCAGGGCCGAGGAGGAAGAGATCCTCAAGCTATTAAAGCCCGCCGGGAAGCCTGCCGGGGAGCTTGCCGGGAGGAGCGAGGCTGCCGGGCAGGGGACCGAGTCCGGTGAGCCCGCCGAGGAGGACGCCGAATCGGGCGATTCCGACGAAGATTCGGGCGGGTCACTTAACCTCGACGACATTTCTTCATCCTCGGAGAATTCTCCGCCACCGCCAAGTCCTCCGCCACAGCCAAAGAAGCGCCTCCGCAAGACCACTGAGAAGGTGAAGCAGCCGGCGCCCCGGCAGCAGCCGAAGCGTCGCGCGACGCGTGCCACCACGACGAGCAAGGTCGTCAAGGAGGTGCCTCGCACCTCAGCGGCAAGCGGAGGGGGATCTTCCCGAACCGGTTCTGGCGCTCCTTCCGCCCCTCGGTCTTCGGCGACGACCGGAGCGGGGTCTTCTCAGCCCACGGCTCCAGAGCCCGCCAAGCGCTCGAGGGAGCCTACTCCTCCAGCTCCTCGCGCCGGGACGCGCGAGGCAGACTTTGACTTCTCCGCCCTTAGTTCCGACGAGGAGGAGGAAGAGTAAGCATTTGCAACTTTTATTTCCTTTGATTCTTGTTTCTCTTGTCTTGAATTCTCTTTGCCTAACTCTGATCTTGTTTGGCTTCCAGCACCCTGACCCAGAGGATGGCGAAGAGGGCCAAGATCCCGGTGGTTGACCTTGAGGACGACGAGCCTGTCGCCGCGGCAGGAGATGCGCCAGCGACAAACTTGCCGGACCAGCCGACTGCCCCGCAGGGCAGCCCCCAACGCAGCCCCCAGCGTAAGTTCCTTGTTCACTTCTCTGCTTATCGGGCGCGCTTGAGCTTCTTATCCTTATTTATGTCTTGTTTGCTTGTTGACTTGTGCAGAAGTGGAGCCGCAGCCGCAGGAGCGTCAAGAAATTGCTCCCGACGAGCCGCTTGTCCCGCCCTCCCCGCCAAGGAGGAGCTCCCCGGCGAGGGAGAGCGCTCCGCCAAGGACGGGTATGCCGCCAAGGGCGAGTACCCCGCCAAGGGCGAGCACCCCGACAAGGGAGGGCACCCCGCCAAGGGAAGGCGCAGCGGCCCTCCGCCGGCGGGGGTCACTACTACGCCGCCAAGGGAGAACTCCCCGGCGAGGGACCCCGTTATTGAAGAGGCCCGCGCAGGTAACCCTTGTACTTTCCTTCTCTTGAATTCTTCTTTTTGGATATTTGCTTGACGATTCTTCCTTTCTTTTTCTTCTGTCAGATCCGCCCGCCCCGGAGCCGATGGAGACAGAGGCCATCGCCGAGGAGGACGTGTGCGGTGATGCTGGCGACTCCACCACCGCTGAAGGGACGGCCGGCGCTGACGAGCCAGCCGCCGACGAGCCCCCCGCAGCCACTGACGCGGCAGCTGGGGAGGAGACCGGCGACCGCACCGACGGCCTTGAGGCCGCAGGAGCGCCGGACGCTGCACCGGCCGTCGACTCCTCCGCTGCCGCGACTGGGCCGGACATTTATCTGGAGGCCGCCAACGGGGTCTTCATCCAAGTCCCGTGGGCGTCCTCATCAAGGGCACCTGCGGAGGGGGGAGCTTCGATGGAGAAGTCCTCGCCTCCGCCGGGCTAAAGCTTGTCGACGCGCCCGGCAGCAGCAGCGAGTCCAAAGAGGAGCAGCTCCTGCGCCGGCTTCTGGCCTTGTACCGGGCCAGGCAGGCCAAGCTGGAGTCCCGAGAGGCTCTGGCCGCCAAGGCCGGTGTCGACTTGGAGAAGCGCGCCGCGGAGCTCCGTGCCGCCAACCAAGAGGCCCTCCGAAACTTGGCGGAGGAGCGCGAGGAGCTCGCCGGGGCGCACCAGGCGTTCATCCTCGAGAAGGCCGAGGTTGAGGAGCAGCAGCGACTGGCCGCCGAGGATCTATCTTGACGGGAAGGAGAGCTGAACCAGCGGAAGGTCGACCTCGATAGCCACGAGGACGACCTTGTCACGCGCGAGCAGTCCATTGGCGGGGCTCTGCAGGAGGCGAGGGACGCCACTACTGCCGCAGAGACCGCCAAGAGGGACCTGGAGGCGAGGGTGGCGCAGTTGGAGCTCAATCTGAAGACAACTGAGGAGAAGGTTGCCGCGCTCAAACTTGAAAGGGAGAAGGACGCCCACAGCCACTCGGAGCTGCAGGTCCGACTCTCTGAGAAGGGCAAGGAGCTCAACAACGCCAAGGACTCCATCGCAGACTTGGAGCTAAAATTGTCCACCCTCACCGAGTCGCTTGACGGGGCCCGGAACAGGGAGTCCAAGTTGAAGGAGGATCTTCGTGTTGAGAGGGCATTGCTGGACAGCGCCGCCCTTACGCAGAACAACTTCCAGTGGACGGTGGAGCAGTGGACCGAGGAGATCGTCGCCTCCGCCGTCAACATTGACAAGGAGATGGTGGCGCTGGGGACGGAGCACCTCGTGTACTCCCCCGACGAGAGCCTCCCCCACAGCGCCAAGCTGAGCTTGTTCTTCAGAGGAGTGGCGCCGGCCCTCACGCAGCTACGGGAGAAGCTCCCCACGCAGCTAGCTAACGAGGCACGCCGGCTTTGCAAGGGTACTATGGAGCGGGTGTTGACGAAGATCGTCTACCGCTACCCCGGGATTAATCTTGAGAACGTCCTCCGGACCTTGCCGCCCGAAGCTGACCAGGAAGCGTTGAAGGCACAAGTTGCCCACATCGTGGCCAAGGTGGGCAAGATCAGGAGGGTTGATGGAGACCGCGTAGACTAGGCTTCCTTCTTTCTGCTTCCCTTGCTGCTGTCGATTAAGTCATGGACAGTAGTTTGTTAGAACAGTGGCAAGTTATCTTGTAATATAACTTTATTTGGATAGTCAATGCAGTGTTATTTCCCTTGCTCGATCCCTTCGCTTTATATGCTTCTCACCCTACGCTACTAGGGAGCTTGCCGGCAAAGGGACCCTTGCCGCGAGCGCTGAGTGCGGGACTTCAGCGGCCTGCTGACAATGCCCTCGCCGGCAAGAAACCTTGCAGCAGCTAGTCGCAGCACACTTAGGTTGTTGAGCGAACTCGAAAACGAAATAAGGGCGCGACACTTGTCGCAGCTCACTTAAGCCGTTGATCGTGCTCGAAACAAAGTAAGGGCGCGGCTAGCCACGGGTAGGTTCCTCCGCGCACAGGTTTTCCATACAAAGTGTGGTCGTTCAAGGAAGATAACTAAGAATTTTAAAATTTTGAATGCTCAAACTTTGGCAACTTAGCTTTTGTGTTTTGTTTGCTTCCCAATAGGGCTTTCCTTCCTTGAACAGCACTTGGTGCTTGAAGAGCACTTGGTCCACACCACTGTCTCCTTCCCCCCGGCAAACTTGTGCGCGAGGAACACTTCTTCTGCTTGAGAGAAAAAGGAAGAGGGGAGGAAACATAGATATGGAGCCTTGCGGCTTGTTATTGCTTACCGGGATCGTGTGCTGCACAAAGTGTCAGATAATACATGCAATGAAAACAAGAATGCATGAAACGACAAGCCGTGCGAAGCACAAAAGTTTTACTGATGCACGGGGTCTGCGCCCGGCTTTGTACAAAGGTTTACATGCAACAGCGGCAAGACTTGTACAAAAGGTGGTTGCCGGAGCGGATCACGGCAACCGCGTCTCATGGGTGAAACTTGCGAAGATGCTCAATGTTCCAGGAGTTGCTCACCGGTAAGCCTTCTTCGATCTCAAGGCAGACAGCACCGGGCCTTGTGACTTGTCTCACCCGATAAGGGCCTTCCCACTTCGGCGTCAACTTGTTGGAGTTCTTGGCGGACTGAACGCGCCGAAGAACAAGGTCGCCTTCCTCGAGACTCCTGGCCTTGACTTTGCGGCTATGATAGCGACGCAAAGCTTGCTGGTATCGAGCAGCTCGTACAGCAGCCTGGAGACGGTCCTCCTCGAGGAGCAATGCATCATCTTGCCGCAGCTGCTCCTGCTCAAGCTCATCGTAAGCGAGCACTCGAGGAGACCCGTATACGAGTTCCGTGGGGAGAACTGCCTCTGCTCCATAGACAAGAGCAAAGGGTGTCTGTCCGGTGGCTCGATTTGGTGTCGTCCTGATTGACCAAAGAGCTGTCGGTAACTCCTCGATCCAGTTTCTTCCGCACTTGTGCAGCCTGTCGAAGGTTCTTGTCTTGAGTCCGCGCAGCACTTCAGCATTTGCCCTCTCCGCTTGACCATTGCTCCTCAGGTGAGCAACAGAAGCGAAGCAGACCTTGGCGCCAAGGTCTTGGACGTATTGCATGAAGGTGCGGCTTGTGAACTATGTGCCGTTGTCGGTGATGATCCTGTTAGGGATTCCGAAACGGCAAACGATCGATCTGAAGAACCTGACTGCAGACTGTGCGGTCACCTTTCTAACTGGTTACACTTCCGGCCACTTTGTGAACTTGTCGATAGCAACGTACAAGTACTCAAAGCCCCCGACAGCGCGGGGAAAGGGGCCGAGGATGTCGAGCCCCCAGATCGAAAAGGGCCAGGACAAAGGGATCGTCTGGAGAGCTTGAGCTGGCTGGTGTATTTGCTTGGCATGGAACTGGCACGCTTCACACTTGGTTACTTGTGCAGTCGCATCTTGGAGGGCTTCTGGCCAAAAGAAACCTTGCCGGAACGCCTTCCCGGCAAGTGATCTTGCGCCAATGTGGTGTCCACATATGCCTCCGTGGATCTCTACCAACAGCTTCTGTCCATCTTCCCGGGAAATGCATTTCAATTTGACACCATTGAGTCTTCTTCTGTACAGTTCGTTGCCGACGAACTGGTACATACTTGACTGCCTAGTTATTCTCTCTATCTCTTCTGGTTCTTCGGGAAGTTCTCCAGTTTCAAGAAAACAGACGATTTGTTGTGCCCATGCTGGAGCCTGAGGCTCAACAACAAGGACTAAAGGCATCAGGACCGCTGCGGGAACGTCAGCTTCCACGGTAAGAACCTGCGGCTCTGCCGGAGCTGAGCGTTCCCCGGCAAGCCTGCCTGGGCAAGACTTGTCGGGAACGCCTGCTTCAATTGTACGAACCCTAGGGTCCACAGGAGCAGATTGTTCCTCAGCAACTTGGTCGTCGATCTTGGGGATCTTGGCGGCGGCTTCAGGAAGATCCACCGGCAAGTAGTCACCGGAGACCAACTTTCTTTTCTTGCTTTTCCCAACTGATGGTGTAATGGATGGTTGAGTCAGCTTGAGTACAAAGATCCCTGGTTCCACAGGTAACTTTGTTGCAGCACACTTCGAGAGGCCATCTGCGACATCATTTTGAGCTCTTGGGACGTGCTCCATCTGTAGGCCTTCAAAGTGTTCTTCAAGCTTTCTCACTTCGTCTACATAAGCTTCCATTAATGGGCTCTGATAGCTCTTGTTCACTTGTCGGACAACCAACTGTTAATCTCCCCGCACAATCAGCTTCTTGATCCCAAGTTCGGCTGCAATTCTGAGGCCGGCAAGCAAACCTTCATACTCTGCAGTATTGTTTGTCGCTTGTTCCTTGGGAAAGTGCATTTGAACAACGTACTTAAGGTGCTCCCCGGTGGGCGCTACGAGTAACACACCAGCACCGGCGCCTTGCAGCGAGAAGACACCATCGAAGTACATTATCCATTCTTTGCTTGCTTCTTTGACGGGGATGTTTGTCTCTGGAACTTCTTCGTCTGGTGTTGGCGTCCATTCTGCTATGAACTCTGCCAAAGCTCTGCTCTGTATAGTTGATGTGCTTTCAAACTTAAGACCAAAGCTTGATAGTTCCAGTGCCCACTCGACAATCCTACCTGTTTCTTCTGGGTTTTGCAATATCCTCTTCAGTGGAAAGCGAGTGACCACTTTTATCTCATGTGCTTGGAAGTAATGGCGTAGCTTTCTCGAGGCCATGAGGAGGCCAAAGAGCAGCTTCTGCACCCCAGAGTATCTTGATCTAGCCCCCTGCAAGAGGGAACTTACAAAATAAACTGGGCGTTGCACCATCTTCTTTCGCACTTCTCCTGGTATCTGCGCAGACTCGTCCTTGTCGGGGCCAGAGCCTGTCGGGGAAGCCCCCTGCTTGTCGCTGGATGTGCTTGCCGGGGCTGTGGGCTCTTCCTTTGCCTCCCTCTCCGCTATCAACGCAGCACTAACCACTTGATTGGTTGCTGCTAAGTATAGCAACAACTTCTCTTGCGGCTTAGGCGTGACAAGTATAGGAGTGGAGGACAGGTATCCTTTCAAGTCCTGCAGCGCTGCCTCCGCTTTCGGAGTCCATTTCATTGGACCTGCCTTTTTCAAGATTTTGAAAAACGGCAGGGCGCGTTCTGCAGACTTAGAAATGAACCTGCTGAGGGCAGCCACACAACCAGCAAGTCTCCGTACATCCTTGACGCGCTTTGGAGCTTCGATCTGTTCGATGGCCTTGATCTTGTCAGGATTGGCTTCAATCCCCCTCTGTGACACAAAGAACCCGAGAAGCTTGCCGGAGGGGACTCCGAAGACGCACTTCTCGGGGTTCAGCTTGAGTTGTATCTTGCGCAGATTTGCAAAAGTCTCATCCAGGTCTTGGATCAGGGTATCCTTGTCCTTGCTCTTGACCACTATGTCATCCATGTAGGCTTCTACATTCCTGTGTATCTGTGGCTCAAAAGCAGTGTGGACTACCCTTGCAAATGTTGAGCCCGCATTCTTCAGTCCAAAGGGCATGCGTATGAAACAGTAAGTGCCACATGGAGTAATGAATGCGGTCTTCAATTCGTCTTCCTCAGCCATGAATATCTGGTGATAACCAGAGTATGCGTCAAGAAATGAAAGCAACTCACATCCAGCCATGGAGTCAACGATCTGGTCAATGCGCGGCAAGGGAAATGGATCCTTGGGACAAGCTTTATTCACATCAGTGAAGTCTATACAAAGTCTCCACTTCCCATTAGCTTTGCGCACGACAACTAGATTGGCCAGCCACGTAGGATGAAGTACACCTCTAACAAGGCCTGCTGCTTCCAATTTCGTGATCTCTTCAGCAATGAACTCTTGGCGCTCCACCGCTTGCTTCCTGACCTTCTGCTTGACGGGCCGCGCGTGAGGACAAACAGCAAGCTTGTGCTCAATTACCTTCCTGGGAACGCCGGGGATGTCAGACGGTTGCCATGCAAACACGTCGACATTCGCCCGCAGGAAGGCAACGAGTGCGCTTTCCTATTTGGGATCGAGCGTAGCACTGATGGTGAAGGTACCACCAGTGCCGTCCTCCTTGGCGGACGCCTTCTTGGTTGCAGGGGGAGCTGCCATTCCTTTCTTGCACTTGCCGGTGGAGCTCGATGGTGCGTCCTCGACGGCAGCGCAGCACTCCGAAGAGGTGCATTTGCCGGAGTGGGCCCCAGAGCTCTTGCCGGACTTGGTCTTGGTCTTGCCCCCGGGAGCTTCAGCGGCAAGTGCCTTGCTGTCTGCCGCGTCTGCTGCATCCCAGTAGATCTTGTCGGCGCAAATAAGCGCGTCCTTCTTGTCGCCGGGGACAGAGATGATGCTTATCGGGCCAGGCATCTTGAGCATGTTATATGCATAGTGAGAGGATGCCATGAACTTGGCGAGCGCAGGACGGCCAAGTATCCCATGGTATGGCAATGGGATATCGGCGACGTCGAAGGTGATCCTCTCAGTCCTGAAGTTTAGCTCTCCGCCAAAGGTTACTGGCAGTGTGATCTTCCCCTTCGGCTTGCTCCTTCCCGGGTTGATTCCTTGGAAAGTTCCGGTTTCCTCGAGCTCGCCGTCGGGGATCTGCAGCTTCCGGATTACAGCAGAGGAGATCAAATTGAGGCCGGCCCCGCCGTCAACCAACATCTTGGTGACCTTGAGGTTGCGGATGGTTGGGGAAACCAACATCGGCAAGCACCCGACCGCAGTTGTGCGGTCAGGGTGGTCCTCAAGGTCGAAGATGATGGGCGTGCTGGACCACTTCAGCAGCTTGCGCGACTCGACGGGTGGCTCAGCTGCATTCACTTCCCGCACCCATTGCTTGAGTTGGCGGTGAGAAGTGTGCAGAGAGGCACCTCCATCGACGCACAAAACTTCTATGGCCTTCTGGAACTCCTGCTCGCTGTTGTCTCCGTCATCCATGTCCTCGTCATCGTCTTCGTCTTCATCCTTGTCGCGGCCGCGGGGAGGTCTATCTCCTTGCCGCTGCTTGGCCTTGCCGCGGCGTCCTCCCCGGCCATTGAATGGCCGCTTCTTGCCGGACTCTCCTCCACCTCCTTGGGCCTTCTCCTTGTCGCATCGCTCGTACTCAGCCTTCTGCTGCTCGACGAGGTATTCGACCCTTTTGCAGTTCTGGAGATCGTGGCCCTTGGTGCGGTGGATCTTGCAGTACTGCTTGTCGGAGCCGTCCTGCTTGTCGGCGGCCGCCACAGGGGTGGCCTCCTTGCCGGAGCCACCAGCCTGCGTCTTCTTGGCGGTAGCCTCCTTGCCAGACTGCTCGACAACCAGTACTTCCTTGTTCTTCTTCTTCATGTTCCGCCGCCGGCCTTTCCTTGCCGGGGTGGCATCCTCGCTGTCCGTTCCTCCTGCTCCAGTATCCTCTCCGGGGATTCTCCTCCCTTCCTCAGCGCGCGCACACTTGTCAGCCAGAGCGTAAAGCTCGCTGACGTCCCGGGTCTTGGTCATCGCCATCTCCTCCCTCATCCGGCGGTTACGCACGTTCTGGTGGAACGCGCTGATAACCGCGGCAGGGTGGACATCCGGGATGTTGTGCTGAACGCGGCTGAACCTCTGGATGTACTTCCGCAGGGACTCTCCCTCTTTCTGGGCAAGAATGTGGAGATCGCTCTCCTGGCCGTGGGGTTTGTGGCCGCCCGTGAAGGCGCCGACAAACTGGTGGCACAGGTCTGCCCAAAAAGAGATGGAGTTCTCCGGCAAGTGCATAAGCCAAGATCTAACGTTTGGCTTAATCACGAGCGGGAAGTAATTCGCTAGAATCTTCTCGTCGCGTCCCCCGGCAGCCTGCACCGCAATGGTGTAGATGTTGAGGAACTCCGAGGGATGGGTCTTGCCGTCGTACTTCTCGGGTACGTCGGGCTTGAAGTTCTTCATGCTGGGCCACTGGACTTGCCGCAGCTCTCGGGTGAACGCAGGGCAACCTGCCGCATACGGCAAGTCGCCTGGTTCACCGGGCGCGTGCAAGTCGACAGCGGTCCCAGCGCGCTGGTCGGACTGTCGCCGTGCTTCTCTTCGACGCTCGATGCGAGTTCGAGCGTCCTCTTGTCGCCTGTCGTCAAGGACTTGGCGCTGATCGCGGCGAGCTCGCGGATCCGACGACGTCGTGGAGTCGTCGTCGACGTTGATCCAGCGAGTTGGCGATTTTTGCTTCTGTGGCGGGGAGTGCACGGTGGTCGCACCCCCGGCGGTCTTGTCTCCATCAGCCTTCGCTTGGCTGACTTGCCGCGGCCGTGATGTTGCCGGCTGCTGCGGCGTGTCGTTGTTGCCGAAGGCGATGAGGCTCTGGATTGTAGCCCTCCAGTCTTCGGCCTTGTCCGCCGCTGGAGGGAAGTCGAGGAGCAGCTGAGCCCTAGCTAGAGCTTCTGCTGGAGAGGAGGGAAGCGGTGGCGAGCAGTGCGAGGAGCGAGATATGCTCGGACTTCTAACAGCGTTAGAAGGAGCAGGGTCTCGCCCCGGCGACCGCGCCTTGCTCGTAACGATGCGTTGGCCTTGAGCATCCCACGACCCGCCGGCTTGGCCACGTCCCAGCAAGCGTATGGTACCCTGGGTACCACGCCGCTGCTGGTCCGGCACCTCCTGAGAGGGGCATGGTGCGTGCACGGACGCCGAAGTCTTGGAATGGGCTCGGTCGTCCGTCTTGTCCTTGGACTTGACGGCGATGTGAGTTTCCTCGCCGGCCTCCACCCTTCCGCCAGCGTCTACCGCACCAACCGTTGGTTCTGGTGGTGGCGGGATCGACGCGGACGGGCCTCCGACCTCCGAAGCTTTCTTCTTCGGTGGCATGTCGATGTAGTCGATGAAGCTGATGAAGTTGGAGAAGATTGCGCCCGCGTGAGCGCCGGATCAGGTTCGCACAACCTCGACGCCCCCTACCTGGCGCGCCAAAGATGTCGGGGAAACTGATCGCCCACGAACACCTATGGGACCGGAGCCCCTTTTCGGTACGGCAAGGGAGCGGAGGGAGCACAAAGAGCAGATCGAGGGGCACACGCGAGCAGTTTACCCAGGTTCGGGCCGCACGGATGCGTAAAACCCTACTCCTGCCTTGGTTGTATTGGGTTCTTGGCTCGGGAGCAAGAAGATCTAAAGTACTAGCTACACCGAGCGTGGGAGTGATCAAGTTTCGGAACCTCCCCTACGTTGTGCATGGGCCTCCTTTTATAGTTCAAAGGGGTCACCGACAGGTGTCAACGTAGGTGAGGGTAAAAGCGTAAAATTGGTGGTAGTTGTAACAGTGCATGTACAGAGGTCTATACCTAACCCAGACGGTGGGGGACAAGGGCATTGAATGCCCGTCACCGTCGCCCCAAATAGTGTAAAAAGCGTCCGCCCGGGCGTCTCCGTTCGCCACGACGGAGGCCTCGTCATCGTGGCTTGCCACCGTGTACCCCCAGGCTGCACAGCCATCCGCCACGTGCCCCAGGAAGGGCCCCAGGGCGACGCGTGGCCAGGTGAGCTGGAGCGCAGGCACACAGTGAAAGCTTGCCACGGCAAGCACCTTGCCGCGGTCGCTATCTTGCCGGGCCCGGAAGCTTGCCGCTCTCCGGGTCTTGCCGGGGCGCGCGGTGCGCCGCAGTATGTCTTCTGAAATGCTGTTCTTTGGCCTTCCTGGCAAGCTCCTCTTGCCAGGGTCTTGTGCAGAAGGGATGATCTCGAGCCTGGAGCGGCCTTCCCGGCAAGCTCCTCTTGCCGGGGTCTTGTTTCTTAACTTGAATACTTTGTTCTTGAATGGCTTCAAGGGAACCAGAGTGGGCTTTGGCGGGCGCGTGGTGAGCCTGACCACGGGACGCTGCTACTGCCCGTGCACAAGTCGGGATACTAAGGTACCCCTACTTTAGTACACCGACAGTGTGGGTGCTTTACCATCCCTGGCATCGCCGCTCCCTCCGATGGTGCACTTCGGTGGCATCCTCGTTGAGGGAGTCTTGGATTAAGGGGTCCTTGGGCCGTTTGCCAGTCCTTTATGGGCCGGACTGATGGGCTACTTCGTAGCCAAGCCAAGGCATGGACCCGTGACCAGATAGAAGACCTTTGGAGCCTTGGTGTATCCTCCAAGTCAAGATCTAGTATGATTTTCCCTTTTTTATAACCGACCATGTGTAACCCTAGCCCTACTGGTGTCTATATAAACAAGAGGGTTTTAGCCTTCGAGGGGCAGAGCAATATCCATCTCCCTATTCATCTAGGGTTTAGCTCAACTGATCTCATGGTAGATCAGCTTTCTAACCATATCATACACATCAATACAATCATGCAAGACGTAGGGTTTACCTCCTCGAGAGGGCCCAAACCTGGGTAAACACCGTGTTCTTCATCCTTTATTCCCCATCGTTCCTAGATCCACAGCTCGGGACCCCCTACCCGAGATCCGCCGGATTTGACACCGACATTGGTGCTTTCATTGAGAGTTCCGTTGTTCGGATCACCGAAGGACCGATGGCGTGCCTGATCATCGGAGACGGCATTAGCACCGGGGACCTCTTTGTTCCCGGTCATTTCTTCGTGTTCGGCAGCATCGTGTTGCACGCCAACCCGCAATACAAAAAAAACCACTTCCGTGATGATACATGTTTGTCATAGTAGGTCACGTTTTCTGTCATGCATGTACATCCATGACGATTTTATGACAGAATCAGGATAGTCATACATGTGCTGTCGTAGAAGTGTTCCATGACAATACCAAAATTATCATCACGGAAGTGTCCACTTCCATGACGATAAATGTTGCGTCACGGAAGTGCTTTCGTCAAGGGTGACCGACACATGACATCCACCGTAAAAGGTCGTCGTTAAGCTATTGGGTCCGGTTTTGGATCCGATAACCCGCTAACAGCCACGATCAATGGCGATTTTCCACGTTTAAAATTCTCATTGGCCGACGGACCCACGTGTCAGCTCCGCGTTGCCACATATGTCACTCATCCAATGGGCGAGATGCGCCTATGATAGGTCGACACGTGGACCGGCCCAAAAGTGGCCCATAAAGATTAAATGGGTTGGCCCAGCTAAAGGCCCACAAGATTTTGCAGACACTAGTGGGTCAGATCGTTAACAGGCAGCCAAGTTTTGGGCCAAATTTTGGCCCTTATTTGATTCGGTTCGTTAACAGCATGCCACAATCTAGGCCAAATAATGGCCCATATGAGATCTGGCCCGTTAATAGCCTACCACGTTCTGGGCCATATTACAGCCCATATCAGATCCGGCCCGTTAGAACCCTGTCAAGTTTTGGGACAAATGACGACCCATATCAGATCCCTCCCTTTAAGAGATTTCATTCTTTGGGCTAAATCATGTCCATATCAGATTCCCCCCGTCAACAGGACGTTGTGCTTTTGGGCCCACTTGAGGCCCAGTTAGGATTTGTTGGGGATCGTTGCCGAAAATCAAAAAAATTCCTATGCATCACCAAGATATATCTATGAAGATTACTAGCAACGAGAGGGGAGTGAATCTTCATACCTTTGAAGATCATGATGCGGAAGCGTTGCAAGAACGCGGATGAAGGAGTCATACTCGTAGCGATTCAGATCGAGGTTGATTACGATCTAAGTGCCGAACAACGGCGCCTCCGCGTTCAACACACGTGCAGCCCGGTGACGTCTCCCGCGCCTTGATCCAGCAAGGGGAGAGGGAGAGGTTGGGGGAAGACTCCGTCCAGCAGCAACACGACGGCGTGGTGGTGGTGGAGGAGCGTGGCACTCCAGTAGGGCTTTGCCAAGCACCGCAAGAGATGAGGAGGGAGAGGGGTAGGGCTGCGCCAAGAGGGACAGGTTCTCGTGCATCTGGCAGCCCTGAAACCCCACATATATATAGGGGAGGGGAGGGGTTGCGCCCCTGATACGTCCAAAACGTATCTATAATTTCTGCCTGCTCCATGCTTCTTTTGTGTGATATTGCTATGATATTGATGCACTTCCATACACTTTTGATCATATTTGGACTAACCTATTAACTCAGTGCACCACAGTGCCAGTTCCTGTTTTCTGCTGTTTTTCTATTTCAGGTTTCCCCCATATTAAAAGTGCTCCAAAAATTCCAGGAAAAATATAGGAAAAATCAGCGTACAGGAAGCTTCGCGAAGAACCAAAGATGGGCCAGAGGGGAGCCAGGGGAGGCCCAGGCGGCCACCTGGCGCGGCCCCACCCCTGGCCGCGCCAGGGGGGCGCCTGGGGCCCCTGCTCCGCCTCTGGCTGCCCCCCTTCGCATATATATCCCTCTCGTCCTGAAACCCTCGGGGACAGAACCCTTTTTCACGATCTTGCCTCTGTTCCGCTGCCGCAGCGCTTCCAAGATCGGGAGCATCAGGAGAACTCTTCCCGGCACCATGCCGGAGGGGAGAACCACCACCGGGAGCTTCTCCACCACCATGGACGCTTCCCGGATGAGTCGTGAGTAGTCCACCTTGGACCATGGGTCCATGATCAGTAGCTATGTGATGTTCTCCTCCCCTCTTTGCTCTTCATGGTTTAGACCTCGTGAGCTGCCCTACATGATCGAGGCACATATGTAATATTTCTGCTGTTGCTTTGCTGAGTTTGCTGGGATCTGATGGATTATGAGACTATGTTCAGATTGTGTTTGAGTAATATATTTGATTCACCTCTTTTATATCTTTGTTCTTGAGTAATTATTGCATGTTCTCCGTTGCTGTTTATTGCTTTGGCCAAGTAGTAGGTAGTAACTCCAAGAGGGAGTGTTATGCTTGATTGTGGGTTCATGCCCCCTGATGACTAGCTTGAGTGACAGAAACATGAGTCTAGGGGATGTGATGTTGCCACAAGGGAGAAAACAACGGTGCTTGTACTTGCGGGTGCAAGGATTGTTTACTTTACGCAAAGTTCTTTTAATGCAGTTGTCTGTTGCTTTGAGTTTACACTTTGGGTGGGATTCGCAACTTAATACCAGCGAGATGTTCTGGATAGATATCTCAAGGTGGATAATTAGTAGTAGATGCAGATGGATTTCGGTCTACTTGCCTTGGCGTACCGCCCATGCTTTTGAGCCTCTACCTTTCTTTGCAGCATAGTTAGCATTGGTTTGCGCACATAATCCTGTCAATTGCCCAGCTGTAATTTGTTTACCTCGCTTTGTTGTTTTATCGTCTTTTGGGAGAGAGACGTCACTAGTGAACATCATGGGACCCCGGTCCATATTACCACCGCTGATCACACCTTCTATTTACTTCCTGTTTTTATTTCCTAGTTGCAGTCATAGCTATCATTATTATCTCTTGTGTTTGATCCTTTGTAAACAACAAGGCCGGAGGGATTGACAACCTCTCTGTACTCGTTGGGAGCAAAGTTATCTGTATCTGTGTGCAGGTCCCGTCAACCGCTAAGTTTCTGGCACCGTTGACACCTACTTGTCGACCCTCGGAGTCTCACGGGATTCGATCCTTGGTACCTTTGCCAAGGGAAATTTGCTGCTACGCTACATCTCAACCTTCCACTTGGGGTAACCAACGAGGGGCGAGAAGCCATCAAGCAAGTTTCTAGCGCCGTTGCCGGGGACTCCACTCTTCAAGATATGGGAGTTGCACGCTATCTTTTATCTTTGCTTTTTAGTCCTGTTAGTTTACCTTTCAGTTTTTGCTTTAGTGTCCCTTACCAAAAATCACAAAAATAGTTATCTTGCTTTTAGTTGGCATTATGTCTGGTCCTTTTGCCTTTGGTGAGGCAGAAGTGCTCACCTTTAAACAAAGAGGTGGTGAAAGTCTAAAAGATGCTTGGTATAGAATTAATGATTCTCAAAAAAGAGCCACCAAGAAGCAATCTACTACTATCCTGCTTAGAAATTTTTATGTTGGAATTACTTCTTGGAATAGGTTTATTCCAGATTCTGCTATCAATGGAAATTTCCTAGAAGCCCCAGTTTGGGAATCTCTTGGAAATCCCCCTGTTGTTAGCATTCAAGAGGACATTACCCTAGCTCACATTATGAAAAAACTTGAAAAGATAGAGCTAGAGATGCCAAGCATTAATAAGATAAATGAGTTGGACCGTAAGATCCAAGGGAATTTGAATAGGCTTGATAGCTCCATGCATAAAATTCTCAAAACTTTGGAGACCATCAAATCCCATGACTTGGATTCTTCTAGGATAGACAAGATTGAGGAAATCTTTGACACTTTAGGAACTACTTTCTCCTCAATCGAAGCCAAAAAGGTAGAAACTCCGGCAAAGAAGGAACCTAAGTTCGTTTACGTTCCAAAGTCTCCTCGTTCCAAAAGTAATCCATCTATTGCCAAAGGGGTTGAAACTGTGAAGACTTTGGAAGAAATACCTCTCTTTGATAAATTTATAAATGAATCTTCCCTTGACTTTCCACCATTTGGTTTCCTCCCTAGAAGTATCTTTATTAGGCCTTTATTTGAAAGTCCTCTTAAGACTAGTTGTACTATTGAAGAGCTTTTTGATGATCTTGATGATGGTTCAATTGATACAACTTGATCATTTTGCATCATGCCTAGCTTAAAGGCATAAAAGAAAGCGCTTTTGGGAGGCAGCCCACAACGAATTAGGATTTATTTTGCTTTTGTTGTGTCTTGATGTTTGTTACTACAGTAGCATCATCATTGTATCTTTTCTTTTCAGCTTTGTGCCAAGTTTAGCCTCTGATTGCAAGAAAGTTCAAAAGTTGTGACGTGCTGTCCAGAAAACAGATTCTGTCCTTGGACAGAAAAATTCGAATAAAATCACCAGATCATCTTTTAGATCTGAATTTTTTTGACAGCGTGCTCTATACAATTGGCTTTCGAGCGTCTGTGCTGAGTTTTTTATTTGAGTTGCAGAAGTGCCCCGAAAAAATTATTTACTACCTGCTGGTCTGTTTTTCACAGATTCTGTCCTGTTTTGCCTTTTCTTCGTTTTGCAAACCTTGAGCTTGCTTTTTCTTTGCAAAAACCTTTTGGCAATCTTGAGAAACAGTAGCTCTTCAAGATTATCTTTATTTCTAGTAGGGAAAAATTATTTTATTGTGGGTACTAACCTCGCTAATTAGATTATGATGAGCTATGTATGAAGGGAGTTTTCAAGTGTGCGAGGGAAGATGATAAAAGAAGATTCAGGAGGGTCAAACGCTCAAGCTTGGGGATTCCCCCGTGCACCCCCAAGAAATATTCAAGAAGACTCAAGCGTCTAAGCTTGGGGATGCCCCCATGCATCCCCTTCTCCATCAACAATTATCAGTTCGTCTTTCGTTCCACTATAATTTTATCACTTCATGTGTTATGTGCTATGCTTGGAGCGTCTTGCTCTTAGTTTCCTTTTTTTAGTTTTCTTTAGCTTTGCTTGCTGTTCATAACAAGTTAGAACCCAGCTTTTTTGTGTGAGAGAGAAACACGCTCCACTTCAACCTAGAACACAACATAGGATTTTCATGCTTATCTTTGTTGTGTGTGTTCTTTGTCTTTCCATAGCTGTTGTCATGTTTAGCTCTTAGTTTTCTTGCTTTTCTTTTTAAAGAGCTTTTGTTTAGTTGGTTGCTGAACTCTCTTGAGATTTCATGTTTATCTTGTTAAGAGAGTTTTCCTGTTGCACTGAGTTGTGTGTCTTAACTTAAAGTAGGTAACTGAGGTTGCTATTTAATTTTAGTAGTAACTTGCAATAGTTTTGAGGTACTGCCATGAGTAATGTCTGAACTTTTGGTGTCAAGAGCTTTAGCCTATTAGTGATAGATGCCGTATTTTGGGCAATCCGTGTTTATTTTCGAAAACCTACAAAATAGTTGAGAACTTTAGCTACTAGATGGATCACTAATCTTTGGCGGGATCGAATATTAGAGTACACTCACGTACCATGAGTCGAGGATGCGCAAGGATAACCAAACCCCCATACACTCCTCCTCGGGGTACTTGTCTCTTTGTGAACCTCCTAATTAGATTGAGAGTTACCGATAATAAGTGCATGAGTTCTTCGGACTAATGTGAGTATTCGAAAGTTGACACTTCCACCTAGCCATATTTTTCTAGCCTATTCGGTACCGTGCATTGCCCTTTCTCACCTCGAGAGTTGGCGCATACTTCGCCGGTGCATCCAAATCCTTGGCACGATACGCTCTGTCATCATAAGCCTCATTATATCCTTCCTCAAAACAGCCACCATACCTACCTATCAAGGCATTTCCATAGCCTTTCCGAGATACATTGCCATGCAACATCCATCTTCTCATGACTTGATCTTCATGTCATATATGCTTTTTGCTTGATCGATGAGCCGCATGCTAGTTGGGCCTTGCCCTAATCATTGCTACATGACGCGCTAGTATCATTGCATATCTGCTACACCGGCAGAGGCATACATTTGCATACATCATGATAGTTTCATTTTCTTTATGTTGAGTACTTTTGTAAAGTGTGAAATATCTTCTATACTTCTTGTAATACATAGAGTGTTGCCCCTAAAGTGAGGAAAAGATCCCAAAGAGGACAAAATCAAAAGATCCCAAAGAGGACAAATGAGAGTTAAATAGAAAGAGCCATTGAGGCCACAAAAAAATAAAAAAATATAGAAAAAAGAGAAAAAGAAATAAAAAGAGAGAAGGGGGCACACTACTATTCCATTTGAGAGATCCACACTCGTACTCCATGTTATACCTTGTACTCCATAGAGATTATCATTCATGTATATAACTATGTGGGGACCTTCACACTATAGAACTTGGCTTGTATATTCCAATGATGAGCCTCCTCAAAAGAGCTCTAGGTCTTCTTGAGCGAGCAAGTTGGATGCACCCCCACTAGTTTCATTGGAGAGCTTACCTTAGCTCATATGTGCATCCGTTGCATGGCAATCCCTACTCCTCACATCATATCTATCATTTGGCTTTCTCTCGCCTATGATTGTCCTCATTGATGTGAGCCTTTCACACCTTTTTTGTCCTCCCCCTTCATCATTTTTCTCTCTTTGCCATCCTAAGTGTCAACTTTCTTGCTTACGCTCATCCATTGCATGAGTGCTCAAAATATCGAAAGGGAGTGGATCATTTTGACTTGTACCTGGCTAGTGTTCTGGGGATGAGTCAAGATAAGATTCCAAAGAAGACCAAGTGTGAAACTTTAGTATATTAAGTTCTCAACAATACAAAAACTATGTTTTACTCTCTCGTATATCCCTATCCCCTTTATTGCACGCAAACACCATTTGGAGACATTCGAGTCACGGACAGCGAGAGCTCTTGCACCTTTATGTTCTTATGTTGCTTGTTACAATGCTAATATAGACTCTTGCTTGTTATGACTTGAATTGAATTACATGCCTTGATAGCTTTACTTAAAAAGTTCTTATATGGTTGGTAGCATGTCACCACAGAAATTATGCTTGTTATCATTTACCTACTCGAGGACGAGCAGGAATTAAGCTTGGGGATGTTGATACGTCCAAAACGTATCTATAATTTCTGCTTGCTCCATGCTTCTTTTGTGTGATATTGCAATGATATTGATGCACTTCCATACACTTTTGATCATAATTGGACTAACCTATTAACTCAGTGCACCACAGTGCCAGTTCCTGTTTTCTGCTGTTTTTCTATTTCAGGTTTCCCCCATATTAAAAGTGCTCCAAAAATTCCAGGAAAAATAAAGGAAAAATCAGCGTACAGGAAGCTTCGCGAAGAACCAAAGATGGGCCAGAGGGGAGTCAGGGGAGGCCCAGGCAGCCACCTGGCGCGGCCCCACCCCTGGCCGCGCCAGGGGAGCGCCTGGGGCCCCTCCTCCGCCTCTGGCTGCCCCCTTCGCATATATATCCCTCTCGTCCCGAAACCCTCGAGGAAAGAACCCTTTTTTCGTGATCTCGCCTCTGTTCCGCCGCCGCAGCGCTTCCAAGATCGGGAGCATCAGGATAACTCTTCCCGGCACCCTGCCGGAGGGGAGAACCACCACCGGGAACTTCTCCACCACCATGGACGCTTCCCGGATGAGTCGTGAGTAGTCCACCTTGGACCATGGGTCCATGATCAGTAGCTATGTGATGTTCTCCTCCCCTCTTTGCTCTTCATGGTTTAGACCTCGTGAGCTGCCCTACATGATCGAGGCACATATGAAATCTTTCTGCTATTGCTTTGCTGAGTTTGCTGGGATCTGATGGATTATGAGACTATGTTCAGATTGTGTTTGAGTAATATATTTGATTCACCTCTTTTATATCTTTGTTATTGAGTAATTCTTGCATGTTCTCCGTTGCTTTTTATTGCTTTGGCCAAGTAGTAGGTAGTAACTCCAAGAGGGAGCGTTATGCTTGATTGTGGGTTCATGCCCCCTGATGACTAGCTTGAGTGACAGAAACATGAGTCTAGGGGATGTGCTGTTGCCACAAGGGAGAAAACAACGGTGCTTGTACTTGCGGGTGCAAGGATTGTTTACTTTACGCAAAGTTCTTTTAATGCAGTTGTCTGTTGCTTTGAGTTTACACTTTGGGTGGGATTCACAACTTAATACCAGCGAGATGTTCTGGATAGATATCTCAAGGTGGATGATTAGTAGTAGATGCAGATGGATTTCGGTCTACTTGCCTTGGCGTACCGCCCATGCTTTTTGAGCCTCTACCTTTCTTTGCAGCATAGTTAGCATTGGTTTGCGCACATAATCCTGTCAATTGCCCAGCTGTAATTTGTTTACCTCGCTTTGCTGTTTTATTGTATTTTGGGAGAGAGACATCACTAGTGAACATCATGGGACCCCGGTCCATATTACCACCGCTGATCACACCTTCTATTTACTTCCTGTTTTTATTTCCTAGTTGCAGTCATAGCTATCATTATTATCTCTTGTGTTTGATCCTTTGTAAACAACAAGGCCGGAGGGATTGACAACCTCTTTGTACTCATTGGGAGCAAAGTTATCTGTATATGTGTGCAGGTCCCGTCAACCGCTAAGTTTCTGGCGCCGTTGACACCTACTTGTCAACCCTCGGAGTCTCACGGGATTCGATCCTTGGTACCTTTGCCAAGGGAAATTTGCCGCTACGCTACATCTCAACCTTCCACTTGGGGTAACCAACGAGGGGCGAGAAGCCATCAGCCCCCATCTAGGGTTCCCTCCCTAGGGGTGGCGGCAGCCCCTAGAACCGATCTAGGGGGCGGCCAGGAGAGGGAAGAGAGGGGGCGCCCTAGGGTGGGCCTTAAGGCCCATCTGGACCTAGGGTTTGCCCCCTCCCTCTCTCCTTGCGCCTTGGGCCTTGGTAGGGGGCGCACCAGCCCACTTGGGGCTGGTCCCTTCCCACACTTGGCCCACGCAACCCTCTGGGGCTGGTGGCCCCTCCCGGTGGACCCCCGGAACCCTTCCGGTGGTCCCGGTACGTTACCGATAACGCCCGGAACATTTCTGGTGACCAAAACGGCACTTCCCATATATAAATCTTTAACTCCGGACCATTCTGGAACTCCTCGTGATATCCGGGTTCTCATCCGGGACTCCGAACAACATTCGGTAACCACGTACTACATTCCCTATAACCCTAGCGTCATCGAACCTTAAGTGTGTAGACCCTACAGGTTCGAGAACCATGCAGTCATGACCGAGACATATCTCCGGCCAATAACCAATAGCGGGATCTGGATACCCATGTTGGCTCCCACATGTTCCATGATGATCTCATCGGATGAACCATGATGTCAAGGATTCAATCAATCCCGTATACGATTCCCTTTCTCTATCGGTATATCACTTGCCCGAGATTCGATCGTCGGTTTACCGGTACCTTGTTCAATCTCATTACGGCAAGTCTCTTTACTCGTTCCATAACACATCATCCCATGACCAACCCCTTAGTCACATTGAGCTCATTATGATGATGTCTTACCGAGTGGGCCCAGAGATACCTCTCCATCATACGGAATGACAAATCCCAGTCTCGATTCGTGCCAACCCAACAGATACCTTCGGAGATACCCGTAGTGTACCTTTATAGCCACCCAGTTATGTTGTGACGTTTGGCACACCCAAAGTATTCCTACGGTATCCGGGAGTTGCACAACCTCATGGTCTAAGGAACAGATACTTGACATTGGAAAAGCTTTAGCATACGAACTACACGATCTTGTGCTAGGCTTAGGATTGGGTCTTGTCCATCACATCATTCTCCTAATGATGTGATCCCGTTATCAATGACATCCAATGTCCATGGTCAGGAAACCGTAACCATCTATTGATCAACGAGCTAGTCAACTAGAGGCTTACTAGGGACATGTTGTGGTCTATGTATTCACACCTGCATTATCTTTCCGGATAATACAATTAAAGCATGAACAATAGACAATTATCATGAACAAGGAAATATAATAATAACCATTTTATTATTGCCTCAAGGGCATATTTCCAATAGTCTCCCACTTGCACTGGAGTCAATAATCTAGTTACATTGTGATAAATCGAACACCCATAGAGTTCTGGTGTTGATCATGTTTTGCTCATGGAAGAGGTTTAGTCAACGGATCTGCGACATTCAGATCCGTATGCACTTTACAAATATCTATGTCCCCATCTTGAATATAATTCCTGATGGAGTTGAAATGGCGCTTGATGTGCTTGTTATTCTTGTGAAACCTGGTCTCCTTGGCAATGGCAATAGCTCCAGTGTTGTCACAGAAGAGAGTCATCGGGCCCGACGCGCTTGGAATAACTCCTAGGTCGGTGATGAACTCCTTCATCCAGACTCCTTCATGCGCTGCTTCGGAAGCAGCTATGTACTCTACTACACATGTAGATGCCGCCACGACGCTTTGCTTGCAACTGCACCAGCTGACTGCCCCTCCATTCAAAATATACACGTATCTGGTTTGTGACTTGGAGTCATCCAGATCTGTGTCGAAGCTAGTACCGACGTCACTCTTTACGACGAGCTCTTCGTCACCTCCATAAACGAGAAACATATCCTTAGTCCTTTTCAGGTACTTCGGGATGTTCTTGACCGATGTCCAGTGTTCCATACCGGGATCACTTTGGTACCTCCCCACCAAACTTATGGCAAGGTTCACATCAGGCCTGGTACACAGCATGGCATACATAATAGAACCTATGGACGAGGCATAGGGGATTACACTCATCTTTTCTCTATCTTCTGCCGAGGTCGGGCATTGAGCTGTGCTCAATCTCATACCTTGCAATACACGCAAGAAATCTTTCTTGGACTGATCCATATTGAACTTCTTCAATATCTTGTCAAGGTATGTGCTTTGTGAAAGACCAATGAGGTGTCACGATCTATCTCTATAGATCTTGATGCCTAATATGTAAGCAGCTTCTCCAAGGTCCTTCGTTGAAAAACATTTATTCAAGTAGGCCTTTATGCTTTCCAAGAGTTCTACATCATTTCCCATCAGCAATATGTCATCCACATATAATATGAGAAATGCCACAGAGCTCCCACTCACTTTCTTGTAAATACAGGCTTCTCCCCAAGTCTGTATAAACCCAAACGCTTTGATCACCTCATCAAAGCGAATGTTCCAACTCCGAGATGCTTGCACCAGCCCATAGATGGAGCGCTAGAGCTTGAATACCTTGTTAGCATTCTCAGGATTGACAAAACCTTCCGGCTGCATCATATACAGTTCTTCCTTGAGGAAGCCATTAAGGAATGCCGTTTTGACGTCCATTTGCCATATCTCATAATCATAGAACGCGACAATTGCTAACATGATTCGGACGGACTTCAGCATCGCTACGGGAGAAAAAGTCTCATCGTAGTCAATCCCTTGAACTTGTCGATGACCTTTAGCGACAAGCCGAGCCTTATAGATGGTCACATTACCATCCGCGTCAGTCTTCTTCTTAAAGATCCATTTATTTTCTATGGCTTGCCGATCATCGGGCAAGTCCACCAAAGTTCATACTTTGTTATCATACATGGATCCTATCTCAGATTTCATGGCTTCAAGCCATTTGTTGGAGTCCGTGCCCGCCATCGCTTCTTCATAGTTCAAAGGTTCACCGTTGTCTAACAACATGATTTCCATGACAGGGTTGTTGTACCACTCTGGCGCGAAACATGTCCTTGTGGACCTACGAAGTTCAGCAGTAACTTGATCTCAAGCTTCATGATCATTATCATTAACTTCCTCCCTAGTCGGTGCAGGCACCACAAAAACATCTTCCTGCGCTGCGCTACTTTCCGGTTCGGAAGGGGTGACAATCAACTCATCAAGTTCCACTTTCCTCACACTTACTTCTTTTGAGAGAAACTCTTTCTCCAGAAAGGATCCATTCTTGGCAACAAAGACCTTGCCTTCGGTTCTTAGGTAGAAGGTATACCCAATAGTTTCCTTAGGGTACCCTATGAAGACGCATTTTTTTGATTTGGGTTCGAGCTTTTCAGGTTGAATTTTCTTGACATAGGCATCGCATCCCCAAATTTTTAGAAACGACAACTTAGGTTTCTTCCCAAACCACAGTTCATACGGTGTCGTCTCAACGGATTTAGACGGTGCCCTATTTAAAGTGAATGCGACAGTCTCTAAAGCATAACCCCAGAATGATAGCGGTAAGTCGGCAAGAGACATCATAGATCGCACCATGTCCAACAGAGTACGATTACAACGTTCGGACACACCATTACGCTGAGGTGTTCCGGGCGGCGTCAACTATGAAACAATTCCACAATTCCTTAGGTGTGTGCCAAATTCACGACTTAAATATTCTCCTCCACGATCTGATCGTAAGAACTTTATTTTCTGTCACGTTGATTCTCAACCTCATTCTGCAATTCCTTGAACTTTTCAAAGGTCTCAGACTTGTGTTTCATCAAGTAGACATACCCATATCTACTTAAGTCATCTGTGAGGGTGAGAACATAATGATAGCCACCACGAGCTTCAACACTCATTGGACCGCACACATCGGTATGTATGATTTCCAACAAGTTGGTTGCTCGCTCCATTGTTCCGAAGAACGGAGTCTTGGTCATCTTGCCCAAGAGGCATGGTTTGCACGTGTCAAATGATTCATAATCAAGAGACTCCAAAAGTCCATCTGCATGGAGCTTCTTCATACGTTTGACACAAATATGACCAAGGCGGCAGTGCCACAAGTATGTGGGACTATCATTATCAACCTTACATCTTTTGACATCCAAACTATGAATATGTGTAACATCGCGTTCGAGATTTATTAAGAATAAACCATTGACCAGCGGGGCATGACCATAAAACATTTCTCTCATATAAATAGAACAACCATTATTCTCAGATTTAAATGAGTAGCCATCTCGCATTAAACGAGATCCAGATACAATGTTCATGCTCAAAGCTGGTACTAAATAACAATTATTGAGGTTTAAAACTAATCCCGAAGGTAGATGCAGAGGTAGCGTGCCGACGGCGATCACATCAACCTTGGAACCATTCCCGACGTGCATCGTCACCTCGTCCTTCGCCAGTCTCCGCTTATTCCGCAGCTCCTGCTTTGAGTTACAAATGTGAGCAACTGCACCGGTATCAAATACCCAGGAGCTACTACGAGCGCTGGTAACGTACACATCAATAACATGTACATCACATATACCTTTGACGTTGCCGGCCTTCTTATCCACTAAGTATTTGGGACAGTTCCGCTTCAAGTGACCCGTTCCCTTGCAATAAAAGCACTCAGTCTCAGGCTTGGGTCCATTCTTTGGCTTCTTCTCGGCAACTGGCTTACCGGGCGAAGCAACTCTTTAGCCATCCTTCTTGAAGTTCTTCTTACCCTTGCCCTTCTTGAACTTATTGGTTTTATTCACCATCAACACTTGATGTTTCTTTTTGATCTCTACCTCCATTGATTTCAGCATTGAATATACCTCGGGAATGGACTTCTCCATCCCCTGCATATTGAAGTTCATCACGAAGCTCTTGTAGCTAGGTGGGAGCGACTGGAGG
Organism: Secale cereale; assembly: GCA_902687465.1. NCBI lineage: Eukaryota > Viridiplantae > Streptophyta > Magnoliopsida > Poales > Poaceae > Secale > Secale cereale. The sequence goes on from LR738710.1 coordinate 514,500,290, forward strand.
ATTCTGTCAATGACCGCGTCATCTGGGAGATTTATTCCCAGCTGAGACACGCGATTGTGCAACCCAGACATTTTGAGTATATGCTTGCTGACAGAACTATTCTCCTCCATCTTACAACTGTAGAACTTGTCGGAGACTTCATATCTCTCGACTTGGGCATGAGCTTGGAAAACCATTTTCAGCTTTTGGAACATCTCATATGCTCCGTGCTGCTCAAAACGCTTTTGGAGCCCCGATTCCAAGTTGTAAAGCACGCCGCACTGAACCAGGGAGTAATCATCACTACGCGACTGCTAGGCGTTCATAACGTCTTGAGTTGCTAGGAAAACGGGTGCATCACCTAGCGGTGCTTTAAGGACATATGCTTTCTTGGCAGCTATGAGGATGATCCTCAAGTTATGGACCCAATCCATATAGTTGCTACCATCGCCTTTCAGCTTGGTTTTCTCTAGGAACGCGTTGAAGTTGAGGGTAACATTAGCGTGGGCCATTGGATCTACAAGACATATTGTAAAGATTTTAGACTATGTTCATGATAATTAAGTTCATCTAAACAAATTTAATGAACTCCCACTCAGATAGACATCTCTCTACTCATCTAAGTGATACATGATCCAAATCGACTAGGTCGTGTCCGATCATCACGTGAGACGGACTAGTCATCAATGGTGAACATCTTTATGTTGATCGTATCTTCTATACGACTCATGTTCGACCTTTCGATCTTCCGTGTTCCGAGGCCATGTATGTACATGCTAGGCTCGTCAAGTGAACCCTAAGTGTATTGCGTGTGTAAATCTGGCTTACACCCGTTGTATGTGAACGTTAGAGCCTATCACGCCCGATCATCACATGGTGCTTCGGAACAACGAACCTTAGCAACGTTGCACAGTTAGGGGGAACACAATTCTTGAAATTTTAGTGAGAGATCATCTTCTTTACTACCGTCGTTCTAAGCAAATAAGATGTAAAACATGATAAACATCACATGCAATCAAATAGTGACATGATATGGCCAATATCATTTTGCTCCTTTTGATCTTCATCTTCGGGGCTCCATGATCATCATTGTCACCGGCATGACACCATGATCTCCATCATCATGATCTACATCATCGTGTCTTCATGCAGTTTTCTCGCCAAACATTACTTCTACTACTATGGCTAACGGTTAGCAATAAAGTAAAGTAATTACATGGCGTTTTCAATGACATGCAGGTCATACAATAAAATAAGACAACTCCTATGGCTCCTGCCGGTTGTCATACTCATCGACATGAAATTCGTGATTCCTATTACAAGAACGTGATCAATCTCATACATCACATATATATCATTCATCACATCCTTTTGGCCATATCACATCACACGGCACATGCTGCAAGAACAAGTTAGACGTCCTCTAATTGTTGTTGCAAGTTTTTATGTGGCTGCTATATGTTTCTAGCAAGAACGTTTCTTACCTATGCCAAAACCACAATGTGATATGCCAATTACTATTTACCCTTCATAAGGACCCTTTTCATCAAATCCAATCCGACTAAAGTGGGAGAGACAGACACCCGCTAGCCACCTTATGCAACTAGTGCATGTCAGTCGGTGGAACCTGTCTCACGTAAGCGTACGTGTAAGGTCGGTCCGGGCCAATTCATCCCACGATGCCGCCGAATCAAGATAACACTAGTAGTGGCAAGTAAATTGACTACGCCCACAACAATCTTGTGTTCTACTCATGCATAGTAACTACGCATAGACCTAGCTCATGACGCCACTGTTGGGGATCGTTGCAGAAAATCAAAAAAATTCCTACGCATCACCAAGATATATCTATGGAGATTACTAGCAACGAGAGGGGAGTGCATTTTCATACCTTTGAAGATCATGGTTGAAGGAGTCATACTCGTAGCGATTCAGATCATGGTTGATTCCGATCTAAGCACCGAACAACGGCGCCTCCGCATTCAACACATGTGCAGCCCGGTGACGTCTCCTGCGCCTTGATCCAGCAAGGGGAGAGGGAGAGGTTGGGGAAGACTCCATCCAGCAGCAGCACGATGGCGTGGTGGTGGTGGTGGAGGAGCATGGCACTCCAGCAGGGATTTTCCAAGCACCACAAGAGACGAGGAGGGAGAGGGGTAGGGCTGCGCCAAGAGGGAGAGGTTCTCGTGCATCTGGCAGCCCCGAAACCCCACATATATATAGGGGGAGGGGAGGGTCTGCGCCCCCATCTAGGGTTCCCTCCCTAGGGGTGGCGGCAGCCCCTAGATCCCATCTAGGGGGCGGCCAGGAGGGGGAAGAGAGGGGGGCACCCTAGGGTGGCCCTTAAGGCCCATCTGGACCTAGGGTTTGCCCCCTCCCTCTCTCCTCGCGCCTTGGGCCTTGGCAGGGGGAGTGCACCAGCCCACCCGGGGCTGGTCCCTTCCCATACTTGGCCCACACAACCCTCTAGGGCTGGTGGCCCCTGCCGATGGACCCCCGGAACCCTTCTGGTGGTCCCGATACGTTATCGATAACGCCCAGAACATTTCCGGTGACCAAAACGGCACTTCCCATATATAAATCTTTACCTCCGGACCATTCCGGAACTCCTCGTGACCTTCGGGATCTCATCCGGGACTCCGAACAACATTTGGTAACCACGTAATACATTCCCTATAACTATAGCGTCATCGAACCTTAAGTGTGTAGACCCTACGGGTTCGGGAACCATGCAGTCATGACCGAGACATATCTCCAGCCAATAACCAACAGCGGGATCTGGATACCCATGTTGGCTCCACGATGTCAAGGATTCAATCAATCCCGTATACGATTCCCTTTGTCTATCGGTATAGCACTTGCCCGAGATTCGATCGTCGATATACCAATACCTTGTTCAATCTCATTACGGCAAGTCTCTTTACTCGTTCCATAACACATCATCCCGTGACCAACCCCTTAGTCACATTGAGCTCATTATGATGATGTCTTACCGAGTGGGCCCGGAGATACCTCTCCGTCATACGGAGTGACAAATCCCAGTCTCGATTCGTGCCAACCCAACAGTTACCTTCGGAGATACCCGTAGTGTACCTTTATAGCCACCCAGTTACGTTGTGACGTTTGGCACACCCAACGTATTCCTACGGTATCCGGGAGTTGCACAACCTCATGGTCTAAGGAACAGATACTTGACATTGGAAAAGCTTTAGCATACAAACTACACGATCTTGTGCTAGGCTTAGGATTGGGTCTTGTTGATCACATCATTCTCCTAATGATGTGATCCTGTTATCAATTACATCCAATGTCCATGGTCAGGAAACCGTAACCATCTATTGATCAACGAGCTAGTCAACTAGAGGCTTACTAGGGACATGTTTTGGTCTATGTATTCACACATGCATTATTGTTTCCGGATAATACAATTAAAGCATGAACAATAGACAATTATCATGAACAAGGAAATATAATAATAACCATTTTATTATTGCCTCTAGCGCATATTTCCAACAGGATTTCAGCTTGCTAAAAGCACATTTATTAATATTGCCTGACATTAGTTTCAGCCTATTAAAGGCCCATTTAACATTTTGGCCCTATATTTATTTTGGCCTATTAAAAGCTCATCATATAGTTGGGCCTAATTATGGTCCGCTTTGCATCCGGCCTGCTCACAGCCTACAATGTAATTGGGCCAAACAAGGGTCGAGAAATTTTTTGTCCTGTTAACGACGCGTGATGTGATTGCCACAATCATGGGCCGGGGTCTATTTCGTGCTGCTGTCGGCCCGTGAGCTGTTTGGCACATTTCAGGCCCAATCTACTTTTCAGCCTACTAAAAGCCCATTGAATTTTTTTCCAACCTAGGGCCGGCGGTTTACTCGTCCCATAAAAGGCCTGGAACTACTAGTGGGCCAGTTTACATTTAGGTATGTTAACTACCGAGATGACTGGGCCCACGATGCGGCCCATATATAGTGATTTGCATGCGAGCCCAATTATGTACCATAATTTTATGTTTTGTCTCATTTACTTTTCATAGAGCGAAGATATGATTTATATACAGTAAAATAACTGCATCATCGTGAATAAGAAAAAACCTAGACTATATAATAAAGAAAAGAAATTACGGTATATTACATCCACTAGGCATCAAAGCTTGCCACCAGTGATAATAAAGCACAAGCAGACAGAAGATTACATACACTGGGCATCAAATATCGCCACCAGTGCAAATAAACACGCCAACAAAATAATATACAAAATTGACAGCACTTCAATAGAGTTCAAGAAAGGTCAGTTCTGCTCAGGAGCTGCAGCACAAGCTGATGAGACTGCTCTTGTTTGATGCTTATATCCTCCAACACTTGTTGCATAGCATCAATGGACACGCTGGACTTCTCGTTGATCTTCCATAGAGATTGGAGTTCAAGTAGGGGTTCATCTGAACCATGTCTTACTGCTTGAAGTTGAGACTGAAGAAGTGTTACAGATTCAAGTGGCGACTTCATCGAGCTTGTGTCACTGCTATTAGCGAGTAACTTCAACACTACATCAAGACATGACTTTGGAATTGTATCACTATCTCCAAGATGTGTTGCCTTCTTCCTTGCAATATATGTTAGAGGGACATGCAATGGGTTCGTCTCACTGTCATTGTGGCAGTTCTTCATGGGGGTCAGAGGTATCACTCTGAAAGAGAAACAAGCAGACAGATGACATGTTTTGCACATATAAGTATCATTGCTAACAATTCATCACATTTCTTACTAGCGAATAAAGAGACACAGTTTAAAATATCATTAACATAATATGGTATTGTTCAAGTTAAGACATGGCAGGAAATGACATTGCGAAGGAGTTGGAAACTTCACGACACCACTAGATTACAGATCAAGAACTCAAGCATACATGCGGTGCTAAAGAACACATAAGTATAAATGAATAGTGTGTTTTCAATTTATCCCATCAGATTAGCAAATAAAGAGACGGTTTAAATAATAGTATCATAATATGACATTGTTCATAGTTAAGAAATTGCAGAATATGACACTGTGTTGTAGTGGGTAGTTTTACCACACCACTGGATTACGGATCAAGAACAGAAGCATACATGACATGCAAAAGAAGATCACTTCCTCTGTATAGTTTAATTTACATGGTATGAAGAAGGAACTTGGTTGTACAACTAAAAACTTAAATTGGGAAGGACAAACTTATGTTTATGAACTTCATAATAAACTTTAAACATGAAATTTGATGCAAACACCAAAATAAGCAGCTGGTGTAGTCATGCCTAACCAAATATACACAACAAAGTTTGAATGATTGAGAAGGACAAACTTACATTAGTGGCGAAGACCGGCTCTATAAAGCCCTTGTCCATGCTGAGGGGGGGGCAATTCAAGAAGTTTACCACATAATCTTCTTCATAAGCATTGCCTTTATTCCACATTTTGTTAAGAGTAAATATAGATGTGATAATATAAGAAAAAATGGAGAATATTTAAGATAAGATGAAGAGTGATGCTACATAACCAACTAGCTATAAATGTAAGTACATTGATACACGCAAAAGGTACTGCCAAGAGCAATGTAGAGCTAAACTTCTTCAGTACCATTCATTTTATCCAACCTTATGGTAAGAGTAAATATAGATTTGATGTATAGAAAATTGAGGGCAAAGGAAAATAAGCTGCAGAACGATGGTACATGAACAACTAGCTGTCAATATAAGTATAGTGATAAAGGACAGCATGTACATACAAGAACAACGCAGAGCTAAACTTTTTCATTGGCATTGGGTATATTCTATATTATTGTAACCATTAATACATATATGATAATTTGGAGCAAACGTTTGATAAGCAAGCTACCATGCATACTGTTGTCACATAATGAACCAGGTGTGAATGCAAGTGTAGTGATACAGGACAGCAGGTACTAATAAGAGCAAAGCAGCGAGCAACATATTTGTGATATCATGTCATCCTTTTCAAACCGGAATTCTTCTTCGAGCAGATTTCCTGCAAAAGAGATCCATAAGGCACATGTGGAGAAGTAGAAGTTCAAATTGTCATGTGATATCATAGATAGTACCTCATCTTGGGAACGAGACCAGTACATAACAAGGTTTTTCCATTCAATGTCTTCTAAATTCAGCACACAGTACTTCACTTGAAATTCATTTATAGACTTGCCATCAAACTGTGTTTTCCTTAGGTAACACCGATACTGCTGCAATGCTTCCTTGAAAAGTGCAAGAAAGCTTTGCTTGTCATGACTATTCAGATTGACCCTCACCTACTTACAACAATGTAATGTAAATCATTCATGTGTTCAATCATCAGAAAATAGGAAAATAATCACCATGAATAATAGCACTTACACCTAAATGGGACAGGAAGATGTGAAAATGGTGTTTGTCTTCACTATAATCTTCCCATGATGGGAATATATGCACATAGTTCCTAACAACATTGAAAGCACTATTTTTTTAACTAGGAATAACTGGAATGGGGTTACAATGTGCAGGAATTGGGCATCTCTATAGTTGGGATAGGTCTTCGGTCGGTGGACTTGTTGTACTTTTTGCTGGAGTGGGATTTTTCTTCGATGCGGTTGGTGCTATGGCAACTGAAATCGGCATACCTTTTGCTAAGTGTAGGTCATGTATGGTAGGGCTAGTGGTGTGGCCAGTGAAGTATGGGTACAGTCAGCTGGAGTCGGTCCTGCATTTTGTGTCAATGATTGTAGAGCCAATATAAGTGGGGTGTTATGTGATTTCTCCGACACCACCACATTTTTCAAGGACTTTGCTGGTGCTCCTTCAGGTTCGACAATCACCCTCTTCCTTTTTAATGTCTGATGCACAAGAACAACATTTGAGTGGAAAAACATGGTATGATAACAGATGGAATATGTATTGATAATGGATGGGCATGGCATCTTGACATATATGATGAGTAAACTGAGAAGATGGCGGTGCAATGATGTAGAAGAAATGCAAGACAGCTTATGCAAGATACATCCAATCAATAAAACCTTGCCAAATTAGAACATGCACCTTGATGGGTGAATAGGATAGGCCATCCGCCTTTGACTCCTCAAGGTCAGAATAGTCATTAGGATCATATTTTGAACAAGAATCTGTAGGTGGGGAGCGTATGAGTTTCATTGCATCCAAAATGGAACTCAATGCCTTGGTGCCAAGTTTGTTAGTCATTGCACTATTCCACAATATTATTCTAATGCCTGCATTCTCATATTCATTGTGATTACGTACAATATCTAAGAAGCATGAAAACATAAATAGTAGTGAGATTATCTTTGTAATGCAGAGGATATTCTAATATAATAGGGGCTCCCTGTAAACCCTTGTGTGCTATCACCGGATTCTGATGAGAGAGCCCATGTGCGCTATAATATGGTGCGTGCATTAATATAATCTCGCACAAGTACACCAAAAATAGGCTAGCTATTGGGAGTCCAGAAGTAAGGATAGGTGGCACATGATAGGTTCATAATATATTGTATATAATGTTTATTGCCAAACCATGATAACAAGAGCAAACAACAACTAGGAAAATCATAGTGTAGATAAAAGGGGTACACCATACCTAGCATAAATAAATCGGGAAAGTGGAACTGGATGGAAAATATGGTGTTGTATTGCCGCTACTAATTGAAAGCATATCGACCACCTACAGGCCATCTCTATTAGTTGTTGACTGCAGATGTCACTGCTCCCCTTCCTTTTTTGAGAAACCCTGCTCCGCTTCCTGACAAGGAACATACTGTACTTACTAAATAATGAATAACAAAAGAGGAACATGTTAATGAACAAAATAGTAAGTATATTAGTGAGATTTCGTTTATTTCTATACAATCTTGGTAGCCCACTCATGATGAATCACAACGCCCAAAGAAATGCAATTCCATGATGGCTCTCTATATGTAGCCACATGCATTTGTAAAATCAAGTGGGAGCATTAGCTGACCAATTAAATGTGTGTTTGTTAACTAATTTGAGTATCATACCACAATTCGTATTTGAAGAAGGAACCTTTGAACTTATGATTGGTGTGTTGTTTAGCTTCAATAGTGGACTGCTGTTAGTGCGACACAAAGCACCTACATAGATCATAGTGTAGATATAACTGGAAAATCGTAAGCATCACAAGTAAAATCAGGAAAGTGGAACTTGCTGGAAAATATGGCCTACTATTGCCGGTACGGATAGAAATGCTTCGGATACTAGCTATCTTTAACTGAAGGCGCGGTAATATTACTATCATTGTAACTCTCAAAGGCGACACAACACCACGCATCTCCTTGCCGATCTTATAGAATTCGAGTGGGCAGGCCACTACAATTCCTATTCCTATGTTTACAAAATCCTATGAATCAAAGAGGACGAAGAGTTGAAAGTGTCCGTCACAAGCGACCGAATAGACCTGTAGACTACAAATGTCCCTGCTCCTCTTCACTACAAGGAACATACTGTACTACTATTATACTTCCTCCATTCCTAAATATAAGTCTTTCTAGAGATTTACACTATGAATCACATACAAATGTATACAGATACATTTTAGAGTGTAGATTCACTCGTTGCTCGACATGTAGTGCATGGTGGAATCTATGCAAAGACTTGTATTTAGGAACGGGGAGAGTACTTATTAAAGAAGAACAGAAGATGACCATGCTAAAGAAGAGCAAGCAGATTTACTGCAACTCTGTGATGTATCTCTATATGTCGCGCACCTGCTTTTCGAAAGTAAAGTAGGAACATTAGCTGACCAATTAAATGTTATTTTTTTAGTAATATCAGCACCATATCATATTTGTATTTGAGCAACTAAGTTAGGAATTATGAGTGACACGTTGTTTAGTTTGATGGATTGAGGAGCAGTGCTCAGCAGCTACGAAGATGGTACTAAATATAAAGGAATGTATGCATCCAAGTCGTGTGACTTTCGTCATTTGGGTCAGTCAACCATTTCAGGCGGTTGGATGAAGACCCTACGTCTCCTAACCCTTCTTCTTCCTCGCCACTGATTCTTCCCCTACAGAACATAGCACGAGCGGCCGGCCGAACCACCGGCCCCGACCCCCGCCCTCCGCTGAACCGCCCCCACCGCTAGTGTTCCTCCACCCACCCACCCCCCACCCCCCACCCGTGTTGAGTTTTTTCCTCTGGCAAGGCCCCACTACCGCTAGGCCACCGCCCCCACAACCACTGTCCCCACCCGAGCCCCTTCCTTGCCTCCGACGAACTCCGGCGAGCTATCAAAAATTGACTGATCCAATTTTGAAATTTGGTCTACTATTATTTAGCTAGTCTGGAATATAAAAGGGGAAAACCATAAGCATTACGAGTATAGTGTTGAGCGTGCCATGGCGGATCTGAAGGTGCAAACAGGTAAAAGGCAACTTCGCAACCAATGTTTGCTTTCAACTAACAAGTAAGAAACTAAGTGTTGGACAAGAAATCATGATATAGCAATGGCGATCTATTTTCTTACTATGATAACTAAGTAGAGCAGATATGAAAGAGTACATCCTCTAGTGCGGCGTCGTGTATGCATCTGCTGAGAATTTGACGGTGATGCGATAGCGATGACTATCGGCGGCGTGGAAGCAGATGTAGGAGGGTAGACGATAGCGGCGGGGGAAATATCCCAGTGCGGTGGACGAGACGGTCGTGGGAGCGTTGCCGACAAGGTGGACGATGGCGGGGACGAAGCGAGAGGACGGGATGCAAGGATCCTGGTCCGAAGCCGTGGATGAGAGAGGTCGATGTCTTGTAATGGACGATGATGTCGGGGTATCAGCTCCGGCAAGGTGGAGAGGACGGCGGTGGATGGGGTGGCGGACGGAGGAGGCTGGGTGGAGAAGGTGTTTTGGCGCCCACGGAGTATGAATGGGGAAATGGAGGGAGAGAAGTAGGGGGAACCATGTCTTTGGGACACGCTTGTCTCAAATGCGGGGTAAGTTACCAACTTATCCCCCGTTTAAAATTTCAAGCATCACAAGAATATTGGGATGTTGGGGATAGGACGGTAATCTCGCATACACTGAATATTTGCCGGCGGAGATTTCAGCCGAGGAGAGTTTGTTTTGGCACCCATTGTGTATGAATCCGGGTGAGAGGCAATTTCGGCCGAGGAGACACTCTGTTTTGGTGCCCACCATGTATGAATCTGGGTGAGAGGCGGTTATGTCACGTTTGAGTGAAATTACAAACCTGCCCCTATCAAGACCTATTGAAATAGAGCCGACCAGTTTTGCATGTCAGGGATAGGTTGTAATTTCCATCACCCATATTTTGGTTTTAAGCGGATATTGCGAGTTTCACCGCTTCGTTCAAATTATTGAGAAAAGGCTTGCACGTTTACTGTACCAGCTAAATTCGTATTCTTTTTTTGGGGCAAGATCCATTTTCTATTCGAATAGAATTCTATATATAGTTTCAAAAGCACAACACCCTTTATACATAAATATGGTTTACAAATGCCATGATCTCATATTCATAAGGCTGAATCCATCTTAAATTGAATTGAAATATTTGGAACCATTTTATGTTGAAATCCAATGTATGCATTCCTCGCTAATTAGCTCCAATTAATGTGTGTTTCATGCAGGTTTTTTTGCTCAGACACGTATAACGTGTTTAACACATGCAACGTGTAGTGTAGTCCCATTTAGACATGAAATGCATAAAGCCATGCATTGTCTCTAATTGAAAAATCTATGGATAATTGATATTGGTAAACAAAAATAACATTACATATGTCCCCAAATTCAAATGAATATGCCTGTTTGATAGCCCAGTTTTTACTATGATATTATTGATGTCATGGTCTCTAATTTAAATATTTGAATCCCCTTTAATCCAGATATATCTTGTCTCCGCCCCCACAACCACTGTCCCCACCCAAGCCCCTTCCTTGCCTCCGACGAACTCCGGCGAGCTATCAAAAATTGACTGATCCAATTTTGAAATTTGGTCTGCTATCATTTAGCTAGTCTGGAATATAAAGGGGAAAACCATAAGCATTACGAGTATAGTGTTGAGCGTGCCATGGCGGATCTGAAGGTGCAAACCGGTAAAAGGCAACTTCGCAACCAATGTTTGCTTTCAACTAACAAGTAAGAAACTAAGTGTTGGACAAGAAATCACGGTATAGCAATGGCGATCTATTTTCTTACTATGATAAATAAGTAGAGCAGATATGAAAGAGTACATCCTCTAGTGCGGCGCCGTGTATGCATCTGCTGAGAATTTGATGGTGATGCGATAGCGACGACTATCGGCGGCGTGGAAGAAGATGTAGGAGGGTAGACGGTAGCGGCGGGGGAAATATCCCAGTGCGGTGGAAGAGACGGTCGTGGGAGCGGTGCCGACAAGGTGGGCGATGGTGGGGACGAAGCGAGAAGACGGGATGCAAGGATCCTGGTCCGAAGCCGTGGATGAGAGAGGTCGATCTCTTGTAATGGACGATGATGTCGGGGTATCAGCTCCGACAAGGTGGAGGAGGACGGCGGTGGATGGGGTGGCGGACGGAGGAGGCTAGGTGGAGAGGGTGTTTTGGCGCCCACGGAGTATGAATGGGGAAATGGAGGGAGAGAGGTAGGGGGAACCATGTCTTTGGGACACGCTTGTCTCAAATGTGCGGAACGTTACCAACTTATCCCCCGTTTAAAATTTCAGACATCACAAGAATATTGAGATGTTGGTGATAGGACGGTAATCTCGCATACACTGAATATTTGCCGACGGAGATTTCAGCCGAGGAGAGTTTGTTTTGGCATCCATTGTGTATGAATCCGGGTGAGAGGCAATTTCGGCCGAGGAGACACTCTATTTTGGCGCCCACCATGTATGAATCTGGGTGAGAGGCGGTTATGTCACGTTTGAGTGAAATTACAAACCTGCCCCTATCAAGACCTATTGAAATCGAGCCGACCAGTTTTGCATGTCAGGTATAGGTTGTAATTTCCATCGCCCATATTTTGGTTTTGGGTGGATATTGCGAGTTTCGTCGCTTCGTTCAAATTGTTGAGAAAAGGCTTGCACGTTTACTGTACCAACTCAATTCGTATTCTTTTTTTGGGGCAGGATCCATTTTCTATTCGAATAGAATTCTATAT
>LR738710.1:514512573-514553385 GCA_902687465.1 Secale cereale
TATAGTTTCAAAAGCACAACACCCTTTATGCATAAATATGGTTTACAAATGCCATGATCTCATATTCATAAGGCTGAATCCATCTTAAATTGAATTGAAATATTTGGAACCATTTTATGTTGAAATCCAATGTATGCATTCCTCGCTAACTAGCTCCAATTAATGTGTGTTTCATGCAGTTTTTTTGCTCAGACACGTATAACGTGTTTAACACATGCAACGTGTAGTGTAGTCCCATTTAGACATGAAATGCTTAAAGCCATGCATTGTCTCTAATTGAAAAATCTATGGATAATTGATATTGATAAACAAAAATAACATTACATATGTCCCCAAATTCAAATGAATATGCCTGTTTGATAGCCCAGTTTTTACTATGCTATTATTGATGTCATGGTCTCTAATTTAAATATTTGAATCCCCTTTAATCCAGATATATTTTGTCTCATATAGCCATCACTCGCGCCCTTATATATCTATGTAGACCCGTACGCCTACACCATCTCTCGGGTATGTCTTGTGGTAGTTGTATGTTGATAGCAGTCTTTTCTTGTTCATAACACCCTAACACTAGTCTCTCCCTCGACATTCACTATATCTCTCCCTGGTACGCCTCTCTAACTATAATTCTTCTTGTGAAATCTCTTTCTCTCACACAAACATGAACTTCGTCTCCCGTGGCCTCATTTTCTCTCTGTTATTCCCCTATATGCCGCTCACACACACCCTCTCACTCTAGACATGTCAGGACGAAACGCCGCCGTCTCGAGGCGGAACTTGGGCAGAACCAATCTAGGGCTCCGGTGGAGCTGTTCTGCCGGAGAAACTTCCCTCCGGAAGGGGGAAATCGAAGCCATCGTCATCACCAACGATCCTCTCATCGAGGGAGGGTCGATCTCCATCAACATCTTCATCAACACCATCTCCTCTCAAACCCTAGTTCATCTCTTGTATTCAGTCTTTGCCTCAAAACCTCAGATTGGTACATGTGGGTTGCTAGTAGTGTTGACTACTCCTTGTAGTTGATGCTAGTTGGTTTATTTGGTGGAAGATCATATGTTCAAATCCTTGATACTATTAAAAACTCCTCTGATTATGAACATGAATAAGATGTGTGAGTAGTTATGTTTGTTCCTGAGGACATGGGAGAAGTCTTGTTATAAGTAATCATGTGAATTTGATATTCATTCGATATTTTGATGAGATGTATGTTGTCTCTCCTCTGGTGGTGTTATGTGAACGTCAACTACCTGAAACTTCTCCATTATTTGGGCCTAGGGTAAGGCATTGGGAAGTAATAATTATATTATGGGTTGCTAGAGTGACAGAAGCTTGAACCCTAGTTTATGCGTTGCTTCGTGAGGGGCTGATTTGGATCCACATGTTTCATGCTATGGTTAGATTTATCTTAATTCTTCTTTCGTAGTTGTGGATGCTTTTGAGAGGGGTTAATCATAAGTGGGAGGCTTGTCCAAGTAAGGACATCACCCAAGCATCGGTCAACCCACATATCAAATTGTCAATGTAACGAACGCGGATCATATGAGCATGATGAAAACTAACTTGACAATAATTACCATGTGTCCTCGAGAGTACTTTGCTTCATATAAGAGTTTGTCCAGGCTTATCCTTTGATATGAAAGGGATTGGGCCACCTTGTTGCACCTTTGTTACACTTGTTACTTGTTACCCATTATGAATTATCTTATCACAAAACTATCTGTTACCGATAATTTCAATGCTTGTAGAAGATACCTTGCTGAAAACCGCTTGTCATTTCCTTCTGCTCCTCGTTGGGTTTGACACTCTTACTTATCGAAAGTACTACAATATATCCCCTACACTTTTGGGTCATGACTCCCTATGTCTCAATAGGTATGACTCTCTGTCTTAAATATCCATCTCTCACACTCAAACACTAACTCAGTCTCCCAAGGTCACATTTCTCTCCACCATTCCCCTATATGCCACTCACACACACCCTCTCTCCCTAGTGATATCTCGTGTTCACTTTGTCTATCTAGCTACGACTTTCCCTCTGAAAAGTCTCAGTCTCTCTCGCAAACACAAACTCTGTCTCTCTAGCCATGGCAGAGTTGACCCAAGAGGAGGGGCCGACGAAATAGCAGGCCATCCTCGAGTCCATCCAATCAGAGGCCGAGGTGGAGGCCAACCGTCGCTTCCTTTGACAATGGGAGTGGGGGGTCAACGAGATGTTCGCCGAACTCGAGGAGGAGCAGGAGGAACTGGAGTTGCAGCATGCAGCCGCCTACCCATCTCTGATGACGAGTAATGTGGTCTAGCTTAGGTTATGTGCGTAGTACTTACTAGTTAGTACTCCTATTGCATGGTTTGTATGGAGTTGTAGCACTAGTAATAGTAGTAGTACTCAATGTAAACTGCTTTTAAGATGAATGAGTCAAATTAGTGGTCATGCATGTATATTTTTGTAGCACTAGTAGACCGGTCGATCCCCGCGGACGTGCCCGGGCGATGGAAGAGGAAGGAGAAGAGAAGCGGGTTGTGGATTACTCCTGCTGCAGCATGAGCTCCAAGGAACTTTCTTGTCAAACAATACATAGTACTCCTCTTCTTAGATGTCATATACATCTGGACAGAGGGAGTACAGTATTTAGGCTAGTCGTAATGGGGAGTAGCGTATACTAGTAGTATCATGATATGACACGTGACCCTCTCTTTCTTCATTTAATAAAATGCCACCTCATCAAAATTGCCAAGCTATAATACTCCTGTTGCGACCGGCTAGTACTCCATCCGATCCAATTTAGTCTGCATATAACTTTTTTCCAAAAATTACGGAATGCTCTGCGCGTTCTGATCTTAGCCCGTTCTTTCTAGGAATACCCCTCCACTTTCGCTTCACCTCCTGCTCTCAAATTGATTAAGCCAGCTAGATCGCCTCCTTTTTCTTCCTCGTGCAATACGCCTACACGCATGCGTACGTCCTCCTCCCATCTCAGCCTTCTACTGCACCTTCTTGTCCTCCTTGTACGTACACCAGCTTAGTATGTATTGGCATTAGGTTGCGTGTGAATGACATTTCTACAACATGCAGGCTGTAGTTCGACAGCCTACCTCTCTGTCTTGCATGGTTTGACCACGCAAGATTTACATGCAGGCATGTCACGTACGTAGTTGTCGAAGTCGTGCTCGAAAAAGGACGATGAGGTCCGCTAGTCCGTGTTAGTCCGTGCGCCCGGAAAACAAACTACTCTAGTCGCTGTAAATGCCGTGTGTGCTTTAATTTCTGGGTAGTGGATGGACGCTAACGTGTCGCACAACAAACCGCATGCCGGCTCCCTAGTCCAAAATAGTATACACTAGTGTGCGCCCGCAGAACATCATTTCGGAAGGGACGAAGCCCTGCAGTTACCATTGATCTCGCTTGAACTACGTCGATATTTCCCCAAAGGGGAAGGGATGATGCAGCACAGCTATGGTAGGTATTTCCCTCAGTGATGAGAAGAAGGTTATTCAACCAGTAGGAGGACCAAGCAACACTATGTAAATGGTACCTTCACACAAACAACAAATACTTGCAACCCGACGTGTAAGAGGGGTTGTCAATCCCTCCCGGGTAATTGATTAGTAAATGGGTAGATGAGTAGTGGCAAATAGAACAACGACAAATAAAATTCAGCAAGCTATATTTGGGTTTTTGATAATACAGATCTGAAAATAAAAGAAAAGCAACTGGCAATATAGATCTAAAAGTATATGATAGGAAAATAGACCCGGGGGCCGTAGATTTCACTAGTGGCTTCTCTCGAGAAATAGCAAATGGTGGGTAGACAAATTACTGTTGGTCAATTGATAGAAAAGCGGATAATTATGACGATATCCAAGACAAAGATCATGTATACAGACATCACGTCCAAGATTAGTAGGACGACTCCTGGATGCATCTACTACTATTACACCACACATCTACCTCCATCCAGCATGCATCTAGTGTATTAAGTTCATGGAAAAACGGAGTAATGCTATAAGAAAGATGACATGATGTAGACAAGATCTATTCATGTAGGAATAGACCCCATCTTTTTATCCTTAATAACAATGATACATGCGTGCCTTTCTGCCCCTTCTGTCACTGGGAAAGGACACTGCAAGATCGAACCCATCACAAAGCACCTCTTCCCATTGCAACATAAATAGATCAAATTGGCCAAACAAAACCCAAATATCGGAGAAGAAATACGAGGCTATAATAATCAAGTATGGATATTAAAACAAGGCAAATATGATCGTAAACTCACAATTCATCGGATCCAAACAAACACACAGCACAAAGTCATTACATCAAATAGATCTCCAAGAGAACTTTGTATTGAGAAACAAAGAGAGAAGAAGCCATCTAACTACTGCCTATGAACCCATAGGTCTCAGGTGAACTACTCACGCATCATCGAAGAGCCACCAATGAGGATTATGAACCCCTCCACGATCGTGTTCCCCTATGGCAGAGTGCCGGAAAAGATCTCTAGATTGGATCTCATGGTTCTGGAACTTGCGACAGCTGAAACAAAATTTCGTCTACTCCCCTAGGGTTTCTAGAAGATTGGGGTATTTATAGAGCGAAGAGGCGGTGCGGGAGGCCACCAGGTGGGCACAACCCACCAGGGCGCGCCTGGGGGCCTGGGCATGCCCTGGTGGGTTGTTCTCCCCTAGGAGCACCACCCCCCCCCCCCCCCCCCCCCCCCCCCCCCGCCCCGTGCTTCTTTGGCCCATTGTGTGTCTTTTGACCCTGAAAAATTCTCCAAAATGTTTTGCTGCGTTTGGACTCTGCTTGGTATTGATTTTCTGTGATGTAAAAAACAAGCAAAAACAACAACTGGCACTGGGCACTATGTCAACAGGTTAGTCCCAAAAAATGATATAAAATTGCTATAAAATGATTGTAAAACATCCAAGAATGATAATATAACAGCATGGAACAATAAAAAATTATAGATACATTGGAGACGTATAAGCATCCCCAAGCTTTATTCCTGCTCCTCCTCGAGTAGGTAAATGATAAAAATAGAATTTTTTATGTGGAATGCTGCCTAACATGTTCATCTCATATTGTGATCTTTTGCAGCATGGACATTTGGACTTTTATATGGTTCAAGCAATACTCTATTATTGACATGAAGACTTTAATACTCAAGCATACCAACAAGCAACCATGTCTTCCAAAATATCAATACTAAAGCAAGTTTCCCTAGCCCATCATGCTCAATCATTGATCCATTCATGAAACACACTCGCATATTAGCTACATCCAATGCTCACGTACGATCATAGTGCCCCTTAGTTGGTGCTTTATAAGAGAAGATGGAGACTCAAATAAAAATAAAAATGGAATAAAGTAATAGAAAGGTCCTTCGCAGAGGGAAGTAGGGATTTGTAGAAGTGCCAGAGCTCAATGCTTAAATTGAGAGATAAAAAAATTGAGAGGCATACCTTTCCCATCAACGAAAATGACTAATAGTTTCCAATACTTTCCATGCTAGATACATCATAGGCGATTCCCAAACAGGAAATAAAGTTTATTCCTTTTTCCACCATTCTTTCACAATCCATGGCTAACCGTATCCACGGGTGCCCTCCATGCCAACACTTTCCAAGGAATTAATTATTTGACAACATAAAGTAAATTTATTTTTCATTTCGGGATTGGGCATCCCTATTACTGTCGCACTCTCATGCAATGACAAGTGAATAAACACTCATCCTGAGAATGACACATCTAGCATGGAAAACTATCGGCCACCCCTCACCGCCTCATCAGCGGTACGTGCACGCGAAAGAGAAGTTTATTTTAAATTTTAGAGATGACACATACAAATTTGCTTAGAACGGCATGGAAATACCACATATAGGTAGGTATGGTGGACTCATATGGCAAAACTGTGTTTAAAGATTTTGGATGCACGAGTAGTATTTCTACTTAGTACAAGTGGAGGCTAGCAAATAGATTGAGAAGCAACCGACCAAGAAATGAAAAATCACATAAGCGAGCAATGAGCATAACTAACACCGAATAATGCACCACAAGTAGGATGTAATTTCATTGCATAACTATTGACTTTCGTGCTTGCATAGGGAATCACAAACCTTAACATCAATATTATTACTAAAACATAATTACTCATTAACATGACTCACATATCACTATCATCATATCTCAAAACTATTACAAAGAATCAAGTTTATTTTGTCCAATGATCTTCATGAAAGTTTTTATTATATCCCTCTTGAATATCTATCACTTTGGGACTAGTTTCATATGTTTCTTTTGATAAGCTCAAAAAATCTAAGTGAAGAACATGAGCATAAAATTTTCTTTCCCTCAAAATAATCTAAGGGGAGCATGAGAGATTTTATTTTAAAAATATATCAACTCTCAAATAAATCTAAGTGAAGCATGAGAGCATTTCTTCAAAAACACTAAAGCACACCATGCTCAAAAAGATATAAGTGAAGCACTAGAGCAATTCCATAACTCTCAAAAAATTTAAGTGAAGCACAAAGAGCAAACATAGCATCAATAGGCTTTCTCGAATAAGTGTGTTCAGCAAGGATAGATGACACAAACTAAAAATCAAAACAAGCAAAGACTCAAATCATACAAGATGCTCCAAGCAAAACTCGTGATATGTGATGAATAAAAATAAAGCTCCAAGTAAAATATCGATGGTCGTTAGAAGAAAGAGGGGATGCCACTCGGGGGCATCCCCAAGCTTACTTGCTTGATACTTCTTGAATATTATCTTGGGGTGACTCGGGCATCCCCAAGCTTGGCCTTTTGCTACTCCTTATTCCTTCATCCATCATGATCCCACCCAAAACTTGAAAACTTCAATCACACAAAACTCAGAAAAACTTCGTGAGATCCGTTAGTATAACAAAACTAATCTTTACTTTAAGTACTGTAGAAAACCCAGTCATATTTTTATTGCATTATATCTACTGTATTCTAACTTTTCCATGGCTTAAACTCTTCAAAAGAAACCACAGATTCATTAAAACAAGCACATAACACAACGAAACAGAATCTGTCAAAAATAGAACAGTTTGTAAAGACGCAATTTTCAGTCATACCTCTATAACTCTAAAAATTCTACAAAAACCAGGACAACGTGGGCAATTTGTATATTCATAACTTGTAAAAAAATTCATGAATTTATCATGTTCCAATAGCCATCAACAATTCTGGTACTGACTCAAAAAGTTTCGGATTTTCAACGCAATCAAATCAACTATCAACCAAATCATCCCAAAGGCTTTGCTTGGCACAAACACTAATTTAAACCACAAAACACATCTAACCAGAGGCATAATTGTGTAAACACACAAAAACAGAAAGGAAAAAGAAAAATTAAATTTTATTCATTGGGTTGCCTCCCAACAAGCGCCATCATTTTACGCCCTAGCTAGGCATTGAGATTTCATTAATGCTCACAGGACAGATAATAATTGAAACACAAAGAAAACATCATGTAGCAATGTTAAAAACACTTTTATGTCTAACACAATCCTATGCATAGGAATTTCATAAGCAAATAAATTATCAAGACAAGTGAAAACTAGCATATGCACGGAAGAAGAAAGAAACAATAGAGATCTCAACATAACGAGAGGTAGTTGATGAAAATATACCCTAGAGGCAATAATAAAATGTTTATTATTATATTTCCTTAATCATGATAAAGGTTTATTATTCATGCTAGGATTGCATTGACCGGAAACTTAAATACATGTGTTGATACATAAACGAATACTATGTCCCTAGTGAGCCTCTACTAGACTAGCTCGTTGGTCAAAGATGGTTAAGGTTTCCTAACCATGGACATGAGTTGTCATTTGATAACGGTAGCACATCATTAGGAGAATGATGTGATGGACAAGACCCATCCGTTAGCTTAGCATTTGAATCGTACAGTTTACTAGTACTGCTTTCTTGTATATGTCAAACACAAGTTCCTTAGACCATGAGATCATGCAACTCCCGGATACCGGAGGAATACCTTCTGTGCTATCAAACATCACAACATAACTGGGTGATCATAAAGATGCTCTACAGGTATCTTCGAAGGTGTTTGTTGAGCTGGCATGGATCAAGATTGGGATTTGTCACTCCAAGTAACGGAGAGGTATCTCTGGGCCCTCTCGGTAATACACATCATAAGAAGCCTTGCAAGAAAACGACTAATGAGTTAGTTATGAGATGATGTACTATGGAACAAGTAAAGAGACTTGTCGGTAACGAGATTGAACTAGGTATAGAGATACTGATGATCAAATCTCGGGAAAGTAACATACCGACAGACAAAGGGAATTACTTATGTTGTCATAACGGTTCGATCGATAAAGATCTTCGTAGAATATGTATGAACCAATATGGGCATCCAGGTTCCACTATTGGTTATTGACCGGAGATGCGTCTAGGTCATGTCTACATAGTTCTCGAACCCGTAGGGTCCGCAAGCTTAACGTCCGTTGACGATATAGTATTATATGAGTTATGTATGACGGTGAACGAATGTTGTTCAGAGTTCTGGATAAAATTACAGACATGACGAGCAGCTCTGGAATACTCTGGAGGTAAAGATTAATATATGGGATAATATTCTTTGAACTCCAGAAAGGTTTCGTAATTCACCGGAAGGGGTTTTAGATGTTTCCCGAAATGTTTGGGCACAAGAACACTTTATTTTGGTCAAGGAATAAAGCCCATGAGGGGTTTGGAAAGTGCAAAAGGAAGTTTTGCGGAGGCCAGGCGCTAGACGCCAGGAACCCTGTCCCTGGCATCTGGGCATGGAGTCCGAGTAGGACTCTTTCCTTTCGGGCAAAATCGACTTTGAGGAGGCTTCTACTCTAAGTTTCGACCCCTAGGATCAACATATAAATAGAGGGGCAGGGCTAGCACCCAAGACACATCAAGATACACCAAGCCGTGTGCCAGCAACCCCATCCCTCTAGTTTATCCTTCGTCATAGTTTCTGTAGTGCTTGGCGAAGCCCTGTGGAGATTGATTTTCACCACCACTGTCACCACGTCGTCGTGCTGCCGGAACTCATCTACTACTTTGCCCGTCTTGCTGGATCAAGAAAGTGAGGACGTCGCCGAGCTGAACGTGTGCTGAACGCGGAGGTGCTGTACATTCGGCACTTGATCGGGACTGATTGCGAAGGTGTACGACTACATTAACCGCGTTGATAAACGCTTCCGCTTATCGATATTCAAGGGTATGAAGATGCTTTCCCCCTCTCGTAGCTATGCATCTCCATGAACAGAACTTGCGTGTGTATAGAATTTTTTTGTTTTCCATGCAAGGTTTCCCAACAGTGGCATCATGAGCCAGGTCTATGCGTAGATGATATGCACGAGTAGAACACAAAGAGTTGATGGCGGTGATGGTCATACTGCTTACCACCAACGTCTTATTTTGATTCAGCGGTATTGTAAGTTGAAGTGGCTCGGACTAAGAGTACATGTCCACATACATGAGACCGGTTCCACCGACACGTGCAACTTGTTTTGCATAAAGATGGCTGGTGGGTGTTTGTTTCTCCTACTTTAGTTGAATCGAATTTGACTGTGGACGGTCCTTGTTGAAGGTTAAAATAGCAAACTTGATAAATCACCATTGTGGTTTGTGCCATAGGTAAGAACGGTTCTTGCTAGAAGCCCATAGCAGCCATGTAAAACTTGCAAGAACAAAGTAGAGGACATCTAACTTGTTTTTGCAGGGCTTGTTGTGATGTGATATGGTCAAGATGTGATGAGTTATATGTTATTGTATGAGATGATCATGTTTTGTAATATCGACAACCGACAGGAGCCTTATGCTTTTCTCCTAATTATTTTATGAAATGCAAGCGTCATGTAATTGCTTTACTTTATCGCTATGAGTTAGCAATAGTTGTAGAAGCAATAGTTGGCGAGATGACCACGACACAACGATGGAGATCAAGGTGTAGATCTGGTGACGATGGAGATCATGATGATGCTTTGGAGATGGAGATCAAAAGCACAAGATGATGATGGCCATATCATGTCACATATTTTGATTGCATGTGATGTTTATCCTTTATGCATCTTATTTTTCTTAGAATGGCGGTAGCATTATAAGATGATCCCTTCACTAAATTTCAAGATAATAGTGTTCTCCCCGATTATGCACCGTTGCTATAGTTCATAATTTCGAGGCACCGCGTGATGATCGGGTCTGTTAGACTCTACGTTCACATACAATGGGTGTAAGACAGTTTTGCACATGCTGAATACTTAGGTTAAACTTGGCGAGCCTAGAACGTACAGACATGGTCTTGGAACACTAGAGACCGAAAGGTCGAACATGAGTCATATAGTATATATGATCAACATAGAGATGTTAACCATTGATGACTACCCCATCTCACGTGATGATCGAAAATGGGTTAGTTGATTTGGATTATGTATCACTTAGATAACTTGAGGAATGTTAATTTAAGTGGGAGTTCATTAGTAATTTGATTAATTGAACTTAAATTTATCATGAACTTAGTCAAAATGTTTTTGCATATTATGTTGTAGATCAATAGCTCGCGATGTAGCTCTCCTGTTTTTGTTATGCTCCTAGAGAAAACTAAGTTGAAAGATTTTGGTAGCAATAATGCAGACTGGATCCGTGATCTGAGGATTATCCTCATTGCTGTACAGAAGAATTATGTCCTTGATGCACCGCTAGGTGACAGATATGTTGCAGAAGCTAATGCACATGTTATGAAAGTTTGGAAAGCTTGATCTGATGACTACTTCAGAGTTTAAGTGCGCCATGCTTTACGGCTTAGAATTAGGGATCAAAAGACGTTTTGAGCGCCATATAACATATGAGATGTTCCAAGAGCTGAAATTGGTATTTCAGGCTCATGCCCGTGTTGAGAGGTATGAGACCTCTGACAAGTACTTTGCCTACAAGATGGAGGAAAATGGCTCAGCTAGTGAGCATGTGCTCAGAATGTCTGGGTACTACAAACACTTGAATCAAGTGGGAGTTAATCTTCCAGGTAAGAAAGTGATTGACAGATTTCTCCAGTCACTACCACTAAGCTACTAGAGCTTCGTGATAAAGTATAAAAATGCAAGGGATGACAAAAACGATTCCCAAAGCTCTTTGAGATGTTGAAATCGGCGGAGGTAGAAATCAGGAATGAATATCAAGTGTTGATGGTTAATAAGATCACCAGTTTCAAGGAAAGGGCAAGGGAAATAAAGGGAATTTCAAGAAGAATGGCAAGCAAGTTGATGCTCCCATGAATAAGCCCAAGGCTAGACCCAAGCATGAGACTGAGTGCTTCTACTGCAAGGGTAATGGTCATTGGGAGTGAACTGACCCAAATATTTGGCGGATAAGAAGGATGGCAAAGTGAACAAAAGTATATTTGATATACAAGTTATTGATGTGTTCCTCACTAGTGCTCGTAGCAACGCCTGGGTATTTGATACCGTTTCAGTTGCTAAGATCAGTAACTCTAGTGCTCGTAGCAACGCTTGGGTATTTGATACCGTTTCAGTTGCTAAGATCACTAACTCAAAATAGGAGTTGTAGAATAAATGGGGACTAGTTAAGGGCGAGGTGACGATGTATGTTGGATGTGGTTCCAAGATTGATATGATCATCATCGCACACTCCCTCTACTTTCGAGATTAGTGTTGAACCTAAATAAATGTTATTTGGTGTTTGCGTTGAGCATGAACAAGATTGGATCGTGTTTATTGCAATAGGGTTATTCATTTAAGTCGGAGAATAATTATTGTTCTGTTTACATGAATAAAACCTTCTATGGTCACCCAATGTAAATGATTTATTGAATCTTGATCGTAGTGATACACATATTCTTAATATTGATGCCAAAAGATGCAAAATTGATAATGATAGTGCAACATACTTGTGGCACTGTCGTTTAGTTCATGTTGGTGTAAACCGCATGAAGAAACTCCATGCTTATAGACTTTTGGAATCACTTGATTATGAATCATTTGATACTTGCGAACCATGCCTCATGGGCAAGATGACTAAAACTCCGTTCTCCAGAACAATGGAGTGAGCTAATGACTTATTGGAAATAATACATACCGATGTATGCAGTCCGATGAGTGTTGAAGCACGCGGCGGGTATCGTTATTTTCTCAGCTTCACGGATGATTTGAGTAGGTATGGGTATATCTACTTGATAAAACACAAGTCTCAAAGAATTTCAGAGTGAAATAGAGCATCATCGTAACAAGAAAATAAAGTTTCTACAATCCGATCATGGAGGCGAATATTTGAGTTACGAGTTTGTCCTTCATTTAAAACAATGTGGAATAGTTTCATAACTCACGCCACCTGGAACACCACGGTGTAATGGTGTGTCTGAACATTGTAACCATACTCTATTGGATATGGTGCATTCTATGATGTCTCTTATCGATTTTCCTTTATTGTTTTGGGGTTATGCATTAGAGAAAACTGCATTCACGTTAAATAGGGCACCATCTAAATCCATTGAGATGACACCGTATGAACGATGGTTTGGCAAGAAACCAAAGTTGTCGTTTCTTAAAGTTTGGGGTTGCAACACTTATGTCAAAAGGCTTCAGCCTGATAAGCTTGAACCCAAATCGGAGAAGTGTGTCTTCATAGGATACCCAAAATAAACTATTGGGTACACCTTCTACCACAGATCTGAAGGCAAGATCTTTGTTGCTAAGAACGGGTCCTTTCTAGAGAAGGAGTTTCTCTCGAAAGGAGTGAGTGGGAGGAAAGTAATTCTTGATGAGGTAATTGTACCTTCTCTCGAATTGAAAAGTAGCTCACCATAGAAAACCGTTCCCATGATTCCTACACCAACTAGAGAAGAAGCTAATGATGATGATCATGAAACTTCAGATCAACTTACTGCTGAACCTCGAAGGTCGACCAGAACATGTACCGCACCAGAGTGGTATGGTAATCCTGTCTTGGAAGTCATGTTGTTAGACAGAAGTGAACCTTCGAACTATGAAGAAGCTATAATAAGCTCATATTCCAAAAATGGCTTGAGGCCATGAAATCTGAGATAGGATCCATGTATGAGAACAAACTGTAGACTTTGGTGGACTTGCCCGATGATCCGCAGGCCATAGAGAATAAATGGATCTTCAAGAGGAAGACATGCGCTGATGGTAACGTTACTATCTAGAAAGCTCGACTTGTTAGAAAAGTTTTTCGACAAGTTTAAGATGTTGACTACGATGAGACTTTCTCACACGTAGCGATGCTTAAGTCTGTCCGAATCATGTTAGCAATTGCCACATTTTCTGAAATCTGGCAAATGGAAGACAAAACTGCATTCCTTAATGGATTTATTAAAGAAGAGTTGTATATGATGCAACCAGAAGGTTTTGTCGATCCTAAAGGTGCTAACAAAATGTGCAAGCTCCAGCGATCCATCTATGGACTGGTGCAAGTGTCTCGGAGTTGGAATATACGCCTTGATGAGGTGATCAAAGCATATGGTTTTATACAGACTTACGGTGAAGCCTGTATTCACAATAAAGTGAGTGGGAGCACTACAGAATTTCTGATAAGTATATGTGGATGACATATTGTTGATCGGAAATGATTTAGAATTTTTTGGACAGCATAAAGGATTGTTTGAAAGGAGTTTTTCAAAAGAAAGACCACGGTGAAGTTGCTTACATATTGGGCATGAAGATCTATAGATAGGTCAAGACGTTTAATAGGACTTTCACAAAACACATACCTTCATAAAGTTTTGAAGAAGGTCAAAATGGATCAGTCAAAGAAGAAGTTCTTGCCTGAATTGTAAGGTATGAAGTTGAGTAAGACTCAAAGCCCGACCACGGCAGAAAAATAGAGAGAGCATGAAAGTCATTACCTATGCCTAAGCCATAGGTTTTATTAAAGCATGCCATGTTGTGTACTATACCTAATGTGTGCCTTGCCACGTGTCTAGCAAGGGGGTACAAGAGTGATCTAGGAGTGGATTACTGGACAGTGGTCAACATTATCCTTAAAGGAATAAGGAAATGTTTCTCGATTATGGAGGTGATAAAGAGTTCGTCATAAAGGGTTATGCCGATGCAAGCTTTGACACTAATCTAGATAACTCTAAGTATCAATCTAGATGCATATTAAACGTCGGAGCAATGAGCTAGATTAGCTCTATGCATAGCATTGTAGACATAGAAATTTGCAAAGTACACACGGATCTGAATGTTGCAGACCCGTTGACTAAAACCTCTCTCACAAGCAAAACATAATCATACCTTAGAACTCTTGGAGTGTTAATCACATGGCGATGTGAACTAGAATATTGACTCTAGTAAACTCTTTGGGTATTAATCACATGGCGAAGTGAACTATGGGTGTTGATCACATGATGATGTGAACTAGATTATTAACTCTAGTGCAAGTGGGAGACTGATAAAAATATGCCCTAGAGGCAATAATAAAATGGTTATTATTATATTTCCTTAATAATGATAAAGGTTTATTATTCATGCTGGAATTGTATTGACCGGAAACTTAAATACATGTGTGGATACATAAACAAATATTGTGTCCCTAGTGAGCCTCTACTATACTAACACGTTGGTCAAAGATAGTTAAGGTTTCCTAACCATGGACATGAGTTGTCATTTAATAACGGGATCACATCATTAGGACAATGATGTGATGGACAATACCCATCCATTAGCTTAGCATTTGAATCGTACAATATACTGCTACTGCTTTCTTGTATGTCAAATACATGTTCCTCGGACCATGAGATCATGCAACTCCCGGATACCGGAGGAATACCTTGTGTGCTATCAAACATCACAACATAACCAGGTGATGATAACGATGCTCTACAGGTATCTATGAAGGTGTTTGTTTAGTTCGTATGGATCGAGATTGGGATTTGTCACTCCAAGTATCGGAGAGGTATCTCTCGGCCCTCTCGGTAATACACATCATAAGAAGCCTTGCAAGCAAATGACTAATGAGTTAGTTATGAGATGATGTATTACGGAAAAAGTAAGGAGACTTGCCAGTAATGATATTGAACTAGTTATAGAGATACCAACGATCAAATCTCGGGTAAGTAACATAACGATAGACAAATGGAATTACGTATGTTGTCATAACAGTTCGACCGATAAATATCTTCGTAGAATATGTAGGAACCAATATGGGCATCCAGGTTCCGCTATTGGTTATTGACCGGAGAGGCGTATCGGTCAGGTCCACATAGTTCTCAAACACGTAGGGTTTGCACACTTAACGTTCATTGATGATATAGTATTATATGAGTTATGTATGATGGTGACCGAATGTTGTTCGGAGTTTCGGATGAGATCACGGACATGACGAGGAGCTCCGGAATAGTCAGAAGGTAAAGATTAATATTTGGGATAATAGTGTTTGAACTCTGGAAAGGTTTTGGAATTCACCAGAAGGGGTTTCGGATGTTTCCCGAAATGTTTGGGCACGAGAACACTTTATTTGGGCAAAGGGTTAAATCCCATGAAGGTTTTGGAAAGTGCAAAAGGAAGTTTTGCGAAGGCCATGGGCTAGATGCCAGGGACCCTGGCGTCTAGAGCGAGACGTCGGGAACCCTGGCCTCTAGGCCAGGAGTCCGAGTAGGACTCTTGCCTTTGAGCAAAACCGACTCTGAGGAGGCTTTTACTCCAAGCTTTGACCCCAGGGCTCAACATATAAATAGAGGGGCACGTCTAGCATCCAAGACACATCAAGATACACCAAGCCGTGTGCCGGCAACCCTGACCCTCTAGTTTATCCACCGTCATAGTTTCTATAGTGCTTGGCGAAGCCCTGGAGAGATTGATCTTCGCCACAACCGTCACCATGCTCGCGTGATGCCGGAACTCGTCTACTGATTCACCCCTCTTGATGGATCAAGAAGGCGAGGACGTCATCAAGCTGAACATGCGCTGAACGCGGAGGTGACGTACGTTTGGTACTTCATCAGGACGGATCGCGAAGGTGTATGACTACATCAACCGCATTGATAAACTCTTCTGCTTAGCGATCTTCAAGGGTATAAAGATGTTCTCCCATTCTCGTAGCTATGCATCTCCATGGATAGATCTTGTGTGTGCGTAGATTTTTTTATATTTTCCATGCAATGTTTCCCAACAGTAGTTTAGTAACATGAATTTTTTTTACAACCATATTTTCCTCTCTCATAATAATTACATGTAAGATCATACTCAAATTAGACAATATAGCTATCACAAAAAAATATCTTCATGATCACATGCATAAAAGTCTTATAATCTTCCAAGATAGTGGAACTACCATCAACTAAAGTCATGACTTCTCCAAACCCACTTTTATCAAAAAAAATCATAAGATTGATCATTCTCCAAAGTAGTGGGATCATCATTACCTAAAGTTGACACTGTTCCAAACGCACTTTCAATATTATCGCAAAGATATTCATCATGAGGCTTAAATAAATTTTCAAGATCATAAGAAGAATCACCCCAATCATGATCATTGCAAAGAGGACATATCAAAATTAGCATCCCCAAGCTTGGGGTTTTGCATATTATTAGAATTATTGATATTAGTAGAATTTATCTTAACACCATTGAAATTATGCTTTTCATTCAAGGAGCTATCGTGAATCACTTCATAAATTTCTTTTTTTAACACTTCATCATAATTTTCAGATTCACAAATTTCACGCAAAATTCATAAGGATAATCTAGTGCACTCAACTCACTAGCAATTGGTTCAACATAATTCAATCTTTTAGAAAGATCGACAAGTGGATGAGGATCCATAAAGGGTTTCCTTCTAATTTCCAATAAACACACAATTATACCAAACAACCCAGCAAAGCAACCAAGTAAGACATAAGGGCAAACGAAAAAGGCAAACGGGAAGAAGGCAAATAAAACAAAAAAAATGTGAAGTGGGGGAGATGAAAATGAGAGGCAAATGGAAAATAATGTATATTGCAAGGAGATGAGATTTGTGATTAGGAACCTGATAGATGTTGATGATGCCTCCCCGGCAACGGCGCCAGAAATTCCTTTTGATGTCGCTTGAACTACATCGGTATTTCCCCAAAGAGGAAGGGATGATGCAGCCCAGCTACGGTAGGTATTTCCCTCAGTGATGAGACCAAGGTTATCGAAACAGTAGGAGGACCAAGCAACACTATGTAAATGGTACCTGCACGCAAACAACAAATACTTGCAACCCAACGTGTAAGAGGGGTTGTCAATCCCTCCCGGGTAATTGATTGGTAACATGATAGATAAGTAGTGGCAAATGGAACAACAGAAAATAAAATCAGCGAGGTATTTTTGGGTTTTTGATAATATAGATCTAAAAATAAAAGTTGCAAATAAAAGAAAAAGCAAATGGTAATATAGATGTGAAATATATGATAGAAAAATAGACCCGGGGGCGTAGATTTCACTAGTGCCTTCTCCCGAGAATTAGCAAACGGTGGGTAGAAAATTATTGTTGGGCAATTGATAGAAAAGCAAATAGTTTTGATGATATCCAAGACAATGCTCATGTATATAAGAATCACGTCCAATATTAGTAGACCGACTCCTGCCTGCATCTACTACTATTACTCCACACATCGACCGCTATCCAGCATGCATCTAGTGTACTCCCTCCATTCCCTTATATAAGGCCACAAACTCATATTACAGGTAGCAAGGTAAAATTTAATGACTGCTTTCCTAGCTAATTTTTCTTTTTGTTAACTTGGATCATTAATGCGTCTGCATGCATGCAAGGAAGAAATGAGAAGAATGTAGTACATTATCATTATGACTACATGCATGCAAGTATGAAACAAGTTGGTAGCACGAGAAAATATCATTAATTTTTGTCTCGATTACTGTTAGTGGCCTTATATAGATGCAAAATGTATATTTCATAGTGGCCTTGTATAAGGGAATGGAGGGAGTATTAAGTTCATGGAAAACAGAGTAATGCAATAAGAATGATGACATGATGTAGACAAGATCTATTCATGTAGGAATAGACCCCATCTTTTTATCCTTAATAGCAACGATACATGCGTGCCTTGCTGCCCCTTCTGTCACTGGGAAAGAACACCGCAAGATCGAACCCATCACAAAGCACCTCTTCCCATTGCAAGATAAATAGATCAAGTTGGCTAAACAAACCCAAATATCGGAGAGAAAAATATGAGGCTATAGTAATCAAGTATGGATATTAAAACAAGGAAAATCTGATCATAAACTCGCAATTCATCGAATCCCAACCAACACACCACACAAAGTCATTAAATCAAATAGATCTCCAAGAGAACTTTGTATTGAGAAACAAAGAGAGAAGAAGCCATCTAGCTACTGCTTACGAACCCGTAGGTCTGAGGTGAACTACTCACGCATCATCGGAGAGGCACCAATGAGGATGATGAACCCCTCTATGATCATGGTCCCCTCCGGCGGAGTGCCAAAAAAGGGCTCTAGATTGGATCTCGTGGTTCTAGAACTTGTGGTGGCTGAAACAAAATTTTGTCGACTCCCCTATGGTTTCTAGAATAGTGGGGTATTTATAGAGCGAAGAGGCGATGTGGGAGGCCACCGAGGGAGGCCACCGAGGTGGGCACAACCCACCAGGACGCGCTTGGGGGCCTGGGGGCGCCCTAGTGGGTTCTGCTCCAATCGGAGCACCCCCCCAAGGTGCTTCTTTGGCCCATTGTGTGTCTTCTGGACCAGAAAAAATCTCCAAAAAGTTTCGCTGCATTTGGGCTCTGTGTGGTATTGATTTTGCGATGTAAAAAACAAGCCAAAACTGTAGCTTGCATTGGGCACTATGTTAATAGGTTAGTCCCAAAAAATGATATAAAATTGCTATAAAATGATTGTAAAACATCCAAGAATGATAATATAACAGGATGGGACAATAAAAAAATATAGATATATTGGAGACGTATCACCATCTTCTCTCATCTAAACAAGTTCCCCAAGGGACAAGGCAGTTCGTCGCCATTTCCATGGATTCGTAAGGCGGTGGTGTTTCTCGTCCTTGTCGAGGTTGGGAGACCTTGGACGATGATCCTTTGGGAAAATAGTAAGTCGCTCTGACTTCCATACATCCGCAAGACTCAGCGGTACTTGCACCAAATATTTTAAGAAGGGCGTAAATATGCGTGGGAGAAGCCCATGCTAGTTGGTATTCCATGCGTCCTCGAGAACGAGGATGTTTCCGGGGGTGTCTCCAGGGCGACATTGCCGTAGTTGCAAGTTGACGCCCCTTGAGATGCTGACATTGAGGGGTAATCAGATTTTGTCCGATGAGCAGGTAAGTGAGATGAGTTTGATCACGTCAATGTATTCTAAAGGCTACTTATGTTCTCCATTTCATAATTCCCCCGCTGCCCACTATTTCATAGGTTTGGCTAGGTGCCAATGGAGATTGGCTTGCATATGTATGGGAGGGTACCAACAACAATTTGCACAACATCCACAACGTTGACACCATTCCCGTCGAACCTTTATCCACCATTGGGATCGGCCATTGATACGTCTCCAATGTATCTATAATGTTTTATTGTTACATGCTATTACATTATCTATTTTGGATGTTCTATATGCATTCATATGCAGTTTTATATTATTTTTGGTACTAACTTATTAATCTAGAGCCTACTGCCAGTTTCTGTTTTTCCTTGTTTTTGAGTTTCGCGGAAGAGGAATATCAAACGGAGTCCAAATAGAATGAAACTTTACAATGTTTTTTCTTGGACCAGAAGACACCCAGGTAACTTGAGAACCAAGTCAAAAGAGCCACGAGGTGGCGACACGGGTGGAGGGAGCGCCCTAGGGGGGTGGGCACGCCCCCTGCCTTGTGGGGCGCTCGTGACTCCACCGACCTACTTCTTCGTCCTATAAATTCACATACATTCCGGAACCCTCGGAAACATCCATGAAAACACTTTTTCGCCACCGCAACCTTCTATTCCTGTGTGATCCCATCTTGGGGCCTTTTCCGGCATAGTGCCGATGGGGGACTCGTTCATGGAGGGCATCTACATCAACTCTATTGCCCTTCCGATGAAGCATGCGTAGCTTACCACAGACCTACGGGTCCATAGCTAGTAGCTAGATGGCTTCTTCTGTCTATTTGATTCTCAATACCATGTTCTCCTACATGTTCTTGGAGATCTATCTGATGTAATCTTCTTTTGCGGTGTGTTTGTCGAGATCCGATGAATTGTGGATTTATGATCAACTTATCTATGAATATTATTTCAATCTTCTCTGAATTCTTATATGCATGATTTGCTATCCTTGTAATTCTCTTCGAATTATCAGTTTGGTTTGGCTAACTAGATTGGTTTTTCTTGCAATAGGAGATGTTCTTGGCTTTGGGTTCAATCTTGCGGTATCCTCACCGAGTGACAAAGTAGGGGTAGCGAAGTACGTATTGTATTATTGTCATCGAGGGTAAAAAGATGGCGTTTACATCATATTGCTTGAGTTTACTCCTCTACATCATGTCATCTTACTTAAGGTGTTACTCTGTTCTTTATGAACTTAATACTCTACATGCAGGCAGGAGTCGGTCGATGTGTGGGGTAATAGTAGTAGATGTAGGCAGGAGTCGGTCTACTTGACACGAACGTGATGCCTATATTACATATTCATTGCCTTGGATATCATCACAACTTTGCGCTTTTCTATCAATTGCTCGACAGTAATTTGTTCACCCACTGTATTATTTCCTATCATGAGAGAAGCCTCTAGTGAAACCTATGGCCCCCGGGTTTATTTTCTATCTTATTAGTTTCCGATCTACTATGTTGCAATCTTCTACTTTCAGATCTATAAATCAAAAATCCAGAAATATTTTATCTTTTATTTATCTATCTCTATCATATCTCACTTTTGCAAGTAACCGTGAAGGGATTGACAACCCATATATAGCGTTGGGTGTAAGTGTTTGATTGTTTGTGCAGGTATTGGTGATTTGCGCATTCTTCTCCTACTGGATTGATGCCTAGGTTCTCAACTGAGGGCAATACTTATCTCTACTTTGCTGCATCACCCTTTCGTCTTCAAGGGAAAAACCAACGCAAGCTCAAGAAGTAGCAGGAAGAATTAATGGCGCCATTGCCAGGGAGATCTACGCCAAGTCAAGATCTACATCAAGCCTACCAAGTACTTGTCATACACTCTCATCTCTTGCATTACATTATTCGCCATTCGCCTCTCATTTTCCTCTCCCCCACTTCTAAAACGTTTTAGAAAAACACAAAAAGATTTGCCTTTTTATTTGCCTTCTTTCTGTTCGCCCTTATGTCTTACTTGGTTTGTTTGCTCATTTGATTGGCATAATTGTGTTTATTGGAATTTAGAAGCAAAGAGATTTATGGATCCTCATCCACTTGCTAATCTTTTTAGAAGATCCAATTATGTTGAACCAATTGCTAGTGAATTGAGTGCACTAGATTATCCTTATGAAGTTTTGCTTGAAATTCATGAATCTAATAATTGTGATGAAGTGTTGAAAGAAGAAAATTATCAAGTGATTCACGTTAGATCCTTGAATGAAAATCATGATTGCAATGATATTATTATAAATTCTATTAATGTCAGTTTTGTTAATGATATGCAAAACCCTAAGCTTGGGGATGCTAGTTTTGCTATGTCCACTACTTGTTGCAATGATCATGATCAGGGTGATTCTTCTTATGATCTTGAAAATTTATTTCAGCCCCATGATGAATATAAAATTGATAATAATGTTTGTAATAATATTGAAAGTGGGTTTGGAAGAGTGTCAACTTTGGATCTCACATATTTGGAGAATATTCAATCTTATGAATTTTTTTATAAAAGTGGGTTTGCAAAGGTCATGACTTTAGTTAGTGATAATCCCACTATTTTGGAAGAGTGTCAACTTTGCATGCATATGGATCATGTATAGAATAATTTATGTGATAGCTATATTGTTGAATTTGAATATGATCCTACATGTAATTATTATGAGAGAGGAAAATATGGTTGTGGAAATTTGCATGTTAGTAAATTACCTCTCTTCATGTTGAGATTGCTATAGTCTCTTTCTTCTTCCTTGCATATGCTAGTTTTTGCTTGCCTTGATAATTTGTTTGCTTATAAAATGCCTATGCATAGTTAGTATGTTAGACTTAGATGTGTTTGTCACGTGTTTTATGATGCTCTCTTTGTGCTTCAATTCTTTTTTTTATGTGAGCATCATTGATATCTCAATGCCTAGCTAAAAGGCTTTAAAGAAACGCGCTTCTTGGGAGACAACCCAATATATTTCTTTCCTGTTCTTGAATAAAGTATCATCTAGCCTCTCGTTAGATGTGTTTGAAGTTTGAAGTCAGTGTTTGTGCCAAGTAAGACCTTTGGGATGATTTGGAAGATAGTAGATTGGTTTTGCTGAAAAATAGAAACTTTTGCGTCCACTGTCAGAATTGATTCTGGTTACAGGAGCTCGATAAATTCTTGAATGTTTTACACGTTTCTGACCTACAAATTGCCCACGTTGTCCTGATTTTTTAGAATTTTTAGGGATGCAGAGGTTTTACGTCAATTTGCATCTTTACAGATTGTTCTGTTTTTGAGAGATTATGTTTTCTTTGTGTTGTTAAATTATTTTGATGCATCTATGGCTAGTATCGGGGGTATGAACCATGGAAAAGTTGGAGTAGATATTACACCAATATAAAATAAGAATGAGTTCACAACAGTACCTGCATGCAAGGATTGTATTTTGTTTTACTAGTGGATCTCACGAGTTTTCTGTTGAGTTTTGTGCTGTGAAGTTTTCAAGTTTTGAGTAGAGATTCGATGGACTATGGAATAAGGAGTGGCAAGAGCCTAAGCTTGGGGATGACCAAGGCACCCCAAGGTAATATTCAAGGACAACCAAGAGCCTAAGCTTGGGGATGCCCCAGATGGCATCCCCTCTTTCGTTCTATCGGTAACTTTACTTGAGGCTATATTTTTATTCACCACATAATATGTGTTTTGCTTGGAGCGTCTTGTATGATATGAGTCTTTGCTTTTTAGTTTGCCACAATCATCCTTGTTGTACACACCTTTTGAGAGGGACACGCTTGAATCGCGATTTATTAGAATACTCTATGTGCTTCACTTATATCTTTTGAGCTAGGCAATTTTGCTCTAGTGCTTCACTTATATCTTTTTAGATCACAGCGGTGGCTTTATTTTATAGAAATCATTGAACTCTCTTCCTTCACTTATATTATTTTGAGAGTCTCTAAACAGCATGGTAATTTGCTTAGGTTATGAATTTAGTCCTAATATGATGGGCATCCAAGGGAGATATAATAAAAACTTTCATATATAGAGCATTGAATACTATGACAAGTTTGATTCCTTATGATTGTTTTGAGATATAAAGATGGTGATATTAGAGTCATGCTAGTGAGTAATTATGGATTGGTAGAAATACTTGTGTTGAAGTTTGTGATTCTCGTAGCATGCACGTATGGTGAACCGTTATGTGATGAAGTCGGAGCATGATTTATTTATTGATTGTCATCCTTTGTGTGGAGGTCGAGACCGCGCGATGGTTAACTCCTACCAACCCTTTCCCTAGGAGCATGCGTCTAATACTTGGTTTCGACAGCTAATGAATTTTTACAATAAGTATGTGAGTTCTTTATGACTAATGTTGAGTCCATGGATTATACGCACTCTCACCCTTCCATCCTTGCTAGCCACTCTAGTACCGCATGACTTTAGCTGGTGCATTAAAACCACCATTTACCCTTCCTCAAAACAGACACCATACCTACCTATTATGGCATTTCCATATCCATTCCGAGATATATTGCCATGCAACTTCCACCGTTCCATCATTGAGTTTTTACCTTGAGTTGTAACTTTTGAGTTGTAAGTAAATAAAAGTGTGATGAGCATCATTATTAGAGCATTGTCCCATGTGAGGAAAGGATGATGGAAGCTATGACTCCCTCACAAGTTGGGATGAGTCTCCGGACTTTATGAAAAATAAAAGAGGCCAAAGAAGCCCAAATAAAATAAAAGAGGCCAAAGAAGCCCACCAAAAAAAGAGAAAAAAAGAAAAGAAAAAATTGAGAGAAAAGAGAGAAGGAACAATGTTACTATCCTTTTCCACACTTGTGCTTCAAAGTAGCACTGTGATCTTCATGATAGAGAGTCTCCTATGTTGTCACTTCCATATACTAGTGGGAATTTTTCATTATATAACTTGGCTTGTATATTCCAATGATGGGCTTCCTCAAATTGCCCTACGTCTTCGTGAGCAAACGAGTAAGATGCACACCCACTTTAGTGTCCTTTTGAGCTTTCATAAACTTATAGCTCTAGTGCATCAGTTGCATGGCAATGCCTACTCACTCACATTGATATCTATTGATGGGCATCTCCATAGCCCGTTGATACGCCTAGTTGATGTGAGACTATCTCCTTTTTGTCTTCTCCACAACCACCATATTATATTCCACCTATATGCTATATCCATGGCTCACGCTCATGTATTGCGTGAAAGTTGAAAAAGTTTGAGAATACTAAAGTGTGAAACAATTTCTTGACTAATACTGGGGTTGTGCATGATTTAATACTTTGTATGATGAAGATGGAGCATAGCTAGACTATATGATTTTGTAGGGATAACTTTCTTTCGCCATGTTACTTTGAGAAGACATGATTGCTTTATTAGTATGCTTGAAGTATTATTGTTTTTATGTCCACATTAAACTTTTGTTTTCAATCTTAAGGATCTGAACATTCATGCCACAATAAAGAATCTTTACATTGAAAAATATGTTAGGTAGCATTCCACATCAAAAATTCTGTTTTTTATCATTTACCTACTCGAGGACGAGCAGGAATTAAGCTTGGGGGTGCTTGATATGTCTCCAACATATCTATAATTTTTTATTGTTCCATGCTATTATATTATCTGTTTTGGATGTTTTATATGCATTAATATGCTATTTTATATCGATTTGGGGACTAACTTATTAATCCAGAGCCTAGTGCCAGTTTCTGTATTTTTCCTTGTTTTTTAGTTTCACGGAAAAGGAATATCAAACGAAGTCCAAACGGAATGAAACTTTACGATGATTTTTTTGGACCAGAAGACACCCAGGGAACTTGAGAACCAAGTCAGAAGAGCCACGAGGCGGTGACAAGGGTAGAGGGCACGCCCTAGGGGGTGGGCGCTTCCCCTGCCTTGTGGGCCCCCCGTGACTCCACTGACCTACTTCTTCGTCCTATAAATTCACATATATTCCAGAACCCTGAGAAGCATCCACGAAAACACTTTTCCGCCGCCACAACCTTCTGTTCCTGTCAGATCCCATCTTGGGGCCTTTTCCGGCATCCTACCGGAGGGGGATTCGATCATGGAGGGTATCTACATCAACTCTATTGCCCTTCCGATGAAGCATGAGTAGTTTAACACAGACCTACGGGTCCATAGCTAGTAGCTAGATGACTTCTTCTCTCTCTTTTATTCTCAATACCATGTTCTCCTCGATAATCTTAGAGATCTATCCGATGAAATCTTCTTTTGCAGTGTGTTTGTCGAGATCCGATGAATTGTGGATTTATGATCAGCTTATCTATGAATATTATTTGAATCTTCTTTGAATTGTTATATGCATGATTTTATATCCTTGTAATTCTCTTCGAATTATCGGTTTGGTTTTGCCAACTAGATTGTTTTTTCTTGCAATGGGAGAAGTGCTTGGCTTTGGGTTCAATCGTGCGGTATCCTCGCCCAGTGACAAAGTAGGGGTAGCGAGGTACGTATTGTATTGTTGCCATCGAGGTTAAAAAGATGGGGTTTACATCATATTGCTTGAGTTTATTCCTCTACATCATGTCATCTTACTTAAGGTGTTACTCTGTTCAATATGAACTTAATACTCTAGATGCAAGCATGAGTCGGTCGGTCTGTGGAGTAATAGTAGTAGATGCATGCAGGAGTTGGTCTACTTGACATGGACGTGATGCCTATATTACATAATCATTGCCTTAGATATCGTCATAACTTTGTGCTTTTCTATCAGTTGCTCGACAGTAATTTGTTCACCCACCGTAATATTTGCTATCATGAGAGAAGCCTCTAGTGAAACCTATGGCCCCCAGATCTATTTTCTATCATATTATTTTCTAATCTACTATTTTGCAATCTTTTACTTTCAGATCTATAAATCAAAAACCCAAAAATATTTTATCTTTTATTTATCTATCTCTATCATATCTCACTTTTGCAAGTAACCATGAAGGGATTGACAACCCCTTTATAGAGTTGGGTGCAAGTGCTTGAATGTTTGTGCATGTATTGATGATCTGCGCGTTCTTCTCCTATTGGATTGATACCTTGGTTCTCAACTGAGGGAAATACTTATCTCTACTTTGCTGCATCACCCTTTCCTCTTCAAGCTCAAGAAGTAGCAGCCATGCAATGGGCCATTCCCTGAATTGGTACGGGAACCACGGTGAGATTGAAGGAGATAGAAATCCTGGAAGCCCAGATAGGATCGTGCGCAAACAAAAATTACATCCTCATTGTGGTGTTCGACATCACGATTGCTTTCATAGACAATCCTGAACGTGGTGGTCAAAGGTGGACTATGCTGTCTGCGGCTGATTTTTTGTCGTACGAGTACGAAGACGCCGTGCTCCTTTGTAACTGCATATTCGTGGTGACAAACCGGGGGGCTTGTTTCGTATGTGACACGTACTATGGTATACTCACTGTGAGGGATATTACTAGCAGGTATGAACCGGCTAGTGTAAACCGGCTTAGTTATAGTATGCTTGGTTGTAATATTTAGTAAAGGCTACGGCCCATGAGATCTTAGGGCCCATGTATAGAATTATGGTTTGTAAACCGCCAAGCGATGTAACTTGAGAGATAAGGAAGAAAGGACAGAGACCGAGGCCGACACGAGTATGAGCCGGCCTCGGGACTCTGCAAACCGGACCAGGCATCACCTCTATATAAAGGGACGACCCGGCGACGGTTCAAGGGACAAGCAAGAATCAACCCGTCGAGACTACAGGCAAGCGATCCGCTCCCTGTAAACCGACGCCCAAGCAATACCAAACCAACTAGACGTAGGCTTTTACCTTCATCGAAGGGGCCGAACTAGTATAAACTCTCTGCGTCCTTTGTGTGCTATGAACCCCTTCAAGCTAACCCGTGCAATGGTTCCATCATCAAGTCCGCTAAACCGGACATCTGCCGTGCTAATTCCACGACAGTTGGCGCCCACCGTGGGGCCTCCGCACGCCGGTTTCGAGTTCTTGAAGAGCGGCTTTGAAGGGCTCAAGGGTTACGCGGTCGGCCGGATGACCAAGAGTCGCCGCGGCCGGATCTACATCGACGATGCAGGCTGGGGCCGGAGGCCGATTCAATCGAATACGGGTACCGGGTTCCCTTCGGTAGCATCCAAGTCTTCATTGGCAAAATCGGCGAACCGGGACCTGAGCCGGACATCTTCCCCAACATTGTCGAGCCGGCTCAGCGTGCGAGATCGGCCCGGATTCAGCCCGCCATAGCACGTGTTCGTTGGAGCAATCCACGGAGTTCGAGCCGAAGACGGATCGGAATCCGATGGTGCAACAGTTGTCTACTCCGACGATGAATCTTCATCCGAAGAAACTGAGTCGTTGTATCAGTTGCAGGACGGCCGGTCTAAGGGCGAGTCCGATGGAAACAGTATTCCGGACCCCTTCGACCCGCCAAACCGGGTGGCTGTCTTTATGGCCGGTTCACAGCCCCCAGTGAACGGGGCGACAGCAGAAGCTGGTGTAGGGGGGAGTGGCCCGGCCCTCTCACCTACTGATGTTCTATCCACCTTGATCGAGGAGTTCACAGCTAAAGCGGTGGAAACGGTAGCTCCAGCAGACAAGGCGCAGCATGATGCAGAGCTCCTTCAGTTAAAGGGCCGGATTGACCAATTGAAAGATGATTTGAAAGCGGAGAAGGCGATGATAGCAATAAGACAGGCGGAGCTGGATGATCAAGCTTTTTATCTAAGGATGGAGCAGGCCTCTGTGCAGGGAGTAAGGGGTCGGAAGTACCAGTCTCGTCTACCGTCGGTTTATGAAGCGACTGATCTGTTCAGGACACCCGGGACTGGAGCCAGCAACGATCCGGCTTTAAACCGGAGGGCTCCTCCAGCCAGGGAAGAGCCGGTTGAGCAGCCCACTGCAGAGCAAGATCGGCGGATCACGTCTACACCTCACATTCCTACTCCTCCAGGTCATTACTCAAATCTTTTGGATAACATTGTGGCTGCTGCTGCACGTCTGGCCGCATTACCCGTGGAGGGGACATCCCGGGCAGCATTGGAGGCACGCCGGGCTAAGGAGTTGCTTAATACGGCATTAATACAGCAGCAAGCATATTCTCATAGCAGGGAGAGGCTACATTCAACACCACGTCCCAGCCGGAGTTATACTAGGCATTGGGAGGAGCCAGAAGTATCTAGCAGTGAGCGCAGGCGACATCGGCACAGACAGGATAATCCGGCAGGCGCGGAGGCTCAGGATGTAAACCGGGTTAGATCTGTAGCCCGGGAGGAGGTCCGTCAGATAACGCCGGTTCAAACTGCCACGGCAGAGACAGGAGTTACGACAAGTTCCTTTGGAGTCCAGTGTCTTATCCCCGCTTTACGGAGTGTAAAGTTGCCCAAAGACTTTAAAGGGCCCCGCAAGGTACCTAATTATACTGCGGATTTACCTCCTGAAGCTTGGGTGGAAAGTTATGAGATGGCCATGGAGATGCTGGACGTGGATGAAGCGGCTTGTGCAAAATACTTCACCATGACGCTGGAGGGTACAGCCCGGACCTGGCTAAAGGGTTTACCCCCTAATTCCATCCGATCATGGGGAGAGCTACGTCGTCAGTTCATCAAAAACTTCAAAGATACATGCAAGCAGCCGATGTCAGTGGTGGATCTAGCAGCCTTCGTGCAAGGAGAGCAGGAGTCTACAAGTGCTTGGGTGCGGCGAGTATCAGAGATCTTGCACTCTTCGAATGGTATCAATCCTAGTACGGCGATAGTGACTTTGGAAAACAATTGCCGGTTTGAATCTTTAAAGTTAAAACTAGGACGGCTTAAAAGGGATTGCAATGATATGGGAACTCTCATGAGTGCTCTGGTAAAATATGGGGACTCTGATAATACCAAGTATCCAGAAGCTGAAGGAGACAAGGCAGGGAAGGTTAACAAGCCTGGTAAACCGGCGCAAGTTAATCCGGCTACTACAAGTTTCTTGGGCAAACGAAAGGCAGAAGGTGGCTCTGACTTCGTGGCCAATACTCAAGTTCAAGGGGGTTTTCAGCGTAGCATGGGCAACCCACCTCCACAAACCGGCGGAGGGGCCGTTAGCTGGGACCAAGAGTTAGATCAGCCTTGTCCGAAGCATGGCTCGAGAAATCGACCGGCAAAACACACTATAAGAGAGTGCAGGCCCCTTATGGAAGCAATAGTGGGCCGCTTTAATCCTTATGACAGGCCTCCAAATGGCGGTTCAGGTCCAGGGTTTTATGGTCCGGGTCATCAGGGGAGCAGCTCAGGATCAGGATATAGGGGCAATAACAGTGGTTATCAAAACCGGGCCGGTAATCAAAATAGTCAAGGAAGTTATAATAACTAGGGCAATCAGCCGCGTAACCACTACAAGAAATATGTCAACTTGTGACCACCACTATTGGTCACTGAATGGCCACAAAATTCCATTTGTGACCTTTTTGTGACCAAAAACATAAGGTCAAAAGTTGGCCGTCATAAACTGACTATAGCGACCTTCTCTGTGAGAAGGTCGTAGAAGTTTATGACCAAAA
This sequence comes from Secale cereale, assembly GCA_902687465.1. Taxonomy (NCBI): domain Eukaryota; kingdom Viridiplantae; phylum Streptophyta; class Magnoliopsida; order Poales; family Poaceae; genus Secale; species Secale cereale. The sequence goes on from LR738710.1 coordinate 514,542,473, forward strand.
TGTGCCTACTGTCGTGTTTTGGTCACTAGCAGCCTCCCCAGGCCACGTAGGCATCCAGCGTGGCAAGCTGATGTGGCACAAGATTCAGCCCGGTCCAATTCGTTGTTTTACATGGGCCGAGCCCAATAATTCGGCCTTTTATATATTTTTTCCCTATTAATTCTGGACAGACACATGGGCCAGGCCCAACATTATAGCCTTTTTATTTTTGGGCTTGGCCTTTTTCTCAACAATTTTTATTTTTCTCTTTTATATAAAAAGGGGTCCACTTGTCACATGGATCCCGCCACCTGTCAGGGTCATATTATTCATATTTCAATTTAACAGTAAATAAATAACTGTTATTTAAATTGGCGGTATTCAAATTGCACTGATAGAAAACACATGTAATACTTCAAATTATATCAGCCAGATTCATGCAACTCCTGCTCTCAAAATAACATGTAATACAAGCTCTAACACAAGCTTTACAAGCTCTACAGGTGGAATAACGATACAAGCTCTACAGGTATGGCAATCACAATTACAAGCTCTATAAGGTAACAACTAGATACTTCATAAGCTCTACAAGTGTTTTCTTCTTCAGCATGGAGCTCCTTCGATAGCGATCATATGCCGAATTCACTAGACAACCATATTCAGGACTGGGCTAACAGAACAGCAACATGCCCTCCACCCTGTTACATGAAGAAGTTGAGAAGAATCAGAACGAATGGAGCCAATATATTATCAACATTCCATTCAAAAAAGGAAAGTTCTATATATAGAATGATAACACAAATCCAGCTAGTACCATGCTTTTTATTCATACAAGAAAACAGAGACTATGAATATACAAGAAAACAAAGACTATGAATATTCATACAAGAAAACAGAGACTAATAGAAGAAATATTACACGGATACTTTTAAAATAAAAACTAAAGACACACCAGTATTTTATCACTCTACTTATTATTATTTTAACAAGATCATTCTACTTATCTAGAATGGGCATATTCATCAAAACTGGGAATTGAATTGGCACATATGACAAACTTAGCAAGAAATAAGCATTGAATTGGAACTAATATGTGTGTCACATGATACATGCATCAAGCATAAGTCCATCAAGCATAAGGCCCTTATCCCTTATCTGTTCAACAAGACAAGAACATACCTGACTTTGTCTTGAAGTGATGGATGGTTCTGCAGTTGAACAACTAGTCCGCATCATCGTTGATGATGGACGCCGCATGTACTTGGCCATTTAGAAGTATACTATGCAAAATATTACACAGGCAGGTATTAGCATAAAGTAGATCTTCTACAGTACATGTATGCTTTAGATATGAAGGACCAAGAGTTCCGGAAGCAACAAATATGACATGGGTAAACCAGGACATGATGAAACAAATTATTCCTTATGCATTTAAACAGGAACATGGTGTCCAGTTTATACTACCACATCATCATCAGGATTAAAACTACACACTGATACTCAGAGTGCTGGATGAGACAAATATCGATTGAAACAAATAAGAGCAAGGAGCAAAATAGATCCTCTATTTAATTGTCATAAGAATAGAAGCTAAAGGACAGAGATGAAGCACCCTTAGCTCAGTTTTCTAGCACACAGGCCATAAAAATCGGCAAAACATTCAGAAAGCACGACATTAATCTTAATGTTTTGTGGAAACATGACAAGAATCGTACAAGTTTAGTACTATAGACAACAATGAGCATAACTTCAATATTGCACAGCAAATTTAGTCAGTTATGAAATCACCTTGTGGCTATACCACATGCTGACATCAATCACACACAATTGTTCGAGATTGAATCTCCACACACCGCATATATAAACCGAACTATTGTACAGACAGATCACCTTTGCTTTCCCAGAAGACAAAATGCAAGACACATTCATGGATAAATCCACAGGTAGAGAGCTAAGCCAGGAGAATCACCACCTGTACAGTTGAACACATCCAGGAGAATCTTGTAGTTCTGGATCATGTTGTACTCCGTCTTGGCATCGAAATTCACCTGCAAAAAACCCCCAAAATGAGCATCACATCGCATCGCAGCCATCTAAGCCAAGCCGCCTAAGCGCAGTGCTCTAGAACAGTTGCCAGAAACATGTAGGTAACAGTACTGGATACAGCTGTTACTGAATATAAATACTGAATTACAACAGCTTACAAGTTTGAATATTGCACTATATAAATACTACACTACATATTACAGCAGCACGATGAAAGTGTACTCCGATATATTCACACAAGCACACAGACTATATACTCCTTCAAAAGTTGGTGTAAGAATGAAAAACAGATCAACCCTATTGGCAGCACATCTTTTGTTAATCTTCAGTGGCACTTTGACATACCACAGCTTCCTATGTGGCCACTTATATAAATATTAATAAAATAACATGTAATAAATTTGACCATAATAGAATGTGTGAGATGAGATCAAAATACTGCCCCAGCACATGTATTGATTTCCCTCCCAGCAGTAGACAGTAGTAGTAAAGCAACAAATTTAGTCATCAGCAAGAAATTATATCCCACCAATATCAACAGAGTGATAGCCTACTTTGTGCAGCAAATTCTATATGCGAGGGATCAGAGACATTCTGCCAATTAATAACATCCAGAAACACCTCATGTAATGGTAATACACTTATCAGCCAGTTGCACACTAACACACATGCATTTCCATAAACAGTTAATGTTGACGATTAAGTAGTGTAATACAAAGGGCAATTAGACATGTCCAAACCTTAACAAAAGATGTCAGATGGTCCTGTGCGTGCATGTCCTGTGGAGAGAGGCATGATGCCGTAGCCGACGACGCCGGGGACGACATCGCAGGGCGCCGCGAAGGTGAAGAAGAGGGGCTTGGGAGCGCGTCCGCCCCACCAGCCACCGCCACGCCGGGCTTTTCTCCCACGGGATCGACATCTCCTTCTCTCTCCCTCGCCGCCTTCTCGATGGGAACCCTGCGAGAACGAGGGAACCGGAGGAAGAAGGGGAGGACGACGAGGCATCGACCGGGACTGGGATTGGGGGAGAGGGGCGGAGGAAAGATGAACTGGAGGACGAACCGGAGGCCACGGGATGGATTTGGATTTGTGCGCGGTGGGAGAGGAGGGGGAGGAGGGACACAGCGGCGGGGCTGAGGTTGGGGGAGATGAGGAGGTCGTCGGCGGCGGGGATGGGGGGAGGCCGGCGGCGGGGTAGGGGTTGGGATGGCAGAGAGCGAGGTTTGAGATCTGGGAGGAGGTGGCTGCGGCGAGGAGGTGAGGGAGGTCAGTGCGGGTGCAGGTTAGGGTTTGGGCTGCGGGTTTTCCGTTTCTTTTTTCTTTTCTTTTTTCTTCTTTTCAGTAGATAGATGGCTGGATGGAGAGGTGGGGAGTTGGACGGATGGATGGGTGCCATGTCATCGATCCGTGTGATAACCAAACCCACCAATAAGAATAGAGCACATATAATTGTGTTTTTCCTTTTGTTTTCTATCTACTTTTTAACATGAAAATTAAAAAAAAAGATCTCTTATTGTGCACAAGGGTGCATCTTGGAATGGCAGACAATGTTGCCTAAGGAAGTTTTCATTTTCTTTGGACGAAAAATTCATTTTCCATTTTTCGAGTGCCCAAAAGGAGGTTTTTTTGTGAAGGACCTATAATATATTTATTGCCAATTTGTACCAAATCAATTTTCTAAAATACTAGGACATATTTAATGCACAATTGACAAAATGGTTGGGTGTAAAACATTTTGATCCACCTCTCGTGAAAAAAGACAAATTTCCGTCGATTCAGCTGGAAGCGGGTCAAATTTGAACTGCGGCTGCCTCATATTTTGCTATTTATTTTTTCCAAAAATCATTTCTAGGTACATAAGTATCTATTTAATCAGAGAAACACCAAAAAAATTTCAAGATTCAACTACTAGCTAGGAACGGTCATTCCCGCCGTTTTGTCCGTATTTTGAAACGGGCATAAAAAATTCAAAAAAAATCAAAAAATTGGAAAACCTTCGCATTGTGTCATTATATATGACCAAGTTACCAGGAAAAATAATAAACTTGTAATACGGCAATTCTTTTAAAAAAGTGTTCTAAAAAATGAGCTATCATGCGTGAAGATTCATGGCTTTCAAGCCAAATGATCAATCCTATGGCCACATTCATAGCATAGTTTGTTCAAATGATCTCATATTGTGCACAAGGGTACATCTTGGAATGGCAAACAATGTTGCTTCAGGAAGTTTTCACTTTCTTTGGACGAAAAATTCATTTTCCATTTTTCGAGTGCCCAAAAGGAGGTTTTTTGTGAAGGACCTCCCAAATAATTGTTGCAAAATTGGACCAAATCATTTTTATAAAATACTAGGACATATTTACTGCACAATTGACCAAATGGTTGGGTGTAAAAAGTTTTGATCCACCTCTCGTGAAAAAGACAAATTTCCGCCGATTCAGTTGGAAGCGGGTCAAATTTGAACTGCGGCTACCTCGTAGTTTCTATTTATTTTTTCCAAAAATCATTTCTTGGTACATAAGTACCTATTTAATCAGAGAAACACCAAAAAAATTCCAAGATTCAACCACTAACTAGGAATGGTCATTCCCGCCGTTTTGACCGCATTTTGAAACGGGCATAAAAAAATCAAAAAAAATCAAAAAATTGGAACACCTTCGCATTGTGTCATTATATATGACCAAGTTATCAAGAAAAATAATAAACTTGTAATACGGCAATTCTATTAAAAAAGTGTTCTCGGAAATGAGCTATCATGCGTGAAGATTCATGGCTTTCAAGCCAAATGATCAATCCTATGGCCACATTCATGGCATAGTTTGTTCAAATGATCTCATATTGTGCACAAGGGTGCATCTTGGAATGGCAAACAATGTTGCCTAAGGAAGTTTTCATTTTCTTTGGACGAAAAATTCATTTTCCATTTTTCGAGTGCCCAAAAGGAGGTTTTTTTGTGAAGGACCTCCCAAATAATTGTTGCAAAATTGGACCAAATCAATTTTCTAAAATACTAGGACATATTTAATGCACAATTGACAAAATGGTTGGGTGTAAAAAGTTTTGATCCACCTCTCGTGAAAAAGACAAATTTCCGCCGATTCAGCTGGAAGCGGGTCAAATTTGAACTGCGGCTACCTCATAGTTTGCTATTTATTTTTTCCAAAAATCATTTCTAGGTACATAAGTACCTATTTAATCATAAATACATGGTTTGGTGGCGATACGTCGAGGTTTGGGCGGTGGTCGAGGGCCCCAACTCTAGAGCGCGTAAACTCGCATGCCCGCTGCGTGGTCACCGCGTGACTGTGGCGTTGCCATGTGTTCTGGGCGGCCTAGGCATGTCTAGTGGGTTGGCCACTCCCCAGGTAGGTGCTAGGAAGAAAATTACAACATAAGATTCTCACGAGGAGACCGATCGATGCTCAAACATGAATTAGCAGCCAAGTGTTTGATTAGCGGTATGGAAAATGCACATGGCTAATGGGCATGAGTTTTGGTTGTGGATGATGAGTTACTAAGAAGACCGTCTTCACAAATTTTCAGCTCAAAAGGAGGAGTCTAGATGGTACTTGCTTTGCAAAGTACCACACTGGACATAAATACGAATGTTGAAGATGGGCTCAAAATAATGAATAGATTGAGCTGGCATTTGGTGGAGGATAGTTATTTGGGCATAGGAAAGCACTGTAGAAAATGGATACCATTTGGACATGCCAAAGTGGTACTTCCTTCACAAAGTGTTTTTTGAACAGAATAGGAAAATGAATATTTTTGAATTATTTTTGAACTAGGCAAGGAAGGTTTTTTACATATTTGACGAAGATATGACCCAAAGAATTTATGAGATTTTTTGGGGAATTTTGGGAATGACAGAAGTATAGGTTGCTTCACAACCTACGGCAAAAACTGCCACATGGACATGACACATAGGCAAAAACTGATGAGGTGGCGCCTAGTCGTAGCAACCCACCACAATTTTCAAGGTTATGACCATCTATATTGGTCATGAACAGCTAGAAATAAGGCAGCGAACCAGTGCTATCTGCTTTGTGACCATTTCTTGTAAGGAAATTATGACCTTTCAGACCAAAATGGTCGTTATAGTTTAGGGTTTGGAGCCCCCGAACAGCTTTTGACCAATTGGTCTGAAATGGTCATAGATCTATGACCAATTCTTCCAGGGTCACTAACAAAAGGTCATAAGTTGACATATTTCTTGTAGTGAACCAAGGTGGTTACAATAACCAAGGCAGTCAGCAGCATGGCCAAGGTAATCACAATAACCAAGGCAATCAACAGCAGGGACAAGGGAATTACAATAATCAGGGGAATCAGCAGCGTCAGCAACAGCAGCCGCAATCCGGATATCAGAATAATCCGAAGGAGTTGAGCAGTGGGCAATACCATGTCTTCACCACAAGTCTGTGTAAACGGGATCAGAAGGTTTTGAAGCGGGCAGTTAACGCGGTTGAACCGGCAACGCCGCAATTTCTGCGCTGGTCAGAACAGCCCATTATATGGAGTAGGGAGGATCACCCGATGCGGGTGGACAATCCGGGCCACTTGGCCTTAGTGGTAGCACCCCAGGTGGGAGGTTATAAGTTCACTAAGGTTCTTATGGACGGTGGTAGCAGCATCAATATTTTGTACTATGAGACCTTCCGTCGTATGGGCCTAACGGATAAGAAACTGAGACAATCAAACACGGTGTTCCATGGAGTGGTTCCAGGTAAATCAGCCTATCCAGTTGGAAAAATTGATTTGGAGGTGACCTTCGGAGACGAGCATGATTCCAGGTCAGAAATGATAACTTTCGAAGTTGTCAAGATCCGGAGTCCCTATCATGCTTTATTTGGGAGAACGGTTTATGCCAAGTTTATGGCTAGGCCATGTTATGTTTATCTGCAACTCAAAATGCCGGGTCACAAGGGCATGATCACGGTTCATGGAAGTCGCAAAATAGCAGTGGAGTGTGAAGAGGGAGACGCGGCCTATGCGGAGGCAGTATGTGCCACAGAAGAGTTGAAATTTTATAAAGATAATGTCGATCCGGTAGATATGACTCCGCTGAAGAAGCCAACTACAGAGCATGATCCGGCGTTGAAGTTTAAATCGGCGGAGGAGACCAAGCAAGTTGATTTTGTGCCAAGAGATTCGTCAAAGCAGTTCACTATCAGCGCTAACCTTGATCCCAAATAGGAAAGTGCGCTCATCGAGTTCATCCGTGAGAACCGGGATATCTTTGCATGGAAGCCTTCTGACATGCCAGGTATACCGAGGGAACTCACTGAGCACAGCCTTAACATTGATCCGAAATATAAACCGGTTAAACAATATTTGCGCCGCTTCAACGAAGAGAGGCCACAGGATTCATAGTGGAAGTCTTTCACCCAGAGTGGTTGGCTAACCCGGTGCTGGTGTTAAAGAAGAATGGGAAGTGGAGAATGTGTGTGGACTACACAGACCTCAATAAGGCTTGCCCAACTGATCCTTTTGCTCTCCCTCTCATTGATCAGATCATCGATGCTACAGCGGGATGTGAGCGGCTAAGTTTTTTGGATGCATATTCAGGATATCACCAGATCAAGATGGCAGTTAAAGACCAAGAGAAGACGGCTTTCATAACCCCTTTTGGTGCTTTTTGCTATGTATCTATGCCTTTTGGGCTCAAGAGTGCTCAAGCAACTTATCAGCGTTGCGTTCAGAATTGTCTTAAAGGACAGATAGGGAGGAATGTTCATGCCTATGTGGATGACATTGTGGTTAAGTCAAGGAAAGAAGAGACAATGATAGAGGATCTTAAGGAGACTTTTAACAATCTTCGGGCTTACAAGATGATGCTTAATCCGGAGAAGTGTGCCTTTGGTGTTCCGGTAGGTAAACTATTGGGATTCTTGGTCTCAAACAGAGGAATAGAAGCTAATCCGGAGAAGATCAAGGCCATTACATCTTTGACTAAGCCAGTTTGCATCAATGATGTTCAGCGTATCGCTAGCCGGATCACAGCATTAAGCCGGTTCATCAGCCGTTTGGGAGAGAAGGCGATTCCGCTCTATCAGATGTTGAAGAAAACAGACCGGTCTATATGGAGTGATGAGGCCAACGCGGCGTTTGAGGATTTGAAGCGGCAACTGGCAAAGCCACCGGTCCTGGCTGCCCCTGTTGATAAGGAGTCGTTGTTGTTATACGTCGCTGCTAATGCACGGGCAGTCAGCGTTGCAATCGTGGTTGAGCGCAAGGAAGCAGGGAAAGAACACCCGGTTCAGCACCCGGTTTATTATGTGAGTGAAGTACTTATTGAGTCCAAGCAAAGGTACCCACATTGGCAGAAGCTGGTATACGGTGTGTTCATGGCAAACCGGAAGCTGAAGCACTATTTTCAAGGTCATCCAATAACTGTGGTTAGTTCAGCACCGTTGGGGGATATAATCCAGAATAGGGAAGCTACAGGTAGAGTGGCGAAGTGGGCCACTGAGCTCAGCCCACATGAATTAAATTATGTGCCACGCACCGCTATAAAATCTCAGGCATTGGTGGATTTCATCCATGATTGGACAGAGTTACAAACCCCTGAGGAGAAGCCGGATCTTACGTACTGGACGATTTACTTTGACGGTTCAAGACAGTTGGAAGGCTCGGGGGCTGGAGTTGTCTTAACTTCCCCCCGAGGTGATAAATTGTGTTACGTCCTCCGTTTGTTGTTTCCTTGTACTAACAATGCGGCAGAATATGAAGCGTTACTTCATGGCTTGCGGATGGCAAAGGAGATGAACTTGAGCCGGGTCAAGTGCTTTGGTGACTCAGATCTGGTGGCACAGCAAGTTTCAGGCAAGTGGGATTCCCGAGATCCTCTTATGGCAGCTTACAGACGAGAGGTTGAAGCAGTTGCAGGATATTTCAAGGGGTATCAGGTGGATCATATAGACCGGCGACGGAACGAAGCGGCCGATGCTTTAAGCCGGCTAGGCTCCCAACGTAAACCGGTGCCGCCAAATACCTTTTTGGATGAGTTACACAGTCCTTCGGTTCAAGTACCATCAGAGGAAGACCTAGCCGTTCCTGATCCGGAGGCACAGCTAGTTGCAGCACTTCATATAGTCCCGGATTGGACGCAGCCTTACTTGGCGTATTTGAGTCGAGGAGAGTTACCGGATGATGAGATCGAGGCACGACAGATAATCCGGCGTTCTAAGTCCATGACAATTGCAAACGGAGAGCTTCATCATCGCAGTACTTCTGGAGTATTTCAGCGGTTTGTATCAACTGAGCAAGGTTGTGAGATTCTTCGCGAGATCCATGAAGGGGATTGCGGTCATCATGCCGGTTCAAAATCATTGGTGGCTAAAGCGTTCCGGCATGGTTTCTATTGGTTAACTGCTCATGCTGATGCGGCAGATTTGATCCGGAAGTGTGATGCTTGTCAGAAATTTTCGAGGCGTGCTCTGGTTCCGGCGCAGGAGCTCCGGATGATACCAATAACTTGGCCGTTTGCGACTTGGGGGCTTGATATGGTCGGACCCTTCAAGCGATCCCAAGATCAGAAAACTCATCTACTAGTAGCAGTGGATAAGTTTACAAAATGGATTGAAGCAGAGCCTATAAGCAAGTGTGATGCGGCGACGGGAGTCAAATTCATTAAAACGGGTGAGATGGAAGAATTCTGTCAACGGGAGCATATTCGCTTAGATGTATCTTCCGTGGCCCACCCCCAATCCAATGGTCAAGCTGAAAGGGCAAATCAGGAGATTTTGCGAGGTATTAAGCCCCGGCTTATGACTCCTTTGCAGAGAACCCCAGGATGTTGGGTTGAGGAGTTACCATCTGTTCTTTGGAGTATCAACACTACACCAAACCGGTCCACAGGTTACACACCTTTCTTCATGGTCTATGGTGCTGAAGCGGTCCTTCCAAGTGATATCCGTCATGATTCACCAAGGGTAACGGCTTATGTTGAAGCGGCCAACGAGAGAGCAAGGCAAGACAGCTTGGACCGGCTGGATGAAGAGCGTGATATAGCTGCGGCACGATCTGCAATTTATCAACAAGATTTACGCAGGTATCATAGCCGCCGGATCAAAACAAGGACGTTCCAGGAGGGCGACTTGGTACTCCGGCTCATCCAAGATCAAACAGATATGCACAAATTATCACCACCTTGGGAAGGGCCCTTTGTGGTCAACAAGAATCTGCACTATGGTTCATATTACCTGCTGGACGTTCGAGAACACAAGGACTCACGGACATCAGAGGAGGAGACGAAGAGGCCATGGAACATCGCCCATTTACGGCCATACTATACTTGAGCTATGAGCTCCACTGTATCCTATGTATATATTATGATCAATGAATAAACCGGCACCCTCGGTAAACCGGGGGCTCAGCCTTTTTTCCAAATACAAATATCTTGTGAGGACAACCATGCAAGTTTTATCATATGTTATATTTCAACATATTGGCCGGTTTAAATTTGATTTTTTGCAGAGTATACACAGAAGCAATAAAACTCTCTAAAGAGCATGAGGTCACATCCGGTTCAAGAGAGGACGCTTCAAGATCTACCCATGATTCCATGGAGCCAGGGAAAACTATATGAACAGTCGGGTTTACCCGCATCCATCGACCGGCCCTCTGAAAAGATGGATAATCCACATTCAGTGATTGGCTAGGCCCTCTGGAAAGATGGATAATCCACATCGAGTGATTGGCTAAATTGTTTATGATGGTTCAAGTGGAAAGATGGATAATCCACATCCACCGGCCCTCTGAAAAGATGGATAATCCACATTCAGTGATTGGCCAGGCCCTCTGGAAAGATGGATAATCCACATCCAGTGATTGGCTAAATTGTTTATTAAGTGGAAAGATGGATAATCCACATCCACCGG